>CM048752.1:105726013-106926013 GCA_026315105.1 Locusta migratoria
CAGTCTCGTTGGCCAGATTAGATTAACTGTATTGTGATCCTCGTAGATATGGAACTTGTCTATACAATTTTCCTTAAGAGCTGAAATAATACTAATAGTGTCAATACAGAAATTAATTTGGTTCTATTCAAAAATTCACCAATGGAGAGGAGGAAGAGTTGGCTACTGGTAAGTCTTAAAGGCACTTCTTAAACTGGAAAACCCATTGTTTTTACTTCTTATCCCTGAAACTTGTGGCCTCAAAATTTTTTTCCCACTCTTTTCTTCATAGCTCACTGCAGTCCCGTTCCACTCCCCTCTCTCGGCGTGGTAGGTTGCCACACGGGGCCCGGGTTCGATTCCCTGTCAGGTTGGGGATTTTCTCGAGTCGGAGACCGGGTGTTGCGTCATCCTCGTCGTTTTGTCTGATGCTCGAGTCACCCGTGTGGCGTCACTCGGACTCCGACCGAGAAGGCCGATTTGGCGTAACGGGATAACTGCGATGGTTAATACAGTTAGTCGTGTTCATCGTGTTCATCTTTGTATGAGTACGAAGTCTTTCGCGACGTAGTTCTTGCGTAAAATACTCTCGGTGTTCTTGCCGCGTCAAATAAGGGTAGGAGCCCAATCAGATGGACGACTTGGCCACTCAGTGTACAGAAAGCCGATGCATACAGACTTGTATCTGAATGCCCGTAGCTTTCATCATCCCACTCAGAAGAAAGCTATGCTGAACACCTTGGTACACAGAGCAAGGATTATTTCAGACGAAAACCACCTCGATTCTGAGATCAACCACCTGAAGAAGGTCTTCAGAAAGAATGGATATTCCTCCCGTGATATCAGGTCCACACTGTCGAGGAAACCTAGACAGGATGCTATTTCAATAAATCAAGAGGACCAACACATCGCGCGGCTTCCATTCTGCGGTGCAACAAGTAGTAAAATCGGAAGAGTCCTAAATAGGCAGGGGATCCAACCTGTCTTTCGTCCTCCCAAGAAGATGAAAGAAATGATGCCATCCATCAAAGACAACCTCGGTCTGAGAGTGCCGGGAATATACAGCATTCCGTGCGAGTGTGGCAAAAATTACGTAGGGCAATCAATAAGAACTGTTTCTGAACGCTGCGTTGAACATCAGTGTCACCTGAAATACAGGCATTTAGAAAAATCTGCGGTGGTTGAGCACAGCCTGTTAAATAAACACCGGATTTTGTTTGAAGAAACGAGAGTACTGGCCCACGCTTCCAACTACTGGGATTCTGTCATCAGGGAGGCGATTGAAATCAGGTTATGTGATAATAATATCAATAGATACTCCGGATATGCACTCAGCAATGCATGGAAGCGAGCTCTGGAGAAGAAGGAACAGAGGTTGGCTCCCAGAACCTTCAGTACTTCCCGCAGATTACCGCCTGCTGCGAGAGATGGCACTGATAACAACGCGGAATAGTGCGCTAGAAAATTCTAGGTGGTTAGATGGCACCACCCGAGTACGCGCCATTACCGCTATGACGTAAGCCAGCCAATGAGCAGCCGTCTCCTGGTTATATAAGCGGACGCCTCCAGTTCACGGCAGTCAGTTTTACCCCTGACGATGACTATGGAGGATATGGTCGAAAGCTTGGGCTCCTACCCATATTTGACGCGGCAAGAACACCGAGAGTATTTTACGCGTGTTCATCTTTAGTCGCTAATCGTGACAGTATTTTGATACTAGAAAGGTTTTATCAGTGGCTAGGATGTTGTTGATTAATTATTTACTCCGAAGTGTCCCTCACCACAATATAAATCAGAAAATAAAGGATTAACTCCTTTAAATAGTTCACAAAGAATAAATAAGGTTCTTGTACGAGCGGGGCAAGGAAACTAGTCTGTGGCCGTTACTAAAATTTTATCGAAGTCAAACATGGGTACTACTGTTTAGTGACTAACTTGTTCTGAAAAAATTAATATTCTACTGTCTGCTAAACACTGTTTTTCCCGTATTCACACTAGATACCAATATAATATCACATTTGAAGCTAGTCGGTAATAATTTCAATCAGAATTTAAATTGTTCTCTGTAATAAGTAGAAGTTCTTCACAAAATCAAATTACTCTTGCTATAATATATTCTTGATTATAAATAATTCTTCATAAATGCAAGACACTTTTCAATATTAAGAAATATTTATTTTTCTTCATACTGATACAAGGTCAGTTTAGCAAGAGACCTGAACCTGTACAACCAGCTTGGACTGAATCTCAAACAATAACAATAATAATAATAATGTTCTTTTCTTCTTTGAAACAATTGACGCACGGCAATAAAGAAGGCGCAGCTGCATTCGTAGCCCCGTAGCCGTCGGTTACTCTCTGCTAGCGGTCACATACTTCAAGATTGGCTGCGGCGGCGATGCTGCCCTTGTCAATTGCGGCGCCTCGATCGTACATGTAACATACAGAAAATAAAACATTTTAAGAATCATATTATAAAATAACAATATTTATATGAACATCAAATATTATACACTTCAAATAAAGTTTCATTTTCATATTTACAACTTCAAAACAGGAAAATGTAGTACGACTATCTTGTCCCACTACACCGAACACAATCCCAGCTGGTGCCTAACGGCCAAAAATGGAACACAAAATAGTCATCCCGACCACTGCGACCGTTTCGTGCCTTTAGACTTTCCTGCCAGCTGTACGCAACGAGTCATTGCCTCTGCTATCGATAATAATTTGTAATTCCGATAGATTGTCTGAAGCTTTTCTTATTTTGGTTTTTACAAATGGTCTTGTGGGTCAGGTTGCCAGAGTAGTGGTACCGTTTACTGGAAACAGCCAGACACTACTAACTTAACCTAAGGTTTAAAATAACACGGTCTACAAAATATAAAAATTGTGTGCCCTCGCAGGATTTTGACGGAGCAGGAGATAGACGTCCACCTGACTGCCATCGCAGAGCGGGACTGACGGTGAGGCGGCCGGCCGGTCTGCGGTCGTCCGAAGGGTCGCGGGGGTCTCGCCGCAGTGCGTCGAGTCACCTGCCCGCTGGAAGTTGCGCCGTTCTGGCTGACAAACTATTTGCCTCCATCCTTGTTGTCAATGATTTTTAAACAGTTTGTGTAACACACAGGTCTGGTAATAAATGAAACCTCGTACAATATTATGTACCGCCAGAATTTCTAGTTTGAATCGATTTTGTATTCTTCGGAGATTTTTAGTGTCCGGCAGATGAGTGAAATGACAAAGGAGTTGGTGGGTAGCTGGTGCACGTTCAGTAACTACTTAGGTAAAGCAAAACTGTGAACACACACATTCCACAGTTAGACAATAGGAAACTAAACACGACACAGTTAAAGTGCGGATGCGAGTCGTCCGTGCTGCGGTCGCAGCATCGGAGCTGAGGCCGAAGTGAGTTTGGAGTACACTGGCTAAATAACTTAAAGCTATTTGTGTTTGTTGTCAGATTTGTTAGACTTTTTACTTCACATGCTAATCTTGGCATTCCTAGTGTCAAAACATAATATTAAGATGGAACGTCAATTCAGTAGATTTTACTGGAGAAAAAATTGCTGTACATTTTGGTCACACAATAAACAGGAAAGCACACAAATAACTTTAAACATCACGTTGAAAGTTGACTGACAGTGAAGTGTCAAAAACAGTTTTTCCAATGATGTCACTGCTGCCATTTGCTGGTCACAGTAGTAACTACAAAGTCTGTGGCAACACAAAGTTCGTGGGAGTCGTACATTTCTAGCCAAAGAAAATTAGTTAATAAGTTTAACATTACCAGTGTTGCAATAACTGTATAATGTTGTCAGCTGCACAGGGTAAACTTTTCCTTTTTCTTCTCATTTTTCATTTTTATTTTTTAAGGGGTTGAGCTATCTTATTTTACAGGATAATTACCCCAGCTGCCATTGTTTGAGCCAGTGAAGTGATGTACAGAAACAGAAAGCAAGCGTGCGCGCCCACACACACACACACACACACACACACACACACACACACACACGTGGACTGTAAAAAAAAAAAAAAAAAAAAAAAAAAAAAAAAAAAAAAAAAAAAAAAAATGAAAACAAATGAGAGAGGGGGTGAACTCTGATCATGTTTTGCAGCATGTGTAGGCAGGAACAGATATTAAACTGCTAGAAATGTATGGAACTGGAGTGATATTAATTTTGGACTACATTGCTTTCTCTGTCAACATTTGATATCAAACTGCAAGGCTGAAGTAAAGAGAATGCGGAAACGGTGAGGGCAGTAAACAAAAAATAAAGTACGTGGTAAGTATTGAGTGCAGATATTTAAACAAACATTTAGTGTCAAATAATTGCACAAAAATCTTTTACTACAAATCGGATTAAAATATTGTCCAGACGGCGACGTAACACCACCTCGGGGATGCCTCCGATGCGCCGTTCGGAGTGGCAAAATGTCGTACTAAAACCGTGTGGTTCATTGACAAAAATGCAACTTTAAGAATTGATGCACAAAATCAACTTTTTATATGTTGTCCAGGAACAACATTGGGAACGAAAGGGTTAAGACTGCTCTTCAGAAGAATACTGAGCCTTGATTTCATGCTGCAAATATAGAAATGAAAAAGATTAAATACATAAATTTTTATTTGCAGGTGCCTGGAAGCAGAGAAGAACGAGATAAAATTGTGAAGGATTTAGAGGGTGAATGGAGCTGTCGCAACACTGCAGGGCAGTGGAGGGAAAGGACATTCAGATTAAATGTCGCCAAGCTAGTGACTCCCACTATTTCAATTACAAATATTTCTACAGCATTATTTTATTTTTTTTATTTGCCCTGTCAATGCCACCTACACATTCTCGTACATAGATATAGGAACGAACGGGCGTGTCGGTGATGGTGTGTTTGTAGAATGTAAACTCTGGGAATGTGTTATTGACAAGTCAATTTTGAACATTTCTGAAGCTAGAAAGCACAGGCACTGTAACTGTAATGCTCGTCCTGGCAGATGCCTTCCCACAGATGTAAAATTTCACAAAACCGTATCCCTAAAAAAAGGGGGGGGGGGGGAATTTTCAGCTGCAGGTTATCTCCAGGAAGAGGAATAGTGGAAAGTGCATTTGGTACTCTTGCCAGTCTTTCTAGGATTTTTGTTAGTACCATTAATCTACCCCCAGAAAATTACCAAAATAACATTTGCAGTTTGCACATGGCACAATGTAACTAACAGGAGGGAACACTTATACACACATCAAAGTGTCTACGGTAGTGGGAAACTGCACGTATCTGGATACAAAGCACTGAGGACCTTCAACAAATGGAGCCACTAGTTGTGCAAGCTGCCTCTCGACACACACACACACACACACACACACACACACACACACACACACACACACACACACACACACACACTACAAGGAAGAGCAGTTACAGGGGATTTTAAATGGTGCAGGAAAAGTGCCGTGGCAAGACAGTCACATTTCCTAAACTCAAATTTCAACATATTCATCTACCTCAAACATTTCTTCAGAGTGAGTGTTCCACGTTAGAGATGCTTTAATCTGCTGCTGTGGACTGGTCCAATACGTGAAACCAGTACACCTGTGGCCAGTAAACTCTTGAGCACTGTTATGTAGAGATTGTGTGTTTCAAGTATCGGCAATAAACAAAATAATGTAAAATATTTGTCTTATGCAAACATTGTTAGGATAAAATGAAATTATATGGAAACATTCCTGGAGGGAAAATAGAGATGGTTTAACTTATTACCAAAAGCACAGGCTTGTTGACACACAAATTAAAAAAAAACACACACACACACACACACCTGTAAAAAGCAAAGAAGTTTGACAGATGCCAGTCGATGCAGACGCTCATTCCAGAGAACAAAGGCAAAGATGTTATAGAATAGTGGGTGGAATTTGAATTTAGCAGAGGTTGGGACCTGGTGGGCAATGGAAAGAGAGAATATGTTGAAGGGCAAGTTCCCATCTCCGGAGTTCTGAAAGATTGGTTTCAGTGGGAAATATCCCGATAACCCGGACGATGTAACACTGTGCCAAGATGTGCTGGCCATGCACCGAAGCATGCTGAGCCACAGGGTGATCATCACCAACAAACACTGTCTGCCTGTGACCGTTCATGCGAATGGACAGTTTGTTGCTGATCATTCCCACATAGAACGCTTCACAATGCAGGCACGTAAGTTGGTAAATCTCGTGGGTGCTATCGCAAGTGGTTCTGCCCCTTAATCATTCACACCTTCCGGGTTATGGGATTGAAATAAGTGGTGGTGGGAGGGTGAACAGGTTTTACACTGGGGGGCACGGTTGCACGGGTAGGGAAGGTGGTTTGGGGATTTCATAGGGATGAACTAGGTTACGAAGGTTAGGTGGGTGGTAGAAAGACTCTTGGTGGATTGGGAAGGATGTTATGAAGGGCGGATCTCATTTGGGGGGGGAGGGGGCGGCGGCAGATTTAAGGATGACGTACCCCTGCTGGAGAGCTTTTTCACCTGGTTAGTTAAACCATCTCTATTTTTGCTGTTTTCAGTACATACTTTTGCCTTCTCATGGGTGTAACTTGAGCAGAGGCCATTCATTTTCTTCTCGACATCGTCTGCATTGCATCCCGTTATAGTTTTGGAACTAATGACCTCTGCAATTTTTGTAACTCTCAGATCATATTGATCTATTTTTACAATATTTTTGAGGATAGGTTGCTTACTCCCCACAGACGTCCTATGAGCCACAGAAAGGCACTAATAATAGACAACTTTATAGCTTTCGGCCTTTTAGGCCTTCGTCAGTTAAGAGACACACACTCACACTGACAAGAGCGCCATCTCCGACCGCTGTGGTCGGCGTGTCGGCTGCGGTCGTGTGTGTGTGTGTGTGTGTGTGTGTGTGTGTGTGTGTGTGTGTGTGTGTGTGTGTGTGTGAGATGAAGGCCTAAAAAGCCAAAAGCTATAAAGTTGTCTATTATTTGTATCTTTCTGCAGCTCAGCGTAGACGTTTGTGGTAAGCAAGCAACCTATCCTCAAGTATTATTGAATCCTCCCTGAAATTTCCATTGTTCGATTTGATATTTCTTTGACGAAATGTGAGATATATCAATAGTTTTCTTTGATGTAAATATTGGACATATCGACTTTGACAAAGAAATATGATGTAATACTGGCCTTGGGAAAGGTTGTACAAAAAGTACTGCAAAATTAATTCCATAAAGTTAGACCAAACCCTACACATCAAATTTTTGAAAATAAATATTCATAACATAGATATCTCGTCGTAGTGGTCCTTCCTCGGGAACTGAGTGTGTCCGCGATATTCTCGAGACCGATTGGCGTACCTTTCACGAGACTCTGACAGACCTTCCGAAATAATCTTTGTGATCTGTCGTTCACATATTACTGTACTAAATGAACGTATTAATTTCTCGAACTTGGAATTAAAGTTTGACTTAGTAATTACAAATTCAGTGTGTATCGTAAGCGTACCAGAAGCAAATTAACTTGTTTAGAGTTGACATTGTCTTTTTGTGATGTTCCAGTTTTCAGTAACACCACGGCAATGTGAGTGCTGTCGGTGCCACACAAAACTCTAGAGTCATACCTTGGAAAAACTTTAATTGATAAGACCTTAAATTAATATTCATCGTGCAACCACTAAATTAGTTCTGCTTGTTCATTCACAATGTGGTGGGGTGGTACAAAAATCTTAAGAGGGTGCAAATTCCTTGAGAGTAAGATCTATGCATTTTATGATTGAGGTGCAGGCAGACAACTGTTAGTAAATAATTACTCTCATCTCTCTATTGCCAGCATTTTCAAAATCAATTTGGGATCTTTTGCTGTCCAGTACACCCCAGCCTTAGCTTCATCTCTCGAACATCGTCCCGTCTCACTGTTTAATATATTTTCCAAAGTAATAAAACTTCACTCGACATCACGACCTGTGTCGAATTGTGCATTTGGTGGTGGTGTAGGAATGTCCCGTACGACACGTTGTGGAGAACACGTGGAAAAGTCTGGCCTAACGAAGCCAGAGTCCGCGACCGTCGGCGGTCGGAAGAAACTGGCGGCACTAGACGAATTCCACTGCACGTTCGGGCTGAAGGACACAGAACTCTTACAGCGTATCCACCACGATGACAGGAGGCCGGAGAGGTGCTGCCGAAATGCGGGCAGCGGCGAGTGCCGAAGGGCCGTTGTCCGAAGCTGAAATGGTGGCCCTGCAATCGCGAAAAAACCGGCACGGAAGGCGCACAAATAACACTTAGGACGATAACTCGAACGTGTATTACACGAAAACGGGGTCACTGGTAAGGGAATTTGGTGATAGTTGTAGGTAAACAACTAGGATTCACTCAGATACAGATTTATTAGCACTCAGATCGTATATACAGATTAGAGTCCGGAGGCTAACTGCCGTTAGTGGAAACGTGTACAAAGAACACAGTATCTCCAAGATAACAAACTTTGCAACGAGGAGAGGAGGGGAAGGAAGCTCGGAGTTCAACATCCCGTCGACAGCATTGTCATTAGAGACGGCACTTTGCAAGTATCGATATTGAAGGCGCTCTACGCCACACGTGTATTCAGTTTTGGCTTTGTAATAAGCAAAGTAAAGAATTTAAGACTGATGTGTTGTGTAAAATTATTTAATTACTATTTTCACTCTCATATTTAATATAAAATTGGAGAAGACATCTGATTGTCTTGGTGGCATAAGAGTTCAAAAAGTTTAGAGGCACAACATAGCTGGACTTCATTTTATTATTCATTTTTACTCGAGAGATAAATGAGCAGCTAAAAGATTTTACTAGCTGCACACACAGACCTTAAGTGCATTTTCTGTTTTTAATACCGAGCAAACTGGTATACGAGGAACGTGAGGTGTAGTTGCAGACACCAGGAGGGTTCTTTACATCTGGGTGTCGTGCGACAACACAATGTACCAATAGCAAACATAATAGCATTTCTGAAGCGTGTAAAAACAATGTATGACATTCTGTACACAAATCTTTCAAAAGAAAATTAAGGAGACATGTATTGCAGTTATCGTATAAGCAATTTATGAAGCTTCACACGAAAGGGTTTATAAATCAAATAGATTAGATTAGATGTACTTTTCGTTCCAGTAAATCTGAATTGAGGGGATGTAGAACATGTCAGAACAAAATACACAATATATACTTACAAAAAGAGCATATGTGTTAATGTACCTTCCACAGACCCCAAATGTAATTGCCCATGTGGAATTGGTCAGGAAAAAAAAAAATTATTTTAAAAATATTTACATTTTAAAGGACACAAAACTTATTACTACTTACTAATTTACTAGGTGCATATTAAAATTCTTAGCTATTACTTTCTTCTTTTTTTACACTGATTTACAATGATTTCATTCCTGCACAAAACTTGAACTGAAGTCAAACTGAACACAGTATTCATATTTGTGAATATTAGATACAATAAGTTACAAACAATCACTTCTGGTAAGAAATTCATCAATGGAGTAGGAGTTGGCCACCAAAAAATCCTTTAGACTCTTTTCAGACTGTACTTCATTGTGAGTTGAATTTTTTATGGCTGCTGGCATGTTATTGAAAATGTGTACTGCTGAATATTGGACACCTTTCTGAGCCAAAGTAAGTGACTTTAAATTTTTATGCAACTTATACTTGTTTCTAGTATTGATCCCACAGACTGAGCTATTGGTTTAAAAAAAAGATATATTTTTAACGACTAATTTCATTAGAGAATAAATGTATTTGGAAGCAGTGGTAAGTATCCCCAGTTCCTTAAATAGCCCTCTACATGAGGTTCTTGAGTTGACACCACAATTGATCTGTAATGCACGTTTTTGTGCTCTGAAAACTTTTGCTTGGCCTGATGAGTTGCCCCAGAAAATAATCCCATATGACATTATGCAGTGAAAGTATGCATAATATGCTAGCTTTTTTATTCTTATATCTGACAACATTCACATCCCCCTCCCAGTTAAATTTATTATCCAGCTGTAATCCTAAGAATTTGACGCTTTCAACTTCTTCTATTTCCTTGTTGTCATACTCTATGCATATGTCACGAGTCTTAATGATATTTTCTTTACAATTTCAGTACTTATGTGAACTGAACACAAGCACCTAAAAAGATTTATGAAAAAATGCTCCCCCCCCCTTTTTTTTTACTCACCAAGAATGCAATAGAAAATTAATTCTTGAGAATTTGAACACCATACATAAACATTTCTCCAGTAGACCTTGTGTAGTAACAAAATGCCCCAGTCATTAAAGCCTAGCCTGAGGACTACGGCAGTCGAGCGCACGGCTGTACCGTCCTTTTCTTTTCTCGAAGCTGTAGACAACACTTTTCACCCCCCCCCCCCTTGTGGATAAATCTAGAAGCCTGAATTTAGGGTTACTAAAAGTATCTAGTACAACTAGCTATATTTTCAAATTATTGTATTCTACACCTTATAATTTACTAAATATTAGCAGTCAAAACTCGCTAGTTCTGTCACTCACTGACTTACCGATCATCAAAATTCTAAGCTACTTCTAGCGGACACACAGACGTCAAATTTTGTATTTAGATAGTGTTTAGCCTGTAACGGAAGGAAAAATTCAAACATCTATCAAAACTAATTCAGTTCTCGAGAACATTTTCGCTCGATAGAATGGTATTTGCAAACTTGCCACTTTGAGTATCGTGTGGAGGGTGGTCTCGTGGTAGTGCGTTAGGTCCACGTGCGGAAGATCACATGTTTGATTCCTGTTGCTCAAACTGTGGTTTTTTTTTTTTTTTTTTTTTTAAATTTTCAATTTAATGTAGCCGTAACCTTTATATTAAGTGAAGAGTCATCAGAAATGACATTGTGTACCTGATAAGAGAATGAAGAGTAACTGGTAAGATATAACTTAGCTTAAATTGCTGCAAATGGAAACAGTACCAATGCCATCTACATTCTATCTCGATTTCAGTTATAAATGAGAAAAATGTTGCTCGTAATGTCAAAAATTTCTTAAAATGATGTGGAACAAAAACTTCAGACCAGTAGCAAAAACGTTAGATATGGTTTCAAACTACTGATGGCAGAGATAGGGAGACGCCACTGTTCTGGGAAATGCGCAGTCTACGTCATCTGTGGTCTGCGCCATCGAGTGGAAACTCTGGAGTGAGTATTGCGTTCTGTCTTCTCTAGGAGGTGCTGGTACTGCTCGTGTTATCAACATTAAACTAGGATTGTCAAGTGATGTCATTATATAAATACCGGAACTTGAAAACTAAGGTGCCAATTTTCTACGAGCACATTATCGAGAGGCCAATGAAACTTATATAATTCGAAAGATGGTTTTCTGTAGATGTGCACTATAGAATGATCATTAGTGTATGTAGCTGGGACGATTGATATTAGAAAAACATCGACAGTAACATCGATCGATTCAAAGAAATCGACGTACGACAACCGTCGAAAAGAAAATTCCCGGGAATATCAGTGTTTTGGTTGGCAAAACAAATGCTCCTCGGCAGTACCACAGTCACACGTTACTACACTGGCACTACCGAATACAGTATTACGAGTTTTTTCGCCACGTTTAGAGTTTTGACTTAAAGGCTAAATGTTACTTACAGCGGTGGTATAGCATGCAGATGTTGGCAACAAAATGTTTACTTTGAGGGATATGTACAAAATCCTGCAAACTACAGAGCAGGAAAAGAATTAATTAATTACTTCACGGTCAACACGAAAGACTATGTCCCTAATTCTATGTGACTGGTATCCGAAGAGTCTCATTCATCATTTGCTGCCAACTTCAGCACACTACGCCACCACTGCCGTAAGTAAAATTCTATCGTGAACTAGACAAACTTGATATTTGTTTAATACTAATTCACTAATCCACATTTTTTATGTATTATGAAGTTCACAAACTGATGCAAAATACAACACTAACTTGTCGATATTTGTATATTGATCCACCAAAGGTGGCAGTACTATACACGATGAAAGGATTCGACAACAACAATGTAATCGACTTTCCGGACTTTCCAAATACTGTTTCATCAAACCAAATGAGAGAGACAGGGAATGGATTTTAAGAAAATTTGTGGCTGATATACTTACCTACAAAAAGAAATGATATCTCATCAGAAACATAACATGTACAAAAAAGGAAATCTAGCAACAAATTCCTTCCACCATAAAAAGTTGTGAGATCTTATGGGAAATCAAGTCAGTTATTTTAGTTACTGTTCATGGAACCACCTATTCAACACTATTTTTCATAATTTTTTATTTAATTAGTTATCTACCAACATCTGTAGTGACTATATCAAAATTATAATTTAATTTTAATAGAACAATAATAAGTTAAATGTAAAAATTGATACGAGCAAATTACACGACCCATTTAGAATTTGACAACAACATATTACAGGATATCAACAACATGATGAAGTCCTTCATATTTATACAGAGATATGTGACAAAGAAAGGCAACATTCCAAAAAGTAATTTTCAGAGTGATTCTAATGACACTATACAACAAGACATATGATAAATTTTTATAATGTCTTAATGGTCTGAAATATAGTTGATAAGATTATTGATAAAACAAAAATGTATAATAGGAACATAACTTAATTCAGACAAAATATTTAAAAAATATCAAAAGCATGCATTACAATTAGTGTAACAAATCATTTGAACCCCCTTCCCACTCTTCATAAATATTCTGAATAAGACTGTTACCAATATGAATTGTACAAATTGCTTACAAAAGTCAGAAATTAGTTTGAAACTGAAATTATAAAATATAAATATTACACATTTAACTATTATTCGAAAAATTTTTGACTGTGGTACATGGTATGACTGTATCATATGAACTAAGGAACAGACATAGTGAATAACGAGAAGTACAATTTTACCCAAAACAACATTACAGACAGCTAACTTTAAATGTATACTTAATTCTCTCAAATTATTTTCCTTAATGCATTTAAATTTAGAAAAGTAAACACAACAATACAGAAAATTGTTTATCAGTACATAATATAAAATTATTCAATTTTTTGGGCTCCTACGATTGACATTTGGATTTACGGTATGACCCTGTGGGTTTTTCACGGGGTGTGAGCCCCAGAAAACACATTTTTCTACATACCTACACTTTATTGAACTGACAGTTCACAAGCGTAACACAGACTGACCGATTGTCGGTGCCGTCAGAGAGGCGGCTCACCCAAAGACAATCTTAAAGATACGATTCTTAGTTCAGAGTCGATTACGGCTACGGTACCAGCAGACAGCCCCCCCCCCCCCCCCGCTCCCGCAGAACATAGTACTCTTTTCGATTTGAGGGCGGGATCGGAGGGGGAGGGGGGTGCGGCAGCAGCCGAAGACGGTCGTGTGCACGGAGTCCGGGTGACGGACAGCTCCACAGAGTCGTCCGGCAGAGGCGACGGTCCACGGAGGCGGCGAGCGGTGGGGCGAAGACCTCAAAGTCCCAGAGGCGAGGGGGCTGGCGAACCCGACGCACCGGCCGGCGTGAGGCTGCGGGTCGGGCAGGCGGGCGGGGAAGTACCTCTCTGACCACACCCGAGGGGAGCAGAAGGGCTCGTGTGGCGTCCAGATTAAATGAAGCGGGAGGGGGGGAGAGTGAGGAGAGAGGAGGGGGAAGGAGGGAGGAGGCAGAGGCGCATCGGAGGAGAGGTATCTGCCTCAAAAGTTACGAGAGGAGGAGGAGGGCTCGACACGAGCTGGTTTAATGCAGTTTACTGACACGGTGCAGGGAGAGTTACCGATAAGTGAGGTGGAGGTGTCGGAGACCACCCAACGGAGGGCCGAGCGGAGGACGAACTGTGTCGTCCCGTAGCGTGACGAACTCACGAGATTGCACGCTCTCGGGAATGATGACCTGTGGAGGAGTTTGAGGTGGAGGGCAGATTCTCGTGCACACCTACCGGGTGTGGAGGTCAGAGAAGTGAGGAATGGGAGAGGGGAGACGAGTTCACCGGGAACGAGTAAAGATTGTCCGTAGAGAAATTCATCTACCGTGCCACGGTGGTCCCCTTTGTAGGTGAGCGAAACGAGGGGAAGTGCCTCTGTCATTAGTGTCGTGCCGCCGGAGAGAAGTTTTGAGGGTTCTGTGCCACCGGTCTACCGACCCTTCGCTTCGGGGGCAGTAGGCGGCGATGCGTTGCGTCTGATGACGCAGAGGTCAGAAGACGGTGGATTCGAACTGGCGGCCTCGCACTGTAGGGGGTGAAGGACGGAGGGGCGAAGCTCGCCCGTGGAATCGTCACACCGAATTTCGCCCGTCACCCCAGGAAGAGATGTGCGGACGGGTCGGAGAGGAGGAACGATCGGAAACTACTTGTACTAGCTCGTCGTCAGCCGATCGGAGAATGGCGAAGTTAGAGAGGTCGATCGGGGAAGACGCGGCATCGACTCGGGAGAGGAAGTCGGCTACGGTGTTGTCGGCACCCTTGATGTACCTGACAGCGGTGGTTAACTGGCAGATGAAATCTAGGTATCGGAAGCGTCTAGGAGGACCGGCTGGCGGATTTTGCATTACGGCGTCCAAAGCTTCGCGGTCGTTGAGGACACGGAAAGGACGGCCCCCGATCTCGGAGCGGAAGTGCTCGATGTCGTCGTAAATGGTGAGGAGTTCTCGGTCGAATGCCAAATACTTCCTTTGAGCACGATTTAATTTTTTTGAGAAGAACTGGAGAGGAGAGAGATCACCATCCAGAGATTGGCTAAGAACAGCACCGGAGGCAGTGTCGCTGGCATCGGTCGCGATAAAGATGCACCTCTCCAGGTGAGGGTGAATGATAGTAATAGGATTCGATAAAAAGTCTTTAAGGGAAGAGAAAGCCTCAGGCCTTGCAGGGCTCCAAGAGACGGAGCGAGTGACTGAGGTACTCTTGCCAGCCAGCGCAACAGTAAGGGGGGCTCGAATGTCAGCAGCACGGGGCAAGTGCCAACGATAATAATTAATAGTGCCTAGGAACCGCCTCAATTCTTTGAATGTGGAGGGGCATGGTAATTCCTCCATGGCACTGAGGATGCCATCAACTGAAACAGTGTGCCCCAGAAATTTAACGGAAGATAGATGCAGTTGGTCCTAGCTGTGATTCAACTTAATGCCTGCCTTAGCCAAAGTGTCAGATAATTTGTAAATGACATTTGCTATCCTTAACAGAGGTGCTGAATAGTAAGATTTTGTCTAACTAAAGAAAACAAAACTTTAGGGGAAGGAGAACCTCAGTGAAGAAGCGTTGCCAGGTTTGTGTAGCTTTTTTAAGTCCAAATCGCACGAAGTGATAGTGATATAAACCTGTCGGAGTCGTGTGGCAGTATTCTCGACATCATCTGGAACCACAGGTATCTGATGTTGTGCACATTTGCAGTCAACCACAGAAATAATTTTAGCACCAGCGAGAGCACGAGTGAAATCGGCTACATTAGGAATAGGATACCTGTCCGTGATTGTCTTAGCATTGAGCCTAAGGTAGTCCCCACACATTCTACAAAAACCCTCACTTTTTTTACTAAGTGAACGCGAGAGGACGAACTGCTAGAAGAATGTTCGATTATGCCCAACTCTAATGATTCTGCGATCTGTGCTTCCACGGCCATGAATTTTTCAGCACAATGGCAGTGCGATTTACTGCACACAGATGTGTTGTCGACGAGTCCGAGTTTGTGGACCGTGCCGTCAGTTACTACAGAAATGCACTGCCGAGGGCAGGACACGACGGGGGCGCGGCGCCAGATTCGGCGCACGACGTCGTGACAGCTGGCGAGGGACAGGAGGCGACACCGGCCGTCCCGGCCGGTGCCGCCGGAGGCGCCGCGAGTGCGAGGGCGCGACACGGCCGCCGGGCCGCAGAGGCGCGCGGGTCGGTAGGCCGAGTAGTTGCGGTGAGCACCAACGTAGCGGACGGCGGAGCACTAGCGAGGCGGCGGCCGAGCTGCGGCGGCGTGCGGGTCGGCAGGCAGACTAGTCGACGTGGCGACTGTCGTGGCAGGGAGCGGCGCCACCCGCGGCACGGCACGGGACGGCAGCCGAGCCGGGAGGTCGGCCGAGACAGAAATACAGCGGTGGCCACGAAAGCACGCAGGTGCGCCACCGTCGCAGAAACGGAAGAAAACTGAACTGCGACAGACGCGGCAGCGGGCACACGAACATTCGAAACACTGCGCGACTGTGTGATAACACTAGAGTTTGTGTCTTTAGCTCGAACAGAAGCACAATTTTTCCCGGCAGAGATAACCTCGGATTTATGTTTGCCCACGGGCTGGCAACTGACACGTCGTTTAGAGGCGGGGGGGAAAAGTTTTGGTTATTAGGTCAGGAGGCTGAGAGTCGTGAATAGCGTGTGGAGCAGGTGCCAGAGGGCAGAGTGCACGTACAGGTTTTACAGCTGTGGCGGCCGGCCTGACAACTGCGATTCGGCATAGAAGGGAAGAGCGAGGTTAGGTGGATCGTCCAAAGCACAATCGTGTTTCGCTCGCTCGCTCCGAGTCAATTCGCGAAATACGGCAGTACGCGATCCGACAGTTACGACCGCAACTCACGTGCCGGTCCGAATTCCGCCGGGCTTCACTGCGGTTTCTCGATCGTCGTTCGACTCGCCACTTCTCGGGGATTCGTCGAGTCTATTTGTTCCGACGCCTCGGCACACGGCTCACCAATTTTCTCTGGATTCGTTCGATTTGGCCCGGAACAACAATGCACAGTGTTACACAATGGATTTCGGCTTTGTGACCCTGAACTTGCAATCTGGTCTCAAATGACAAACAATACTCACGTTTTGCAGGACTATTTTGTGCACGCATATTCTCAACCGGTGTACTGTGCTTCAAATTTGTATTCGCAGCCCGCCACGGCTCCGCAGTGTCCACCGTCCACGACCCACGTGCCTGGACACAGTTTGGACAGTGGTGCGCTGTCACACAAGTATATTTTCCCACCTGTGTCTAATGACTTGGCTAGTGCACTCGTTCCTGATTCTTCTTCGAGTTTTGCGTTTAATTCGGTACCTTTGTCTCAAGCCCCTTCCACACCTTTTTCTGTGAGCGCAGTTTCGGTTGCGGACAGTGCAATGCATTCGTCTTTCGGACAATCACCTGTGCAGTGTTTGCTCAGTGACACCGTTTTTAAGCCTCATACTCTGTCGAGTGACTTCTCACATCTCAACTTGTCAGGACAGGGCAGCGTGTTCGACGTGCGGCCACAATCGGCGTCCCGACAGTTCCTGCCGCGCCCGCTTCGGCCTGCCGCTTCCGCTCTCGTGGCCGGCACGTCGTGTGACTCTTAAGCCGTCTCGCGCTCGACTGCCCATTTTGTCGGTGCGATTCAGTGACTCTGTCGCACCGGCCTTCCGCGTCACGCCTCCTCGACGACTGCAACATCTGCCCGACGCCGCGGTGCCGGATGCGGGACCTCGGGCACCGTCTCCTCCTCCTCCTCTAACACACGGACGTCCGCCCGAGCTGCCTCCGTTTTCGTTCGAGGCACCGACTACGCGGTTCGCGTCAGTAGAAAAAATCTTTGACCACCGTTCCCCGGACGACGCTTCTCGCTATCTCCGTCTCGTCACACACCTGCACGAGCACGTCAACCTAATCTGTGACCCGGTAACGTCACCTCCGCCACTACATCGTGGCAAAGCAGGTCATCCCGGAGCGTGTCCCGCGCACTCCTGACGAATGGGCAGGGGGACTAAACTGCTGAGGTTATCGGTGCCCCCGGTGGGGAGAGGAAGGAGTGAAGATAGGAGGGGAGGGCAGGCACTCACTCGGAGACTCGAGGATATTGTAGGCCGGAACTGTCTGGAGTCTGGAGCAGCAAAGGCAGCTTGTCGGTCCAGACTGCCGTCAGAGTTGAGTCTGGCATCACCTGCTCGCTGCCCTGCAGTCGGAGACGACTCCACGACTGGGAAAGCTTCCTGTACCGCCCCCCCTCCCCCTGGGGCTCACGGTTCTTTCGTGAGTACGTGCGTGGCGAGCGCGGGGCCCCGAGCTGATGCAGTCTTCCTTCCTTCTTTACTTCCCCCTCCCCTCCTCTCCTTCCTCTCCCCACCGGGGCACCGAAACCTCAGCCGTGTGAACTACATTACAAAAAATGGATTGTCAGCACAGATAATAATATTATTATTCAAGTTTCAGTCTTGTATAGATTACATTTAGATATGGATTTTCCAGAATTTCATAAGAACAAATACAAACATCAAAGATTTTCATTAAATTTATGCTCTAAGATCAAAATTCCTGCATTTACTTTCCACATGTAGATTACATAGGCTTAATGAAAAAATCTGAACTCGCTCGGGATTGCGTTTCAGTGGTAAGCTTACCCAATCCCTGATATCTCTGCCTACATCTTATTATTTTTCTATGTTTTCACCTTTAATCTCTAATGTTTTCAAAAAACTATTAAACCTGTAATTGTTCTTGTACTTACAACATAACTTTTCTAACATTTTCTCTTTTACATTAGTCAAATAGGGTAATTTTGTCCACTCAGTTGTACTTAATGCATTATAAAGCAGTTTTACATTTTCAGTATTACCTTAAGACTGATCAACATGTTCTCTACTCACTTTCAATAGAATTCTCTCTACACGACATATTGACTGTTTCGTCATTCGTATCTACATGTTCCCTACAGTCAACATTTTCATTTTCAATGCATTGCTCTCTTAAAACTTACTGAATGTTTCATTATCACTGTCAACAGAAACCTTATCACCCTCAGCATCTACAATATTTCTCGATTCACTATTATTCACAGACAATGACTCTTATTGTGTTACAGTTAATTTTATCTAGATACTCTAAATTCCTCTCTTCAACAACAGAACCTCTCGTTTCATAATTAAACAAACTGTCACATTCAGATATAAAATTATCACATTCAGCTATACACCCATCTACCAACCCACAAAAGTCAATTTCAGGTATACTGTCATGTTCAACACTGCCTTCCTCAACGATTTGAAGATATTTAATAGAAATAGGCTCCTGCACAACATTATTAAAACTCTCTACCCACAAGTCACGATTTACGAGATTTTTATCACTAGTCTCAAAAGGGACAATAACATTAGCTACATTGGTATCTTGTAGAAAATTATACTTGGTTTCTGATCTACATAGATTATGTTCTGGTAATTTACTTCTACAAAAGTCAATTTCAGGTATACTGTCATGTTCAACAAAGCTTTCCTAAACATTTTCGAGAGATTTACCAGAAATGGATTGATCGCAAAATTTTTCAAACATTCTACATCACAAATTTGTAGTGGAACGAGATACGGTGGTTCCACTACGTATCTTTTGCCGACGAAAGACTCCTCGACTTGTCGCTCCAGAGAAGATGTGCAGCTCATGGAGCTCTTAGAACAGAACAATTAAAAAATAAATAAAGACTGTTGTTGGTATGAAAACAAAGTTGTCTTGTATGTTCTAAGTCTGGTTAAAGTTGTGACAGATGTGCAATTGATGATGGGAGTGTTTCAAAATTATTTATAAAATGGTACCAAATGGTGAAATCAGGGGCAGATATAGACTCAGACCATAACTTATTGGTAATGAACTGTAGATTAAAACTTAAGAGACCGCAGAAAGGTAGAAATGTTAGGAGATGGAACCTGGACAAACTGAAGGAAACGGAGTTTGTTGAGGGTTTCAGAGGGGGCATTAGGCAAGGATTGGCTGAAACGGGGGAAAGTAATACAGTAGAAGAAGAATGGGTAGCTCTGAGAGATAGAGTAGTGAAAGCAGCAAAGGATCATATAGGCAGAAGGACAAGGCCTAATAGAAATCCCTGGATAACACAGGATATACTGGACTTGATTGATGAGATAAGAAAATATAAAAATGCGTCAAGTAAAGCAGGCAAAAAGAAGTACAGACGTCTGAAAAATGAGATTGACAGGAAGTGCAGACTGGTTAAGCAGGAGTGGCTAGAGGACAAATGCAGAACCATAGAAGAATGTATAATCAAAGGAAAGATAGGTACCACTTACAGGGAAATAAGATATTTTGAGACACGAAAAGCAGCTGTATGAATATCAAGAACCCAAACGGAAAATCAGTACTAAGCAAAGAGGGGAAAGCTGAATGTGGTAGGAATATATACAGGGCCTATACAAAGGAAGGCAGTATTCTAGAAAGGGAAGACGAAGTGGAGGAAGATGAGACAGGAGATACGATACTGCGAGAAGAATTTGACAGAGCACTAAAAGATTTGAGTAGAAACAAGGCCCCTGGAATACAGGATATTCCAAGTGAACTGCTGATGTCATTGGGAGAGACAGTCACAAAGAAATTGTTTCAGCTGGCATGCAAGATGTATGAGACGGGTAACAAGATAACTTCTGATGGCCGGAGTAAAGAAGATATAAAATGCAGAATGGCTATGGGAAGAAAAGCATTTCCGAAGAAGTGAAATTTGTTAACATCCAATATTAATTTAAATGTTAGGAAGTCCTTTCTGAAAGCATTTGTCTGGAGTGTAGCATTGTATGGCAGTGAAACGTAGATGATAAGGAGTTCAGATTAAAAGATGATAGAAGCCTTTGAAATGTGGTGCTACAGACGAATGATGAAACTTAGGTGGGTAGATCACGTGACTAATGAGGAGGTGCTTAACCGAATTGGGGAGAATAGGAGTTTCTCGCATATCCTGACTAAGAGAAGGGATAGATTGGTTGGGCACATTCCGAGACCTCAAGTAATTGTCAACTTAGCATTAGAAGGAAGCGTGTGGGGTAAAAATCGTAGAGGGAGACCGAGGGACGAATACAGTAAGCAGATTCAAAAGGATGTAGGTTGCCGAATGTATTCTCAGATGAAGAGACTTGCACAGGACAGGGTAGCGTGGAGAGCTGCATCAAACCAGTCTGCGGACTGAAGACCACAACAACATGTGGAGAAATACACAAAATACTGTGAAGGAGTCGTTTGTTAGAGGAAAGAATTTTCTCTTGCAGGACTTCCCTGCTAGTACTAGGGGAAGTCCAATTACATGGCAAGAAAGGAATTACGTTGACTGCGAATATTTGTGAAGAAAAAAAAGTAAAATGATCTTGACGCAGAAAAGCGTATTTAATGTGCTATGGTGAACACGACAGAAGTTCCCAGGATGAATTCATGTTAGGGTGCAAAGAACTGCACATGTCATTGTTTATAAGATTTTTATCTATAACATTATCACTTGTCACTGTTTGAACTGATGTTACATCATTATATGTACTTGGTATTGTACACTTCCACTCCCATGAACCACAGACATTGCCGAGGTGGGGTGGCTTGCGTGCCTCAACGATACAGATAGCCGTACCGTAGGTGCAACCACAGCGGAGGGGTATCTGTGGAGAGGCCAGACAAACGTGTGGTTCCTGAAGAGGGGCAGCAGCCTTTTCAGTAGTTACAGGGGCACAGTCTGGATGATTGACTGAGCTGGCTTTGCAACATCAGCTAATGTGGCTTTGCCACACAGTTACTGCGAACAGCTGAAAGCAAGGGGAAACTACAGCCGTTATTTCTCCCGAGGACATGCAGCTCTAATGTATGAACATATGATGATGGCATCCTCTCGGGTAAAATATTCCGGAGGTAAAATAGTCCCCCATTCGGATCTCCGGGCGGGGACTACTCAGGAGGATGTGATCATCAGAAAAGACAATACTGGCATTCTAAGAGTCGGAGCGTGGAATGTTAGATCCCTTAATCGAGTAGGAAAATTAGAAAATTTAAAAAGGGAAATGGATAGGTTGCAGTTAGATATAGTGGGGATTAGCGAAGTTCGGTGGCAGGATGAACAGGATTTCTGGTCAGGTGAGTACGGGATTATAAATACAAAATCAGTTGGGGGTATCACAGGAGTAGGATTGATAATGAATAAGAAAATAGGAATGCGGGTAAACTACTATGACCAGCACAGTGATCGCATTATCATTGTCAACATAGATACGAAGCCAACACCGACAACAGTAGTACAGGTTTATATGCCAACTAGCTCTGCCGATGATGAGGAAATCGAAGAAATATATGAGGAGCTAAAGGAAATTATTCAGACAATTAAGGGAGAGGAAAACTTAATTGTTATGGGAGACTGGAATTCGGTAGTAGGACAAGGAAGGGAAGGGAAGATAGTAGGTGAATATGGTCTGGGCAAAAGGAATGAAAGAGGAAGCCGCCTGGTAGAATTTTGCACAGAACATAATTTAGTTATAACAAACACCTGGTTCAAGAATCACAAAAGAAAGTTGTATACGTGGAAGAGACCAGGAGACACCGGGAGATACCAGATAGATTTTATAATGGTAAGACATAGATTTCGGAACCAGGTTTTAAAGTGTAAGACATACCCAGAGGCAGATATAGACTCTGACCATAACTTGTTGGTTATGAACTGTAGGCTGAAACTGAAGAAACTACAAAAAGGTAAGAAAATAAGGAGATGGGACCTGGATAAAATGAAGGAACCTGGGGTTCTTAAGAATTTCAGAGGGAGCTTTAGGCAGCAATTGACAGAAACAGGGGAAAATAAAACAGTAGAGGAGGAATGGGTAGCATTGAGAGATGAAATAGTAAAGGTAGCAGAGGACAAAATAGGTAGGAAGGCAAGACCTACAAAAAATCCTTGGATATCACAGGAGATACTAAATTTAATCGATGAAAGGAGAAAATATAAAAATGCAGTAAATGAAATAGGCAAAATGGAGTACAGGCGACTAAGAAATGAGATTGACAGGAAGTGCAAAATGGCTAAGCAGGAGGGGCTAGAAGGCAAATGCAAGGATGTAGAAGAATGTATAAATAGGGGAAAAATAGATACAGCCTACAGGAAAATAAAAGAAACATTTGGAGATAAGAAAAACAGCCCTAAGAATATCAAGGACACTGATGGAAAACCAGTTCTCAGCAAAGAAGGGAAAGCTGAAAGGTGGAAAGAGTATATAGAGGGACTCTACAAAGGAAATGAACTTCGAGACAATATTGTAGGAAGGGAAGAGGATGTAGATGAAGGTGAAATAGGAGATACTGTACTGAGAGAAGAATTTGACAGAGCCCTGAAAGACCTAAGTCGAAACAAGGCCCCTGGAGTAGATGATATTCCCTCAGAGCTACTGAAGTCTCTGGGAGAACCAGCCATGACAAACCTGTTTCACCTGGTGTGTAAGATGTATGAGACAGGCGAAGTACCCTCAGACTTTAAGAAAAATGTTATAATCCCCATTCCAAAGAAAGCAGGTGCAGACAGGTGTGAAAACTACAGAACAATCAGTTTAATAAGTCATGGTTGCAAAATGGTAACACGAATTATATACAGAAGGATGGAAAAGCTTGTAGAAGCCGACCTCGGGGAAGATCAGTTTGGGTTCAGGAGAAATGTGGGAACACGGGAGGAAATACTCACTTTACGGCTTATCCTAGAAGATAGACTAAGGAAAGGCAAACCTACATTTTTAGCCTTTGTAGATTTGGAGAAAGCGTTTGACAATGTTGACTGGAATACACTCTTCCAAATTCTGAAGTCAGCAGGGGTAAAATACAGGGAAAGGAGAGTTATTTACAACTTGTACAAAAGCCAGACCGCAGTTATTAGACTCGAAGGGCATGAAAGGGAAGCATCAGTTGGAAAGGGAGTAAGACAGGGTTGTAGCCTCTCTCCGATGTTATTCAATTTGTACATCGAGCAGGCGGTGAAGGAAAGCAAGGAAAAATTTGGAATAGGGATTAAAGTTCAGGGGGAAGAAATAAAAACATTGCGTTTTGCCGATGACATAGTAATTCTGTCAGATACAGCAAACGACCTGGAAGAGCAATTGAACGGAATGGATAGTGTGCTGAAAGGTGCATATAAGATGAACATTAACAAGAGCAAAACTAGGGTAATGGAGTGCAGTGTAAGAAAATCAGGTGATGCTGAAGGAATTAGATTGGGAAACGAAGCAATAAAGGAGGTAGATGAGTTTTGTTACTTGGGCAGTAAAATAACAAATGATGGTCGCAGTACAGAGGATATAAAATGCAGAATGGCAATGGGTAGAAAAGCGTTCTTGAAAAAGAGAAATTTGTTAACCTCGAATATTGATTTAAGCCTAAGGAAGTCCTTTCTGAAGGCATTTGTATGGAGTGTTGCCTTGTATGGGAGTGAAAATGGACGATAGACAGTGCGGACAGGAAGAGGATTGAGGCTTTTGAAATGTGGTGCTACAGAAGAATGCTGAAGATTAGGTGGGTGGATCACGTAACTAATGAGGAGGTACTGAACAGAATTGGGGAGAAAAGAAATTTCTGGCATACCTTGACTAAAAGAAGGGATAGATTGGTAGGACACATTCTGAGACATCAAGGTATTGTGAATTTAGCGTTGGAGGGAAGTGTGTGGGGTAAAAATCGCAGAGGAAGACCAAGAGATGGATACAGTAAGCAGATTCAGACAGATGTAGGTTGCCGTTCTTATGTGGATATGAAGAGGCTGGCTCAGGATAGGGTATTGTGGAGAGCTGCATCAAACCAGTCTCCGGACTGAAGACCACACAACAACATTGTACACTTTTCATACTCAACTTTTCCCAAATCACATCTCCTAAATTTAAAAACTGATCTATTACTTTGAATTTTGTGTTCTTTAACCCATGGTTTTATGTTGTCCCAATGTCTTTGGTCATTGGTCCATTGTATGGGTTTTCTAGCCGCAAATTTATGGACCCTCATTGGCGTGAATTTTAGTTTTCCGAATAATTCCCCCTGTGTTGATTATTCTTATTAGGTTTGTACAGTGTCAGTGAATATCTTGAGACTAATACCAAATAGACTAATAGTTTTAAGGTCATATCAAAAGTGTCTACAAGTACTAGTAATTAAAATTTCACATGAAATATATGTTTATCAATACACTAAATTTAAGGCAGATATAGATAATTGACATCTATGATTATTGTTTTGTACTGCATATTACATTTATATGGTGTTACGTTACATATTGTTATTGCATTGTATATTGTAATTTTAAATACTGTCATATATTGTAATTGTAAAATACTGATGTATCCAATATCACTCTAAACAGTGATCAAAGGATGAATGAACAAATAAATAAATAAAATAAATGTCTATTATCGACATATTCTCTTTGCCACCCCACCCCGTTCACTACCATAATTTGTATGTTGTCTGTTTTCTCTATCAACTATTCTGTCTAACTTGTCAACATAATTTAAAAATTGTTCTAAAGAATTATTAGGTGCATGGACCAAATACAATTGTAATTTCACTGGTGTTCTCCTTTTTAAAGCATCAATTTGCATCATATCATCAAATGACCTGTCCAAATTTGTTAAATTCTTTAATTGATTTTTACAAAACTCTTTCTACTTCTATAAACTGGACCATAAATAAATTTACTTTTAATCCTAGCCTGTTCTGTTTCAGACCAAAATTTTTTAAAAATTTCTCTTCATATAACCCCTGGTCTACCTCTCTCTATAAACTGGAGTATTAATAAAGTCACTTTTAATCCTAGCCTGTTCTCTTTTTGACCAGAAATTATTTAAAAATTTTCTTCAAATTCATTAAATGTTGCTCAATGTTCAGTATTTTGATTAGCCCAAGATAATGCTTCACCATTCAAAAATCTTTTCACAAACTTAAATTTTAAATCATCAGACATTTGATTTCCAAAATTATCTTTACAGTGTTGAATTGAAATCTATAGGGTGTAGGTCATTATTTGGAAAGCTTGTAGCAGGAACAGTGGACCGCATACCAATGTTAGACAAAATACTTTTTTGTTAAATGTACGTTGTTAATACCCTCAGTTACACTTTTTTCTATATTGTTAACTCTTTCATTTAACTCTGCTATTTCAGATCCTACCACCTCAAAGCTCTTGTTGACTGTTTCCATTTCTCTGTTTATGTCTTCTCCTACTGATTCTACATCTTTTTCTACTGACTTATCTACTGAATCTGTCTCTTGAAAACTGCTCTTCACGTAACTGTCTACTTTATGTATTAAATTAGTGTTACTCTGTACACTATTTTTATGTCCTGTAATAACTTCACATGATATCTCTAAAGTTTCAATCTGAACTTTTAACTGATTGATTATCTCCTGCTTCACAGCCTGTTGCTGTGAATTAATTTTTTTGATTAATGATTCCCTCATATTCTTGATCATTGTCTGAAACATATCTAAGGTGTGCTTGTTAGATTTAACATCATGTTCTTCTTTCCCCATACCACTGTCCTCAAAATTGTCTCTCTTATCCATATTTGAAAAAATGTAGTCAACTCACTGAAAATAAAAATTTGACAACACTTACAGTCTTCAATGTCTAGTCCTTCCAAATATCAAAATATTTCACTCATTGTCCTCTATTTTCACACCCAGTCCTTTCCATTTTTGTTTATCAATAGGCAGTCTTCCACGAAAGATTTCAACTTTGTGAATTCTGATACATATAAATGACTTCTGCTCCAAAGCTTCAGTGAAACATGTCTCAAATTTGTAGTTTTCACCAACTGACAAGAGTTTCCCAGCTAACGACGCTCTAAGTCTAACGTATTTATTAAATCGAGTCTTTAGCTACAAAATATATTACATCACCCATTATTCTTCTGCCACACTGTCAGCTCACCTGCGATCGTTATTAACTGCACATCTAGGGTTCTTACATGTCCGAGGAACTACAAATTGTGACTACACGATTTTATTTCAGCAGAATGTGATTGCTACAACACTACTTCATGACTATTCACTGACTTCTCACTTGAGTACATAAGACTGGACTTACATATTTATAGCAGTGTTACAAATGTTGTCCACATCAGCAGACTTTTTATTTTTAACAATGTAATTACTCTTACAACTTCACTTACCGTAACTGTAGGTAAAGATAAGTGTGCGATTCTGTCGTTAACAGTTTTCTGCAAAAAGGGCATCGCTTCATCGACAGATCCTTTACGGCCTCTCTCTAAAACAGTCTCCCAAACTGTGCTCTGCAGTGCACCCGGTGCTACGAGAAACAATTCTGAGTACTCTGTCAAAAGATAAGAATTTTTATTAAAATATAATTTGTTGATTTTTAAAACAGAGTGGTAGCCAATGAAGTATTTTTGTGACATTTGCACAGAGTCGGCATCTCACATTATAATCCCTTTTTTTAGGTTATAATATATTGTGCCCCCTATAATGCGCAGAAAAACACACAAAAGTGAACCATCGGTCACACCCTTTATAAAAAGTCACAAAAATAAAAATATAGTAATAAGGACAGTTTACAAATCGACACAAAAATGTGGTGCCGAGCTGTGACGGGCAGGTACAAAAGACACACACGTACGACACTTTCAGCTGTCGGCCGTGGCCTTCTTCAGAAAATACGACATTCAGGCAATCACACAGGCACGCGACACAATCGCACGACCGTCACCTCCGGCCGCCGCACTTGGAGTCGCACTCTGCGGCGTATAAATCGGGGAGGGGAGAGGCAGGTTGCGTCACGGTGGTGGGGATGGGTGCAGCACGGCCTAGATGGGAGTGATGAGATGCAGCTTAGGAATGGAGTGGGGAGGCGGGTGAGGGGAGGAATGTATAATAAAATTTAGATAAAAAAATAAAAATAAAACGCGTGCACGCCACGAGCACACACGTCCGCACACACGCGACCTTCCTATCGCCTCTCCCCTTCCCTCACCGATTTATACACCGCAGAGCGCGATTCGAACTGCGGCGGCCGGGGGTGACGGTTGTGCAATCGTGTTGCGTGCCTGTAAGATTGCGTGAATGTTCTCTTTTCTGAAGAAGGCCGTGGCCGATACCTGAAAGTGTCGTATGTGTGCGCCTCCTTTTGTACGTGCCTGTCGCAGCTCGTCATCACGTCTCTGTGGTGAGTTGTAAACTGTCCTAATCACTATATTATCAATTCCAACCTGGACTTTCCATTATTAGATCAAGTCACAAAAATACTTATATAAATATTTGAGTTTCACAATAACTATAAATTCTCGGAAAGCTTCACGCAAAGCACGAAAAACTACTAGTTGCGTAAACGGAGCCGAGCCGACAGCGGGCACGGTGGCCGGCGGCACGGGGATACTACCGTCGGCCACCGCGTCCCGAGTCTGGAGCGTACGGCAGAGGACAAAATGAGAAATAAACGTAAAGTGTCAAGAGACATGACAGCGTAACGTTTATAAACACTGTACTTTAAGGCGAAACCGTGCCGGCATCAATTTATGTCAGTTACATAATTTTTTCTTCACGGACACAATTTCAAAAAGTTTACAACATGGGAAAAGTGTAAATATGTTAATGCAAAAATGGGGGCAAATTAACATTTTGAATATAGGGACCAACAAAAATTGCAATGAATGGGGGAAAACGTAAAATCCGGGAACGTAAAAGTGCTGTTTTAGTGTATATATTTTTGTTAAAAGATTTACAGCACATCTCGCCTCGGCTCGTTCGGGCTCGTTTCAACTCGAGCTGAAACGACGGCCTACCGAGCTTCTTTATTTCACACTTTTGTTCCTATCTTAAAGCTGAGTAATTTGTTTGTGAAAGATACTGAATGTTGTTCATTTTCCATTGATGATAACACCAATAACATACGCATATGCACAAGAACACTAAAACACGGCAAGTAACTGACTTCTGCCTTCGGGTCAGGTGACACTGCGAGCGGCGCCCCCTCCTAACCTGAGGCACGCGCAAAGCTGCTCTCCCACACTTCCGGTCGAGGCTGGTCGATGTAAAATGTTTCTCGTGAGATAAAAATACTTTGAATGTGCATATAAAATGATGTGAAATACGAATGGAACGAAGAATGATAGCTTAAAAACACTTTATTTCATTTATTTATTTCCTCCTTTGTCACGACGAGCTTTTTTCCGGTGAACGCGTAGGATGTGCCACCACCGAGTGACGCTACGTACTGTGAGCAGTGAAGCCGGCCCTCCCGCAGTGGTCGGTAACCGTCGTTCACATTTCTTTCCGTCGCGTGCCGAGAATAATTCCTAAAACTGTCCACTGTTGACGATTATAGAATTCATGTCGGGAACACAAATTGCTACAAGACTGTGACGGAAGAAGTTCGTCGAGCACCGTTTACTCTGTGGGTGTATCAGTTATTTTAATTAACAGAAACTAGATGCATTTTGTTCGGCAATAACTTTTATTGATCGTCATTTCAAAGCTGTGTAATTTAAGAAACTCTTACACTTGTGTAGTGATCGTTTCTTGTGGTACTTTCTAAAAGATATTTTTCTGCAGCAATTTGTTCTCTGACAAAGCAGCAATCTCTAATTTTTATTTCGAACCAGAGAGACGAGAAATAAGCAAAAGGTTACACTCTCATTCAGGTGCCCCAACCTGCCACCGTTCGTCGATCAGTTACGGACGCCTGCAACCCGAGCAGAAGTCGCAGTCACGTAAACTGCATTTTAACCGAGGTGCGGCGTTATCAGGTCGTAGATCGACAACTCTCGTCGCTCTCGGTAGCGACAGGCTGTTATTTCGTAGGGGCGAGAACTGATTCACTACATATAACGTAGGTGAGATACAGAATTGCAGTTCTCTGACACTTTAACGATTTATTATTAGTGCCCAATCGTGCACATTTATGGCCGGCTTACAAGTCTCGTTGATTACACTTAATTTCACCGGGCACACATGTTGCTCACATAAATAACAAGAATTGACACAGTTTGTGTCTGGAATACACGAGTCTGAGGTGTACAGTGTGCCACAAATATGGATTAATCACAGTAGCTATTCTTCCTGCACCAATAACACTGACAAAATTTTACACAATTGATCAAAATTAAAGTTCCAATTGGCGTGGCTCAGATCTCAGATTGTTGCCAAAACAATACTCCGAACTATCGTGGATTGTACGACGGACGAAACAGTAGTCGGAAATGACACAGATTGTGTTTCAGATGGAGGATGAAATAGTACTGTATTACGTGCCGCAAACATGTCCCGTTTATATCTTCCAAACTTCTTCTGCCTCCGTACACCTTTCTTATTGTTATCGGTGTTTTCAATTCTAACAATAGCAAACTGTCCAGTTTCACCTGACTGCTATGAGCCGTGACATAATTGGCACGGTGGAAACCTATTAATATTTATTCTCACCGTGGACTAGAAGTAATTTTACAGATGACAGAGTTCCTCGGAGCAGCTCCGGTCTCACGTGTAACATGCCCCGTGTCAGTCTTCAAATCCTCCCTTTACTGGAGCAGCAACCCGCCAGTAACGAGTGATTTGTTGAAAGACACGACTGCAGATCCCGGCTCACAGTTTCCTCACAGTCACCGAGTTACTGTGACAGCGGTGCCCCCTTCTCCTGTTAACCACTGCACGCAATTCCTATTATTTATTTATTTTGTGTTCCTCGGATCCAGTTAGTAAGTTAATCACGAGGGTATGGACTGTGTCAAATTTTACAGGTTTCAATTGAAACTTACACTAAACACTCAGTCACTTCAACATAAAATTCTACATAGTTTACAAAAAAGATACAATAAATACAGAACAACTTTAGATTTAAGTAACATGTCAATCTTTAGACCACATATCGTGCAAGTAGCCAAAAGTGAATTTCGAGGACAAGTGCTAAATCGCAGTGTAATGTTAAGTCAGATATTCCAATAACTAAAACAGGTATAGCAAATCTATTATAGAAAATATGTGGTAATGCTCGAATAACATTAATAAAACTGATTCCAAAAATGTTTAGCGATGGTATTCATTTTCTTTCAAATATTCGTCAACAGTATAAAAAAGATTCCTCTAATAGGTACTGTTTTAAAGTTTGTTTAAATTTTGGCAGTTCTGTGTGAAGACATTTGATATGTGGTGGGAGAACATTAAACAACTTAATGCTGGAGTACTAAACTCCTTTTTGCACCAGAGTAATATGTTTATTTTCAACATGTAGATTGTTTTTGTTTCCTGTATTGTAGTCGTGAAATTTGCTACTGTCTTGATACGTAGAAAAAATTTTTCTCACAAAAATCAACAAGGAAAAAATGTTCAGTGAGGCAGTGGTTAGGATTCCCATCTTACTAAACACTTGTCTGCAAGAGTGTGTGTGATGGAGCCCATACGTCATTCTGATAGATTTATTTACTTATTTTATTTATTTATTTATTTTTAGCAGTAAAAACTTTTTTTGCATGAGGTTGGATTCACCAGAATATAATCACATATAACATTAAAGAATGGAAATAGCCAAACTATGAAAACTTAATGATATCCACTTAACCACTGAAGAAATCACCCACAATGAAAATGTTGCTGAGCTAAATCTTTTAATAAGATGGTGAATGTGGGTTGGCCGGTTACATTTGCTGTCAATAAAAGCATCCAGGAACTTTCTATATCAGCCGATCTCCACATTTTATGATTATTTCTTCAAGATTACTTTGTGGTGTATAAAAACTCATACAATGAGATTTATCTGAGCAGAACCAATTTAAGGTGATAGTAAAAACTTTATTTGTAGTGTGTTCAAGATTGTGATCTATCAAATTGTCAAATAGAATTGTAGTATCATTTGCAAACAGGGTAAATTTACTGTTCGTATCAGAAAAAAGAAGAAGATCGTTAACAGAGATGACGAATAGTAGATCCTCGTGGCGCAGCATAATGTATTGTACCCCATTCGGATGAGGTAGGTTCTTCGGATGAGCCATTTAGCATTCCAATCTGCTTTTGGTCTTTCAGATATGATTCTATCCAGAAGCCAACAGTACAACCTAAACCATAATATTCTGTCTTTTTAAAAAGAATTTGGTGGTTTACACAGCCAAAGGCTTTTGAAAGATCACAAGAAACACCTACTGGAGACATATTTTAGTTAATGGATTCCAGAACTTGATTGCTGAAAGAGAATATTGCCTGTTCAGTACAAAGCCCAACAGAAAACCCAAGCTGATTTTTGTTTAAGATATTGTGGGAGTTGAGATGATTTGGAATCCTTCTGTGCACGAGTTTTTCAAGTATTTTTGAGACGGTAGTTAAAAGGGAGACTGAATGATAGTTTGACATTGTTTCCATCACCTTTTTTGAACAGAGGTACCCCTATAGCTACTTTTAGTCTATCAGGGACATTCCCTTCTAGTAGCCCCAACAAAAACAAAGCATTCTAGTGGCTTCGATAAAATGTCAACAAAATTAATTAAAGCGTGTTCTTGTGAATTTAGCACAATTTTAAGTTATTTGTGTAACCAGTCTATTATAACTAGAACATTACTTGATTGGCTCAAATATGCGGATATTAAACCTCTATTCGAGAAAGGGGATAAAGAGAAACCCTCAAACTACAGACCGATTTCACTTTTGCCTGCATTTTCAAAAAATTCTAGAAAAGTAATGTACAGGCAGCTTCTCAACCACCTGACCACGAATGACATATTGTCCAGAACACAGTTTGGATTTCTGAAAGGTTCGGATATCGAGAAGGCCTATTTACACCTACAGTGAGAATGTATTTAATTCATAGATAATAAATGGCGAGCAGCAGGTATTTTTTGTGATTTGTCAAAGGCATTTGATTGTGTGAACCATAACATCCTTTTATGAAAATTAGAATACTACGGTGTCACGGGAAATGCTGCAAAATGGCTCAAGTTGTACCTCATTAACAGGAAACAAAGGGTGTCAAGTGCAAGTGACTAGTGAATTAGGCCAACAGTCATCATCGGATTGGGAAGAAATTACATGTGGTGTCCCACAAGGATCCATCTTAGGGTCATTGCTTTTTCTTGTGTACATTAATGATCTCTCATCAGTTACACTACCAGACGCAGAGTTTGTTTTGTTTGCAGACGATACAAGTATTGCAATAAAAAGTACATCAAGCGTAGTTATAGAAAGGTCTGCTAATGATATTTTCATGAACATTAATAAACGGTTCAAGGCCAACTCATTTTCATTAAACTTTGAAAAGACTCACTACATGCAGTTCAGAACATGTAAGAGATTTTCCGCTAGTACACGTAAGAGATTTCCTGCCATTATGTATTAAGTATGAAGAAGAGCAGATAGAAGAGGTTGACAGTATTAAACTTCTGGTATTACAGCTTGATAATAAATTCAGTTGGGAGGAGCACACCACAGAACTGCAGAAACGACTTAACAAATCTGTATTTTCAATAGAAGTGTTATCAGATATTGGAGACATAAAAATAAAAAAGCTTGCATACTTTGCTTACTTTCACTCCATAATGTCATACGGTATGATACTTTGGGGTAACTCTTCAAGCAAAAGTTTTCAGAGTCCAAAAGCGAGTAATACGTATTACTTGTGGTTCACGGACACCCTGCAGAAGCCTCTTCAAAGAACTGGACATGTTAACTACTGCCTCTCAGTATATTTATTCCTTAATGAAATTTCTCATAAATAATATATCCCTATTCCCAACAAACAGCTCAGTTCATACATACAATACTAGGAACAAACATGATCTACACAAGGACTTAAAAGCGCTTACTTTAGTTCAAAAAGGGGTCCACTACTCAGGACCACACATTTTCAATAACTTACCACCAAGTATAAAAATTTAGCTAGAAATGAAGATCAGTTTAAGAGGAGCCTAAAAGACTTTCAAGTGGCCAACTCCTTCTACTCCATTAGAGAATTTCTAAACTGTGCCAAATGATGCATGTTTCAGTATTCATACTATATCAGTATTATTATATTATCAGCTAAAATAAAACACTTAAAAATGTATGTATCTATATTTATATTATTATTATTATCTATTATTCAGCTCGTAAATTTTGTTTGTTGGACACGTTCCACATCTACGAGGATCTCCTCAACACGGATCTATGGAACAAAAAACTAATCTAATCTAGTATCGTGAGCTTAAATACGACAGCTCGCTGCATTTACATTCAAATATGTCATAATGAATAATAGGCTATTTAGCTTTGAGAAGGATAAAAAGAACTTCACATGCAATCACACCTTTAATTGAGAATGCCATAAACTCCTAGACTCCAGAAGTAAGTACATATGAAAATTAATACATCTAACAAATGTTGGCAAATCTGTAATCCATAAAACATTACTAGAAATCTTATTTGTTTAAGACTTAAGAGTGACTGCAGGAAATGGAATCATATGACACCTAAAAACCTGGAGGTGAGATATAAACAAATCAGTGAAATGGCACGTGAGAAAATGAAACATAAGACACGAATGCGACACCCCTGTACATCAGAGTAAGGCACGCTTCACCCACAGCTCGTCATCACCGTTTAAGACCGATTACACCTTTGAACATTCTGTCCGAAGGAACAGTATCCCTTATAAAATTCCTCCACGATCCCTTATTCGATGCTATCACCGACATCTCACCTAATGTTAAGCTCGTCACTTCAGAATCGTTCTCGACCGAATCAAAGTGCTCTTTCCTCGCTCTACCTCGACTTCTCTTCCCTTTACTGTCCAACGCATGAGCCTCTCGGGTAACATCGCTATTCCACGTAATACGACACCGACATCTAATCCCGTTCGCTCTAACTGCTGCAGCGATCGTTCCCAGTCTTTTCTCCATTTCCTTACGGACACCCTCCTGCTGCCGTTCCCATCTATTAGTCCTTGCAATCGTCCTCGCTACTTTCGTATCTGTAACCTCTTTCTCATTAACAAGGTAACCCGTATCCACCCAGGTTTCGCTCGCTCGCACGGAGCTAGTGTGCTGTCATTGCACCGTGCCTTCAAACCTGTGAGCCCCGTGTTTGACGGGGCACGGGGCGGCCAGTGCTGACCGGGAGTTTAGCCGAGGAGACTTCCTTCACTCCACCCCAGCAGCAGGCCGTCCTGGATCAGACAATACAATAAAAGAAAATTATCACGTGTATTCTAACTTGTAAAGCATTACAAACTGCCAGAGGCCCGCTAAATTAGTTTTGGTACTTATTTCCTACACAGAAATCACATCTGCAAGATATATTTACATCAATACAGTTACTCATGTATGATGTACAATTCTAGTATTTAATACTTAATGCCTGAATAAATATCTAAATAAAAAAATTGAAAAAACAATTTCTAAGCAATAAAGAAGAATCAGAGATTACACACAGTCCATTACACAATTGGGTAAACGTATCAGGTATACTTTAGAACATCCCATATTTGCTACAACAACCATTTGAGAAATTGAAAACTCACAAGACTTAATTCAGTATTTTGACAGTACAGTGGGACGCTCTGCCGCAGTTCGGTCCTCTCCTCCTTCCCCCGTCTTCGGAGCACCTCTGCTACCGTACACTTTACTCCTCGTAAGTTTTTGCAGTCCCGCCAATCCGGCGAGCGCCTACCGTCGTAATGACGACCGTCGAGAGGGAAAACGTAGTACGGTAATATTCCTCTATTTGACGAATATCGTACAGTAGTGTACCGAGAAAATCTGCCGTCGCTACGAGCTCCGATAGCGGAGGGTAAGTGCGACTCGAAGTAAAAGCCTATAGCCGAGCTGTAGACGGGCGTAACCCGAGCACGCGCGACCGCCACTCTGAGCGACGGGCGTGTCGAATCGGTGAGTGAGGAGGGGAAAGTAGGGGGAAGGATGTCGGAGAAGTGTGCGGACCGAACGTTTCGCGTCGCACGGCAGATCGTAAAGGATCCGGTGTCGGGTAATGTGAGACGCGGCTCCGACAGTGGGTGGGACGGGGCGAACGGAGGGAGGTGTGTGGCTGTGTGGGTCAAAAAATAAAATTAAAGTAATATTTAAATAATAAAAACATAAGTAATGTAAATAAAGTTGGCACCAAACAGTCGGAATAGAGATCCGAATACAAAAGAGTTACAGGATACTGACGAGGGGCCATTACACACGCGGTGCTGGCACGATAGCTCGTCTTACGTTAAAGCGAGGACTGTGGAATGTGTTAAAGAAATAACTCCCGTTTGTGCAATTCGGAAGAGCTGGCGGTGGAGGGGAGGATCCGGACAGTCGAGTGTGCTACGTTTCGCCGCATGCCGTGCCGCGGGGTGGTCCGTCTCACTTTTTGCCACAGTTTGGTGGCAGCCATTCACCCTGACAGATGGCCGGTCTGTAGTTCTGTCAATGTAGAGGCCCGTGCTGTGCTCGCAGCAGCGTCGGTAAATCGCGCGGCCTCTTCCGCAGGTGGCCCGGCCTCCGACAGGGGAGAATCCCGTGATAGAGCGAGCGCCGGCCGGGACGACGGCCGCCGTCGCGGAGTCGCCGCGCCGCAAGACGGACCGCTCGGTGCCGCAGTGTGGGGCCGGGCGTGACACGGGCGATTCCGGTGACTGCTCCGTTACCCGAGCGTCCTGCCCGACTCTGCCACCTCGAGTATTTTTCACATGTCAAACTTTCAGTTCTCGCAACAATTATCGGTGACACACACTGCACAGGAATTTTAAGTTATCGAAAGAGACCACGCACGGAAAATATACTCGCAAATGACCGGTAGTGTCACCTCCGTCGAACCGGCGTCCGAAATGCACGCAGTTTGCACTGGAACACTCGGGACGGCGAACGGGGAAGCGTCGCAGGGTCAGTGTAAACGAGTCGTCACATGTCCTTACGTTCTCCAAAATTAAGATACGACCCGTAAAAATGGCGCACGGCCTACATACCCTCGATAAAATACTCGATAACGGAAAGCACCGGCAGGGTGTGGCCGAGTCGGCAGTAGGACTGCGCTCTCCCGACATTACGGTACTCCCGCTAATGACGTGGGCCACACGTGGTTTGTGCTATCTTCTATCAATGATTTTACTGAGAGTGACACACCTAGGCTGTGTGCGCTTTTTACGGATAAAACTAGTACAGGCCTGAAGTGTACTTTAACAGAATGTTAATTTCAAGACAGGCCCTCGATCCAACATAAGGACATTACGCAAATTAATAGGGACTGATAACCGTCGCTGTTTAGTCCCTTCCAAAAACCGACAACAACAACAAATTAATAGGGAACACAGAGAACATAATTATGCACTCGAACACGAAGAAGGAATACAATTCTTGCACAATTAACGTGGATGATAAATCTATAATCTCAGTAAAACACAAAGTATTTTGGAATGTATACTGACTGTCAGGTAACTCGGGACGACCGAAGATGCGGGCGTATTACGCTTCGAGGGTTCTCTCGTCAGTTTGTAACGACCGACATTTTGGGTGACACGCTAAACCTGTGTACACTCAATTCTTATATTTGCAACTCTTTTCTGCACTTAGACAGTATGAACAAATACATTTCAGTAAAGATCCATAATAATATTAATAACTAGAAATTTTCATCTACTTCACTGTGCATTGTTTTAGACACTGAGTATCCTACACACCTAACTGACTATACGTGACAATCAGATGAGCTAAAACGTTACTAAGTATTTTACTAACACTTCTGTTCATAATTATTGAATGAAAGCAATTTTCACCAAAGAATAAAATTGTATCATTAATTCTCCAAGGAGATGAAAACATCACTAAAATAAAACAATAAAAATGTAATGAAGCCTGTTGGGATTTATTTCCATCTGCATGCATTACTGAACCTCCTGATACCAATAAAAGATGTAAATGTAATTAGTTTATTATCATTTTCTTTTCCTAAACTTTTGTTATTCTTTTTTATAATATAACTAGCTGAAGTTTGTTTAGTTAGCAAATATTAATTAGTTAATGTCAGAGATGTATTGTTATATTTCAGATAGTGTACTAATTCGTATTTCTGTTAAAACTAAATAATTTCTTTTGCCATAATATTGAAGTAGGTATTACTATGTTTCACAAGTAATGTTAGGAAAGTTTTGCCCTCATTTGTTTCTGTATAATTACTGTTAATTACGAAGGTATTGTCGACGAATGTAGTTTGTGAAATACGTAAATGAAATACCGTTAACTGAATCGAGATTTGTATATTAATTTAATCAGTATTACTTACACTATATTTTATACGTAAAAAATAGATGAAGTACACTTACCAGGCGAAGGGGCACAGGCAGTAATAGCAACAAATAAACACACAGACACACACAACAATGCTAGCTTTCGCAGCCTAGCTGCTTCATCAGGCAGAAGGGAAGGAGAGGGAAAAGGAAATGATGAGGGTTTTAAGGAAGGGGGTAAGGAGCCATTCCAATCCTGGGACAGGAAAGACTTACCTTGGGGGAAAAAATGGAGGGTAAATAAATGCACACACACCCACACATTTACACAGACACAAGTACACTTAGGCAGACATACTGTAGAACATCACCAGATCCAAAACATATTAACACAGGCTCAGACAGCACCGACAGACGGTTTAGCGAAAGTTCAGAAAAGGGCAGCTCGTTTTGTACTATCGCAATACGGGGGAGACAGTGTCACAGAAATGGTGCATGAGTCGGGCCGAATATCACTGAAAGGAAGGCGGCGAGATCTATTTACGAAATTTCTTTTGCCGACTTTCTCTTCCCAATGCGAACGTATTTTGTTAGCACCCACCTATATAGGAAGCCACGATCGTGAAAATAAAATAAGAGAAATCGTATCAAACGTGGATAGATTTAGGTGTTCCCTTTTCCTGCGAGCTATTAGAGAATGGAACCGTAGAGAAACGTCGTAAAAGTGGTTCGATGAATCCTCTGCCTTCCACTTCACTGTGGCTTGCAGAGTATATATGTAGAAGTCGATGTTCTCCAGAGAAGTGTAATAAGTGTTTTCATACGAATACAAATCACTTCCCAGAGTGTCAAGCACAGAGACACGAGTGTTTGTTGATGACAGCACTGCCAGTTAGAGGTATCAAACACAGTCACCAGAGAAACATGCCTACGACTGCTCATTAAAAAGTAAACTTTTTTTCAATGTGAAAAAGACAAAATTATAAACTTTCCACTAAATAAAATAAAATAAAACAACATAATGCTACACCGACAGCAAACAATGATTCATAAAATGTGTAATCAGTGCTAAATTCTTGGGAATGAGTGATTGCAGTTAAATTTTACTTATGGCAATAATGGCATAATGTGCTAATGTTGACAACAAAACATTTTATTTACAAGAATAATAAATTTATACAAAGTACGCATGCATACACATAAGACAACCACAGAGAAGGAACATCATTAATTATACATTTCAAGACCAACAAAATGGCTATTCTGGTCATTCTAAGTGGCTGAGTTTTCAAGGAATATTCAACCATTGTTGCTAACATCAGCACATTTTTTTTTATTTTTTATTTTATTTATTTATTTTTTCCAGACTCATACATGATGAATATTCAATATAAGGAACATGCATACAAAAATGTAAACCTTTCTCTATAATTAAAAGAATCTAATTTCTACTGGGGAAAAAAACACCTGTACCATTTTAAAGTTATATATTAACTCATCTAAGAAAGCCCAATTTCCTAATATATCCATATTTATTTCATAACTGGAAAAGTACTTGACCTACAACATTTAAATTTTGGGATTGTTCATACATATACATAAACTTCTATTACGCAAGATTTCTACATTTTATGTGAGGGTGGGTGTAATTTCTTAATTTTCTGGATGATTTGCTATGGAATTTATTTATTTGTTTTTCCATCTGTATGCAATAAAAATTGTATGGATGTTGTCACCATATTTGTATACAATACAAACATGAAATCTTAAGTACATCATCTACACTTACAGACAAATAAAAATATTATCTTCTATATATAAAAATGATTTGCTGTTCATTACTCTCACTAAAACTCGAGAACGGCTGAACCGATTTGGTTGTGTAAAAGTTGTCCGGAAAAGAGGAAAATCGGGAAAAACTGTGAGCAATCAAAACCGTTCTTCCAATTGAGATAAAATTGTGTACATTTCATGTTGAAAGCAAGAGGAAGGTTTGCATTAAATAAAAATTTGGAAAAGTCGCCCGGAACGCAGGAAAATTTAGGAAAATCCGAAAACGAGTTTTTTCTATCAATAGAAATAAATTGTCACATGATTGTAAAAGAATCAATTGAGTATGGCTTGTTAGAACAAGGTTTGTATGAAATAAATGTTTTGGAAAATCTACCAAAAATTCGAAAATTTGAGAAAAACTGAAAGTGTGTTTTTCGATGTATTCTTGATTGAATTCAGCACTATAACTATTTGCACAATGGGAGGGGTAATCTATGTTTTGTTTTGTTCATTATGGTCTTGAAAAAGTTTTCAGTAAAAAAAATAGGGACAGTTAAAAAGGAAAGTCGCAAAATTCAAAACAAATTCCTTTTTTAAAGTGTTTCTAAATGTACTCAATACTATAAGTTGAGAACTGTTCATCCAATTGCAATAAAATTTTGACTGTTTGATGTTCAACAAAAGATTAATGTTCTTATGAACTAAAAATTTGGGAAAGTTACCTGGAAAATTTGATAATTCGCGAGTAACTGAAAGAGCATTTTTCAATCGGATATAAATATCATTCGTACGACTGCCATAAAATTTTGCACATTGAACATTCACCGATACTTAAGACGACTATCTGATGATGCCTTTATAAAGCTACTGGGTGTAAAATACATACAATTTAAATTAATATGGTTTATATTAAGAGGTAAGTGCTACGAAGTTCACCGGGTCATCTAATATTTAGTAAACTTACATGTTCATATGACACTACTGATGATAATTGACACACATAGTTTTGTGTTTGAATTTAGGTAGTCATGTACAGTATAGTAGCATTTCTCTAATAGATATATTTTTAGGGAATTTCTGAAGTCCTGTTTTTTATCTTTATTTTTTGATAGCCCGGGGTAGTCTGTTATATAGTTTTAGTCCATTATATTAAATTCCATTTTGGGTTTTTGTTTTGTTTTTTCTATTGAGATGTAGGTGGTGGCTCGCTCTGGTTTCAGGTTCATGTATGGAGCTGTTTGGTGGGTGCTGTCTGATGTTTTTCTTTAAGTAGGTGACTGTTTGTAAAATGTATTCCCATGGAACAGTTAGTATTCCCATATATAATCCTGTACAGTGGGCCCCTGTCATGAGCCTTATAGACCTTTTCTGTAGCTCGAATATTGCCTTCCTATGTTCACTTGTTCCCCAGAAGATAATGCCGTAACTAATTAATGAATGTAAATTCGCAAAATATGCTGTCCTCGTACGTGAGCTGCTACACACTGATTTTATGATTCTGAGCGCATAGTAAGCTGAGGCTATTTTCTTCCTGAGAACAATAATGTGTTCGGTCCACTTTAATTGTGAATCAATGTACATTCCCAGAAATTTTGTTGTTGATACACATTCAGTATTTTCATCCTTTACTTTTAGAAAGTTAGTGACCAGTGGAGCAACATATAAAATCATATGCCTGTCAGCTTAAACTGAAAAAAGGTCCTTCTTTTATAATTGTAACAGTAGATAGGTCCCCTTCAGGAAACTTTCAGTTATTTATGAAAAATTTGGATGCCTTGTTGTACTGTCTGTCAAATAAGGGACAACAAATTATTATTTGTGGGGATTTCAATGTTGACTCATTAAAGGAATGTAATAGGAAGAATGACCTGGAAATCTTACTTGGTTCTTTCAACTTGTCATCTGTTATATATAAAAAATAGATGAAGATTACTCGCCAGAAGACAGCAGCACACTAATAGATAATTTTTAAAGACCAAGATAAGTTTAAAAACATAAATGCTTGTCCTGTTGAGAATGGTCTTTCTGATCATGGTGCACAGCTAGTTATAGTAAATGACATAGTTCCTCTCTGTAATTCAAAACAGCCCTCCAAAGTTGTGCATTCAGTTAACGATTCGACAATTAGAAATTTTGGGGAAAATCTTCAGCAGACTGGGATGAGGTGTATAAGGAAGCTGATGCTAATTTAAAATACAACTTATTTCATGATACAATTGTAAGAGCATTTGGAAATTGTTTCCTCAAGAAAATAGTTAAATATAATGATAAGAAACTATGCAAGAAACCATGGCTTACTAAAGGAATAAGAATATCTTGTAACCGAAAAAGGGAACTGTATCTAACAGCAAGAAAGAGTGCTACAATGAGAAAAGTTATTAAAAAGTCCAGAAGCATGTGCATTGTGTCTAAGATTAGTAACTCTGATAACAAAATTAAAACAATTTGGAATATTATTACCAGGGAGACAGGGCAACCAAGAGCACAGGGAGACAGCATTAGCATCAAAGCGAATGAAAAGTTTACAACTAACAAGCCAGACGTTGAAAACATTTTTAAAAATTATTTTTTAAATGTTGTGAAGAAAATTAGAAGAAGTTAGGCAGTTAATGGAACAGGCCATACCCACACAATTTGATACAATAGAAATTCCACCCAGCTATCCTTCTGAAATTAAGAAAATAATAAACTCCCTCAAGAGCAAAAGATCACATGGAATTGATGGTATTTCCATCTCTGGGCAGTATCTGTGACTTCCACACTTCTCAAACACCAGCTTCATGGCCTAGGTCGTGAATTACCTTTCCCTTCCGTCCCCACCTTTTTTTTCTTCCCTTCTCTTCCACCTGAGGAAGGACCTGTGTTCCAAAAGCTTGTCCTTTTTTGTCCCTTTTTTTTCTTTTTCTTCATTTGTGTAACTATCGGCGGTACAGCACAAAGGTAAGTACTGGCCAACCAATCTATCTCTTTTGAAAAATAATTTATCACAGTATATATATTCATTTATGAAATTTGTTATTACCAATCCCACTGAATTCAAAAAGCAATAACAGTGTACATAACTACAACACTATTCAAGGTTAAAACTAGATTTGGCACAGAAAGCAATGAATTATGCTGCCACAAAAGTCTTTGGTCACCTACCAAACAGGATCAAAAGCCTGACAGATAGCCCACTAGCATTTAAAAAAAATTACAAGTATTTCTAAATGGCACCTCCTTCTGCACTATAGATTAATTTTTAGATATAAATTAGTAAATCTGAAAAATAAATAAATAAAAATAAAAAAAAATATTGTGCCATGTAATATTTTAATAATTTGTAAAGACACCTTTCATTAACCTGATACGTTCCACATCATTACGTTCCACATCATGATCTATGAAACAAGTACTAATCTAATCAAATCTTTTTATGTGGAAGTTGATGCTGTTGGGTTCTTTTTTATGTTGAGGGTTGATTTGTTATTCTGCCCACCTACTTACATGCACAAGTGTATCTTCAGCTTTCTGATCAAGTTTAATTTGTGAATTATCTGTGATTAATGATACTGGATATGTTCTGGGGAATAAGTGCAGGGAACATATACATTAGTTTCAAGGTAGAGAAAAGAGCTGTGCGAATATTAACAAATAGGAGTAGCCGAGCACTACGTATAGAATTATTCAAAGGTTTTCGAAATCTTACAGCACCAAGTGAATAGATATCTTAAAAAAGATACGTAAAGAAAAATTTTCATCAGTTTGCCACAAGCAGCAGAATACATGACCGAGAAACTACATATAAACATGGCAATACTGAAGGTATTGATACTACCTGTCTGCTTTGACCCATTACGTGTGTGGAGGGACATACTAAATGGAAAGTAACGTGGAAAACAACATTTTGAAACACAAAACAAACTCATTAAATACAACTTTCCATTACGCACAACAAAAGTTTCCTTTGTCCCAGTGTTCTGTCAAGCAATTGCCATTATGAACAATCAGAGTTTCAAGTGATTAGAGTCTTTTAATTAAAATATGGGGCTGGAGTAGGTGGATGGGTGAACATAAATTGATCAGTTTGTATTGTAAATGTTGTGTCGCACAAGTCCAAAGTGCGCGCCACCTACTTTCGCCACGCGCCGCCATGCACGCACGGCGCGGCGTTCTTACGACGACAGCCACGAGCGCCCCCTGCGGCAACTCCGCTCGTGGCCACCACTGAACGACATCGTTCACTTGGGACTGAGTTAGGAACCAGTAAAGACTTCGGAATCCGATAGGCACCAGTGAAAACTTGGCTATCAGTTAGGCACTAGGCAGGACTCTAGCTCAACTATGTATCAACATTCTGCAGTACTATGTAAAAGTTAAGTATTGTATAAATTCTGTGCAATATATATCTCGTTCTAATTTACTCTAGTGTTTCTAGTTTCTGGCTGCTCCTCTCCGTACCTGCACCAGCGTGCTATCTTTATTCCTGTATCGGTCTCATTCCACTCGGCCACCGACACCTACGACGGAAACGAGACACAAAAGCGGCGACGAGGCTGGGACACAAAAGTGGTGACGAGGATGGGATCCAAAAGTAAAAAGTTATGACATATTCATAACAAAAGAAAAATGGTCAATGTTTCAAATCGTACAACACAACAAGCTCACCTAAGGATGCAGAGCTGACAGACGGGATTGTTGGGTCTATGAACACTATATTTTCTGTATGACTGTGACAAGTGTGTTGCATATATATGTCATACTCTCCGTTTTTTTTTTTTTTTTTTTTTTTTTTTTGTGCTCCTTGTAATTTATGTATAATGTTTGGTTGTTATTTTTCAGTTGTTCCTTGGATGTTCTCCTCAAATGATTATATACAGTTAATAAGAACAAATTATCTATATTTACTTATTCCATTGTGCTAAGTCCAACAGGTTATGGGTCCAGAATTGCATTTGGAATAAGTATATTGATATTAGTGGTGGAAAACCATCAGGAAAGTTCTGAGTACTGTACAAATGTTAAGTACCTGCTATCCTTAAAAGACAATTATACTTCACAAACAAAGAGGAAGTTATTATTAAAAATGGGTGCGGAACACATTCTGCAAATTGAAAGATTTGTAGGTCACGAAAATTACATCACATGGAAGTTCGCAGCAGAAGTGTATTTACGTTTAGATGACCTACGGGATGTGTCGGAGGGAACACCCAAATCTACTAACCAGAATTATTTGACGAAAGATAAAAAAGCGAAAGCAAAACTTATACTAACGATCGATCCAGTTAATTACGTTCAAGTTCAAAGCGGAGACAGCAAAGGAAATTTGGGATAAATTAAGAAGTGCATTCGAAAATGGCGGTCTCCCGAGAAAAGTAGGATTACCGTTAAAAATAAGTAACTCCTTTATGATGTTAAAGATCAGACAAATATGGGGATATCTGCTGTGGATGGAAGCAAGCTGCAGTGTCATCCGGCTGGGAAACTACACGTATGTGTCAGGGAGGTAAATAGTGAATGTGATAAAACAGAAAATGTTCCAACCAACCTGCTGCCTGTAGGGGTGATTGTCAGGAAGAGAAGCAGAAGCAAAAATAATCAATGAATGTGCTGAAATTATAACTACAGCAAGTAATGACAGGGGTATTTTTAAATTACATACCGGTACCATTGACAATAAATGTAAAGATGTTAATCATTTAATGTATTCTGCAGAAGATTTTCTACGGCACCGGAGACTCGGACATTTTAATAGGAAGACTACGTTTCTAATAAAGCCTATAGTAACAGCGTTCCAAAATAATAACGTGTCTAAGGAACCTTGTGAGATATGCATACGAGGGAAACAGGCAAGGTAACCTTTCAATTAGAAAAGTAAAACCAGTGAACTCTTACAGTTAATTCCCACAGATGTATGTGGCCCAGTGGAACGTGAGTTAATAGGTGGAAGTTATTATTTTGTCACATTTATTGATGATTATTCTCATTATATTTTTGTTTATTTTCTTAGTTCTGAGGATCAAGTGTGTGATATATTTTAGGAATATCACAGTATGGCTGAAAGGTAAACAGGAAAGAAGATAAAGGCAGTTAGATCTCGTAACGGAATGGAACATATTAACCAGAAATTCAAGAAACTTCTGACAAGGAGGTGTATCAGACCACTATTAGGGCCACTCGCAAAATGGTGTCGCTGAGACAGGAAATAGGACATTAGTTGAAAAATCGAGGAGCACGAAAGGTTATCAAGGGACTTCTGGGCTGAAGCAGTGTCGACAATGTATCTGAACAATACATCACCAACAAAAGCTGTAAAGAACAAAACTCCTTTTGAGATACAGATAGGGATGAAACCAGATCTAAGCTATATTAAGAGTTTTCAGATGTGACGCAACGGCACAAATCCCGAAACAGTTAAGAGGAAAAATGGGATCCGAAAGCAAAACGGTAGATTTTGTGGGATGCAGTGAGAATTCGAAGGTCTACCCGTTAATGGATCCGGTGAATAAAAAGTTAGTTATAAGCAGTTCTTTGAAAATAAAAATAACCACCGAGAGTGAACTGTGCCTAACCCAGATGTCAGGATATTGGACGAAGAAGAAGGGAGTGAAGAAGAGAAAGAAAAAAGTCGAGGGCAGCCAGAGACAATCTGTGAAGACAGTGAGCTAGAAAATAATGTAAGGCATTCTTCTCGCATACCAAAAGAGAGAGAGTATCCAGATTATGAGTTATATGCAGCTCAATTTTTTAGTGACGAGCAATAACAGCAGAAGTGGCGATCGGTGGCCCAGAAGCTGAATTCTGGAAAGAAGGAATGGAAAGAGAACTGGAATTTTTATCTCAGAATGAAACATTTGAAAGGGTAAATACATCAGAGGATAAGAAACCATTACAGACGAGATTAGTGTTCAGTTTAAAGTATCTCAAGAGCTCATTTCCCAAATATAAAGCGAGACTTGTGGTAAAAGGATATTTTCAAAAGGAAGGTGTCGACTACCGGTATAAAGAATCTTTTCCCCAGTTGTGAAATATGCGTAATTGAGGTATCTCCTGGCTCTGGCGTGTAACAAAATTTAATAATCCACCGTACGGAAGTAAAAACGGAGAAAGAGGAAGAGATAGGCTACGTGTCACACCACCGAGAGAAGCAGTGAAAATGAGATCGGAAAGGAACAACATTCGGCGTTTACGAAAACGTAGTTACGGAATTAAACAGAGTGGATGTCGCCGGAATCGGTGTCTACGTGAAACTTTAACGAATACGAATATGAAGCAATCCGAGGCAGATCCTAGCATTTATTACAAAAGTGGAGAACGTCTTTTCATACTGGCAATATGGGTGGATGAAAAACAAATGAAAGACAAATGACCAGTTTTAAGACACAACTGCAAACCGAGTTTAAGATCTACGATTTGGAAGAGTTAAAAGATATTTTTCCAAGGATATTTTGTAGGTCTTGCCTTCCTACCTATTTTGTCCTCTGCTATCTTAACTATTTCATCTCTCAATTTTACCCATTCCTCCTCTACTGTTTTATTTCCCCCTGTTTCTGTCAATTGTTGCCTAAAGCTCCCTCTGAAATTCTTAAGAACCCCAGGTTCCTTCATTTTATCCAGGTCCCATCTCCTTATTTTCTTACCTTTTTGTAGTTTCTTCAGTTTCAGCCTACAGTTCATAACCAACAAGTTATGGTCAGAGTCTATATCTGCCTCTGGGTATGTCTTACACTTTAAAACCTGGTTCCGAAATCTATGTCTTACCATTATAAAATCTATCTGGTATCTCCCGGTGTCTCCTGGTCTCTTCCACGTATACAACTTTCTTTTGTGATTCTTGAACCAGGTGTTTGTTATAACTAAATTATGTTCTGTGCAAAATTCTACCAGGCGGCTTCCTCTTTCATTCCTTTTGCCCAGACCATATTCACCTACTATCTTCCCTTCCCTTCCTTGTCCTACTACCGAATTCCAGTCTCCCATAACAATTAAGTTTTCCTCTCCCTTAATTGTCTGAATAATTTCCTTTAGCTCCTCATATATTTCTTCGATTTCCTCATCATCGGCAGAGCTAGTTGGCATATAAACCTGTACTACTGTTGTCGGTGTTGGCTTCGTATCTATGTTGACAATGATAATGCGATCACTGTGCTGGTCATAGTAGTTTACCCGCATTCCTATTTTCTTATTCATTATCAATCCTACTCCTGTGATACCCCCAACTGATTTTGTATTTATAATCCCGTACTCACCTGACCAGAAATCCTGTTCATCCTGCCACCGAACTTCGCTAATCCCCACTATATCTAACTGCAACCTATCCATTTCCCTTTTTAAATTTTCTAATTTTCCTACTCGATTAAGGGATCTAACATTCCACGCTCCGACTCTTAGAATGCCAGTATTGTCTTTTCTGATGATCACATCCTCCTGAGTAGTCCCCGCCCGGAGATCCGAATGGGGGACTATTTTACCTCCGGAATATTTTACCCGAGAGGATGCCATCATCATATGTTCATACATTAGAGCTGCATGTCCTCGGGAGAAATAACGGCTGTAGTTTCCCCTTGCTTTCAGCTGTTCGCAGTAACTGTGTGGCAAAGCCACATTAGCTGATGTTACAAAGCCAGCTCAGTCAATCATCCAGACTGTTGCCCCTGTAACTACCGAAAAGGCTGCTGCCCCTCTTCAGGAACCACACGTTTGTCTGGCCTCTCCACAGATACCCCTCCGCTGTGGTTGCACATACGGTACGGCTATCTGTATCGTTGAGGCACGCAAGCCACCCCACCTCGGCAATGTCTGTGGTTCATGGGAGTGGTCTGTGGTTCATGGGAATATCAAGGACACTGATGGAAAACCAGTTCTCAGCAAAGAAGGGAAAGCTGAAAGGTGGAAAGAGTATATTGAGGGGCTCTACAAAGGAAATGAACTTCGAGACGCTATTGTAGGAAGGGAAGAGGATGTAGATGAAGATGAAATAGGAGATACTGTACTGAGAGAAGAATTTGACAGAGGACTGAAAGACCTAAGTCGAAACAAGGCCCCTGGAGTAGATGATATTCCCTAAGAGCTACTGAAGTCTCTGGGAAAACCAGCCATGACAAACCTGTTTCACCTGGTATGTAAGATGTATGAGACAGGCGAAGTACCCTCAGACTTTAAGAAAAATGTTATAATCACCATTCCAAAGAAAGCAGGTGCAGATAGGTGTGAAAACTACAGAACCATCAGTTTAATAAGTCATGGTTGCAAAATATTAATACGAATTATTTACAGAAGGATGGAAAAGCTGGTAGAAGCCCACCTCGGGGAAGATCAGTTTGGGTTCAGGAGAAATGTAGGAACATGGGAGGCAATACTCACTTTATGGCTTATCCTAGAAGGTAGATTAAGAAAAGGCAAACCTACATTTCTAGCTTTTGTAAATTTGGAGAAGGCTTTTGATAATGTTGATTGGAATAAACTCTTTAAAGTTCTGAAGCAAGCAGGAGTAAAATATACGGAGTGTAAGGTTATTTACAACTTGTACAAAAACCAGACAGCGGTTGTCAGAGTTGAAGGGCATGAAAGGGATGCAGTGGTTGGAAAGGGAGTAAGACAGGGTTGTAGCCTTTCTCCTTTGTTATTCAATTTGTACATTGAGCAATATATAAAGGAAAGCAAGGAGAAATTTGGAGAAGGAATTAAAGTTCAGGGTGAAGAATTAAAAACATTGCATTTTGCCGACGATATAGTAATTCTGTCAGATACAGCAAAGGACCTGGAAGAGCAATTGAACGGAATGGACAGTGTGCTGAAAGGTGCATATAAGATGAACATTAAGAAGAGCAAAACTAGGGTAATGGAGTGCAGTGTAAGAAAATCAGGTGATGCTGAAGGAATTAGATTGGGAAACGAAGCAATAAAGGAGGTAGATGAGTTTTGTTACTTGGGCAGTAAAATAACAAATGATGGTCGCAGTACAGAGGATATAAAATGCAGAATGGCAATGCGTAGAAAAGCGTTCTTGAAAAAGAGAAATTTGTTAACATCGAATATTGATTTAAGCCTAAGGAAGTCCTTTCTGAAGGCATTTGTATGGAGTGTTGCCTTGTATGGGAGTGAAAATGGACGATAGACAGTGCGGACAGGAAGAGGATTGAGGCTTTTGAAATGTGGTGCTACAGAAGAATGCTGAAGATTAGGTGGGTGGATCGCGTAACTAATGAGGAGGTACTGAACAGAATTGGGGAGAAAAGAAATTTCTGGCATACCTTGACTAAAAGAAGGGATAGATTGGTAGGACACATTCTTAGACATCAAGGAATTGTGAATTTAGTGTTGGAGGGAAGTGTGTGGGGTAAAAATCGCAGAGGAAGACTAAGAGATGGATATAGTAAGCAGATTCAGACAGATGTAGGTTGCCGTTCTTATGTGGAGATGAAGAGGCTTGCTCAGGATAGCGTATTGTGGAGAGCTGCATCAAACCATTCTCCGGACTGAAGACCACAACAACAACAAAAGATATTTAGGTACGAAGATTACTAAGGACGAAGATACACGAGAACCGAGCGACAGAAAAAATTATAAAGAAATTTGGCGTGCGCGATTGTAAATGAGTCAGACGAGGACGTACCTTACCTGGAAGCAGTAGGAAGTCTCGAAACATGAGACCAGATATTACACTTGCCACCAATTCAGTGAGCAGATAGTGCATGAACCCAAAGCAAAAACACTGGAAAGCAGTAAAGATAATATTCCGGTACCTAAGAGGAACCTCAAATTACGGATCAGGGTAATCACAGAGAAGGTAATGCAAAACTAGAAGAGTGCCGTGATGCGGATGGGGCAGAGACTCGGGAGACAGTGGCAGCGACTGCCACCGGCTGTGGGGCTCACTGGCCGGCCCTGTCAGAGGCAAACAACTGTTGCGGTTTGCTTACACTGATATAGTGCTGCCATTACTTTACAAAAGTTAATTCTTTGCATTCAGCACCTCCAGCTTTTAATTTCAATTTCAGAGTCTCATTCTGTCACATTTAACTGACTTTACATAAGCCGGTCTCAAATGAGCACTAATGCTAAAAAATGGCATCGAGTAAACTCGCAGCGTATTCGGAGCTCACGCAGACAGGTATAAATTCTGGTTTAACGTGCGCAATGTGTCGAAAGAGGGGTGGTGAGAAAGACAAACTGTGTTACTCATGTGTTATTAAAATAAATAACTGCAAAGAACGAGAACAAAAAACGGTGTCCTAGTGCCACACAGCAGCCGAAATCTCGTAACGAACCCCGACTCGGCGACGGGAGATGGAATCGTTAAAGTGTCGTATCGAGATCGTGGTGCTCTACTAACGAGAATTAGTGAACTAGAGCAAAAACTAAGTAAATATACAACAAGTGAAATGTGGTGGGCAATAAGAAATGAATAGAACACAGATAAATTATCTTTGCCATTAGAGTCGAGTTACAATATGTGTGCAGTGCCAATGGATCCCAGAGAAAGTGTTACAGAAGTTAAAGAGACTGTTCCTGCACCTGTTAGTAAAACGGCAGTGAAACACGCGAGTGTATTTGACGGTACTCGAAACGTGCCAGCCGGCGAAAACAAAGAAACCTGAAAAAGTTTAATTGAAGGTTCCGACAAAATTACCGAAGATGAGGGATCGGATCTCGTGAAACGAAGTTACAAATTGATGCGCTCTGAACGGGAACCGAAAGTTTTAATAGTGAGTGAGTCAGGGCAGGTACTGTAGAGACAGACTCGAGAATAAACTCGACTCAGTGTACGAAGCCCGATGCTCCGCTATGTGAAGTTTGCAACGGAGTTGACAAACTGACGGAAGGCTTCGTCGCGAGTCGTACTGTCGTATTAATAGCCGGGTCAAATGACACCGAAGACGCTCGTAACGACACTACTGAAAACATTGATTCCGTCCTACCGAGTGTAGTCCCACTCGGTAACAAAACAGACATAATTTTATGTCAAATTCCAAAAAGATTCGACAGTGAATACACGAACAAAAAAATTGGCACGGTTAACCACCGTACAGTACAAACAGTTAACTGTTGAAAATCCTGCAACAAAAGCAGAATACCCATAAACTTTGAAATGGAAAGACCTTCTCGTGACAAATTCACACGCCACGGATTTCACTTAAACAGAAAGGGGAAGGAGCAAATATGCAACAGGCTCTCTCCATTATACTGTAGCGACAGTGAGTCCACTCGCGACAAAGCTCGTACAGATGAGTGTAGGGGCTGGTACACTATCAGTGGGCCATTTGCAGACCATCATCCAATCCTTCTTAGGCTCAACCAGAATAAAACTACAGGATTACCCTCTAATGCAGATGACAATGTAAAGGAAAAAGTAACATGTGTTAGAGGGCAGAAGGAAGAAGCTGGAAACCTTTTCATTCAGAAACTCAGAGAAGTAAAGTGGGACTACATATACCAATGGAAAACAGGAATCAATGCAACTGAAACTGCTTTTGAGAAATTAATTACTCTTTATTTAGATGTATGGTATAATTGTTCTCCTCTCATAAAAATTAGGAACTGATGAACTCACCAACATTAGAAAAAATATGTTGTCTTTGTATCATATGTATAAAACTTCTGAATATGAGACTAAGCAGAGAGAGCAATTGTAAAATGTTTATCTAGAGTGCATGAAAACTTACAGAACTAAGCTTAGAGAAGCAAAAATAACGGCATACAGTAAATATATTGAATGTGCTCCAAATAAGTGCAAAACTGCACGGTAAGTTGTTGCATAGGAGCATTCAAAGTGTCACGAACAGGATGTAGCTCTTAACCCAGATGAAGTTAATCTTTTTTTTTCTGTAAGCGATATTAGGCACAAAATTAAAACTACTAGTACTGAGGCAACTGACCTACTTAAGCTACACCGATGTGGGGATTATAGCTTCAGATGGAGGACTATTACTCACACTGAGATTAAAAAAGTAGTGGCAAAGTTCTCCAATTCCAAAAGCATGGATTACTTGTGGTTGTCCAATTACATAATTTAAAAAACAGTAAAAATAATTAGTGAACCACAGGCCTTTCTTTTTAATAGGTGCCTAGAGTTTGGAATATTTCCAACAAAACTTAAAATACCAAAAGTTATTCCAGTCTACAAAAAAGGGGACAAACATGACTTCAAAAATTACCAACCAGTTTCCATAGTTCCCATTTCCTCCAAAATATTTGAATCACTCATCTATAACCATAACTACCGATTTGGGGACATTCTACTCGCATCAGTGAAATCCTAAAAAATTCAAAAGAAGGTGGTACGTGCAATGAGGAATGCAGGTAGAATAGAGCATGGTCAGCCATTATTCATACAGCTCAAAATATTAACAGCAATTAATCTTTACATCTATTTTGCAGCAATGTATGTAAAAACAAATATCACTAATTTTGAAATGAGGGAAAACATACACCTCTAAAAAAAAAAAAAAAAAATAGAGAAAGAAATACCTAGGCACAGGCTTGTGCGAACAGGGAATTCCCATCTAATCGACAGTATAAAAATATTTAATGCACTCCCATATTCTTCTCAATCAGCCAACATACCTAGCTTCAGAAGCAAGTTGTTTAACCGGTTACTTATAACCCTTTTTTATGATATCACTGAATTTTTTAATATAAAAACAACTGACATTAATTTATAAGGTTTTATTCTGTAATAAGCTTGACTGCATTCAGTTATCATTGTATTGTTTACAGTATCGTTTGTAGGTTAAAATTGAAATATGTTATGATGATACAGCTGTTAAGGTAGCTAGAAAATGTAATGTGCTATTCTTGTAATATGCCTATTCCACCACAGGCAGTCAATGGTGAATAAATCTAAAATCTGAATTAAATAGAAACAGTAATCATAAAATGCAAGTTCAGTCATCCTCAAACCAACAACTGTGTCCAGAAACAACGTAATAAAATCAATGTGAACGACAGTGAAATGCGAGTGCCTCAAATGAAGCAGATGTTGCTCGACAAATGGATTACCGAGAGAAGTACCGCAGAGCAAGAAAGGTGGGATCCGGAATCGAGGGAGCCAGCTGGCAAAACGATATCACATTCCATTGGAAACACACAAGATTTTTTAGAACTAGGAAGGCCAGATCTAAAAAAGAGGTAAGTGGTCAAGCAAGTAACAACATAGGCAATACCCCAAACTTTAAATTGCTCCACCAGAATTTGCAGTCACTGATCAACAAACGGAAATTCTACTAGATGATTTGAGTGATATTTCTGTCCTATGCTTTACTGAACACTGGTTAAACAAAAGAACCGAGACAAAGATGTTAAAGATGTTGGGCGGGAATTAAAATTTAGCGGAGGTTGAGACCACGTGGGCAACGGGAAGAGAGAATATGCTGAAGGGCAAGTTCCTGTCTCCGGAGTTCTGAAGGATTGGTGTTGGTGGGAAGTACCCAGATAACCCGGACGGTGTAACACTGTGCCAAGATGTGCTGGCCGTGCACCGAGGCCACCCACGTGACCTACCGACTGACGTGCCTGCACTGTGAAGCATTCTGTGTGGAATGACCAGCAACAAACTGTCCATTCGTATGAACGATCACAGGCAGACAGTGTTTGTCGGTAATGAGGATCACCCTGTGGCTAAACACGCCTCGGTGCACGGCCAGCACATCTTGGCACAGTGTTACACCGTCCTGGATATCTGAATACTTCCCACCGACACCAGTCCTTCAGAACTCCAGAGAAGGGAACTTGCCCTTCAGCATATTCTCTCTTCCCGTTGCTCACCTGGTCTCAACCTCCGCTAAATTCGAATTCCCACCCACCATCTTAACATCTTTGCCTCGGTTCTCTGGACAGAGCCTCTGCCTCAAGTGGCATCTCTGTCTAACTTCTTAACTTCTTTGCTTTCTACAGTATGTCTGCCTAGGTGTGTTTGCGTCTGTGTAAATGTGTGGGTGTGTGTATTTGTTTACCTTCCTTTTCTTCTCCCAAGGTAAATCTTTCCTCTCGCGGGATTGGAATGGCTCCTTACCCCCTCCCTTAAAACCCTCATCATTTCCTTTTCCCTCTCCTTCCATTCTGCCTGAAGAAGCAACTGGGTTGCGAAAGCTTGCGTTTGTGTGTGTGTGTGTGTGTGTGTGTGTGTGTGTGTGTGTGTGTGAGTGAGTGTTTTGTGCTACTATCACACCTGTGCTCCTTCGCCTGGTGAGTAATCTTCATCTATTTTTTATATATAATTTTTCCTGCTAGGAATTTTCTGTCTATAATATTAATATCATAAATATAAAAGGATACTTAGACAAGTAATAGCAAAAACAAAGAAGTTAGAAAATGACAAACAAATTAAAAATTCCAGCAACAAGACCAAGGCAACTTGGAAAATTATCAAAAAAGAAACAGGTGCAAAATCATTAGATTATAATAATATAGAACTTAATGAAAATGACACGATAACCAAGGATCCCACACTTGTGGCTAGTAAATTTAATACCCACTTTTCCAGTACAACAGAAACACCTGATTACAAAACATTACAAAGCACAACCAGATATCAGAGGCAAGTCTTCACACCAGAACATTATTCCTGTCCCCTACAACACCTGACGATCATAAAAAAAAACTACCTAATAAGTATTCGGCAGGTACAGATGATATACCAGATATTATTATAAAAGCTAGTGTAGTATTCATTGTAGGATCATTAACAGATATATACAGTTCATCATTCACAGTGGCATATTCCCAAAAAATATATAAATTGCAAAAGTAACACCACTGCAAAAAAAAAAAAAAAAAAAAAAAAAAAAAAAAAAGAGAGAGAGAGAGAGAGAGAGAGAGAGAAAAGCGATACTACAAACTATAGAACAATATCAATTTTGTCAGGTTTCGGAAAGATCCTTGAAAAACTATTTCTCAAAACTGAGAAGGTTGTAAATGAGTGTCAACATGGTTTCAGAACTGGCAGGTCAACCACATCAGCCACTTTTGCATTCTTCAATGGAGTGCTAGCTGCAGTTGATGATAAGCATGTTTCGGGCATATTTCTTGACCTCGATTTTTTCAGGGAAGCCAAAACAGTGTCGGTCCAACCCGCCACTGCCCGCACCGAAACTGAGTTTATTGTGCGGTGACCTTAGTAAACCTTTTGATGTTATTGATCATGATATTTTACTTCAAAAAGTAAATAATTATGGGATTCGGCATATCAAACATGTGGATCCATTCTTACCTCCACGATCATCGACAGATCACCCAAATAAAATACAAAGATGCAAACACTCGTAAAGTTTCTAATTTTTATAGTAATGCACACAAAAAAAAAATCAGTTATGGAGTCACTCAGGGATCAGTCCTTGGCTCCATTCTTTTCATTCTCTATGTTAATGATCTAGCAGAAAGAATAACCAGTGGGACCACAGTACTTTCCGCAGATGACACAAACATCCTAATTAGATCATGTGATGAAGACAGCCTACAAGAAACAGCTAGAGACTTACGGTAACAAAAACTTTATAACAGTGGTTCAGAACAAACAGGCTTATAATAAATTCTGAAAAAAACAGTGACAGTAAATTTCCATACAACACAGAAGCTTCACCCTGCAACACCGTCTCTTGACATTAATGGAAAAACCATCTCATCAGTGAATGAGACAAAATTTTTAGGTATACGTATTCAGGAAAATATGAAATGGGAAATACATTTGAATAACCTAAATAAAAAGTTAAGTACACTCACATATGCTGTAAGAATACTGTCACAAAATACAAGCCATCCAACAGTGATCACAATGTACCACAGCAATATACAGTAACTATTGATGTACGGAATTATCTTCTGGGGAAACACCACAAACAGCAACAAAACATTTAGGCTACAGAAGACAATAATTAGAATCATAAACCATGCAAAATACAGATATTCCCGTGGAACAATGTTTAAAAGTCTCAGGATACTTCCCCTTCCTTAGTAAGCTTCACAAAAGGAAACCTGTTGAAAAACGACCCTATTTCCAAGTACAACTGTGATTTTCATGATTACAACACTAGGCAGAAGCATAACCTCATGTCAGCACAATACAAACGAATATATGTAAATGAGGTGTATATCATACTGGTGTTATGCTGTATAACCATATACCATCTGAATTGAAACAGATAACAGATGTACATAAGTTTAAAGTTAAACTGAAAGAATACTTGCTTGCCACTGCTTCCATTCTGTTTCAGAGTTTTTAGAAGTCAATAATTCTTAACATTACCATTCAAGAGCAATATGTGTTGTTAAACATTTATTAAATTGTTTATGTAAATATTCGAAATATGTATGCTAATCACAGAAGTTAAAATTGTAATTAGGCTACTTTGTTTTCAAAAATGATATCACTGTGAAATGTGTGTTACACCCTGTTTTCCTTGCACAGCACCAGAGTCAAATGAAATACCAGTCAAAAAGAAATCTTCCTTAATATTACCTACAGTACTACGAACATAAACTTCATCTTTATGAGAAAGAGTTCTCTTAAGAGTATTACCGTATATGTCTCAAAATTAGTTCCAATAGTAATACTAGTTTGCATTAACACAATCATCTTACAATTTACAAAACTATTCTCTTCAAAAATAGCATTATTTGGAACAGGATTAATACCTAGAGAAAATGATGGAATTTGAACAGGTCCATGATATTCACCAACTTTACCAAATAAAAAGCCTTTTTCTATAGCTTGATCATATCACGAACAGCTTTTAAACTCGATGCTGAAACAGTATAACCAGAATCTTGTTTTAAATTTCCATCTTTCTTTTGAAACACATGCTGATTAGTTGGTATATATGCACTAGATACAAACAAATCATCATCATCTATAGCAAAACCATGTGCACGTCTAATATTATTTTTTATTAATCCAATCTTTGGTATATATTTCCATTCAAACATTTCGCTAGTTTCAACAGCTCTACTAGCTAAACCTTGATAATAAATAGAATTTAAAGCAGGGTGACCACAATTATTTCCAGACCATACATTTTTAGAATTTTCATTGTCTATAGGCATAATCCATGAATCATAATTTGGCCAATTACGTATCACAGTCAAAGAAGAAGGAAATGTTTTCATGTCAGAATCACCATCACCCCACAAAATCTTATTCAAATTCGTAGCACGTTTCTTAACACCAGTAATTTTCATTGGATTATCTTTAGCAGTCTCTATTGTAAGAGTCTCATGAGCATGAGTAAGATTAGCACCTTCATTATATATAATAAATGGAACATGAGTAATACTTGCACTTCGACTCAAAGTATCATTAGTATCAAAAGCTGCTTCCAGTCCAACAGGAATTAAATTAATACCAATTTCTTTAACATAACTAAATGGAGGCAATGACTGAAACTGAGCAGGACTTATAAACTGAGACAAATGATTTGACATCCACTGAGCACCAGAAGTAACTAACCATCTAGCTCCAACAACAGTCTCATTTGCAGCTTTTACATCAAACCAATTATAACCAAAACCCCACACAGAAAATAAATGAGTATTCATAAAATGAATATCTGCACTTTTAATTGAAGTTACACTCTTCCAAAGGAAAAATTGGTTGCCATCACCAGTTCCTGCTGCACCACCAGCTGAAGATGAACCTTGACCACCAAGACGAAGAGCTCCAGAACATTCTTGTTGATCGACTTCCATATCTTGAGACATATCGACGTTCTGTCGTTTAGCAGTACTTCTTAAATTGTATCCAGAAGGCCCGGGCTGTGGATCGTCGAGCGTAGACTTTCTTTTCTCAGCAGCTTTATCAACGGCAGACAATTCTTCGTTGAGCTGATTAATATTCTCAAGGATATCGTTAACTTCAGCCAGCTCTTGAGAATTTAACACATTCACAATATTACGATCTTCTAATTGATCAACAGCTTGCTCTTTCAACTTCTCTAATTTCTTCTCGGAACGATAACAGTTAATCTTACGAATAGCTGACCAAGAAATACTATTAACTTGTCCAGACTTTGTTGTCCACGTTTTAACTTTCCTCCCCGGAGGCATAACGCGACTACACAAATAACACCATACAATTCATATATATACTACTCTTTATCAAGACCTTCTGACTTATAACCTCTGATAACCTTAACTGATAGCTTGCTAATGCCACCGCCCCCATCCCCCCCCAGGGTAGTGTGCTTCAAAAACCATAGTAGGTATGGTGTAAAAAAAAATAATAAATACATAAATAAATAAAAATAAAAAAATAATAAAAAAACTGACATATCCTATACCGTATGTACAGATAATGTACTAAACTGTGATTAACAGGATCAATAAAAAACTTGAACTTGTACTTTGGAGGCCGAATACATGGCATTATCTTATACCACACAAGAAGCATTGTGACTGAGGACTTTAATGAATGAAACTGAACCTATATCCAGCACAGAACCTACAAAGATCTTCTGTGAGAACAAGGGAGCTATTAAATTAGGAAATAATGTTACTAGTGCCAGGAGAAAACATATTAACATATGACACTATTTCATGAGAGACCAGATAGAGCAACAAGACATTGAAGTGGACTCCATGTGTACTGAAGAAATTTTGGCTGACCTCTCAACAAAACCCTTGGATACAGAAAAATTTGAGAAGATTGTACTACTATATGGACTCTCTTGAGGAGGAGTGGATTTTGAGAAATAGCCCTTGAAATATATGTTCAAAGAGGAGGGGAGGTAGGTCTATGGACATTATGTTTCGTGTATGACAGTGACAAGTGTGTTGCATATATGTCATAATTTCTGGTTTTTTTTTTTTTTTTTTTTTTTTTTTTTTTTTTTTTTTTGTACTCCTTGTAATTTATGTACAATGTTTGCTTGTTATTTATCAGTTGTTCCTTGTATGTTCTCCTAAAATGATTAATATACAGCTAATGAGAACAAGTTATCAATTTTTACTTATTCTGCTGTGCTAATTCCAACAGGGATCCTATGCTTCAGTTGACCTTTAAACACTGTCTATAACTAAGCAGAATAAACAAGGCAAAAACACAAAATAGTATGAATTTGTACAACAAGCTGCCACAACAAATAAAGGCTGCAAATGATCACCACAACCGTAGCCAAAGGTTAAATCTGTAACAATTAAACAACAGTGGATGAATATCTAAAACGACTACCTGTAGGCCAACAAATAGCAGCTTAATGTACACGAATTACTGTAATACTTAATAACCAGAAATTGTGGGAAAAATTGCAACAATTCACAAAACGCTAGATATACATCCAGTAAACAATAGCGTTAATCTTGTTGATTAAACTTTACTTACAGTCTCGGTGGCGTAATGTGTTAATGTTGGCAACGTAATGGCCAGACAAGGTTCAACATACGGAATAAACAGTACTAATTATTTATTTCAAGGAAAAAATCATTCCCTCTCATTCTGTGTGACTGAGTTTTAAAAGAGCATTCAAATGCCGTTGCAGACATAAACACAGTACGCTGCCGAGAATTTTGCCACATTGTTAACGACTATTCGGAATAACTATACACATACAGTAGTGACTTAATGTCCATTAACATTGTAAGAATTTATGGCACGCCAAAAAGAGGGACAAAAACCGTATGACTTCGGTTTATTTATAATTAAAATTGTCTAAGCAATTGAGGACATCCATACAATGTGTGGGCTACTGTTTTGTGAATGAACAAATAACTTTACATTGATTTCTCTAAGACTACAATGATGTCTTGAAGGGTTATACCTGTTCCAATATATGAGATGTATTTGGCCACAAATTGTGGGGCATTAATTGAAATGAAAAAAAAAAAAAAGGCGAATTTTACACTGATGCACATTTAATAGTGCGCGGTGAAATAAATGTGATAAACTGAAGCTGATGTAACCAGAAGAACGTCGAGGCAGTCCTTGAAATAGTTACTCCAGAAGCGTTGGATAAAGAAAATAAAACATTTTCACTGAGATCGGCGTACTGTTATAAAAAAATACTCCTAACCAAAAGGTTACTGTTGGCGACGCCTCTTTAGGAAATGTCTCTAAAAAATTATATAACGTGTTATTTTTTCAATATCGCAAGGAACATTGATTATTCGCATAGCTTGTTTACAATAAAATCCAATGCTACGAAGAAGTACGAACTTAGTAACAATTGCCAAACAAGCGAACGTCGTTAATACATTTGTATCGCCACAGCGGCGCTGGCGGCGCACGATCGGTGTGGCACATCTTGCAGTTCAAAGCGCTTAGAGCTACTGAGACAGCAAGTGTTCCGGGAAGGCACGGATTGCGTGGGCGCCATAACGGGGGCAGAACGTGAATTACCGTGTGGAAGAAGGGTGCGTACGCCGCAGGGCGATGTGAAGTGCGCGAGATCGGAGCGCGTCGCGAGTGAGTGAGAGCCGCGCTGTTCGCGAGACTCGGATCGGAAGCAGCGCCGCTCTGTCGGCCAGTCACGCCCACGTCGAGCGGAGCGTCTTCGCCGTTCATCTTTCCTCCCTGGTGAGTACTCTGCGGCCTCGCCGAACTGCACCTAACTGTCAACGGCTCGGCCCGGCCACTCTTTCCGCCTGCCCGACACTTTCGGATCTTCGTGCTCGCACCGTAAGTGCTGGAGCCAGTATCTGGGGCCCTGTCGGAGGGAATGCTAGATGATTCAGTCTGCTGTGGGAGCAAGTCACACGCGAGAACAAAGTACAAGGCACGGCCTTGCAGCCATAAGCTTGCAGTATCGATGTGCTCGCGAAATTGCATCGCTCTCTCGTGTACGACTTCCGAATTGTGTGTGTGTGTGTGTGTTTTTTAATCTTTTTAACGGCCTCAACATCACGAAGCCGTGTGAGCTACTTTAATAACTTTAATGCCACAGCTACAACACGGGGGGGGGGGGGGATTAGCATAAATTAAATGCGCCTCTCACACGGATGACCCGTTTCTGAAAGGCGCGTGGGCGTTTGGTGAATGTGGCAGTCACGCAGATTGCGACTGTACGAGTCGGACTAGAGAGCTGCGACGAAAACTTAATATTCTCTCTCGCAGTATATGGGCTCCCTAATTCTCAGAGAGGAAAACCGTAGTTTGGTCAGACATACGATTTTTTTTTTAAATAATGAGAAGAAGAACTCGAGTCTATATTTATAATCAGAACAAAGTTTTTAGCAGGATCGGAAGTTTAAGAGCAGGTATTCGTCCTCCAAAATATTAAAAATACACCCACAGTACTTCGTCGTCCCTTTTCCTGTAGACACTGTCATATGGGCATGCGTTTAGCAGTATATATCGATTTATATTCCTGACATCGCAGGGTGGAGGCGATCTGCATTTATTAATTACCTCCAAAAGGAAAAACGTCAAGGTCACAGTACGATTAATTAAATTATTGACGACCAGTTCGGTAGGCTATGCCACCATCTTCTGGCCATAATTAATTTACAATGTGGTCAGACCTTACAAGCAGTTCATAATATAACTTGTGTATTTTATATTTTGACAAGTGCAATGTTGCACTTTTTGTTTAACCTTCATTTAAAAAAAAATAAACGTAGAATAATATATACGACCAGAAGATGATGGCATTGCCCATCGAAACAAGTCGTCTATAAATTTCTAAATCATACTGCGATCTAGGCGTTTTTACTTTTGGAGACAATTAATATATTACTTTCATGTAAATTTTGCGGCAAATACGTGGTTACAGTCGAGGAGGGAAAAAAATGCTTCTTACGTACGACTCCCCTCCTTCCCCCCCCCCCCCCCTCCCCCCACGCTATTTTTCAGAATCGGGAAGAGTTGCACGAGTGATTCACAGCTAGATGCGTCACACGCCTTTACAGTTTATACCGCTTGACGAATGTGGCCACAACTGACGTAAATGTTAAATGTGTCGAGTCACGCAGTACGGGAGACACCGCCAGGGGGCAGGCAGGTGCAGTCGCACGCCGTTAATTGGCGGCCCTGGCGCGCCGTCACTTATTTCGCGCGTCTCTTGTCTTCGGCAGATGCACCGCTCGCCGCGCCGCCTTCTTTGCAGTCGTGTCCGGCGATCGCGCCCAATCGATAAGGCGGCCGCAGGCGCAGGCACGGTCATTGCCAGCAGCGCTGCCCGCCCGCCGGCTCTCGAATTTTCGGGACTCGGGGAGCGTTCGGCGTATGCGCGGCGCGGGCGGACTCTCAACCGACGTTGTACGCGTGCAAACCGGAGAATGTGTTCAGCTAGCCGAGTCGGCAATGCAATTGCTAATGGGAATTCGATACACACCAGAAACCCCCCCTTCGCCGGTACAGTTTTTATTTATCTTTGTGTAACACGAATTATTTACAGAAGGATGGAAAAGCTGGTAGAAGCCGACCTCGGGGAAGATCAGTTTGGGTTCAGGAGAAATGTAGGAACACGGGAGGCGATACTCACTTTACGGCTTATCCTAGAAGATAGATTGAGAAAAGGCAAACCTACATTTCTAGCTTTTGTAGATTTGGAGCAGGCTTTGGACAATGTTGATTGGAATAAACTCTTTCAGGTTCTGAAGCGAGCAGGAGTAAAATATAGGAAGCGTAAGGTTATTTACAACTTGTACAAAAACCAGACAGCGGTTGTCAGAGTTGAAGGGCATGAAAGGGATGCAGTGGTTGGAAAGGGAGTAAGAAAGGGTTGTAGCCTTTCTCCAATGTTATTCAATTTGTACATCGAGCAATATATAAAGGAAAGCAAGGAGAAATTTGGTGAAGGAATTAAAGATCAGGGTGAAGAATTAAAAACATTGCGTTTTGCCGACGACATATTAATTCTGTCAGATACAGCAAAGGACCTGGAAGAGCAATTGAACGGACTGGACAGTGTGCTGAAAGGTGCATATAAGATGAACATTAACAAGAGCAAAACTAGGGTAATGGAGTGCAGTGTAAGAAAATCAGGTGATGTTGAAGGAATTAGATTAGGTAACGAAGCAATAAAGGAGGTAGATGAGTTTTGTTACTTGGGCAGTAAAATAGCAAATGATGGTCGCAGTACAGAGGATATAAAGTGCAGAATGGCAATGGGGAGAAAAGAATTCTCTAAAAACAGAAATTTCTTAATATCGAACATTGGTTTAAGCCTAAGGAAGTCCTTTCTGAAGGCATTTGTATGGAGTATTGCCTTGTACGGGAGTGAGACATGGACGATAAACAGTGCGGACAGGAAGAGGATAGAGGCTTTTGAAATGTGGTGCTACAGAAGAATGCTGAAGATTAGGTGGGTGGATCGCGTAACTAATGAGGAGGTAATGAACAGAATTGGCGAGAAAAGAAATTTCTGGCATACCTTGACTAAAAGAAGGGATAGATTGGTAGGACACATTCTTAGACATCAAAGAATATTGAATTTAGCGTTGGAGGGAAGTGTGTGGGGTAAAAACCGCAGAGGAAGACCAAGAGATGGATACAGTAAGCAGATTCTTATGTGGAGATGAAGAGGCTTGCTCAGGATAGGGTATTGTGGAGAGCTGCATCAAACCAGTCTCCGGACTGAAGACCACAACAACAACAACAATCGAGGAGCAGGTCTCCATGGTAATGGACGAATCAGTATATCAAATAGTGACAAAAGACCAGTGGTAGATAAAACGAGGCGTACTCTATAGCAGTGCTGTGCACACGACAGACTTAGGCGTAGGCTAAGTGAAAACAGTCAACGAACTTTACACAGAAATTAGCTTATTTTTAACTTTTTCAGCAATTCCTCGACATAGTGGGAACCGAGCCATGAGCAAACATCAGTTCAGTAAAAGTTTGTCATATCTGGGAGCGACGTGACGTGTGCAATCAATTTATTGCGTAAAACAGCCAAGATCGCTTTTAATTTTTATTTGGGTTACCTGTTTCGACCCTTTCATTTCGTTCACATCATAATTAAAAAAAAAAAATAAATAAAAAAAAAAATAAAAAAAAAACAGAACTATTTAAATTTTGTACAGAGAACTCCAGAACTATTGCATATCTGTCTAGAACTCTGAAAAAAATTAAATTTTTGAAACAAGGGGTGCCAACTTCACAGCTCTCCCACTATTCAGAATTATGATATTTCACGAAATTCTGCAGAACTATTTAAATTTTGAACAGAGAACTCTAGAACTATTGCATATCTGTCTAGAACTCTGAAAAAAATTTACATTTTTGAAAAAAGGGGTGCCACCTTCACACGACTCTGGCGCAATTTTGTGTAGTTTATGTCCCTCATTTATGCAATTAGCTCATGAACTATTATCTGGGCAAAAAATATCATTAGGATTTTCTGCAGACCTCTTTGAGAGCTACTTAGAACTGTGATCAGAACTATGTTTACGCTTATAGGCAAATAATTATATGGAAAAAACTAAAATTTGTTATTATTTTTTGTAATTTTTTAGCGAATTTGTGCAGAACTATTTAAACTTTGTACTGAGAACTCCAGAACTATTGCATATCTGCCTAGAATTCTGAAAAAAATGCACATTTTTGAGAAAAGGGGTGCCAACTTCACAGTAGCGTGTAAATGGATTCCCCATTATTGCAATTATCTCATGAAGTATAATCTGCACAGAAAAATGTCATTAGGATTTCCTGTAGAACTCTTTGAGAACTATTTAGAACTGTGACCAGAACTATGTTTGTACTAATAGGCAAAAAATTATTTTGAAAAAACTAAATTTTGTGGTAATATTTTGTATTTTTCGGCGAAATTTTGCAGAACTATTTAAATTTTGTACAGAGAACTCCGGAACTATTGCATATCTGTCTAGAACTCTGAAAAACTTCACATTTTCCAAAAAAGGGGTGCCAACTTCACAGGACTCCGCAATTCACCGTAAGATGGGTGGCGGAGGGTACACTGTACCACTGCTAGGCTTTTCCTTTCCTATTCCACTCCCAAATTGAACGAGGAAAAAAAGAATGCCTATATGCCTCCGTACGAGCCCTAATTTCTCTTGTCTTGTCGTTGTGATCACTACGCGAAATGTAAGTAGACGGCAGCAAGATCGTACTACACTCAGCTTCAAATTCCGGCTCTCTAAATTTACTTAACAGAAATTCACGAAAAGAACGTCGTCTTTCTTCGAGCGATCCCCAATTGAGTTGCCGGAGCATTTCCGTGACACTCGCGCATTGGTCGAACCTACCGGTAACAAATCTAGCTGCTCGCCTCTGAACTGCCTCTATGTCTTCCTTTAAACTGATCTGCTGCGGGTCCCAAACACTTGAGCAACACTCGAGACGTGGTCGTACAAGCGTTTTATACGCGGTCTCCTTTACAGGTGAAGTACATCTTCCCAAAATTCTCCCAATAAACCGAAGTCGGCTGTCCGCCTTACTCACAACTGTCCTTACATGTTCGTTCCATTTCATATCGCTCTGCAATGTTACGCCTAGGTATTTGAACGACGCGACAGCATCAAGAAGCTCACTACTAATGCTGTATTCGAACGTTATAGGATTGTTTTTTTCTACTCATGCGCATCACCTTACATTTTTCTACATTGAGAGCTAGCTGCCATTCTTCGCACCAACTAGAAATTTTGTCCAAGTCATCCTGTATGCTATTACAGTCAGTTACAGACGACACCCTCCCGTACACCACAGCATCATCAGCAAACAGCCGCAAATTACAACTTACTCTGTCCATCAGATCATTTATGTAGATAGAAAATAATAGCGGTCCTATCACACTCCCCTGGGGCACGCCTGACGATACAGTCGTCTCTGATGAACACTCGCCGTCGAGAACAACGTACTGCGTTCAGTTACTTAGGAAGTCTTCCAGCCAGTCACAAATCTGTGAACCTATTCCATAAGCTCGTATCTTCGTTAGCAGTCTGCAGTGTGGTACCGCGTCGAACGCCTTTTTGAAGTCGAGAAAAACACAATCCGCCTGTTGCCCTTCGTCCATGGCTCGCAAGATGTCATGTGAGAAAAGGGCAAGCTGAGTTTCACATGAACGATGTTTCCTAAACCCGTGCTGATTCATGGAAATAAGCTTTTCCGTTTCAAGGAAATTTACTATATTCGAACTGAGAATATGCTCCAAAATTCTACATGAAACCGATGTCAACGATATTGGCCTGTAATTGTATGGGTCAGTTCTCTTTCCTTTCTTATACACGGGAGTCACCTGCGCTTTTTTCCAATCACTAGGAACTTTGCGCTGAATTAAAGATTCGCTATAAATGCAAGCTAAGTAGGGGGCCAATGCCGCAGAATAGTCTTTGTAAAACCGAACTGGCATTCCATCCGGACCAGCAGACTTTTTCGTATTTAGCTCTCTCAGCTGCTTCTCTACACCGGAAATACCTATTGCTATGTCCCCCATTTCGGAATTAGTACGTTGATCAAATGATGGTATATTTGTGCGGTCCTCCTGCGTGAAAGATTTCTTAAAGGTTAAATTTAGAACTTCAGCTTTCCGTTTGCTTTCTTCTATTACTGCCCCGGAATGATCAACTAGTGACTGGACAGTGGGCTTTGACCCGCTTATCGATTTTACATAGGACCAGAATTTTTTCGGGTTCTCGGAAAGATCTTTTGCTAAGGTATGGCTGTGATAATTATTGTATGCTTCGCGCATCGATCTTTTTATAGACGCACGAATCTCTACTAACTTTTGCCTGTCATCATTTGCGTGTTCTTTTTTGAATCGAGAGTGCAACAGCCTTTGCTTTCTCAGCAGCTTTCTAACATTATTATTATACTACGGTGGATCCTTAATCGTCTTTACTGGCACATATTTCTGTAACCCTTTATTAACAATGCACTTAAATTTAGTCCACAATTCCTCTACATCCATAGTCCCGGAATTAAACGATGGTTATCAGTCCCCTGTTGCTTACGAAGACAAGACATGCAAGTAGTAAAAAGTAGAATATAGCTCAATACCCAGAAGAGAAGCGTAAGGGCACACAATGCTAATGAAATTGGTTCACTCAACAACACTGAAGGGAATAAGAGAGAGCAAGTGTTGAACTTGGCTAAAATAGAGCAGGGAAGAGTGGCTGGCTGATCACAAACAAATACGAGATGAGCCAGTCACTCTGCACAGACTAAAAACTCTGAGGTAAAAACAGGGTAGAAGTAAGAAAAACGTCAGAGTAAAATATGAGAGGTGGCAGCCTGAGACAGCACGCACAAGCCCACCACCAAACGGAATGATAAAATCCAGCTGCGCGTATAAAACCTAAAACTCGGTCAGCCATAGAGGCATTGTCAGATAAAATGGAGGCAGGCGCAGTAGGCAGATGTGGACCACTGTCAACAAACTTCCACATCGGTAATTCGGCGGGTCCTCTTTACGTACAAGGTAGCCGTGAGTCGACCACGAGTGGCCGATACGTAGGCGACACAGGACAACAGAGTCCCTAGGGACGACTTCCAGACGGCCGTAGAGGACTGGATCGCTCGCAGCTTGTCGGGAGTGCTCAGTGTTGCTCATTGTGTGTTCCGAGCCTCGACAACCTCGTGGCGCAAATCCAAACGGATATCCCGTTCTGGGATACCGATATCCAGGGGAGGAGCGGCGGTGGCAGCTTAGCCAGGCGGTCGACTCGCTCGTTCCACGGGATGCCCAGGTGGCTGGGGGTCCAGATAAAGTCCAGACCTGCCGAGTGAAGCGATGGCGTTGTGGATGGGAAGGGAAATAGTTGCAAAGGGCTTTCTTTTATTTGGCCTTCTGAGTGTTAACTCAATGTGGAAATGTACATATATTTAAATAAACAGGCAATACAGAAGTGCATTTTGTCGAAATAGGAAAGTGGAAACAAAGCGAAAACTGCATTACATTACAATTTAAATAATGTAGGAACAATTTCACATATTCACAAGCAAAACCTTATATTACCAACACACTTGATGCTTAAAGATTGTGTACAGTGATCTTAATAAACTTAATTATGATTTTATATACACGAATGTCTTTCGTAAACAAAAGGGAAGAAGCTGACTGGAGAAGGGGGTATCCCATCCTCACCAATGTCTGCAGGAAGTTCAAACGTTCTCGGTCAAATTTCGGGCACCTGAACAGGATGTGGTTGACATCAGCTTCCGTTTCAGGATCACACTCACATGCCGCCGAATCGTAGACGTTCATCCGATGTAGATGTTTGGGATAAGAGGCGTGATTGAAACGAAGACGGATAATGGTAGAAATCGCGGATCGGTCCAGATGAGTCCTCATAAACCACGGCTGCGTAGAAATCAGAGGTTACAGCACAACGTAGGAAGCGCCTTTCGTTTCTTGGGAAACGTTCCACATCTGTTGCCACTGTTCTTTTGCATAGTCCTTGACGGCAGATAAGAAGTCTGTGTATGGTAGTTGTAGGTCCAGGACAGTGCCTAAGGATGCCGCTTGTTTAGCCAATGCATCAACTTCCTCATTATAGCAGGTACCAGCGTGAGAAGGCACCCACAGTAATTAACTGTCCGGCCCGTATTTGTACAGCGAATATATGCCGAAATCACATCTAGAATATAGCTGTTGGTTTTTTTGTTCCATCTCCGATGTTGTAGGGTTTGAAGGACACTTTGAGAGTCAGACACGATTAATATTTTCGGGAAGGAAATGGTAGAAACAAACCTAAGTGCTTCCAGAATAGCCACTGTCTCCGCCGTAAATATAGAGGAATTCGTTGGCAGTTAGAAGGTTCTCCGAATCTGAAACTGAGGGCAGAAAAAGGCACATCCAGCACACTCTTCTTGTGGAATTTTGATCCCATCTGTATATACACAAGGAAAATCAGGCCACTGTTCTGCAACGAGGCAAATAAAATACGGAAAATCAGAGCTCGAACGGAGAGATTCAGGTGTTCTTTCTTCCCGCGCGCAATTCGAGAATGGAATGGGAGATGACTAGTATGAAGGTGGTTCGATGAACCCTCTGCCAGGCACTTAAATGTGATTTGTAGAGTATCCCATGTAGATGTAGATGAGTCCACCCAAGAAGCGTTCACAGAAGAAGTAATAAAGTTGTTCAGAGAAACACTCGGTTCCTAGTGTGTATAAAACGCAGCTGATGAGTCCAGGTCAGTGAATGACTGATATTGTTATGAGAACAGTCGCACTCTTTGAAGCCTCCAAAGAAAAGAAGAAGAAAAGAATTACGCCAAAGAAGTATCGATGACTTTGACTGAAACGCGATACGAAGAAAAGTTTTAGTAAGAAAATTGCAACACTTAAAGTGCTCGGTGTGGTAAGCGAAGATGCAGACTTGGGAAGTTTTCGGAGAAAATTACTTTTTATAAGGTGTTAAACGCTTGGCTTCTAACAGCACTGCTACGTAACAAGACGAATAGTCGAAGCGGCCGTGCCTTGTGCAGCCCTGGCCGTCCGTGCCTGTACAGTTACGGGTCTCGTTCCGGTGTTACTTCCTAAGCAAGTCATGTCAAAATAGAGACTGGAATCTGGCAGCCAAGTGTTGGTAGATCGTATGCAAAAGGAGGCGGAGGCGGTGAACTGGAAAGGGCTCGCAGGCCACTAAGGGAATCGCTGCACACGACATACGTTTCGAGGTGGTCGAGAGCTCGAGAAATGGCGATCAGTTGAGCTGTAAAAACACTGCAGCCAGGCGGCAGGTGGCAGGGAGCGTTGTTCTGCGTGGTCGCCGCCAACAGCAGCGTCACTGGCTGAGCGCTCTGCCGTTCTCCAGGGAGGCGCCGGTGTGCAGGACTGGACTGGTGTGCAGCTGCTTCTACAGCACGGCGCAGCGCCACTCTGCATTTCAATCACTCGTCTTTCAGCGCCTCTCATTGCGGTCCCTGAGGCCGCGGCCTGCGTGGGCTCCACATTCTGGCGGCTGAAGACGGCCACACGTCACGTATCGCTACGGCAGCGTCCTGCGTGATATGAGCGCCGACTGTGGCTACAAACTGCCGAGTTTCGCTGAGAACTGACTGCTTTTAGAGGTTATCAAGGTTGTCGCAAGATTTCTGCGAGCCAATAATCCCTGAAGTTTATGAAACTGCAACTACTTGTGAAATAACAGAAAAATAAAATTGAAGTTCCATATATAATGAAGTATTTTGCTTTTGTTAACTAGCTCGTAATTATTCTTTTCACTTTTGTAAACGACTGAAGTTAAATTTTTAAATTGTTTCTAATACATCAGTCTTCTGTATTTTCATTCTGAGTGATAGTTTCTTCGAATCACGTTCATCGTGGTGTAAATGAATTACTCGCATCTGTGTGGTTTGTGCACTTGCAGTAACAACAAACTTACTCCTGAGAGAGAGAGAGAGAGAGAGAGAGATAACTCTGGGATGTCAAACGAGATGCGTGTAAATTACATTTCTGAGTAAAATGTTAGGATATAATATTTCAGTAAGAATTTAATGTGTTTGGTAGATCTACAGTCGGATACGTGTGTTTGCAATGAAGCTGAACTAGGGGTAAAAAACTTTTAAAAAATAATTTATGGTGCTTTGTAGAGAGAAAACATAAAACTTTGCACAAATAACAGGTGAAAGGGTTGTAGTTGGGGGAGTTAAAATATAAGATGGGACGGGACGCGAACCAGCGACCGCAAAAATTACAAGTTAATAGTCGAGGGCGCTACCCCTACGCTACAGAAAACCGTGGCAAATATTCGAAACTAATGATTTACTATAGTCTTCCAATAAGAATTATTTTGGACTTATTCAGTTGTTGATCGTTTACAGTCACAAACACTCATTGAGAACATAGTCGAAAGTAACTGTGCTGGTCTTGTACTTTAGAAGAATTTGACCGATGATCTTCAGTCTGTTTTCGTATTTGAAGATACGATGAAATAGTCCACGAACTTTCCTCGCTTTGTAAATGTAATACAAAGCATTCTTTTTGGTAATTGTGAAGGACGCTTGCACGGGCGTCCGTTTCGATAAATCTCGAACGTGCGACCATAGTTCGATATGTGGTGCATTTCGATATGTTCCAAGATAGCGCGAATTATTAACAGTTCAAATCAAGGAGGCTAAAATACCTCCTTGGTTCAAATTGTGTTCCGAAGGTAGCAAATGTGAGTTTGAGTTATATTATTTTGAACGTAATATGAATGCGAGTAATGCTGTTTCCCTTACATGGAAGAACTTAATTCCGCGTTTAGCTACGGTGGAAGATAGCTGGAAGTTTTGCGCAGACTTTAATTTATTGCCAGGAGATGAGGAAAGGGACTGTGTTGATTGCAAGTCTGTGAATAGAAGAAAAGTGCAGACGCTGACTATCCCTATCAGTTGTAAAAAACGCACGTCTGCAAGAAACAATACGTGGTTTGATAATACTGAAATATCAGTAGACAAGAGTGTTATTTTGGTTGCGTGCTGGATTCGACAGTATACACAAGGAGCCGCAGCATCCGAAAGTGGGTTATCTCGGAGAACTGTTTGTGATTATTATGGCTTTTGTAGGGAAGTTTGTTATGTCATAGTAACTCAAGATAGCGTTCCCATCGGTGGCCCAAATAAAGTTGTAGAGGTTGATGAGTCCCATATCTGCACCAGGAAATTTCAACGTGACAGATCTCTGAAGAACGAAGTGGAACAATTGTGGGTGTTTGGCGGGATCGAACGAGATTCCCGAAAGTGTTTTATCGTGCGTGTCCTATCGAGGGAGAAAAAAACATTTTATATTACCGAATACTAAAATCATCACTGACGGATTTTCGTCTTACAAGTTCCTGAAGGCGGAAGGGTTCGATCACGAGTTCGTGAACCACTCGGTTGAGTTTGTGTCCTCAGATGACCCTTCCGTCCATACTCAAAATATTGAGAGAGTATGGAAGTCCCTAAAAACATCTATTAAGAGAGAAGGTCGTCCGGGGGACAGGGACGAGCTATATCTGTTTCAATATATATATATATATATATATATATATATATATATATATATATATATATATATATATATATATATTTCAAAACCTGCGGCTGCAAGAGAAGACTGACGCCTGTGACACTCTTCCAGTTTTCCTTCATGATATTAGCAGGGTGTACCCAGGCTACGGTAAGGAAGGACTCGTACCTGCTGCATACACCAGTGACCAGTAATGTAAGTACTCTTACTGCTACTACTACTACTACTTACTGCTCTTAAAAAAAAATAAATAAATAAATAAATAAAAAAAAACACCTCACGGGATGCAGATAGATCTGTATAATGTAAGATAAACCACTACCGCGCGTGCGTTTAAGTACGATGTCAATCTTTTTGTTTCGGTTTATTAAAAAAAAAAAATATCTCACGGGATGCAGACAGATCTATCTATTACTGCAAGGTATGTCGAGGTAAAGTACCTTGAAGTGACATTTACATACAGTAACTTTAACCCTCCCCCATCTTGGAACATATCGAAATGCACCATATATCGAAGTGTGGTCGCACGTTCGAGATTTATCGAAACGGACGCCCGTGCAAGCGTCCTTCACAATTACCTTCTTCTCTAGAATGTGACGTGTGGCCCACGCAGGCCGCGGCCTTACGCGGATCGGCGGCTAGTGCGGTGCTCGCTGCTGGGGGCCGCGTGTCTCTGCCTCGCCTGCAGCTGCGCTCCGCACTCGCCGCGTGTGGCTTTCGTCCTCGCAGGGTGGGGGTTCGGCGCCAGTCGCGACCCTTCCGCGGCCCCGTCTGCTCTGCCGCTGCCGTAAAACTCCGACATAAAGCACTAGATGTACCGAGCTGAACAATCCGCCATTTTGAATCCCAATCCGACGACACAGTTGTACGATTCGCCTGGTGCAGCGAACTGAATCAGCCAACAGTTGGTGATTTTATTCTTTCACAGTGTAAAATTGTGCACCTCCAAACTGCTCAAATAATAGCAGACACGGTCGCTACAAGTTTTATCGGATTTCTCGAAACACAGATCGGCGTAAAAGGTGGCACGTAAATTCCAGATGCCAAGTATGGACGCTAAAATCGAGTAACTATCTGTCTAATGTTAAGAATAAAACCTTCTTTTATTTGTATAAAAATAGTTGTGCTGACAGAGACGTAGGAAAGAAAATATAGGCCTATACATTTAAGCAATGGTTTATTTTAATTTTGATAGACTGTTAATATATCACGACAAACAGTGTGTTTAATGTTCCTTTTGTTGATATTATTTAGACTAACTAGGTAGTTATTTTAAGGTCTATTAATTGCATTTTAAGTGATGCATGAGTGCAGATGGCTTTACTGAGTTATTGGTTTTTAAATTATATTATTTCACATTAGTTTATTGTTTAAATTAAATGTGACTCTTGACACTGGAATATGTAGGCCTAAGCCAAGCTGTGAACAGGATGTCTGAAAAAGATAAATAATAAATTGAACTTCGCAAAGAATTGGAACAGGAAAGACGTAAAATCTTCTCTGACATACGGTGTGCGTAAAATATGTGGCACTTGAGAGGGGGGCAATACGGAAAGTACAGTAACGCAGTTTAACATTACTTTGTAACTGTTTTTGTATTCAACTCTTACTTACCGTAATCGTGTGTGGGTGTACTACTTATAAACTAGAAACTACGAGAATTGTAACGTATTTTTAACTATATTTGGTACATATTTAGAACAACATATGCTTTAATACGGAATATGTAAATATCCCTTTAATCACTAACTTTAAGTTTCTTGCCTCTTACGGTCAAATGTAAGCCAATAAATTTACTGTGCGGTAATGTTTCTGCGCTAGGAATGTATATTTAATGGCCTTGAGAGCATATTAAAAAGCGCAAGTGTGCCGTAGCCTATAAATGCGCACCTCCAATGTGGGAAGCAAAATGGCGGATTGATCTGCTTGCACTGTACAGCGCTCAGCCACACCTGCTGACGTCACCAGCTTCTCAGAGTGTACTCGCTCGCGCCTGCTCCCAGTTCCTTTGCCTTATATTCCGACAGCTCCATCTCCCCACCGGACACGTTGTTATGTCGGGTTTCTTTTACTGCACTTCGCGTACAGTAGTTAGTACCCGCTGCTAAAACGTTTACCATTTCTCCGAAGCGCTCTTTATCTCGCAAGTTTCGATCGACTCTCGATATTGCAGTCGGAAGAGTACTCGCGTCATAAGAGTTGGTGTAAGTGGAACGCGGTATCTGCTGTCGATAAGAAGACGACCACTCGACCACTGACTGCAGTTCTCGCCGTCGTTTTCTTGAGAAGGGCTACACGTGACTCGACAAGCAGCTCAACTGCACAACCAGCCGGCAGTAGAGCCACAGAATAAGGAGTAAACAGAAAGGAAACTCCCGCTGCAGTCTGTCGTCCAAAATTTAGTGCGCATGCGCGGAATCGGCCATCTTGAAAAGCAGTAAACGTGTGATCACTCCCTACTCTGTGGCGTAGTAATGCGCCGTCTTTGTTTGCTAATTCTGTATTTGAACAGCCTGAATCGCATAAAAGTAAACAAGTATTTGGTACAGTGAAACGAAAGAACTATGTGTCAGTAGTTGGAGCTGTTCCGTTTTTGTTATGAGCAGCAGTAAAAGAAAAGGCGGCCGATGGTGTTCGGCACCTAATTGCCGCAATAATTCGAATACAAATAAGGATATAAGTTTCTTCACCTTCCCAAAAGATGCTGAGCAGTAAGAGAACGTCGCTATATGTGCAGTGAAAGTTAAATGTTACCAGTTTCGAATGAGAGCAATGTGTGCATAATTATTAAAAGTATCCTTGCTTCTTCTCTTGACGATAACTCTCGCTGTTGCTGTTGCTGCAGCAGTTCAACAGCATCGAAATGTTGAAGTAGATTTACATTTTATAAGTTTAACGTTGCAGGGAATAATATGAAATGAATGACAAAGAATAGTGCGTAAGTAGGCAGGTAAAATTTCACTTACGGCATTGGAGGCGTAGTGTGCTAATGTTGGCAACGAATGCTCTTCGGATGCTCAAACAAATAGATGAAGGGGAATAATTATTTTATGCTGTTCCTGCTCTGTGGTTGACAGATTCCTCTATCTGTCCTTCTCCAATCAGTAAATTAATGATACTCCTAAAGCAAATACAACTTTTATATATGCCCAGACGTCATTAGTTCTGTGTAATCACATTGTACTGCTAAGTTTCAAATGTTCAAATGTTTGTTAAGCTTATGGGACTTAACTACGGGGTCATCAGTCCCTAAACTTACAAACTACTTATGAACTAGCTTACACTAAAGACGGCACAAATATCCATGCCAGAAGGGGGATTCGGACCGTAATGGCCGTGCAGACCGTGACTGGAGCGCCTCAGTCCCCTCGGCCACCACGGCAGGCTTAGTGCTAAGTCTGACTCACGAATTTATTCGTGTCAAATAAAACCTGGCAGTTGTAAAGTCACTGTCTTGTTTATAACTAATTTCCCACACATAACTCAGCATTATTTGAAATTTTTTTCGTAGTTGTATTAAAATTTAGGCCTATTTTTTTTTTTTTTTTTTTTTTTCGTTGGATTACAATTAGGTGCAAGAAGATGGCGCAAAATAGATGAAAGCCGTTTCCTTTCGTAAAAGTCGGTAAGATTACCTGCAGTTCGTAAAAAGTCCATTTCCAACCAAAGTACTAAGTGGCTATAGTTCCGCGTTTACTGCTTTTCAATATGGCGTCGAGCGCAACGCTTGGTAACATGCAGATCAAAGGCGCCGCCTCCAGCTTTCCCTTCTGTATGCTTCCTATTCTGTGGTAGAGCCCTGTGTTGGGAGAGTAGCGCCAACCTTTGATGTGTGTCTTGCCGACAACCGCCGGCTGCTATTGGTCAGCTGAGCGCGGGTGGGGCACGTCCGCCATTTTAGGCCTAAGCAGTCCATCAGAGTAAATGGCATATTTCACTTAACTAACTGTTATTTTAGCATTTAGAGGTGTTGGAAATGTGTAGACTCATTACGTATTAAATTAACAGCTTAACATAGCATATTCCACTTTTATATGGTGAAAAATGCCGCATTGTTGGTAGTGAATTGTTATACTAAGACAGTCCGAGGTAGCAAGTTTTACGCATTCCACAGGGCGAAAGAGATGCGAAAAGACGCGAATTGTGGATACACCGCATTGGAAGAAAAAATGCATTTCCATACGAGAATGCAAAATTTTGCGAAGTAAGTGAATTTGTATTGAAATATCGAGTTAACTTCTAGGTTTATCTGTTCATACAAGTTTCTTGCGAGCAATGTTGGACGGACAACAAATGTAACAGAAAAGATATTTTTAAAAGATACAAATACATGAAAATCTAACATAATGTGCCGTATTTGACGAATTTCGTATTTATACTTAGCCTGCATATTACGAAAGTTTGGGCGGTAAATGAAACCGCCCATTAAATAGATCTCCAAAACTCGAATTTTAAGATAAAAGTTTATTTTACTGAAGTACCCAGCAGTGCGGTAAACAATGTGTAAAAACTGAAACCTTCCCAAAATGTTAGCTCAGTTAATGTTATGTGATAATATCACATGTAGGTTAGCACACGACACCTATCAACATTAGGCACTATATTAACGGAAAGCAACATGTATTAATTACATCTACTTTGATAAAAACCAATATATTAGATATAAAAACGTCAGTCCTTGGCTAATTTGAAAGCAGGAACGTCACTTATTGCGAAAGCAGTGCATTCGGTACAGGGTTTAAATTTTAGCACGAAACAATTTTACAACTAGTTTGCTCAAAAATAAAGGTCTTGATCCCAGATTACCAATTTTTCCTTAATATTCGCTGTAGACGTGATGAAACGATTAAAAACTTGAGTTCATTGTTTACTTAACGTACTGTCATACCACGTCGATGTACAGACCGGTTCCCTGTTAATTTAACAGCGCCGTGCATAGCGCTGCTACTGCCAGACATAACAGGCCTACAGTGGCGGCGCTCGCCCGGTTGGCGGTACTCTCCCAGTACAGGACTCTAGCCGGCAGCGCTAGTGGCAGGCAACAGAACAGTTAACCTAACCAAGCCCCCACAATGGCGGAAGCGGCCGACAAATTGAAGAGCGCCTCGGCAGCCATTATAGTGGCAAAGCTCCGCGACAACTTTACATGTGCGGAAGACTCTTTTGATTAGAGAGAGTATTCATTTGAGTCAAGTCGCGAAAACTGTGTCCAACTGAAATACATAACTACAAAACATCTTCAGACTCCTCGAATATACAGCAACTATCTGTTGTGTATAAATTTATTACACTACGGTGTAGAAATTGGCCAACAGCATTTCCTCTTCCTAACGAAACCGAACTATAACATGTAGTTTTTTTTTTTTGTTTTTTTTTCGTTCCAAGTGCAGCATATGAACGGAATTTATCGTCAGACGCGATTTTTTTTGGCACTTTCTCAGTGTATTCTACGATTGTGAAACTTTTATACAAACATTAATTTCGGAATGCTGTATTCTCGAATATTTAGATACTTCATAACATCAAAAATTCAAATAGGACTGACTGAAACAGCTAATGTTAAAAAATCGATTGAGAAAGTGATATATGGCATCATATACATAACTGAAAAATAGCTTCTTACGTTGTGAATACAGCAACCAGCCACTACCAAATTCTTTTAAGAACACGAAGTATGCTATAACTTTTTCTTAACTAAGGCATCTAACATTAGGAAGAGGGTATCTAGCAAGAAAATTAGCATTTCTAATGCTGTAAGCCAAATACCTTATAGCAGAGTGAACTACTCAAAAGTCAGCAACTATTGTCACAGGGTCGAACTTCACAATGTCCATCTACTGTGGCTATATGCCGTTCATATATGGAACTATACACAGCTCTGCAAACCCCTTTGAGTTGCTATACCAATATGTAAAGCAGATCACCTTTAAATTCTGCATTTCAAGTTGCTAATATTAATTTCATACACAAAAATTCGAACTGCAGTGAGGCAACTAATTTCGTGACCCCAATAGTTATTTTACACAATCATAAAATGAAACTTTTTGAACTTCCTGTACTGCCTAAAGTAGCTCCTTTTTAAGAGCTACCACTATTATAAAAGCCTGTTATTTATTTCATTCAATCCTATATTGTCTTGACTAACAATTTGTTAAGCAAGAGGAACTATCTGTGAACACAAGTAGTAGGGCTACTTGTAATCCTGAGAAATATAAACGGGAAGACAGTATTCGTTCTTGTTATTCCTTTCGTAAATTGATTTATGCATTTAAACGCTGAGCAGCTCTTCGCCATCGTGCTCCATGTACACTGCGATAGTCACACAATACAGACGCGACTATCAACTGTGTACATATCCCGCAGTAGGTATTTAACACACGATTTACCTGCTAACAGCACTGGTATTTACGTGACGCTTGCCACTACCATGGCGGCCGGGCGAAGCTTCAAATTATCCCGTGACAGCAGCGCCGTCAGGGAGTCCAGTTATTTGTACAAGGTCTTGGAACTTAACGGGTCTGCAGCTAGGTATCCAAATCGACGACGGCCTATGTTTCGGCAGGAGGCCACCCTGCCATTTTCAGGGCAGTGCAGAGAGGAAGCCGTGTGCAACCATCTCTAAGACCTCAGTTTTCAGTGAGTAAACAGGAAAGACGATACACACCGAGCAAGCAAGCACACAGCGCTGACACGACCAAAAAATGAAAACGGCCGGAATATCGATAATAGACATCAGTTCTCGACGGATGAGGTCGGATTATTTTTTTTTTTTTGTGAGTAAGAGAGCAGGATGCGAAGCGGAGTTTAAGCAGAAGCCTGCATCCCTATTCGTAAGGTTGTCACCTAGTTTTATTTCTATCGCTTCCTCGATAGCACAGTCCCAGAATTTCCGTTTTGTCGTATTCCATAGGGTGGCCCGTGTCGAGACAGTGTTCGGCCACAGCAGATTTGTCTGGCCGTTGTAATCGCGTGTGACGTCTGTGCTCAACACAGCGGTCCTCAGCAGTGCTAATAGTCTGACCCACAGCTGCGTGCGGTACTGTAGCCACGCAAACCCAGACCGTCCTTAACGGATCCCGACACTGCCTCGAGTTTAGACGGTGGGCGAAACACTCGCATTTCACGTCGTTTTTTACGCAAAGAGCGGCCAGTCTTGTCGGAAGTGCTACCGATTCTGTGCTACTTCAAGGACACAGTTCGTTGTAATTGACGGTAAGTCATCGAGTAAAACAGAAGTGATATCTGGCGTTGCCCAGGGAAGCGTTATAGGTCCCCTACTCTTCCTCGTGTTTATAAACGATTTACGAGACAATCTGAATAGCTCCCTTAGGATGTTCGCGGATGATGCTGTCGTTTATCGGTTAGTCAAGTCAACAGAGGATCAAAAGCAACTGCAAAACGATTTAGACAAAATTTATACTTGGTGCGAAAATTGGCAATTGACACTAAATAAAGAAAAGTGTGAAGTAATACATTTGACCACTAAAAGAAATCCACTGAACTTCAATTACGCGATAAATCAGTCAAACCTTAAGGTCGTAAATTCTACCAAATACCTACGAGTTACAATTACGAACAACTTTGATTGGAGAGAACACATAGAAAATATTGTGGGGAAGGCGAACCAAAGGTTACGTTTCATCGGCAGAACGCTTAGAAGATGCACCAGCTCCACCAAAGAGACTGCCTACATCACACTTGTGCGTCCTCTCCTGGAGTACTGTTGCCCCTTGTGGGACCCTCACCAGGTGGGACTGACGGAAGGTATTGAGAAGGTTCAGAGAAGGGCAGCTCGTTTTGTTTTATCACGTTACGGGGGGGAAAGCGTCACGGAAATGTTGCACGAATTGGGGTGGAAATCATTAAAAGAAAGACGTTATTCATTGCGGCGTGATCTGTTTACGAAGTTTCAATCACCGACTTTTAGTTCTGAATGTGAAAATATTTTGCTAGCACCCACCTACTTAGGGATACATGACCATCCCAATAAAATAAGAGAAATCAGATCGAAAACGGGACGACTTAGGTGTTCTTTCTTCCCCGCGCTATTAGAGAATGGAACGGTAGAGAAAAGATATGAAAGTGGTTCGATGAACCCTCTGCCAGGCACTTGAATGTGATTTGCAGAGTATCTATGTAGATGTAGATGTACTACACTCGTTCTGTCGAAAAGTGACCTCCAGATGCGACAGCTCAGTGGGCGAAATTTCCGAGTCAGAACTGACGTGAGCGCTGTGCACTGAGGAAGGAAGGACCCTCACGTGGAGACAGCTATCAGCTGGCAGGTACTGACCAGTCTGCGTCGGCTTCCCATAGACAGCGCGTCCCAGCGTACCGTAGTCTACCGTCTGCCTTCTGCCTTCCTCCTGACCGACACCTCGTCCATTGTGGACCGGATGATGGGGCGGGTTGAATTGAGACGTTCCCAAAAAAAACTCGAGCTGTCGCACAACAAAAGTGTCGTCCACATATCTGGAAAAAAAAAAAAAAAAAAAAAAAAAAAAAAAAAAAAAAAAAAAAAAAAAAAAAGGCAGGTTACGACGCACGATCTTTAAAGTCCTCCACGAATAAATCGGCAATGGTAGGTGACAAACGGCTTCCCGTGGCAACTGACGTGTCTTACGGCCCACTTTAGATTTGTAGTTTTATAAGTTTTTGCAAACATTTTCGACCAAAAATAATAATCTAAATAATAAAAAATTAATTAATAAGAGTGTCTGAAACCCTTTTAGGAAAAAAAAAAATAGGTAGTGGCGGTTTCCGAACCACTCACCTTAATCCTCATACTCCAACGCACTACCTACTACGCTACACTTAACAATTACAAGTTGTGTTCTTTAATCTCATACTATTGATGGCCGTTGTTAACTGACGCCAATATGGCATTTGTAGACACTAGATTTATCGTACGAAGAACGACGTGTTTTTGCTAATTCTTCAGTGCGCCATTGCTTTGAAATGATAACGTGTAAGTTACAATAAGAAAATCGAGATGGCGTATGCCAGAGAGAGTTCTGGCCGAGGAATGAACGTGACATCTGCGAACGGCTGGTTTTCTTCAATACAATGGAGGGTGTCAAAACTCCGTTATTTTTGCAAATATCTCTGAAACGATACGAGATATGAAAGAAACTTTGGCGTAATTCTTTTCTTCTTCTTTTCTTTGGAGGCTTCAAAGAGTGCGACTGCTCTCATAACAATATCACTCATTCACTGACCTGGACTCATCAGCTGCGTTTTATAGACACTAGGAACCGAGTGTTTCTCTGAACAACTTTATTACTTCTTCTGTGAACGCTTCTTGGGTGGACTCATCTACATCTACATGGGATACTCTGCAAATCACATTTAAGTGTCTGGCAGAGGGTTCATCGAACCACCGTTATACTATTTATCTCCCATTCCATTCTCGAATTGCGCGCAGGCAGAAAGAACACCTGAATCTCTCCGTTCGAGCTCTGATTTTCCGTATTTTATTCTGATGATCATTTCTACCTATGTAAGTGGGAGTCAGTAATATATTTTCGCACTCGGAGGAGAATCTTAGCGATTGTAGTTTCCCAAGTAGCCCACGCCGCAGCGATAACCGCCGTTGTTGTTATGATTCCCATCCCAGATCCTGTATCATTTCCGTAATGCTGTCTCACTATATCGTGACAATACGAAACGAGCTGCCCTTCTTTGGATTCTTTCGATGTCCTCCGTCAAACCCACCTGATAAGGATCCCACACTGGGCAGCAATACTCCAAAAAAGGACGGACAAGCGTAGTGTATGCAGTTTCTTTTGTAGTTCTGTCAATTAAACGCAGTCTCTGGTTCGCCTTTCCCACGATATTATCTACGTGTTCTTTCCAGTTTAAGTCTCAAGTAATAGTAATTCCTATATATTTCGTGGAGTTTACCGCCTTCACTTTTGATTGGTTTGTCTTGTAGACAAAGTTTAACGGATTTCTTTTCGTACTCATGTGGACGACTTCACATTTCTCATTATTTAGAGTCAATTGCCAATTTTTACACCATACTGATATCTTATTCAGATTGTTCTGCAGTTGGTTTTGATCTTCAGATGATTTTACTAGACGGTAAATGACGGCGTCATCTGCAAATAATCTAAGACAGGTACTTAGATTTTCCCCTAAATCGTTTATGTAAATAAGGAATAGCAGAGGACCAGTAACACTACGCTGTGGAACGCCCGATATCACATCTGTTTTAGTCGATTCCTTACCATCGATTAGTACAAACTGCGTCCTCTATCCAATCGCAAATTTGGAGCGATATACCATAACCACGCAACTTGATTAAAAGCCGTTTGTGAGGTACGGTATCAAAAGCCTTCTGGAAATCAAGAACTAGGGAATCGATTTGCGAACCTTTTGTCGATAGCACCCATCACTTCGGGTGAATAAAGAGCTATCTGTGTTTCGCATGAACGATATTTTCTAAATGCGTGTCGACCTTGGGTCAATAGATCGTTCTGTTCGAGATAATTCGTAATATTTCAATACAGGATATGTTCCAAAACCCTGCTGCAAATTGACGTCAGTGAAATAGGCCTGTAGTTTAGTGGCTTACTCCTAATGGCTTTCTTGAATATAGGTGTGACTCACGCAAGTTTCGATTCTTTTGGTACAGATCCTTCTTTGAGAGAGCGGTTGTATATGGCTGTTAAGTAAGGAGCTATCGCTTCAGCATAATCAGATAGAAGTCTAATGGGTAGACAATGTGGTTACTGATAGCAATGAGAGAGAAAAGAGACGCACAGCGTGTGACTGCTGAACGTCGTTGTGGACAGAAATACTCGCGTCCCTGTTGAGCACGTATCGCCACCGCTGTATAACGACACACACAGCGACCTCCACTGAGACTCGGCAACCGCCGCTGTTGTGGCAGCCCTGCTCAGCTGTGCCTGTCGTCTCGGTGGACGCAGTGCAGCCAACATGTCGGAGCGCAGAAATTAGACAGAGAACAGCTGTGGACTGGTGAGTAGGGATGGGAAACACCGACCGGTTAAAACCGATACCGGTATTTTAGTTTTAAATAACCGGTTTTTTCCGTATTTATTTGGTGTCGGTTGTAACCGGTTTTTTCTATTTATTGCCAAGAACCTGGTAAAAAAAAAACCGGCACGACTACTTCCTATAGCAGTGGTTCAAAATGTTTTTTTTTTTGTAAATAATTTGAAAAAATTAAAACTAGTAGACCCTAATATTTAGGGCTATTCCTAAAATTTCCACTGCTGTGAAATATTAGGTCATCGCAGAAACTAAGAAAAGCGGTCAGTGATAATTTAAGAACAATCCCGGCAGTCAGAAACGCGTGGCATAAGAACTTAAGGACTGGTGCAGCTACTGAGGCATCGACGCACCTGTTGCCGTGTGGCGTGGCCTATTGGATTCGAACCCCCGGCGGGGAGCGGCCTCTCGCACCGCAGCACAGCGCCTCAGTGCGCTCGGCGTGTGGGTGGTCAGCAGCCCCGCGGACCGTCTCATCGTGCACACGGTCGCTAGGTCGAAACCCGACACTGTTCTCCGTCATCTCGCCGCCTTAAACGTTTTCGCACATCATTGTTAATTGGGCATAACTACAGTCTGCAACATTCCGAGTCGATGAAAGGTAACAGCGCTTTGTCTGCAAGCTGCGTTTGTACTGCGAGTACTTTGCGAACAGGTCGTGAAGTAGTGGCGGCCATGGGGGTCATATATATGTGTGTTTCTCTAGATGAGACATTTTCGTTTCTACATACGGCACGTGTACCAAAACGTACGGCAATACTTTCCAAAAGTCTGCGTTTACCTTTTCGAACTCTTGTTAATGTTCATCTTATATGCACCTTTCAGCACACTGTCCATTCCGTTCAATTGCTCTTCCAGGTCCTTTGCTGTCTCTGACAGAATTACTATGTAGTCGGCAAAACGCAATGTTTTTAATTCTTCCCCCTGAACTTTAATTCCTTCACCAAATTTCTTCTTGCTTTCCTTTATAGCTTGCTCAATGTACAAATTAAATAACAATGGAGAAAGACTACAACCCTGTCTTACTCCCTTTCCAACCACTGCATCCCTTTCATGCCTTTCAACTCTGCCAACCGCTGTCTGGTTTTTGTACAAGTTGTAAATAACCTTACGCTCCCTATATTTTACTCCTGCTTGCTTCAGGACTTTAAAAGAGTTTATTCCAATCGACATTGTCAAAAGCCTTCTGCAAATCTACAAAAGCTGAAATGTAGGTTTGCCTTTTCTTAATCTATCTTCTAGGATAAGCCGTAAAGTGAGTTTTGCCTTCCGTGTTCCTACATTTCTCCTGAACCCAAACTGATCTTCCCCGAGGTCGGCTTCAACCAGCTTTTCCATCCTTCTGTATATAATTCGTGTTAATATTTTGCAACCATGACTTATTAAACTGATGGGTCTGTAGTTTTCACACCTGTCTGCACCTTCTTTCTTTGGGATGGGGATTATAACATTTTTCTTAAAGTCTGAGGGTACTTTGCCTGTCTCATACATCTTACACACCAGGTGAAACAGGTTTGTCATGGCTGGCTCTCCCAGAGACTTCAGTAGCTCTGAGGGAATGTCATCTACTCCTGGGGCCTTGTTTCGACTTAGGTCTTTCAGCGCTCTGTCAAATTCTTCTCTCAGTACAGTATCACCTATTTCATCTTCATCTACATCCTCTTCCCTTCCTACAATATTGTCCCGTAGTTCATTTCCTTTGTAGAGCCCCTCTATATACTCTTTCCACCTTTCAGCTTTCCCATCTTTACTTAAAACTGGTTTACCATCTTAGTTATTTATATCCATACAGTTATTTTTCTTGCCTCCAAATGTCTGTTTTGTTTTCCTGTAGGCGGTATCTATTTTCCCCTAGTTATATATCATTTTACAGATTTGCATTTGGCTTCTAGCCACTCCTGCTTAGCCATTTTGCACTTCCTGTCAATATCATTTCTTAATCCTCTCTACTCCATTTTACCTTCTTCATCTGCTGCATGTTTATATCTCCCCCTTTCATCAATTAAATTTAGTATGTCCTGCGATATCCAACGATTTTCGTAGGTCTTGCCTTTCTACCTATTTCGTCCTCTGCTGCCTTGACTATTTCATCTATCACTGCTTCAATGCTACCCACTCCTCTTCTACTGTTTTATTTCCCCTCATTTCTGTCAATTGTCGCCTAAAGCTACCTCTGAAATTCTCAATTTATCCACGTCCTATCTCCTTATTTTCCTACCTTCCTGTAGTTATTTTTTTATTTATTTATTTATTTTTTTTTTTTTTCACTTACAGCCTACAGTTCGTGACCAACAAGTTATGGTCACAGTCTATACCAGCCCCTGGGTATGTCTTACATTTTAAACCCTGGTTGCGAAATCTGTGTCGTACCATTATGAAATCCACCTGGTACCTTCCGGAGTCTCCTGGTCTGTTCGACGTATGCAACCTCCTTTCGACCAGCTGTTTGTTACGATTGAATTGTTTCGTGCAGAATTCCACCACACGGCTTCCTCTTTCATTCCTTTTCCGCTTCCTATTTTTCCTTCCCTTACTTTCCCTGATGCCGAATTGCAGTCCTCCATCACAATTAAGCTTTCCTATCCGTTAACTATGTGAATAATTTGTTTTTATTTTATTCGTTATTAGACCTGCTGTTGTGATACCCGCAACTGGTTTTGTACTTATAACTCTGCACTCACCTAACCAGACACCCTGGTCATATTTCTAGCAAATTTCACGGATTCCCACTGTATCTAACTTCGGCCTGTCCAGTTTCGTTTTTAAATTTTCTAACCTCCTTACTGGATTATGGGATGCAACATGTGGTGTGACGTCATCTGTTCAGGTCGCTCACTGTCAGCAGCAACCGTGTGTGTACTCTCTCATGGAGGTCAGCAGTTTCCTGAACGCGACTATACCACGATGGTCCCGTAAGTGCCCGACCCGACAAACAGAACACAACAGTTTTGGTTAAGATGCATTTATTTTTGAACATAATCCCCTGTCAGCTCTATACACTGCTCACAGCGATGCTCAACAAGTCAGATACCCTTTTTGTAATGATAAATGTCCGACTCCTGAAAATAGCCATTATTTGCCGAGTCCACGTCTTCGTTGTTTGAAAATATTCTACGACCCAGCCATTTTTTTTTTTTTTATTATTTTTTTTTTTTTTTTTTTCCTTTAAGTTTTGGGGGCGTAAATGTGACGAATATGGTGCACGAGGTGGCAGTTTAAAGTTTAGTTCGTGCATTTTGACCCTCGCAATAACGGACTTGTGACCTGCTGCATTGTCCAGAAGAGACAACACTTTCTTCTCGACCAAATGCAGCCTCTTATGCTCCATGTCTTCGAGTGAACTTCCTAATAACTTCGCATCAGTAGGCGCCGCTGACAGGTTTTCCATTTTCAGGGCAGTCAATGAAACCTAGAGGTCCCCTGGGAATACTTCGTACCGTTAGTGGAATGACAAAAAAGTTGGGAGAAAATGGAGGTTATAAAGTTGAATGCTCACGCATAGCTTTCTTCACAATCAGTGCAAGTGTTTAAAAGCGAAAATGAAATAGCTTGATCTGCTGAGTGTTGTTAGGTCAACGATCTGAATAAGATATCAGTATGGTGTAAAAATTGGCAATTGACTCTAAATAATGCGAAGTGGCAAGTCGTCCACATGAGTACGAAAAGAAATCGTTAAACTTTTTTTACAAGATTAATCAATCAAAAGTGAAGGCCGTAAACTCCACAAAATACCTAGGTATTATTATTACTTCAGACTTAAACTGGAAAGAACACGTAGATAATGTCGTGGGAAAGGCGAACCAGAGACTGCGTTTTATTGGCAGAACCCTTAAAAGATGCAACAGAACTACAAAAGAAACTGCATACATCACGCTTGTTCGTCCTTTCTTGGAGTATTGCAGCCCAGTGTGGGATCCTTATCAGGTGGGTTTGACTGAGGACATCGAAAGAGTCCAGAGAAGGGCAGCTCGTTTCGTATTGTCACGATAGAGGGGAGACAGCGTTACGGAAATGATACAGGATCTGGGATGCGAATCATTACAACAAGGGCGCTTATCGCTGCGGCGTGGGCTACTTGCGAAACTCCAATCGCCAATATTCTTCTCGTAATTCGAAAATATATTGTTGACTCCCACTTACATAGGTAGAAATGATCTTCAGAATAAAATACGAGAAATCAGAGCTCGAACGGAGAGATTCAGGTGTTGTTTCTTCCCGCGCGGTATTCGAGAATGGAATGGGAGATAAATAGTATGAAGGTGCCAGAATGAAACTTTCACTCTGCAGCGGAGTGTGCGCTGATATGAAACTTCCTGGCAGATTAAAATTGTGTGCCGGAACCGGGACTCGAACCTGGGACCTTTGCCTTTCGCGGGCAAGCGCACTACCGACTGTGCTATCCCGACACGACTCACGATGCCGTCTCACAACTCTACTTCCGCCAGTACCTCGTCTCCTACTTTCCAAACTTCACACAAGCTCTCCTACAAACACGCAAGACTAGCACTCCTGGAAGAAAGGATATGGTGGAGACATGGCTTAGCCACAGCCTAAGGGATGTTTCCAGATTGAAACTTTCACTCTGCAGCGGAGTGTGCGCTGATATGAAACTTCCTGGCAGATTAAAATTGTGTGCCGGAACCGGGTCGCGAACCTGGGACCTTTGCCTTTCGCGGGCAAGCGCACTACCGACTGTGCTATCCCGACACGACTCACGATGCCGTCTCACAACTCTACTTCCGCCAGTACCTCGTCTCCTACTTTCCAAACTTCACAGAAGCTCTCCTACAAACACGCAAGACTAGCACTCCTGGAAGAAAGGATATGGTGGAGACATGGCTTAGCCACAGCCTAAGGGATGTTTCCAGATTGAAACTTTCACTCTGCAGCGGAGTGTGCGCTGATATGAAACTTCCTGGCAGATTAAAATTGTGTGCCGGAACCGGGTCGCGAACCTGGGACCTTTGCCTTTCGCGGGCAAGCGCACTACCGACTGTGCTATCCCGACACGACTCACGATGCCGCCTCACAACTCTACTTCCGCCAGTACCTCGTCTCCTACTTTCCAAACTTCACCATATCGTTTCTTCGAGGAGTGTTAGGCTTGCGTGTTGCAGGAGAGCTTCTGTGAAGTTTGGAAAGTAGGAGGCGAGGTACTGGCGGAAGTAGAGTTGTGAGGCGGCATCGTGAGTCGTGTCGGGATAGCACAGTCGGTAGTGCGCTTGTCCGCGAAAGGCAAAGGTCCCAGGTTCGAGTCCCGGTTGCGGCACACAATTTTAATCTGCCAGGAAGTTTCAGTATGAAGGTGGTTCGATGAACCCTCTGCCAGGCACTTAAATGTGATTTGCAGGGTATCCCATGTAGATGTAGGACTGCGTACCTTAATTAGAACCGAAGATATCGTAAAAAAAAACGATTAAAATATTCAATGCAAGGACAGAAGGATACCGCGTTTCAATAAAAGTGAAGGGTGGAGAGACTCGAGTTAATTCTGACACTCGATGAGAAATCTGCGATCGAATGCCTTTCGTTTAAAGCAGAAGTGGAGGAAATCGGTCGGATAGAGCGGCTTGACCGACTGACTTTGGTTCACAGCAAGGACATCCCCATAAGACACGTAGAGGAGGGAATCGCGTTAGAGTGTAGCAAAAGGAAGGCGGCAGTTGTGTAAATTCTGATACTTGACAACTAATGTGCGGACGAATGGCTTTCTCTCGATGTAACTATACACTGCAATTTTTATTTATTTTTTGTTTATCTTTGATCAGCGATACTTATCGCCTCCGGTTCCCTCTGACTCGCAATGCAACCAATTTAATTTCGTTCGTCATTTTTTATTTAAAAACAAGCGAGAAGACGGAACCGAGATAGGAGTTTGACTCACTCTCTTGTTTACGTTCGTTCTATACGGACGTTTCCATTCATGTATCTATTCAGGTATTGTGATGCAAACTGTTGTAAAAATATATTACTTAAATTTAAAATCATCCCCTCTCTTTGGCTTTTATTTAAATGAATCCCTCCACGCCAAATATTTAATCTCTTAAGGTTTTCAGCTCCTCTACGTCCGTAATAGTTTAATGTTCAGACGCCATTACAATCGCTTCGCATTGTCTGCAAAATTTCAATCAATCATCCTTATACTATACTTTGCTTTAGAACCTGCAGTCATTTCTTTTGTAATTTCACGAAGTCCGATCATTTTTTTTTTTTTTAATTTTTTATCATTACCAGTAGCTTCATGTTCCACCCACGGTCACACAACAATGAAAAGCGAAGTGAACAGTCTGAACATTGATCTCCTACGGAAAGTATCTCGATCATTCACAGATTAAATAAGACATAAAAGTTATCATTTCCAGCTTCTACAATACGAAGTTCAGGATGCAGCTAGATGCTTTCCGTAAGTTTTGTAAAGTGCTGTTGCTTGTATGGTGCAACAACAACAAATGTTTGTAAAGCTTATGGGACTTAACTACGGGGTCATCAGTCCCTAAACTTACAAACTACTAATGAACTACTTACGAACTAGGACGGCACAAATATCCATGCCCAAGGGGGGATTCGAACCCCCGACCGTAGTGGCCGTGCAGACCGTGAATGAAGCGCCTCAGTCTCCTCGGCCACCGCGGCCGGCCTTGTATGGTGCCCAACTTTAATATGCAATCCGCAGTTTATTTGCTTCAATGTTGATTTTGTGCTGTGCTTTAACTTATTTCAAGTTCAAACATTTGGTACTACCAATTCTTTGTCAAAAAAAAAAAAAAAAAAAAAAAAAAATATATATATATATATATATGAATCTACTTTTAACAATTATGGCATCATACGAAGCAAGGGCAACGTTATATCGAGTAGTGAGGTAGCTTAGGCTGGGACGGCGTGGCCCCGCGCCCAGTCGGTCCTGGGTTCGTGTCCGCTGTCCTGGTTGTCCTCCTGTGCCTGCAGTGAGGTGGCCGCGGCCACGAAGCGGCGCAAGGAGTCAGCGTCAGCTCCGCCGCTGTGGACGCCCGCTGGAGGCTCGACCGGAACATGTGCGGGCACCGTTTTTGCTCGTGTGTGGGCGGCACGCAGCAGAGACGTCGAGGCGTTATGTGGCGCGGTTTCTACATCTACATGGGACACTCTGCAAATCACATTTAAGCGCCTGGCAGAGGGTTCATCGAACCACCGTTATACTATTTATCTCACATTGCATTCCCGAATAGCGCGCGGGAAGAAAGAACACCTGAATCTCTCTGATCGAGCTCTGATTTCTCGTATTTTATTCTGATGATCGTTTCTACCTATGTAAGCGGGAGTCAACTGGGATTGGAGTTACGTAAGTAGCCCACGTCGCAGCGATAAGCGCTGTTGTTTTAATGATTCCCATCCCAGATCCGGTATCATTTCCGCAGCAGCGATAAGCAGCGATAAGCGCCGTTATTGTAATGATTCCCGTCCCAGATCCTGTATCATTTCCGTAACGCTGTCTCCCCTGTATCGTGACAATACGAAACGAGCTGCCCTTCTTTGGACTCTTTCGATGTCCTCCGTCAAAACCACCTGATAAGGATTCCACACTGGGCTGCAATACTCCAAAAAACGACGGACAAGCGTAGTGTATGCAGTTTCTTTTGTAGTTCTGTTGCATGTTTTAAGGGTTCTGCCAATAAAACGCAGTCTCTGGTTCGCCTTTCCCACGACACTATCTACGTGTTCTTTCCAGTTTAAGTCTGAAGTAATAGTAATTCCTAGGTATTTTGTGGAGTTTACGGCCTTCACTTTTGATTGATTTATCTTGTAAACAAAGTTTAACGATTTCTTTTCGTACTCATGTGGACGACTTCACACTTCGCATTATTTAGAGTCAATTGCCAGTTTTTACAGCACAGTGGTTTCTTAATCAGATCGTTCTGCAGTTGGTTTTGATCTTCAGATGATTTTACTAGACGGTAAATGACGGTGTCATCTGCAAACAACCTAAGAGAGCTACTTAGATTTTCCCCTAAATCGTTTATGTAAATAAGGAACAGCAGAGGACCAATAACAGTACCCTGTGGAACGCCCGATAGCACCTCTGTTTTAGTCGATGCCTCACCATCGATTACGACGAACTTTGTCCTCTGTGACAGGAAATCCTGTATCCAATCGGAAATTTGGGGCGATATACCATAAGCACGCAATTTGATTAAAAGCCGCTTGTGAGGTACGGTGCCGAAAGCCTTCTAGAAATGAAGGGAGACGGGATGGAGCCGTGGACCACGGCGGCGGCCGGCTGGTCAGCTGCTGCGGCCAGCCTGTCAGTTAATCACGCGAGGCCGCCGACATGCTACGTAAAATTTTACCCCCAGTGACCATTGTAAACAGAATTGGTCGATTTTCGATCACAGGCAAGACTATTTATTAGTATTCTGGATACGAGGTCCGCCTGATGTGCCAAACACTGCTTCAACAAGTAGTTTCGGCCCCTGTGGCCACCATCAGTGGGTTGTGCATTTCCTTAATTCTGTGGCGGTGTGGTCGCCTTCCTACACAGTCATGTCCCGGTGGCGTTGTCACGGTTTATTTTTGCGCACCCTTCCTCTTCCGCGATTTTATAGAAGGGGAAGTGTCGCCAAAAGGAACCGGAAGAGGAAGTGTGCGCAAAAATAAACCGTGACAACGCCACCAGGACATGACTGTGTAGGAAGGCGACCACACGGCCACAGAATTAAGGAAATGCACAACCCACTGATGGTGGCATACAGGTGTCGAAACTACTTTGGGTGTGAAATGAAGCAGAGTTTGGCACATCAGGCGCACCTCGTACACAGAAATTGTTTACTGCAAACACGGCAAGAATAAGAGCTGGAAATCGAGAAAATGACGAATATTATTATTCTGCGGCGTTTGCGAACCGTTCGAGCCATTAGCTTCTTACGTTCGGTAATAAAACGCTTGCTAATTGGAAAGGGCTATATTACTGAGTCTTAGCAGCAGAAGTCACGAGGTGATTCTCACAGATTTGTCCCAAACGGTGTCGACCATTTAAATTCCTAAAATATGTGGACTGAGTGGGCCATAAGAAAAGAGAAAACTTTCTACATCTACATGGGATACTCTGCAAATCACATTTAAGTGCCTGGCAGAGGGTACATCGAACCACAATTATACTATTTATCTCCCATTCCATTCTCGAATAGCGCGCGGGAAGAAAGAACACCTGAATCTCTCTGTTCGAGCTCTGATTTCTCGTATTTTGTTCTGATGATCATTTCTACCTATGTAAGTGGGAGTCAACAATATATTTTCGCATATGGCGATTGGAGTTTCGCAAGTAGCCCACGCCGCAGCGATAAGCGCCGTTGTTGTAATGATTCCCATCCCAGATCCTGTATCATTTCCGTAACGCTGTCTCCCCTGTATCGTGACAATACGAAACGAGCTGTCCTTCTCTGGACTCTTTCGAAGTCCTCCGTCAAAGCCACCTGATAAGGATCCCACACTGGGCTGCAATAGTCCAAAAATGGACGGACAAGCGCAGTGTATGCAGTATCTTTAGTAGTTCTGTTGCATCTTTTAAGGGTTCTGCCAATAAAACGCAGTCTTTGGTTCGCCTTTCCCACGATATTATCTACGTGTTCTTTCCAGTTTAAGTCTGAAGTAATAGTAATTCCTAGGTATTTTGTGGAGTTTACGGCCTTCACATTTGATTGATTTACGTTGTAAACAAAGTTTATCGGATTTCTTTTCGTACTCATGTGGACGACCTCACATTTCTCATAATTTAGAGTCAATTGGCAATTATTACACCATACTGATATCTTATTCAGATCGTTCTGCAGCTGGTTTTGATCTTCATATGATTTTACTAGACTGCTTTAACTACAGAAATTACCGTCATCGAGGTAATTATAACTGAAACTAATACATTGATTTCATATAAATGAATTTGTTTCGCAATTTTTGACTCGAAGCAATGACTTTCTTCGACTTGTTGCATTATCACTCCTACCTTTTGGAAATTAATTTCTGTTAAAACACCGCCATGTGCCTCACGTTTTTCTGACACATCCAGTTTTTCGAAATGTCTTCCGTTTACGTAATATGGAATCATTGGAAACGCACACACTATGAAAATTTGGTACGAACAGAAGCCGACATTCCACTTTGTCTGACAGTTGAGCACCAGAGAGTCGTCGATCCTTCGTCAGCACCATACCGAACAGGAGACAATGCGTGCAGCATTACGTCGCAGAGAAAGCAGCATATCTGGTGGCGGAAACGCTACTTTTTCGTGACAGCGGTCGTCGTATCGATAGTCGTATCACATATTGACTGCGGTGAGAATGCGTATAGCAATATTCTGTGTCGCGTGCAAACTGCGTCGCAGTTTTACGTCCACTGCTTTGTGCAACTCACACTCTCTAGTGACAGACGCTATCTGAACAGAGTCTGCTAGAGCTGCGTCTCAGACCCGACATGGCCGCCACGACTCCTTCAGTTCCGGTTAAGATTTTAACCTGTCGTTAGCGGAGAACTGCGTCTGTCAATGTTCCGTTATGCGTTGACCTGACGTTAACAGACCTCAAACTGGCCGTTAAGTTGACGACTAGAATTCTGATCGTTACGCGTCAAGGAGAAATTTGGAGAAGGAATTAAAGTTCAGGGCGAAGAATTAAAAACATTGCGTTTTGCCGACGACATAGTAATTATGTCAGAGACAGCAAAGGACCTGGAAGAGCAATTGAACGGAATGGACAGTGTGCTGAAAGGTGCATATAAGATGAACATTAACAAGAGCAAAACTAGGATAATGGAGTGCAGTGAAAGAAAATCAGGTGATGCTGAAGGAATTAGATTGGGAAAAGAAGCAATAAAGGAGGTAGATGAGTTTTGTTACTTGGGCAGTAAAATAACAAATGATGGTCGCAGTACAGAGGATATAAAATGCAGAATGGCAATGGGTAGAAAACCGTTTTTGAAAAAGAGAAATTTGTTAACATCGAATATTGATTTAAGCCTAAGGAAGTCCTTTCTGAAGGTATTTGTATGGAGTGTTGCCTTGTATGGGAGTGAGACATGGACGATAAACAGTGCGGACAGGAAGAGGATTGAGGCTTTGGAAATGTGGTGCTACAGAAGAATGCTGAAGATTAGGTGGGTGGATCGTGTAACTAATGAGGAGGTACTGAACAGAATTGGGGAGAAAAGAAATTTCTGGCATACCTTGACTAAAAGAAGGGATAGATTGGTAGGACACATTCTTAGACATCAAGGAATTGTGAATTTAGCATTAGAGGGAAGTGTGTGGGGTAAAATTCGCAGAGGAAGACCAAGAGATGGATACAGTAAGCAGATTCAGACAGACGTAGGTTGCCGTTCTTATGAGGAGGTGACGAGGCTTGCTCAGGATAGGGTATTGTGGAGAGCTGCATCAAACCAGTCTCCGGACCGAAGATCACAACAACAACAACACGGCTATCATTGAAGTGAGAATCTGTATGAAAATAGAAAGATTCCACAGCGCTAAAATACCGCAATATATTCACGTGATAAGACCGATTTATCGAACAAAATAACAGAAGCACTACATGTATGAAAAACTAGCGTCGAAAGCAGCCCCATTGAAAAATCGTTATATTTCTCGACCCATCCATGTCAGTAGCTAGCATATGAGTTTGATATATTGCAGATACGCAACATAACGTTAAAACTGTTGTTGCGATAAAATAAAATGTTCAAATGTTTGTAGAGCTTATGGGACTCAACTACGGGGTCATCAGTCCCTAAACTTACAAACTACTTATCAACTACCTTATACCTAAGGACGGCACAAATATCCATGCCCGATGGGGGATTCGAACCCCCGACCGTAGTGGCCGTGCAGTACGCTCGGCCACCGCGGCCGGCGTTGTTGCGATATCAAAATAAAAAAAAAATTTCAAATGTATGTTAAGCTTATGGGACTTAACTACAGGGTTATCAGTCCCTAAACTTACAAACTACTTATGAACTACTTACGAACTAGGACGGCACAAATATCCATGCCCGAGGGGGGATTCGAACCCCCGACCGTGGTGGCTGTGCTGACCGTGACTGGAGCGCCTCAGTCACCTCGGCCACCGCGGCCGGCGATATCAAAATAGAAACTTATGAGTTACGACTAGTTAAGTAAGAATCGGTATGATGAAAATGGCTGGGATAAGATATTTGGTTGACAATGAAGACGATGTCAATATTTTAGACGATCTAGTGGTCATTGCTCCTATAATGCGACCTAGATGTATTTATGGTCGCCCAAATCATTTTGAATGCCGAGATGATGTAGAACTTGTTACGCTATTTCGTCTCGGAAACGCTACATGAGAAACTCCACGACCATCTCGAGAGTGCAACAGACGGTTACGTATTTTGTAAGTTATCTGTCATAATAGAAAACGGAATACATTATTTATGCCTGCAAGCTTATTAATTCAGTATTTGGTTTAATTGTACCACGCTTCTCGCCGTGCTGCAGTGTTTACATTGGCACCAGTGGTAATGACGGCAACTCAGACGAGGAATAAATGTTTTTTCGTGACAACTTGAATTAAAACGAAACTTATTTGTTTATCTGTTGCCAACATAAGCGCATAGTGCATTGCGTTTGTCATTGCCAGATACACCTCTCATTTTCTAACCTGGAGAAAACTGTAAGGTACGATATTAACTAGGTTGGCACCAGAAACAAATGGAAGTGTCGTGTGAATTAACAGCTGTTTCCCTTACTTGAGTATCAGGGAAGAGGTCAGCAGGCAGGACGAGCAGACAGGCTCCGCTACGCTCCCTGTTGCTGCTGCCTTATGGCACAGACGAGTATATATGTGAAACTTCCTGGTAGATTAAAATTGTCTGCCGCAACGGGGACTCGAACCTGGGACCTTTGCCTTTCGCGGGCAAGCGCACTACCGACTGAGCTATCCCGACACGACTCACGATGCCGCCTCACAACTTTACTTCCGCCAGTACCTCGCCTCCTACTTTCCAAACTTCACAGAAGCTCTCCTGCAAACACGCAAGACTAGCACTCCTGGAAGAAAGGATATGGTGGAGACATGGCTTAGCCACAGCCTAAGGGGTGTTTCCAGAATGAAACTTAACTCTGCAGCGGAGTGTGCGCTGATATGAAACTTCCTGGCAGATTAAAATTGTGTGCCGGAACCGGGACTCGAACCTGGGACCTTTGCCGTTCGCGGGCAAGCGCACTACCGACTGTGCTATCCCGACACGACTCACGATGCCGCCTCACAACTTTACTTCCGCCAGTACCTCGCCTCCTACTGTCCAAACTTCACAGAAGCTCTCCTACGAACCGTGCAAGACTAGCACTCCTGGAAGAAAGGATATGGTGGAGACATGGCTTAGCCACAGCCTGAGGGATGTTTCCAGAATGAAACTTTCACTTTTTAACCTGCCAGGAAGTGTGATATCAGCGCAGACTCCGCTTCGTTCTTGAAGTACACATATATATATATATATATATATATGCTGCTGTGCGCCCACCGCCTCAGCACTTCCCTCGCTCACTTCCGCCACCTCCGCCGCCCCTGACCGCTCGGCCCGCCCCAGAACGGCCCTGGCCCGGTTGCGTCGCCTGCTTTTCTGCTCTGTTCTGTTCTGTTGTGTTCTGTTCTCTGCTGTGCTGTCCTCTGCTCCGCTCCGTCAAGCAGACAGCTCCTCGCCGTTTCTTCGCTGCTCGGCCTGACCATGGGCTGCTATGCCCCCTCTGTTCTGTTGCCTGGCCTTGCATTGTTCTGTTCCGCACGTAGCGCGCCTTTCCATGTGTCCACGCCTGGAGGTTAATTTTCTTTTTTTCTTTTCTTCTTTTTATGTATTTATTTATTTTTTTGTTTTTATTTTCAAATGTACAGTTTCCGACAGCGTCCCCCTTCCCCCGTCCTTCGGACATTTTCTAGAGACAATTGAAGATAATCGTGAAGATGTTGTTCATTTAGTTGAATGCAGCTGAATAAAGATATCACTCCACAATCGAGAAACAGTGCTGCAACGACTGTGTGTGACCAGTGGCGGCTCCAGACGAAAACTGGGCGTCGGCGAACTCGTCTTTCCGAGGCCCCTTCCATTTTTCCAGTAAGGAAGAAAATGTTAAATAAAATGACCTGAATTATACATCAATAATGATTATATTAAAATTTTATTTGTATAATATGCAAGTATTATTACAGTGACTAAAATTACAATAATCATAAACGAGTGAAAATAGAAAAACTTTTCGGCTCTTCGTCTCACTGATTTTTTTTTTTTTTTTTTTTAAGAGCACATCTTAATTGATACTAGCCGCTATTTTGGCTTCAGTTGATACTACTGACAACGCAGAATGTGTTTCTTGGCTCACTGTGCTTCTCAAGTAAGTTTTAATCAATTTTAACTTTGTGAAGCTCCTCTCGGCCGAACCTGTACTGAATGGAACTGTGAGCATGATTCTGAGTGTTATGTAAACATTGAACCCGGCCGCGGTGGCCGAGCGAACTGAGGCGCTCCAGTCACGGTCTGTGCACGGCCACTACGTTCGGGGGTTCGAATCCCCCCTCGGGCATGGATATTTGTGCCGTCTTTAGTCTAAGTTAGTTCATAAGTAGTTTGTAAGTTTAGGGACTCATGACCCCGTAGTTAAGTCCCATAAGCTATACAAACATTTGAACATTTCATTTGAAACATTTGAATATACTTCTTCCAAATTGTTTTCTAAAATGCACAGAAGAAGTTATTTTGCAAGTATTTAACGAAAAATTACTTCATTGCTGTACTTACTAGGAAATAAATACGGACAACTAAACAGCTGCCGGTCGGCAATGGCCGAGCGCACTAAGGCATCATACCACGGTGAGCGAGATCCATCTCGTCGGGGGTCGAACTCCACCCTCGGTTAAACAAGTGTAAGTTAGATGCAGGTGGTCGCTACATAACCTAGCAATTGAAAAGCGCCGTTAAGCATATATAAACCACTGCTAAGGTTTTAACGATGTTTTTGCGATGCCCCCACAGGCGCCATTGTGGAATTGGGTTCTTCTTTGCTGGAAAACAGTTTGGTTGCTTTTATCGTTGTATTGCCATGTCTGTCACGTTTTTCCTTCAGCTACAGCTGTGATGGTGGATTTAGAATGTTAAATGCCGTATTTATTGCATTCTATATGCGTTTCCTATGTTCCACCCTCACCGATTTTACTGGATTTGTAATGGAGAATACTTAACGTTCCTGCGTAGAAATTGACGTCTCTCTGTCTGCTAAAGGGAATGTCTCCTGGCTTTTCCTAGGCATTTTTAATTTTAGTCGAAAATGAAATTACTCATTTAAAAATGTTTGTATAGCTTATGGGACTTAACTACGGGGTCATCAGTCCCTAAACTTACAAACTACTTACCAACTACCCTACACTAAGGACGGCACGAATATCCGTGCCCGAGGGGGCTTCGAACCCCCGACCGTAGTGGCCGTGCAGACCGTGACTGGCGCGCCTCAGTCCTCTCGGCCACCGCGGCCGGCAAATACTCGTTTAAAGCGTGTATTTTACAGGATGATTGTAAATTAACTGTCCTGTAATGTACCGTTCCGTATCTTATCAGGGATCTTGTTGTTGTTGTGGTCTTCAGTCCGGAGACTGGTTTGATGCAGCTCTCCACAATACCCTACCCTGAGCAAGCCTCTTCATCTCCACATAAGAACGACAACCTACATCTGTCTGAATCTGATTACTGTATCCATCTCTTGGTCTTCCCTTGCGATTTTTCCCCACACACTTCCCTCCAACGCTAAATTCATAATTCCTTGATGTCTAAGAATGTGTCCTACCAATCTATCCCTTCTTTTAGTCAAGGTATGCCAGAAATTTCTTTTCTCCCCAATTCTGCTCAGTACCTCCTCATTAGTTACGCGATCCACCCACCTAATCTTCAGCATTCGTCTGTAGCACCACATTTCAAAAGCCTCTATTCTCTTCCTGTCCGCCCTGTTTATCGTACATGTCTCACTCCCATACAAGGCAACACTCCATACAAATGCCTTCAGAAAGGACTTCCTTAGGCTTAAATCAATATTCGATGTTAACAAATTTCTCTTTTTCAAGAATGCTTTTCTACCCATTGCCATTCTGCATTTTATATCCTCTGTACTGCGACCATCATATGTTATTTTACTGCCCAAGTAACAAAACTCATCTACCTCCTTTATTGCTTCGTTACCTAATCTAATTCCTTCAGCATCATCTGATTTTCTTACACAGCACTCCATTACCCTAGTTTTGCTCTTGTTAATGTTCATCTTATATGCACCTTTCAGCACACTGTCCATTCCGTTCAATTGCTCTTCCAGGTCCTTTGCTGTATCTGACAGAATTACTATGTCGTCGGCAAAACGCAATGTTTTTAATTCTTCACCCTGAAGTTTTTAATTCCTTCTCGAAATTTCTCCTTACTTTCCCTTATAGCTTGCTCAATGTACAAATTGAATAACAATGGAGAAAGACTACAACCCTGTCTTACTCCCTTTCCAATCACTGCATCCCTTTCATGCCCTTCAACTCTGACAACCGCTGTCTGGTTTTTGTACAAATTGTAAATAAACTTACGCTCCCTATATTTTACTCCTGCTTGCTTCAGAACTTTAAAGAGTTAGTAGCCACAAAATATCGTAACACAGCAAAACATCCCAGAACATATTGTTTTTAGAGCACCATACGTGTGTCTTTAAATGCCAATATTGTCGATTATCTATAAGAGACTATAACATAACTGACAAAGAATACTGTGTAAATTTTACTTACGGCTGCGGCGGCGTAGTGTGCTAATGTTGGCAACGAAATATTTGCTTTACAAGGATTATTCAATTACTGACCAGACAAGGGTACTGTTACATATAAAAGCCTGTCAACCTAGAGAAGGAACATAATTATCTATTTATTTGATTCTCAACACAAAGGTTTATTCCCCTCATTCCATACGATTAGGTTTTCCAATAACATTCAACGGTTGTTGCCAACATTGCCACCGTGTGTCTCTACGACCGTAAACTTTAGATCGTGTACACTAATATTCTGTTTCGTTTTAGTGTTTGTAATACGTTCTGACACTATCTCAACAATGTAATAGAATAGAGTACGACAATCAGATGTGGTGTATTTGTCACAGCGGACAACAGACACTCACTGCAGGATGGCAAACAAACCTCCCATATTGGCAGTCATTAATCAAATACAAGCCGAGATCGCTTAAAACTGTTATCTAGATAATCAGTTTCGGCAGAATTAAACGTAGTACCCGATTTTTATCACAGAAATATGTTTCTTGCGCTTTTATCTCTATTTGGACAGGAAAGAAAAACAGCAGTAAGTAAAGAAAACTGGACATTTTTGTGTGTAATCCACATATCGATGTAAGTAAGAGCGGAATGCAAGCTCAAAGTAGCGCGATATAAGGCTCTGTAAAATATTTCACTAAACGTGTACAAAACTGTAAGGCCTTATTAATAGACCCCATTTAGAAACATGCCATTTTATTTCGCCATTTAGTTATTAGCAGCTGTAAAAATACACTCCTAACACGCGGCTGAATCCACTCGTGATTCATTCCTATCTCGGCAGTGAAAAACCCCGTCTGACGTCACTGTTTAAAACGCCTGAAGTGTCACACTTGCGATTAGTGTGAAGGAAGCGAGTTGGCAGCAAAATGTTTTTATTCGCGTAAACTTTTTACTTCCTCTCGTGTTTGTTGACACTAGCCTACTACGCACAAAGGAACTCTTTTTGCCTTCTAAGCAACACAAATTTTATGAATTTTTTTTATAAACTAGCTGAAAACCCGGCGTTGCCCGGATACTTATTATTTTATTCCTGGTATATATTCATTTTTATAAGGGCTGTATGTCTGCAAAATCTCTTGGGAATGCTATCAGTAGTAAAGAAGTAATAGACTGCAACTTGCTGCGTGATGTGTGGTTTCCCGTGAACCTCACTGTTTACGTGCTCATATCTCATCAACTACGTGTCGCACTGTGATACAATTTAGAAGGGACACTCAACAATATGCCTGTGTAATGTTTGTAAAATTTCCTTCGGCTACAATTTGTAGTGTAGAAATTATAAATTGTAACGTCATACCGAATGCCGTAGCTTTAGTCCACGAACAGCGGAACGTTACTGTTTACGTGCTCATATCTCATGAACTACGTGACCGAATGTGATACAAGTTAGAAGCTGCATTCAACTATATATGTGTATACTTGTCTGCAAAATTTCCTGCGGCTACAGTTTGTAGAATTGAAATTATAAATTGTAACGTCATACCGAGAGCCGTAGTTTTACTCCATAAACAACGGAAAAGTAGTAAGCGAGTAACTTTTTTCCTTTCATCATTTTACTATGGTTGCCAGCGAGAAAAAGTTTAATAAAGGTTTGAAATTATGTTTAAAGTTTGTTGCAAGTCGCTAAGTACTGTCATTCTCATACAGTGTATCGCGAAAGTCTCGCCGCATTATATGGCATTTTTTTGCAATTTCTGTTGGTTATGACGTAATATCTTTTGAACCGCGTGCCGTATGTGATTCTTAACCCTGCAGCAATTGTTACCTCACGGTAAGGAATGTGTGTACCAAATTTGGTTGAAATCGGTCCAGTTGTTTAGGAGAAAATGAGCAGCATTTTCGCAAAATGCAGCAGTTTTTCGCGCATCTTATTGTTTATGAATTCATATCTCGTGAACTATATATCGTATGTGATTCTTACACTCACGGCGACCGTCCTCATGGATTGAAGCTTACGTGTACAAAATTTCATAAAGATTGGAATAAAACTTTAGATTTGTATGCAATACGTCCATACATACGGACACTCTGCTTTATGTATTAAACGACAGTATGGCGTCGGCACGAAGTGTGCTAAGGCCGGTATTACACTATGAAATGATTTGTCAAAGAATTGGACAAAGAAAAATTGGACGTAGTGTAATGGGAACGTCTTCCGATATTTCATCAAATCTAAGGCCTCGGCCTAGATTTGATCAAAGAAATCGCTCGTCTTCTGTTTCCGGCAGTGAGAAATGTGACCGCTTGGAGCGCTAGTAGTATACAGCTTCCTTTATTTTATTTGCAGGTTAAATATCTGACATTACTTGGACATAACGTTCGTATTCGTAAACATGGCTAGTAGTGGAATGTTTGTGTAGTGTTTTCTAGCAACAACAAAATTTAAAAAAAATCAGATGGGGCATTGTATATCAGACGACAAGGCCAATTCATAATACGGCCGAAGCAGATTTTAGAATGGATGATTTTGGTAACGTGGTGTGCTAAGTGCTGGGAAGTGAAACAACTTTCAAAACATCGACATCTGTTTGCAAGCGAATCTATGTACAAATAAATACGTCAGCCAATTTTTGTAAGGAAATAAATAGAGCCTATTTACTTTATCAGCAATGTTTCCCCCCTTACATTGTTAATAACGTCATACACAATTCAGATTATCCTCTTTGTCAGTGCTCACATTTTCCATTTAAAACGTTATTTAACGAAACTTGCTTTATCAACTTAACAATCTCATTCGTATACACTGTTTGAGTCAGCCTTTTTGTTACTCTATTGCTAACTGTGAAGGATGAAGAGCGACAAAATAATTAGCAGTGAACGGCCTGGCTGTTCTGCCGACGGAATATAAAAGAAAATCCTCCCGGTGGTCCCGTAACAAATTTTATTTATCTCGCTCTGACGCCCACGGTTTCATCCAAAGTGTCTTTCCTTTTCTTTTTCCCCTCCTTCTCTTCTAAATGCAGACACAACGCAACTGTAGTATAAACAACAGCTGAGCATTACACCGCCATTTTGAAGCAAATTGGACAAAATATTGGATGGTAGTGTAATACCCCCTTTTGCGTTTCATCCATTTTCTTTGTCAAAAAATATGACCAATATTTCATCCAATTTTTTCGTCCAATTCTTTGTCCAATAATTTGATAGTGTAATACCGGCCTAAACAGCTGACTTGAGGAAACGGAGAATGTTGTGTGTCGTGCCTTCCCCCAGCCTTCTAGTCACGCAGAGAACGTACTCGGCTGAAGTGTGTTCTCCGTCTCGTATGTTCTCTGGAATTCAGAGTATAGACCAGGCACTCCGTTTTATTCGTACCTCCCATTACGGACTGGCAGCTTCTGAGGACGTGCGATATCGTGGCGTCGATAGTTGTGTTGACTTCGTTTTATATTAGGGTTTTAAGTTGCGACTCTTAAGCTGTACATTAAGTCTTGATTTTCACAGTTGTATTTGATGTATAGGCACAGTCTAACACATACAGTCACGACACTCCCACAGATTTTTGTTATACGCTGCGATAGCAGCGCTCCAAGCGGCCGGCAAGCTACGTTTCTGAATACGATAGTTGATGAGTGCGAATAGTATTGATTAGATGGACTTCAGCATACTTTTTACATTACGGAACTTATTTAGTGCCTTATAAATAGGTAATAATTTAAATATAGCTCCCCATTTGTCTTTCTTAGGTTTCATAAGATCCCTGATAAGGTACGAATCGGCACATTACAGGACAGTTAATTTACAATCATCCTGTAACATACAGGCTTTTAAATGAGTAATTTCATTCTCTATTAAAAATAAAAATGCGTAGGAAACACCAGGAGACATACCCTTTAGCAGAGAGACTTCAATTTCTACGCAGGAACGTTAAGTATTCTTCATTACAATTCCAGTAAAATCGGTGAAGGTCGAACACAGGAAACGCATATAGAATGCAGTAAATACGGTATTTAACGTACCAAATCAACCACCACAGCTGTAGCTGAAGGAAAAACGTCACGGACGTGGCAATAAAACGATAAAAGCAACCAAACTGTTTTCCAACAAAGAAGAACCCAATTCCACAATTGTTGCTACATCTGAACCACAAACGGCAAGAATCATCAAAACATTGGTTTTTTAAAGCTAAAGTAATTACACTTAAAAGAATATGGACGTATAAGAAAGACGAGTAACGTGTAAAAATGTGAGAATCATTAAGACTCCACACCGAATTGATACACGTCAAAAACTGGCTGTCATAGTAGGAACAGACCATAATAGAAATTTATTATGCCATTATGTTTATATGCAACTTATTTTCAGCGGAATAAGCTGCAAACATACATAGATTCGTAAGTATTTGTTCATGACAGAGTTGTTCTTTATATCATTGATTCATTTAAATGAGGCTGTTTTTACATTAATTTCTGTATTATGTTTGTCTCTCGATATTTTATTAATGTTTGTAACGCAAAAATTATGGTAAGTATTTCGTTAATTACGTACAAAAGCGACTATAAACAAACATCACTATTTCGGCAGCTTCCCCACCGCTAGGAGCGCTAGTGTCGCAACAACTGTCAGTTGGTAACAACTTTTACAGCAGTGAGTGTCGCGACTGTATAGGTTAGACTGTGGTATAGGTTCAAAATTCTATTTGTGACCCCAGTATGAACATTAAGTTGGTAGACCTGGTACTTCTTCGCAGTTAATAAAATTTATATCTTTGTTGAATTTTTCACTGTAAATATTGTTTCTCGATTTCATTTAAACTTAAAGACCTTTTGTAATGTCTGAGCACGATAATGTGTTTCTCAGGGGCTGATATTTAATAAACCAAAGAATAAAACATTAAATCATTGAGTCCCGGTAGTTCAGATAATTTGACGCCCATCACAAAGATAAGTTACTGTTTTGCCTGATCCTTTTCCTTTGTAGAATTATTCTTTAGAAAATTTCACCATAAGTTTCTCCTGACCAAAACTTCACTTTTAGAATATGCTTGGTCAATATTAGGGAACTAAATACCCGAATAACTATTTAAGACTTCTTTAAGGTTCATAGATTCTCTATTCTAAAGTCAATAGTTACATTCATAGCACTTTCACAGTGCACTCTTTATAAGTTCACAATTCGTGATTATTTTCGTCAAAGTTTGTTTGTATTAATCTCTCTGTATCCTATACATTGATTACAAACTCTAATTCTTCCAGATACGTCTTTGAAAAGTTACTGCATTAAACTTGCCAATAAGTTCAAATTTCATGTCAAGAATGTTCATCAGTTTATTGCGGGAGGCAGAACTTTCTAGTTTTTCCGTCCTAGACTGTCCCGATCAAAGTCCTATAATGTTCGCTTTCGCGTATGTTCACGATATAAAAGTTTATATTAAATTTTAAATATTTTCTCGGGTTTTTTCCCATCTTGGAATGAAACCGCGTATAATACTTTAAGCTAAGCACTGATAGATAGTCCTTCTGAGAGCTAAGCACGTAGTGAAATCTAGTGACGTAGAGACAGAGTTACTCAACTACGGGTACTATTTATAATAACAACGTGACAAATGATTTGTGATATACGAGACGTTTTGACCTAAGTATTCCCTGGATACTATTACCACAGTCTAACATATACAGTCGCGACACTCACTGCTGTAAAAGTTGTCACCAACTGACAGCTGCTGCGACACTAGCGCTCCTAGCGGCGGGCAAGCCGCCCAAGTAGTGATGTTTGTTTATAATAGCTTTTCTACCTAATTAACGAAATACTTACTACAAATTTTGTGTTACAAGCATTATTAAAACAGCGAGAGACAAACATTATACGAAAATTAACATAAAAACTGCCTCATTTAAATGATTCATAGGTATAAAGAACACCACCGTTATGAACAAATACTTACGAATATGTGTATATTTCATCTACATCTACACAGATACTCTGCAAATCACATTCAAGTGCCTGGCAGAGGGTTCATGAACCACTTTCATAACTTTTCTCTACCCTTCCATTCTCTAATAGCGCGCGGGAAGAAAGAACACCTAAATCGTTCCGTTTTCGATCTGATTTCTCTTATTTAATTGGGATGGTTATGTCTCCCTAAGTAGGTGGGTGCTAGCAAAATATTTTCACATTCAGAACTAAAAGTCGGTGATTGAAACTTCGCAAACAGATCACACCGCAATGAATAACGTCTTTCTTTTAATGATTTACACCCCAATTCGTGCAACATTTCCGTGACGCTTTCCCCCCCGTAACGTGATAAAACAAAACGAGCTGCCCTTCTCTGAACCTTCGCAATGTCTTCCGTCAGTCCCACCTGGTGAGGGTCCCACAAGGGGCAACAGTACTCCAGGAGAGGACGCACAAGTGTGATGTAGGCAGTCTCTTTGGTGGAGCTGGTGCATCTTCTAAACGTTCTGCCGATGAAACGTAACCTTTGGTTCGCCTTCCCCACAATATTTTCTATGTGTTCTCTCCAATCAAAGTTGTTCGTAATTGTAACTCGTAGGTATTTGGTAGAATTTACGACCTTAAGGTTTGACTGATTTATCGCGTAATTGAAGTTCAGCGGATTTCTTTTAGTGGTCATGTGTATTACTTCACACTTTTCTTTATTTAGTGTCAATTGCCAATTTTCGCACCGTGTATAAATTTTGTCTAAATCGCTTTGCAGTTGCTTTTGATCCTCTGTTGACTTCACTAACCGATAAACAACTGCATCACCCGCGAACAGTCTAAGGGAGCTATTCAGATTGTCTCCTAAATCGTTTATAAACACGAGGAAGAGTAGGGGACCTATAACGCTTCCCTGTGGAACGCCAGATATCACTTCTGTTTTACTCGATGACTTACCGTCAATTACAACGAACTGTGTCCTTTCTGATAGGAAATCGTGAATCCAATCGCATATTTGCAGCTTATTTCGCTGAAAGTAAGTTGCATATAAACATAATGGTATAGTACATTTGTATTATGATGTGTTCTTACTATGACAGCCAGTTTCTGACGTGTATCAATTCGGTACGGAGTCTAATGATTCGTACATTTTTACACGTCACTCGTCTTTCTTATACGTGCATATTTTTTAAGTGTAATTGCTTTAGCTTTAAAAAACCAATGTTTTGATGATTCTTGCCGTTTGTGGTTCAGACGCAGCAACAATTGTGGAATTGGGTTCTTCTTTACTGGAAAACAGTTTGGTTGCTTTTATCGTTGTATTGCCATGTCTGTCACGTTTTTCCTTCAGCTACAGCTGTGATGGTTGATTTAGAATGTTAAATGCCGTATTTATTGCATTCTATTTGCGTTTCCTATGTCCTACCCTCACCGATTTTACTGGATTTATAATGAAGAATACTTAACGTTCCTGCGTAGAAATTGACGTCTCTCTGTCTGCTAAAGGGAATGTCTCCTGGCTTTTCGTAGGCATTTTTTTATTTTTAGTAGAAAATGAAATTACTCATTTAAAAATGTTTGTATAGCTTATGGGACTTAACTACGGGGTCATCAGTCCCTAAACTTACAAACTACTTATCAACTACCCTACACTAAGTACGGCACGAATATCCGTGCCCGAGGGGGCTTCGAACCCCCGACCGTAGTGGCCGTGCAGACCGTGACTGGCGCGCCTCAGTCCTCTCGGCCACCGCGGCCGGCAACAACTCGTTTAAAGCGTGTATGTTACAGGATGATTGTAAATTAACTGTCCTGTAATGTACCGTTCCGTATCTTATCAGGGATCTTATGATACTTACGAAAGACAAATAGGGGGCTATTTTTAAATTGTTGTTATGGTCTTCAGTCCGGAGACTGGTTTGATGCAGCTCTCCACCCTACTCTATCCTGAGCAAGCCTCTTCATCTCCTCATAAGAACGACAACCCACATCTGCTTGAATCTGCTTACTATACGCGTCTCTTGGTGTCCCTCTGTCATTTTTACCCCACACACTTCCCTCCAATGCTAAATTTACGATTCCTCGATGTGTAAGAATTTGTCCTACCAAGCGATCACTTCTTTTAGTCAGGGTATGCCAAAAATTCCTTTTCTCACCAATTCTGTTCAGTACCTCTTCATTAGTTATGCGATCTACCCACCTAATCTTCACCATTCTTCTGTAGCACCACATTTCAAAAGCCTCTATCCTCTTCCTGTCCGCACTGCTTATCGTCTATGTTTCGCTCCCGTACAAGGCAACACTCCACACAAATGTCTTCAGAAAAGAGTTCCTTACATTTAAATTAATATTCGATGTTAGCAAATTTCTCTTTTTCGAAAATGCTCCTCTTCCCATTGCCATTCTGCACTTTATATCCTCTGTACTGCGACCATCGCATGTTATTTTACTACGCAAGTAACAAAACTCATCTACCACCTTCATTGTTTCGTTACCTAATCTAATTCCTTCAGCATCGCCTGATTTTCTAAGACCGCATTCCATCATTTTTATTTTGCTCTTGTTAATGTTCATTTTATACGCTCTCTTCAGCACACTGTCCATTCCGTTCAACTGCTCTTCCAGGTCCTTTGCTGTCTCTGACAGAATTACAATGTCATCAGCAAAATGCAATGTTTTTATTTCTTCCCCCTGAACTTTAATCCCTATTCCAAATTTTTCCTTGCTTTCCTTCACCGCCTGCTCGATGTACAAATTGAATAGCATCGGAGAAAAGCTACAACCCTGTCTTACTCCCTTCCCAACTGATGCTTCCCTTTCATGCCCTTCGAGTCTAATAACTGCGGTCTGGCCTTTGTTAAAGTTGTAAATAACTCTCCTTTCCCTGTATTTTATGTGGTGTCGCACAAGTCCAAAGTGCGCGCCACCTACTTTCGCCGCGCGCCGCCATGCACGCACGGCGCGGCGTTCTTACGACGTCAGCCACGAGCGCCCTCTGCTACAACTCCGCTCCACTGAACGACATCGTTCACTTGGGACTGAGATAGGAACCAGTTAACACTTCGGAATCAGATAGGCACCAGTGAAGACTTGGCTATCAGTTAGGCACTAGGCAGACCTCTAGCTCAACTATGTATCAACATTCTGCAGTACTGAATTGTGTAAAAGTTAAGTATTGTATAAATTCTGTGCAATATATATCTCGTTCTAATTTACTCTAGTGCTTCTAGTTTCTGGCTGCTCCCCTCCGTACCTGCACCAGCGTGCTACCTTTATTCCTGTGTCGGTCTCATTCCACTCGGCCACCGACACCTACGACGGAAACGAGACACAAAAGCGGCGACAAGGCTGGGACACAAAATTTTATCCCTGCTGACTTTTTTTTAAATTATTACCTATTCATAAGGCACTACATACGTTCCCTAATGTAAAAAGTATGCTGAAGTCCATCTAGACGATACTATTCGCACTCATCAACTATCGTATTCAGAAACGTAGCTTGCCTGTCGCAGCGTGTAACAAACATGTGTGGAAGTGTCGTGACTGGATATGTCAGACTGTGGTTGTACAGGGAAGTGAGCAGAGTGCCGACGTTTGAGTCGAGTGTCTGAGTAGTGACTGTACCGAGTGTAAGTGAACGCGCTGGCCTGTGTAGTGCGCGCCGCTGCTGTTCTTGCTGTTCCCGCCTATCTGCCAGTTTTTGTGGCGCAGTCGGCAGATAGCGAGAGAGAGAGAGGGGGGGGGGGAGGGGGACAGAGGGGGGAGGGGGGCAGTTGCGCAACGCCGCAAACAGCTGACTGCCGCTCCACATTCCTGCCGCCATGGCGCCGCTAGTCTAGCGGAAGACTGGTCTGCTACTGCTGCACCCAAGAAGGCAAGAAGTAGGACCGTCCAAACTGCGTGCAGCGCTCTCTAGCGAATGCCGACTTGCTCACCACTTCTACACGATGGTCTCATGACGGCAAAAAAAAGATCGCACTGACGTGTTTTGCGGCCCACTTTAGATTTCTAGTTTTATACGTTATAATCCACATTCCAAAGCGAATCGAGTTCAGTCTACTTATTGTTCAGCTTGCATTAATTTGTCTTTTTTAGGTAGAAAATCTCAGAACGAAAAGAAAAGAATCCAATTTGGAAGTAGTTTAACGAAAGTACCGTCGATTAGTGTGGAGCTGTTGGCCCACGTGTGATCTGGTGCTGACTGCTGGCACACTCGCCGGCCACAACATGTGTCCAGGAGCAGACGCCATTTTCTTGGCTCTTCAGAATTTTTGGCCCATATGGATGTTATAATCCCCTTTCCAAAGAAACCAGGTCCAGACCGGTGAGAAAACTACAGAACCATCAGTTTAATAAGTCATGGTTGCAAAATATTAACACGAATTATATACAGAAGGATGGAAAAGCTGGTAGAAGCCGACCTCGGGGAAGATCAGTTTGGGTTCAGGAGAAATGTAGGAACACGGAAGGCAATACTCACTTTACGGCTTATCCTAGAAGATAGATTAAGAAGAGGCAAACATTCTTATCTAGCGTTTGTAGATTTGAAAAAGGCTTTTGACAGTGTTGATTGGAATAAACACTTTCAAGTTCTGAAGCAAGCAGGAGTAAAATATAGGGAACGTATGGTTATATACAACTTGTACAAAAACCAGACAGCGGTTGGCAGAGTTGAAGGGCATGAAAGGGATGCAGTGGTTGGGAAGGGAGTAAGACAGGGTTGTAGCCTTTCTCCATTGTTATTCAATTTGTACATTGAGCAAGCTATAAAGGAAAGCAAGGAGAAATTTGGAGAAGGAATTAAAGTTCAGGGTGAAGAATTGAAAACATTGCGTTTTGCCGACGACATAGTAATTCTGTCAGATGCAGCAAATGACCTGCAAGAGCAGTTGAACGGAATGGACAGTGTGCTGAAAGGTGCATATAAGATGAACATTAACAAGAGCAAAACTAGGGTAATGGAGTGCAGTGTAAGAAAATCAGGTGATGCTGAAGGAATTAGATTAGGTAAAGAAGCAATAAAGGAGGTAGATGAGTTTTGTTACTTGGGAGTAAAATAACAAATGATGGTCGCAGTACAGAGGATATAAAATGCAGAATGGCAATGGGTAGAAAAGCGTTCTTGAAAAAGAGAAATTTGTTAACATCGAATATTGATATAAGTCTAAGGAAGTCCTTTCTGAAGGCATTTGTGTGGAGTGTTGCCTTTTATGGGAGTGAAACATGGACGATAAACAGTGCGGACAGGAAGAGGATAGAGGCTTTTGAAATGTGGTGCTACAGAAGAATGCTGAAGATTAGGTGGGTAACTAATTAGGAGGTACTGAACAGAATTGGGGAGAAAAGAAATTTCTGGCATACCTTGACTAAAAGAAGAGATAGATTGGTAGGACACATTATTAGACATCAAGGAATTGTGAATTTAGCGTTGGAGGGAAGTGTGTGGGGTAAAAACCGCAGAGGAAGACCAAGAGATGGATACAGTAAGCAGATTCAGACAGATGTGGGTTGCCGTTCTTATGTGGAGATGAAGAGGCTTGCTCAGGTAGGGTATTGTGGAGAGCTGCATCAAACCAGTCTCCGGACTGAAGACCACAACAACAAGAAGTTTTTACAAACATTTTCGACCAAAATAATGATCTAAATAATAAAAAAAAAATTAATAATAATGTCTGAAACGCTAATAGGAAAAAAAATTACGTAGTGGCGGGTTCCGAACCACTGACTTTTATCGTCACAGACTAACACATTGCCCACTACTCTATGGGCAACAGTTAGAAGTTGCTTTCTTTAATCTCATACTATTTATGGGCGTTGTTAACTGATGCTAATATGGCATTTGTAGACACTAGATTATCATTTATCGCCATTGCTTTGAAATGACAACGTGTGAGTTACAATAAGAAAATCATCAAATACGCAACGCAAGATGGCGTATGCCAGAGAGAGTTCTGGGCGATGATGTCACGTGACATCTGCGAACGGCTGGTTTTCGTTAATTCAGTGGACGGTGTCAAAACTCCGTCATTTTTGCAAATATCTCTCAAACGATGCGAGATATGAAAAAAACACCAAGGAACAAAGTTGTAGAGAATTTTCTACAAATTAGTTTATTCAATTTTCGCGTCAGGTGAAACGTTTATTTGCAATTAAAATCACATTACAAATGGATTTGTTTCGTATTACTAACGTATTTCTTGTCCGAAATATTTGAAAAGGGGAGGTTCTGTTCTCTGGTGACCAACAATTATGTCTATAAAATTTGGTGCCGATCGGTTGAACGGTTCGACCTAAAAAGTGGGAACACGTTACAGACAGACATACATCGTCAAATCGCCGGTATTTTTGCAAATATCTCTGCAACGATGCAAGATATGAAAAAAAACATAATAGAGCGAAGTTGTAGAGAATTTTCTCCTCTACCAATTAGGTTATTCAATTTTCGCGTCAGATGAACGGTTCGTTTGCAATTAAAATTATATTACAAACGGATTTTTTTATTACTACTGTATTTTTAGTTCGAAAAATTTGAAAAAGGGAGGTTCTGCTCTCTGGTGGCCTACAATTATGTCTGTAAAATTTGGTTCGTCTTAAAAACAGGGAACACGTTACGGACAGACAGACAGACATCCCAAAATCGCCGTTATTTTTGCAAATATCTCTGAAACGGTACGAGATACGAAAAAAACATAAGAGAGCAAAGTTGTAGAGAATTTTGCCCTCTACAAATCAGGTTATTCAATTTTCGTGTCAGATGAATAGTTAAGCCGTTATTTTCATTTAAATTTCGAGCTGTCAAAAGACGATCGCAAAGGCCCAGTTTTAGTGTTACTACCGTAACCTAAAGTGGGCCAATATATTGAAGGCCTCTACAAAGGAAACAAACTAGATGCGAGAGACGAAGTAGAGAAAGATGAGATAGTAGATACGACACTGCGAGGAGAATTAGACAAAGCGCTGAAAGATTTGAGTAGAAACAAGGCTCCTATTGTAGGCGATGCCCCATCGTTAGGTGAGCCAATCGTGAACAAATTGTTCCACCTGGTGTGCAAGATGTATGAGACAGGGGAATACCCTGAGACTTCAAGTAGAATTTAGTGCTTCCAATTCGTCAGAAACGGAGTACAGACAAATTTGAAAATTTGCAGAAGTATCAATTTTAATGATTCACGGTTGCAAAATACTAAGGCGAATTATTTACAGACGAATGGAAAAACTGGTGGGATCCGACCTTGGGGAAGATCAATTTGGATTTAGGAGAAATGTAGGTACACGGGAGGCAATACATTATTACTACTTATCTTAGAAGAGCGAAAGGTTATTTACAGCTTGTATAAAAAGCAGACAGCGGTTGTCAGAGTTGAAGGGCATGAAAGGGATGCAGTGGTTGGAAAGGGAGTAAGACAGGGTTGTAGCCTTTTTCCAATGTTATTCAATTTGTACATTGAGCAAGCTATAAAGGAAAGCAAGGAGAAATTTGGGGAAGGAATTAAAGTTCAGGGGGAAGAATTAAAAACATTGCGTTTTGCCGACGACATAATAATTCTGTCAGATACAGCAAATGACCTGGAAGAGCAATTGAACGGAAATGCTGAAAGGCGCATATAAGATGAACATTAACAAGAGCAAAACTAGGGTAATGGAGTGCAGTGTAAGAAAATCAGGTGATGCTGAAGGAATTAGATTAGGTAACGAAGCTATAAAGGAGGTAGATGAGTTTTGTTACTTGGGTAGTAAAATAATAAATGATGGTCGCAGTACAGAGGATATAAAACGCAGAATGGCAATGGGTAGAAAAGCGTTCTTGAAAAAGAGAAATTTGTTAACATCGAATATTGATTTAAGCCTAAGGAAGTTCTTTCTGACGGCATTTATATGGAATGTTGCCTTGTATGGGAGTGAGACATGGACGATAGACAGTGCGGACAGGAAGAGGATTGAGGCTTTTGAAATGTGGTGCTACAGAAGAATGCTGAAGATTAGGTGGGTGGATCACGTAACTAATGAGGAGGTACTGAACAGAATTGGCGAGAAAAGGAATTTTTGGCATACCCTGACTAAAAGAAGGGATAGATTGATAGGACACGTTCTTAGACGTCAAAGAATTGTGAATTTAGCGTTGGAGGGAAGTGTGTGGGGAAAAAATCGCAGGGGAAGACCAAGATGGATACAGTAAGCAGATTCAGACAGATGTGGGTTGCCGTTCTTATGTGGAGATGAAGAGGCTTGCTCAGGATAGGGTATTGTGGAGAGCTGCATCAAACCAGTCTCCGGACTGAAGACCACAACAACACAATCTTAGAATATAAGGAAAACCTACGTTTTCAGCATTTCTGGATCTGCAGGAAGCTTTTGACAATGTTGACTCGAATACAGTTTTTTAGATGCTTAAGGTAGCAGGGAGCGAAGAATTATATTCAACTTGTACAAAACGCAGACAGCAATTATTAGAGCCGAAGGGCACGAAAGGGTTGCAGTAGTTGGTAAGGCGGTAAGACAGGGTTGTAGCCTTTCCTCAGTGTTGTTCAGTCTGTACATTGAGCAGGCAGTGAAGGAATGCAAGGAGAAATCTGGAGAGGGAATTAAAGTCCAGGGAGAGGGAATAAAAACCTTGCGGTTTGCTGGCGACATTGTAATTCTCTCAGAGACCGCAAAGGACCCGCAAGAGGGATTCAACGAAAAGTACAAGTTTTGAATGGACGGTATGACTTGAACGTTCACAAGAGCAAAACAGGCTAATGGAGTTTAGTGTAAGAAAATCAGGCAATGCTGCAGGAATTAGACAATAAAGGTAGTAAGTAGATCAGAGTTTTGTTATCTGGGTAGCAAATTAAGTTCTGATGGCAGAGGTAAAGAAGATATAAAATGCAGAATTGAATAAAAGGATTTCTCAAGAAACGAAATTTGTTGACATGCAATATTAATTTAAATGTTAGGAAGGTCTTTTTGAAGGCATTTGTCTGGAGTGTAGCACTGTATGGGAGTGAAACGTGCACGATAAGGAATTGAGACAGAAAGCTGATAGAAGCTTTAGAAATGTGGTGCTACAGACGAACGATGAAGATTAGATGCGCAGATCACGTAACTAATGAGGAGGTGCTCAACAGAATTGGGGAGAAAAGGAGTTTCTGGCATACATCGAGTAAGCGAAGGGACCGGCTGGTAGGTCATGTTGTCAGACATCGAGGAATTCCGAATTTAGTGTTGCAAGGAAGTGTGTGGGGTAAAAATAGCAGGCGGGTGCAGCAGGGAGGCGAGTGCACTCAGTCCTGATGAACTCCTGGAAAGGCTCCGTCTTTAAACTGTGCAGTGACGGCTACTGGGAGGACCGCAGCAGTCGGCACTGGCAGAGCAGTGGCTGGGACTCAACCCCACCGATGTCGCAGTGTGGTCAGGCTCTGGAAGACAACGTCTAACGTATTACTAGAAATACTGCCTACATGTCACCACACCTATACAGCGTGTTACAAAAAGGTACGGCCAAACTTTCAGGAAACATTCCTCACACACAAAGAGAGAAAATATGCTATGAGGACATGTGACAGCAAAGGACCTGGAAGAGCAGTTGAATGAAATGGACAGTGTGTCGAAGAGAGCGTATAAAATCAACATTAACAAGAGCAAAACAAAAATAATGGAATGCGGTCTTAGAAAATCAGGCGATGCTGAAGGAATTAGATTAGGTAACGAAGCAATAAAGGTGGTAGATGAGTTTTGTTACTTGGGTAGTAAAATAACATGCGATGGTCGCAGTACAGAGGATATAAAATGCAGAATGGCAATGGGAAGAAAAGCATTTTTGAAAAAGAGAAATTTGCTAACATCGAATATTAATTTAAGTATAAGGAAGTCTTTTCTGAAGGCATTTGTGTGGCGTGTTGCCTTGTACGGGAGTGAAACATGGACGATAAGCAGTGCGGACAGGAAGAGGATAGAGGCTTTTGAAATGTGGTGCTACAGAAGAATGCTGAACATTAGGTGGGTAGATCGCATAACTAATGAAGACGTACTGAACAGAATTGGTGAGAAAAGGAATTTTTGGCATACCCTGACTAAAAGAAGGGATCGCTGGGTAGGACACATTCTTAGACATCGGGGATTCGTAAATTTAGCATTGGAGGGAAGTGTGTGGGGTAAACATGGCAGAGGGAGACCAAGAGACGCGTATAGTAAGCAGATTGAAATAGATGTGGGTTGTCGTTCTTATGAGGAGATGAAAAGGCTTGCTCAGAATAGGGTAGGGTGGAGAGCTGCATCAAACCAGTCTGCGGACTGAAGACCATAACAACAACAACGGACATGTGACCGGAAACGCTTAATTTCCAAGTTAGAGCTCATTTAATTACTTCTCTTCAAATCACATTAATCACGGATTGGAAACACACAGCAACAGAACGTACCAGCGTGACTTCAAACACTTTGTCACAGGAAATGTTCAAAATGTCCTCAGTTAGCGAGGATACACGCATCCACCCTCCGTCGCACGGAATCCCTGATGCGCTGATGCAGCCCTGGAGAATGGCGTATTGTATCACAGCCGTCCACAATACGAGCACCAAGAGTCTCTACATTTGGTACCGGGGTTGCGTAGACGAGAGCTTTCAAATGCCCCCACAAATGAAAGTCGAGAGGGTTGAGGTCAGGAGAGCGTGGAGGCCACGGAATTGGTCCGCCTCTACCAATCCGTCGGTCACAGAATCTGTTGTCGAGAAGCGTACGAACACGTCGACTGAAATGTGCAGGAGCTCCATCGTGCACGAACCACATGTTGTGTCGTACTTGCAAAGGCACATGTTCTAGCAGCACACGTAGAATATCCCGTATGAAATCGTGATAACGTGCTCCAGGTGGAAGAACATGAGAAATACTAAAATGAGCTCTAACATGGAAATTAAGCATTTCCGGACACATGTGCACATAGCATATTTTCTTTTTTTGTGTTTGAGGAATGTTTCCTGAAAGTTTGGGCGTACCTTTTTGTAACGCCCTGTAGATGTTCGGCATGTACGCAAAGGTTTTTATCATTTTTAGCAATTGGCAGTTGAACTCAGTTACCTACCCACGACATCACAGCACAAAAGACGGCTACAGTGAAAATCATGTACGAGGAAATGAAGAAGACAAGGCATAGAAACGTTGTTGAACAGAAATATCCTGCTTACAACTGGAAGACGATTTAGGAAAATGTCAGTAGTCGTTCTCTACCAACCAACGTCAGAGCTACGTGGTACGAGGCCGTCAATACCAAAATGCCACGGACTCTCTAAGTTACACGGATTCACCGAACTGTTCCACTTGCAATAAGTTGGCGTCGATCGGTGTGTGCTGATGTACACGAAGTGTGGCAAATGGTTAGGCAACTTTTAGCAAAACTAAGCCGAACAGCGTAACGCCGACAGACCTTCGGAATGCCGGTGACGTGCCTTCCCCACCCGTGAACAGAAGTGCTGTCGACTGGATTGAAGGACAGGCGACACACGGCATGACCGGCATGGCGGAACCTTGTGAAGGGAATGTCGTGGGAAAGGCGAACCAGACACTGCGATTTATTGGCAGAACCCTTGAGAGGTGGAACAGAACTACTGAAGAAACAGCATACACTACGCTTGTCCGTCGCATTTTTGGAGTATTGCAGCCCAGTTTGGGTTCCTTATATCGAAAGAGTCCGAAGAAGGGCAGCTCGTTTCGTATTGTCACGATACAAGGGAGACAGCGTTACGGAAATGATACAGGATCTGGGATGGGAATCATTACAACAACGGCGCTTATCGCTGCGGCGTGGGCTACTTGCGAAACTCCAATCGCTAACATTCTCCTCCGAATGCGAAAATATATTGTTGACTCCCACTTACATAGGTAGAAATGATCATCAGAATAAAATACGAGAAATCAGAGCTGGAACGGATAGATTCAGGTGTTCCTTCTTCCCGCGCGCTATTCGAGAATGGAATGGGAGATAAATAGTATAACGGTGGTTCGATGAACCCTCTGCCAGACACTTAAATGTGATTTGCAGAGTATCCCGTGTAGATGAGAAGCAACTACCAGAAGCTCTTCGGTAACTTCCTATGTCTCGATAAGACGTTTGAATTGCATGAAGACTCTACATTTAGTACAGACATATTCCACTCAACTCTAAAACTGAAGTTTTCAGGTTGCGGAAGAGAACGTGTTTCCTTTCCATAACAATATGAAGGACACTGGCGTGTAATAAATACTCGCAAAAAGTTTTGTAAATGGTACAAAGTAATTGCACATCTTAAGTACGTAAATTGTGTATTTTTATTTTAATAACTGTGTAATTGTATGTGCATTAAACAATTTTTTTATTTAAAAAATAGCAGACGACTGGGACAGTCTTGCAAAGTTCTGACGTCGTTCCTCTCGCGTGGCGTTCGCCGCAGACGTTGTTTCCTGCAGGAAGTCGTGAGGCAGGTCGTGCGCGCTGTTTCATCCATCCAGCAAGTTTTCAGAAAGTGCAGGAAAATCATCGGCAGACAGAAATTCCCTTTCAATATTTTTGCTCCTCCTTCGTAATCTTACCGGCGGAATGTCGAGTCGGTTCCAAATTCTGTTTTCTGCGAGACGCAGTCGAGAAGAAGAGTCGGGACCAGTCGTAGCCGTGTGGCAAACCAGCGTAGGCGCTGCAGGTTTAGAGTTTCTCGAGTACTGGTGAAACGGCTCCAGTCTGGTACGATTTAGGTGTTGTTTCTTCCCGCGCGCTATTAGAGAATGGAACGGTAGAGAAACGTTATGAAAGTGGTTAATGAACCCTCTGCCAGGCACTTGAATGTGATTTGCAGAGTATCTATGTAGATGTTGGACAGCGTGTGGACAGCAGAATGCAGCGGCAGTTGGCAGCCCTGCCGTGTTTACAGTCGGCTGACGCAACGCCTCGAAAAACCGCGGCCGCTCACACACACACACACACACACACACACACACACACGCCGCTGAGTCAGAGAGTCAGCAGCAGTCAACAGTCGGCAGTCAGGCCAGTGACAGCCGAGCATCGCCCGCGCCGTGACGTCACCGCCGCCTGAATCGGCCGCCATTTTTACCGCAGCGGCGCTCGCCCTGCCTAAGTTCACAAAAAGTAACGCGCACGAAATGTTGTTTTGCACGTTACGTAAGTCTGTGTGCCGGCATTGTCACAGTTAAGTCTAGTCTACACGACGACACCAGGTGTCATGAAACTGCGCTGCTGGCCAGTGCGCATGCGCGGCAGGCGTTCGCGCAACTAAAACAGTTGCGGCACCTTCCAACTTTGCTACAACTATGCAACAAACAAGCAGTTAGAGAAGCCAGACAGATTCCAGTGCCGATGTATTCGCACTTGCCTAGGTGCAATGAGATCCACTCCAACAAATGCACTACTGGTGGAAGCTCGCGAGACGCCCCTACATATGAGGAGGAAGATGCTCATGGAGAGAAGCTGCCATGTTCACAACACCCAATACATGAAAGAGTACGTCTGTTTCATTCATCCACTGGAAATTGGGGCAAAAACCTGTATGATATAGGTACAACCTACAAGGACATTGCAAACATCAGCAGAAATATTTTATCGAACACACAGTGGCCTATATATAAATATGACTACTTCGTGCTCAGGGACCAGATCCCGTTCCAAATAATAGAGGGAAAGACTCAGTTTTTGCAGACGATCTCAGCCATGCAAAGACAACTGCAGGTATCAGGAGACAAGATAATTCACATATACACAGATGGATCAAAGTCGGCTGACGGACGGAAATGGCACTGGATGTGTCATTTATAGTCCACAACTACAAATGGAGCAAAAATTTAAATTACCAGAGAATGCTTCGATTTATTTGGCTGAGACATATGCAGTTCTAAAGGCGATACAGTACACTATAAATCAGAATTACTCACACTTTGTAATATTATCGGACTGTAAGAGTGTACTACAAGCAATGTCTAATATAAAAATTTCGAAATCCACGAATGAATACCTGCTACAAATCCGCCTATGGTATCATGGAAGTTTGAGAAGACAGAAAAAGATCATATTCATGTGGGTGAAGGCACACTGTGGCATACCAGACAACGAGAAAGTGGATCAGCTGGCAAAGTAGGCAACAAAACTGGAGCTAAAACTTCCTTACACCGAATATGGTCATATTATTCGCAAAAGGGCATTTGACTCTTGGCAAGAAGAATGGACACATAGCTCACGCTACAAAGGACGCAACTATGCTCATATACAAGATAGAATACCTAAAAGACCATGGTTTGATATAGTCAATGGACCCCGACAAGCAACTAGTACATTAAGTAGAATAAGATTTAACCATGGCTCATTCCCTGAACACTTACATCGATTGAATATAAATCAAACACCGGCTTGTGATTGTGATGGCATCTTGTGAGGAGATACGAACCATTTATTTTTTCAATGCCCAAAATATCAAGAAGCGAGGAAAGGTTTTTTATCATCTATCATCAAAAATAAAGTGCCACAACCAATGACAATGAAATCATTACTATACGAATTCAACACAAAAGTCTATGAAGCCATAATCGAGTTTATATGTAACGGAAAGATTAAAATATAATGGTCATTACTAAAGTAATTTGGGCATTAAAGGACTATATAAAATAAAGGAAGGAATTAATAGTATTATATGGCATTGATTCTAAGAAAGAAATGACTGAATGGTTTGAAACCGAAGTCAAAGAAAAAAAGAAACAACAACAACTTTGGCGAAACTGATTGCGCGTGTTTTTAGGTTAGGTTATGACCAATACAGATCAATACACAACATAAGGGGGGGAGGGAGGAAGAAATAATTCGGTTTTTGAACGTATATGCGATGCATAGGTGTTTGTGCCATTTTAACGATGAAAATTTCACGAAAAAGCAGTGCCATGTTAGTGCTCTTGAAGCAATTGTTCGTGAATTAAATATTGATGGGTTGACGATTAGTGAATTGCTGACGACTAAAGTACATTCAATTCCAAATACCTATACAAACGAACTATGGCAGTTGTGGATTTGGGAACACGGTACAGATACTGTAAAGACGAATATCTATTTGACAAGAAAAGTATTGCAATTTGTAATTCCAGTTCTGGTAACAATGTTTCACGCATAACAGTATTTTGTGTCTTTATTGCATTACTAACTCTGTTTAAAAGGAACGTATACTGCTCTGGTGACATTCTGAGTTTATTAAAATAAGTTCTAGGGTCTTCGATCACAATTTCTTTCACCAAGGACGCTAAGCAACCGATCTGACGTCTTTTTTTAATCCAGTCACAAACCCAAACACGTTTCTTATTCTTTTTATGTTTAGTCTTATGCAGCGACTTCACACAATCAATAGATTCGCCACAACTCTTACAGATACCAAAACTTTTATCCTACGGCGACTACGACACTCACAAAACAAGGAAACTGAAGTGTGTAGTATTGGCGCCGTGTCTACAGACACACGCGAAACCAGCTGCGCCCAACTCATTTCGTGAAACGAGTGTCGCAGCCCAGTGTCGTCGTGTAGACCAACCAGCCTTTAGTAGGAGACGAGCCAAGTTAGGAGAAGTTTGCCACGATGAGTAGGGACTGCGATAGATGACATTCCGTTCGCTGCGTGTTACACGATACGTTGCTGCGGATGAAACTTTCCTAACGCACTGAATTTATTTGCGACTTAGGGGCACATCTCTACCTTTGACCCATATCGCTAAAATTTATTTCAACCCGAACTCATTTCCAATGGCGATAAGGCCAGAATGAAATATCGCGTATCTCATGCACGATTAGAGGTTGTTGTTGTTGTGGTCTTCAGTCCGGAGACTGGTTTGATGCAGCTCGCCACAATACCCTATCCTGAGCGAGCCTCTTCATCTCCTCATAAGAACGGCAACCTACATCTGTCTGAATCTGCTTACTGTATCCATCTCTTGGTCTTCCTCTGCGGTTATTTCCCCATACACTTCCCTCCAACGCTAAATTCACAATTCCTTGATGTCTAAGAATGTGTCCTACCAATCTATCCCTTCTTTTAGTCAAGGTATGCCAGAAATTTCTTTCCTCCCCAATTCTGTTAAGTACCTCCTCATTAGTTACGCGATCCACCCACCTAATCTTCAGCATTCTTCTGTAGCGCCACATTTCAAAAGCCTCAATCCTCTTCCTGTCCGCACTGTTTATCGTCCATGTCTCACTCCCATACAAGGCAACACTCCATACAAATGCCTTCAGAAAGGACTTCCTTAGGCTTAAATAAATAGAGGTATCGATATGATATTTTGTCAAATAATAACATGCAAGGAAAGGCGTATTTTGCCATATGGTTACTGCGCAAAACTTCAGTAACTATCTCGTTATTCAAGAAAGTATAGGTTTTTTTAATGAAAAAAGTAAAGATAGGGATTTGTTAATTGATGTACAGGTATTCCTACATCGGTCACAGATGTTTATTTTTTAATTTTTTTAATTTGATTTCCAGCGCCTTTCGGAGCTACAACTCTTTTTTCAGAAAGTAATACCAGTTACAACTCCTTCAGGTTATCGCCTAGCACTAACGGAAGGAGGATTTTATGCAATAATACTACAAAGCCAGACCCCAGAATCCGTTCACTCGCTAATCGACTGCCTCGTTCTCGTTTCCGCACATAATTAAGTACGCTGTATTGAGATATTTAGAATGTCCTTTCCGTATACCTGAACAATTGAAATTTAAAGTTGTATAGAGACGTAGCCGCGGAGCCCCAGGTTCGAGTCCCGGTTCCGGCACACAATTTTAATCTGCCACGAAGTTTCATATGAGCGCACACCCCGCTGCAGAGTGAAAGTTTCATTCTGAACTCTTAAAATAAACGGGTTAGCAAGTCGGTGGCAGTATCTGTAAGAGTGGGTACCGTGCAGTAACAAGCCGCGCCTGGTTCTTAGCAGCTCGTGTTGTGCTGAAGACGAGTCGTTGCTAGACGGGCGTCATATTTAACTGGCATTATCTCCAGCTATAAATTTGTCACACACTTCCTGTTTCGAGTGAATGAAAATTTAATGTGTTCTGATTTCATTAGCTTAATGCGTTCACCTAACTTCAATAGAAAAAATCGGACTGACGTGTTTTACGGCCACTTTAGATTTTTAGTTTTATAACTTCCTGCAAACATTTTGGACCAAAATAATAATCTAAATAATAAAAAAATAGTTAATAAGAGTGTCTGAAACCCTTTTACCAAAACAAAAAAAAAAAAAAAAAAATTGCGTAGTGACGGGTTCCGAACCACCGACCTTTAGCGTCATAGTCCAACGCCTTGCCCGGTACGCTACGGCTGTCAATAGAAAACTGCGTTCTTTAATCTCATACTATTGATGGCCGTTGTTAACTGATGCTAATATGGCATTTGTAGACACTAGATTATTATTTATCGTACGAAGAACGACGTGTTTTTGTCAATTCTGCAGTGCGTCATGCCTTTGAAATGACAACGTGTAAGTTGCAATAAGAAAATCACCAAATACGCAACGCAAGATGGCGTATGCCAGAGAGAGTTCTGGGCGAGGAATGTCACGTGACATCTGCGAACGGCTGGTTTTCGTTAATTCAATGGAGGGTGTCAAATCTCCGTTATTTTTGCAAATATCTCTGAAACGATATGACATGTGAAAAAAACATAAGAGAGAAAACTTGTAGAAAATTTTCCCCCTCTAAATTTGCGGTTATTCAATTTTCGTGTCAGATGAAAAGTTCATTTGCAATTAAAATAACATTACAAATAGCTTGTTTTTATTACTAACGTATTTCTTGTCCGAAATATTCGAAAAAGTGAGGTTCTGGTGACCAACAATTATGTCTGTAAAATTTGGTGCTGATCGGTTGTACGGTTCGTCTTAAAAACAGGGAACACGTTACGGACAGACATACAGACATCCCAAAATCGCCGTTATTTACATATCTCTTTGAAATACTACGAGATAAGAAAAAAACATAAGAGAGCTAAGTTGTAGAGAATTTTCTCCTCTACAAATTCGGTTATTCAATTTTCGTGTCAGATGCATGGTTAAGCCATTATTTTCATTTAAATTTGGAGCTCTGAAATGACGATCGCAAAGGCCCACTTTTAGTGTTACTACCGTAACCTAAATTGGGCCAAAAAAGTTCCTCGAATGTCGAAAATTCCATAAGGTCGTCACATAGAGCGTGCTCGTAAACTGTCAGTATGTTCTCTTTAACAAATGATTGTCGCAAACCAAACTGAAATGGAGACGTAGTGTAGTGGACGGCGATGACAGTTGCGTGAGTAACGGTGAGCAGTTAGCGAAAACAAGCGCGAGGCGGGCGCCATCTTGCTGTGGACCGTGGCGGCTGCTCCCAAAATGGCCGCCGTGCTCACGGTTATGGCAGCAGCGCAGGGGCGCCAACCGTTCCACGGAAACTGTCCGCTACGAAATTCTGAATCTATGTCTGACCATTACTTCGTTAGTGGACACAATTCGAGTGATAGTTGCGTGGAAGTAACAAACTGCGTAAGTATTGGAAAATAGGGGTTCCTGCGAGAGTGGGCTCTGTGAGTGTCACACCGTATGTTCCTGCAGACGGAATTACCGTGGCATATTCAATTTTAATTTTGACTTGCGACGACATGTGTGTGCGCCGCGCGAAAGTCTATATTTTATTCTACTTTATGCAGCAAACGTATTTCCGAGAGCGTGCGGCATCGATAAAGCCGGACTGAAATATCGCACATCTCGCAAATTGTTGTTGTTGTTGTCTTCAAAAAATGTTCAAATGTTTTTATAGCTTATGGGACTTAACTATGGGGTCATCAGTCAAATTCAAATTTCAAATGTTTGTATAGCTTACGGGACTTAATTACGGGGTCATCACTTCCTAAACTTACAAACTACTTATGAACTAGCTAATACTAAGGACGGCACAAATATCCGTGCCCGAGGAAGGAATTCGAACCCCCGACCGTAGTGACCGTGCAGACCGTGACTGGAGCGCCTCAGTCCCCTCGGCCACCGCGGCCGGTGTGGTCTTCAGTCCGCAGACTGGTTTGATGCAGCTCTCCACGCTATCCTGTCCTGTGCAAGTCTCTTCATCTGAGAATACGTTCGGCAACCTACATCCTTTTGAATCTGCTTACTGTATTCGTCCCTCGGTCTCCCTCTACGATTTTTACTCCACACGCTTCCTTCTAATGCTAACTAGTCAACTCCTCGATGTCTCAGAATGTGTCCAACCGAGGTATCCCTTCTGTTAGTTAGGATACGCCAGGAACTCCTTTTCTCGCCAATTCTGTTGAGCAGCTCTCCATTAGTTACTTGCTCTGCCTATCTAATCTTCATCATTCGTCTGTAGCACCACATTTCAAAAGCTTCTATCATCTTCTTATCTGAACTCCTCACCGTCTACGTTTCACTCGCATACAATGCTACACTCCAGAGAAATGCTTTCAGAAAGGACTTCCTAACATTTGGAGTAGTGTTTGATGTTAACAGTTTATGCAGAAACGCTTTTCTCCCCATAGCCATTCTGCATTTTATATCTTATTTACTTTGGCCATCATAAGTTATCCTGCTACGTAAACAACAATACTGAAGTACTATTTTTGTCGTCCCATTTGGTGTAATTCGGGTGTCTTCTTCGGCATCACCTCATTTCCTGTCACGACATCCATTACTCTTGTTAATGTTCATCTTATATCCTCTTTCCGAAACGGTATCCATTACGTGGAATTGCTCTCCCAGCTGAGTGGCCGGCCGCTAAGCGCCAGCGGCCAGCCAGTCAGCTGGCGGCCTCCGCGGCCAGCCAGTCGGCCTGCCCTGTGGCCCTCCTAAATGCCCAGGCTGGCGCATCCGCCATTTTCATTCCCTGCGAATGCTAAACAACAGCACGCAGCTTATACGAACCGTGTCGTTTTATTTAGTGAAAATTTTACAAGTGCCCGGCATAGAGTCTTATATCGTGCAACTTTGAGCTTCCATTACGCAATTGTTTACGTCGATATGTGGATCAGACACAAAAATGTCGTGTATAATTGTCATCGCCATTCAGTTTACTTATCAGCAATGTATTTATTTATTTATCCATCTTTTGATCGGTGTTTGGTGAGGTGCTGGACACTTAAAGTGTCTTTTACTATCACAGTGCGGCCTATTAAACGTTTCACTTACGGTTATCTGTAACCGTATCTCCGTAAATCGTTACATTTTTCGAACAAAGGTCAAATAATTGTGAAGAACAGAAATTGATTCCTGGTCGGTATCACTCCCAGGAATTACATTCTTTACACATGTGATTGCTGGCCTATCACTTCCAGATATCACATTAGCTTCGTTTTCTAATCAGATCAAAGTCACCAAATCGATGTGACCATTTCCCGAGATAGCGCTCTTACAGATGTAGCGCGTAAAATATACTACCATTATATAAATAAGAAAGGTCCACAATGCGTTACGATTAACAGACTCCTACAATATGTTACAAGTGGTAAGATTAAAAGTATCGCGACAGAGGTAATTTGGAACCGTGAACCTTCTCACAGCAGACGTACATACAACGTCTTGTGGACTGTGTTCATCTACTGTACTTCTCACGTGATCTATTTTTTTTTACTGTTGTAATATTATTCTTTACAAATAGTGATAAGAAATCGAGCCGAGGTTCAGTTTTTGATTCACCTGTAATGTGCTGGTTCCATGAAGCGGCTTACTACGGATTATAATATCAAAACTCTTAGAAATACGCCTCACCGAGATGGCGTCTATCACACTGAAGTAGCAGGTAACAGGAAATAATTGACAGCCGCTCGTGCGTGTGACGTGAGGATGACGTCACGTTTGTCTGACGTCACAGCGGGCCGCCGTCCACGTGACGAGCGACGGCGTGTCGCAGGCGGTGTAGCGCACAATGCACGAATATAACCTGTTTTTTGAAATCTCGAAATTGACGATCTTTTGAAAATGCGTCATTTTAGATTGATTTGTTACAATAATTTACCGTAAACGAGATATTTATAGATTCAAAGGTCATCGTATTTAACACGTCAGTGTCGTACTTTGTGTACCCTGAAAGAATAACGTTGTGCTACGGTGCAACTACAATAAGAGGAGCGTCTTAGTCATCCTATGTCGTAGCTAAGTGACATATTAAACATGTTTCGTGGGTAAAGGTGTATTTGCTGTCCCCAGTATAAGTAGTTTGTAAGCCTAGGGAGTGACGACCAGTGCAGTTAAGTGCCACAGAGTTAGAAACACGTGTGGCCGTGAGCTGAGCGACGTCGCAGCTCCCTGCCGCCATCTTGTCGCTGTGTCGTTGGGAGGCGGGCTGCGGCTGCCTCGTGTGATCTGTATGTGCTCTATATGTGCTCTTTATGTGCTATGCGCTGCCGTGCTGTGGTCGCCAAGTAACGCGCCGCTCTCTGTTGCAGGTAAGCACCGCGCCACCACTGTGCCTGCGGCTTCCAGTTGTCAGTAAGTCTGCACCATTGTGGAGGTGTCTGTGGATACTGTGGATGACTCTGTGGAGCTATGTGGAGGACTCTGTGGATGTGTGTGGAGGACTCTGTAGATGTGTGTGGAGGACTCTGTGGATCTGTGTGGAGGACTGTGGAGGACTCTGTGGATGTATGTGGAGGACTCTGTGTAGGTATGTGGAGGACTCTTTGGATGCATGTGGAGGACTCTGTGGAGGTGTGTGGACGGATCTGTCATCTATGAATCTGTGTGGAGGACTCTGTGGATATATGTGTAGGACTCTGTGGAGGTGTGTGGAAGACTGTGGAGGTGTGTAGATGGATCTGTGGTCTATGGATCTGTGTGGAGGACTCTGTGGATATGTGTGGAGAACTCTGTGCAGGACTTTGTGGATGTGTGTGGAAGACTGCATATGTGTGGAGGACTTTGTGGATGTGTGTGGAAGACTGTGCATATTTGTGGAGGACTCTGTGGAGGTTTGTGGATGACTCTGTGGAGATGTGTGGATGGATCTGTGGTCTGTGGAGGTGTGTGGAGCACTTTGTGGAGGTGTCTGGACAGGTCTGTGTGGATATGTGTGGAGAACTCTGTGGAGGACTTTGTGGATGTGTGTGGAAGACTGTGCATATGTGTGGAGGACTCTGTGGAGATGTGTGGAATCTGTGGTCTGTGGAGCACTTTGTGAAGGTGTCTGGACAGGTCTGTGTGGATGTGTATGACAGACTCTGTGAAGGTGTGTGGTGGGCTCTGTGGTATGTGTGGATGGATCTGTGGATATGGTGGAGGTCTCTGTGGAGGACTCTGGAGGTGTGTGGAGGACTCTGGAGGTGTGTGGAGGACTCAGTGGATGTTTGGCCGCTCTGTGGATATGTGTTGAGGACTCTGTGGATGTGTGTGGAGGACTCTGTGGATGTGTGTGGAGGACTCTGGAGGTGTGTGGATGGATATGTGGTCTGTGGATAGGACTGTGGATATTTGTGGAGGAATCTGTGGGTGTGTGTGGAGGACTCTGTGGGTGTTTGTGCATGGCTCTGTGGATATGTGTGGAGCACTCTGTGGAGGTGTGTGGAGGACTCTGTGGATGTTTGTGTATGGCCCTGTGGATGTGTGTGGAGGACTATGGAGGTGTGTAGATGGATATGTGGTCTGTGGATCTGTGTAGAGGACTGTGGATATTTGTGGAGGACTCTGTGGAGGTGTGTGGATGGCACTGTGGGTGTGTGTGGATGGATCTGTGGTCTGCAGATGTGTGTGGAGGACTCTGTGGATGTTTGTGGAGGGCTCTGTGGATGTGTTCATGAACCTACTAGAATAGCAAATGGTTGTGAAAACATTATCTTAGCAACAAATTACCTGGAGGTAATAAAGAGTAGCAGAACAGATACAGGCATTAGTAAACGCAAAGTTGTCATAGTCAGCCAGAGTGAATATCGATATTCACAAATTCACGAAAATTACACGAAAAATCTATCTATAAAAAAAGATAAAAATTCACTCAACGCTCTCCTGAGTGACACTGCCAGTCTTTCGCAACTCAGATGTGGCTTACATTCAAAGAGATGATTTTAAAAGCAATTGCGGCATTTATATCATATAAATTTATCCAAGAGAGGACTGATCTCGCATTGTACACAAAACAGGTTACGTCACTGTTACAAAAGCGAAGAAAATCTTGCCAAATTTAAACTCAGACAGAACATTTCCGTTAAAGAAAAATTGAAATTTAGCTCCAACGTTAATGCAAGAAGCTTGTGATAGTTTCCACAACGAAATCCTTGCTTGTAAATCCTAAGAAATTCGGGTCGATATGTAAAGTATTCTAGAGGAAAGACACAATCAAAACCTTCACTATGCGAAAGCAATGGTTATTCTGCTGATAACAATGGTCCTACAGCAGCATTGCTAAAGAAAGATTTCCGGAATTATTTCACGATTCCTTGATGTCTCAGAATGTGTCCCTCCAATCTATTCCTTCTCTTATTCACGATATGCCAGAAACTCCTTTTCTTTCCAATTCCGTTCAGTACCACGTCATTAGTTAAGTGATCTACCCGTCTAATCTTCATCATTCATCTGTAGCACCACATTTCAAAAGCTTCTATCATCTTTTTTGCTACACTCCAGACAAATGATTTCAGGAAGAACATTTAAACTGATGTTGGATGTCAACAAATTTCTCTTCTTCAGGAACGCTTTTCTTCCCATAGCCATTCTGCATTTTATATCTTCTTTACTCCGGCCATCAGAAGTTATCTTGCTACCCAAATAACAAAATTCATCTACTACTTTTATTGTCTTATTACCTAATCTAATTCCTTGTGCATCGCTTGATTTTCTGACACTATATTCGATTACCTTTGTTTTACTGTTGTCAATGTTGATCTTATACCTTTGTTTCGAGACACTGTCCATTCCGTTTAGTTGCTCTTTCAGGTCCTTTGCTGTCTCTGACAGAATTACAATATCGTCAGCAAATCACAAGGTTTTTATTCCCTCTCCTTGGAGTTTAATGCTCTCTCCGAATTTCTCCCTGCATTACTTCACAGCTCGCTCAATGTACAGATTAAACAACATTGAGGAAAGGATACAATCCTGTCTTACTCGTTTGCCAACCATTGCGACCCTTTCGTGACCTTCGATTTTAAAGCAGTAAAAATAACAGCCAACCTGTTGCAAATTAAAGTTTAATAAACTTTACCGTGGTTTCAATTGATAAAGTTTATTAAACTTTAATTTGCAACAGGTTGGCTGTTGTTTTTACTGCTTTGAATTACCGTTGCTGTATGCAGCCATGTTTAAAATTTTGAAAGAAGAAAATCAAAATTGACGTTCGATTTTAAGAATCGCTGTCTGCCTTTTGTAGAAGTTGAATGTAACTCTTTGTTCCGTATATTTTACCCCTGCTACCTTAGAATGTGGGAAAGTGTATTCCAGTGAACATTGCCAAAAGCTTTCTGCAGATCCTCAAATGCTATGAACGTCGGTTTTCGGTTCCTTATCCTATCTTGTAAGGTAACTCGTAATGTGAGTATTGCCTCGCGTGTTTCTACATTTTTCGTAAATTCAAACCGATTTTCTGTAAGGTCGGATTCCGGCAGTTTTTCCATTTTTGCGTAAGTAATTCGTGTTGGTATTTTGCAGCCACGACCTATTAGACTGATAGTTCTGTAGTTTTGATATTTTTGTCTGCACTCGCTTTCTGCCGCGGCCGAGCGCATCGAGGCCGTTTACCGTCGGGGGTTCGAATCCCCCCTCGGGCACGGATGTTTGTGCCGTCTTTAGTATAAGCTAGTGCATACGTTTAACACGAATTATATACAGAAGGATGGAAAAACTGGTAGAAGCCGACCTCGAGGAAGATCAGTTTGGGTTCAGGAGAAATGTAGGAACTCGGGAGGCAATACTCACTTTACGGCTTATGCTAGAAGATAGATTAAGAAAAGGCAAACCTTCATTTCTAGCTTTTGTAGATTTGGAGAAGGCTTTTGACAGTGTTGATTGGAATAAACTCTTTCAAGTTCTGAAGCACGCAGCAGTAAAATATAGGGAACGTAAGGTTATTTACAACTTGTACAAAAACCAGACAGCGGTTGTCAGAGTTGAAGGGCATGAAAGGGATGCAGTGGTTGGAAAGGGAGTAAGACAGGGTTGTAGTCTTTCTCCATTGTTATTCAATTTGTACATTGAGCAAGCTATAAAGGAAAGCAAGGAGAAATTTGTTGAAGTAATTAAAGTTCAGGGGGAAGAATTAAAAACATTGCGTTTTGCCGACGATATAGTAATTCTGTCAGATACAGCAAAGGACCTGGAAGAGCAATTGAACGGAATAGACAGTGTGGTGAAAGGTGCATATAAGATGAACATCAACAAGAGCAAAACTAGGGTAATGGAGTGCAGTGTAAGAAAATCAGGTGATGCTGAAGGAATTAGATTGGGAAACGAAGAAATAACGGAGGTAGATGAGTTTTGTTACTTGGGCAGTAAAATAACAAATGATGGTCGCAGTACAGAGGATATAAAATGCAGAATGGCAATGGGTAGAAAAGCGTTCTTGAAAAAGAGAAATTTGTTAACCTCGAATATTGATTTAAGCCTAAGGAAGTCCTTTCTGAAGGCATATGTATGGAGTGTTGCCTTGTATGGGAGTGAGACATGGACGATAAACAGTGCAGACAGGAAGAGGATTGAGGCTTTTGAAATATGGTGCTACAGAAGAATGCTGAAGATTAGGTGGGTGGATCGCGTAACTAATGAGGAGGTACTGAACAGAATTGGGAAGAAAAGGAATTTCTGGCATACCTTGACTAAAAGAAGGGATAGAATGGTGGGACATATTTTTAGACATCAAGGAATTATGAATTTAGCGTTGGAGGGAAGTGTGTGGGGTAAAAATCGCAGAGGAAGAGCAAGAGATGGATACAGTAAGCAGATTCAGATCGATGTGGGTCGCCGTTCTTATGAGGAGATGAAGAGGCTCGCTCAGGATAGAGTATTGTGGAGAGCTGCATCAAACCAGTCTCCGGACTGAAGACCACAACAACAGTGCATACGTGTCTGTCAGTTTAGGGCCTGATGAGCTAGACAAACATTGGAGCTCGTTTCGTTTGGCATTGTAGTTGCTGTGTTGTTGTCGAAGGCTACAGATTGTGACAGTGACAGCAGGAAGCAGTGTTTTGCGCTCGCTCGTTTCCTCACCTGTCAAGTGTTCCGATAGGAAGTAGCTTTCTTGTATCAGGGAACAGTTTTTCTGTATATTCTTTCTGTAATTATGATTAAAAACACTTCGTGTTGTTCTGTGGCGGAGCGAAATAACAGTGAACGCAAGACGGAAGGCACTTTGTACCGTCGGTTTCCAAAAGACGAGGGACTTCAGCGCATACGGAACTCTCGCTGTAAAAGGCAAGACGAGACAAATGTCAAAAATGCCACAATTTGTACCGAACATTTTTGTGAAGCCGATTGATAAAATTGTAGGTATGAAAGTGGTATTCAGTTCAGTCTTCATAGTAATAGTAGAGTAAAACAAGAGCATTAATGCGAAACTCGGCTGCTAAGTTTGCGTTGTAACGAAAATTTTCTTTGTGTAATATATAAAAATGAAGGCCTCTGTTTGTCCGTATGCTATGCCTGTCAATGTCATTCAGTCGATTGCGATAAACCTTCGTCAACTTATGGCACGAACTAGCGTCACGGTTACAGGCATAGTAAAATTTCGAAATTCGCACTCTAAGATGGTTAAATCGTGATATTATATAAAACAGAAGCACATTCTCTCTCTGTCCCTTTAACCTTTTATAACTCGAGAACTACAGAACGTATCGTGATGAGGTTCCTTTTAAATTATAGATCTCACAAATGTCTAAAAAAAGTCCAAGAGAGCAGATGTCTAACTTTTACGAGTGAAGCAAATGTACAATTTTTCTCTCCTAAGGCGCTGGCGCCTGTGGCTTCAGACTACATAAATAGTGATTGTGGGAAATCTGTAAAAGTTAGACATGTGCTCTCACTGACTTTATTTTAGATCTTTGTGTGCTCTACAATTTAAAAGAAACCTCATCACGATAGATTCAGTGGTTCTTGAGTTAAAGACGTTTAAATATTATTAATATTATTACGGATTAGCTAGTTGTAAATAATGTTTGAAGCTTTCTTTCCCAGTCCTTTGTATGTTAGTAAACATATATATTAGTGAGAAGCGTGTTCCACCGCTTAAAAGCGATGTTTTTTGTCGAATGAGAAAAGAAAAGACGGAGAAAATGAGTTGACGGCGGCCTGCTGCCGAGTGACGTCATACAGCGCCAGCCAATGGCAGTGGAGCAGCCCAGACGGGCAGGCCCTCCTAGGTACCTCGCAGCTGCCTGCTCGCCACGCTGTCGGAGGAGTGGACCGTCGTGGCCAAGTCGGCGTCTGCTGCTGCTGACGTAACAATGCAGATCACAACGACGTCTGAGCAGTGTTGCCAACTATCAGTCAGAGAAAATGGCAAAACAGTCAAATAAAAATGGCCGGAAATGGCTAAATTATAATTTCTATCTTTTATGCATAACAATTAAAATGTGAAAAACACTCACCTAGAAAAAATAAATATCATCGTCCTCATCCTCATTTTCTTTGCTACTGCTGCTGCAGATTTCACTGGTCTCCCTCGTGTATGTAGCATTCGTACCAACAAGCTTCAGTATTTCTTCTGGGATTTCATATCAAAAACAACACTCAATCCATACCTTATACTCAGAATAGCAGAGAGTGTATTCGTTTGTTTCTGAGGTTGTTTTTCACCAAGTTCACTTGGCTAAAAATTCTCTCGACTTGTCAGTTGAAACTGGCTGTACCCATTCCTTGAAGTCAGACATGTTTTCCCATTCCTTCCTGTAAGTTTGTGTATATTGCGGTTTCGGCATGGCTAGATAATTAACTATCACAGTAACAAAACACTGGTACAGCACACGGTATTCTTACAACACTCAAAGTTAACACACGTTAAAAAAGACACACTTCACACCACACCGTTGTAACTTGTACAGCGTTTCCAAGCAAGTGCAACTACATGTCGTTGGCCATTGTTTGTATGTTTCAAAACAATGAATCGATATGCGGAACTGATTCATCATCTTGAAACTTCCAGGTATCACTGTTTCGATACAGTGCTGTTTCATTTGCCGTACTTTCGAGGAACGTTAAAAATAATAAATGAATAAATACATTTCTATTCATAATAAAAACTTCAGAGTTTTGCATTTTCGTTATGAAAATTATCGAATAATAAAAATGGCTAGAAATGGCTATATAATATCAGCGAAATGGCTAGGAATGCCAGCGGTAGCTTTTTTTTCAAAAACAGTGGCTAGACGCCACTTCAAAATGGCCAGATCTAGCCATAAAATGGGTAAGTTGGCGTCTCTGCGTCTGAGGCGAAACCAAACTAATGTTTACGGCGAAGCGTGCCTAGTCTCGTCTCTGCAGTAACGGTCGCACGCAATCTCCGATAAGAACCGCGGGTTCCACGTTCGACATTTCAAACTGATTCTTCCTCCCCCGTTACCGACGCACATGGTGGGGGGGGGGGGGGGGCGAGTGCAGTCTGATTGGATGTCTCAGTCCGATACAAGTAAATCACTATCTTCCTTTCTTTTGCCCGGCGTGAAGTTTCCGTCATATTGGAATGTCTTGAGGTAAAATGAAGACGCTGTATATACTTTTCAGGCTGAGGGTTGTTGGTGACGCACAGTGGTTCAGAACGGCCTAATCCCTGGCCAAAAGTCGAAAAGTGAGAATAATAATTTCAAATTTCCCAATTTTATGTTTTTGGGGTCGCTGATTACGAATTTGATAATAGATTCATGATATTTGAAATTCTAAAATAAAAAACAATTTTGTAGAATATACAAATTTCTATTTTATGTTCATAATTCCATACAACACATCCCATTAGACTGAATTAAAACGGTATGTATCAATTTTGGCATCTGGTACCAGGAATATAGCTCAACATATCGTTTCGCGACGTCTAAGAAATAAACCCTGAACTTGTCGATATGTACAGCGAAACTGCTCATCATTGTCTGCAAAATTACTTTGCAGCTTGATACGAATTTTTCGTCCAAATTCAAAATATCTGCTGTTAAGGCAACATTCTCAAAAAATAAATAAAAAATAAAAAAAAAATAAAAATAAGTCGGGCTCTATTGCCGTCGTTTGTACTGCCAAATCCTTGCTTAGGCATATCGATATGTAAACATAAAGCAGTTTTAAAATTTCTTTCGTATTTGTTCGTTACGATCTTTAACTACTTTATTTCCATCCATTAGTTCCATCATTCAGTTTATATGCAATATGAAGCATCCATTCCATAAACCTTATCCACGCGTGTAAGGAAGAACTTCCAATATTTAGTTTCGAGCTATCACATTTTGTTTGTTCCACCAATTGTAAATTGTTGAAATTTTTCGACGTCAAATTACATAAATAACATCTATGTGCAGATTTAGAGTCAGTAATACCATATCTCACGTTTACATCTATCATTGTAAACGGTAAGTCATATTTCACCTGAACGTTAGTATCCTCCGTTACCATAGTGAATGTGACGAGAGATGCTATCTACTTATCGATGATATTTTTTTCATCAACAGTTGATTGACGGTTTCTTTCAAAACTTGCAATCTCAGTGGTCTGCAGTAACAGAATGAAGAAGGCCTTTGGTTCATCCAAACATATTTGTAAACATATTTCTGTAAAAATGGCCATTACGGTTGGAATTTTATTTAAAATCTTTATTCACGATGCTACAACGTTGCAATAATATACCGTACTTATCTCCTCAATACTTTAGAAAGAGGTAGAAATCATCTACAGAGAAACCTTCATACCTGGGACCTTTCAAGCCTCAGGTATAGGAAGTTGAGGGGAGAGAATCGCCATTAGTCACAGTGCGCAATGCGCACGACAGCGTGCACAGTAACACTAAAATCTTTATTATTCTAAATGGGCAAATTTCGAGCAGCTAATTCTTGAACATTTCATTAATAGATAGTTCAACAATCATGTCCCTGTCAATTCCAGCGTTAAAATGTGTTAAATTTTTTTGTATCGACACAAATGTATTTCTAAAGAAGCGAAAAAACAAGATAATCACGATTACCTTTAGTATAACGTTTCATAAACAACAACATACATTTTCGAACATTGAAGTACATAAACTGTTTCTACATACCTTCGTAAGCATTTTCCTTTTTGGAAAATTGGAATCGGACGCTTCGTTGTAAAATTCTGTATGATTTTCTGAAGCGCTGTGTAACTGGCCACTGACGCGTCGCGAGTGTGTTTCTACGAGAGGCAACTGAAGACTGTCGCAGGGAAGCAGGTGGACAATATTATGACCTCTGCTAATGAGATCTCAGAGTGTGACGTTTAAGATACAAAATACGTATAGTAATTCATTAAAAATAATAATAATAATAATATAAATTTATTTCCAAAAGTTTTGTACCCACGCAACGGTCTGTTTTCGGCCTTCGCTACAAATTTTTATGGTCCGCTCCACCTTACAGTAACATGCCTTTGGAAGAAATGACATAACGAGATTAGAGGATCATATAATAATATCAACTGGCTGTCAGATACGATAGCTTCACACGTCAAAACAAAGATATCGACAGCTCGACAAACAAGTGCTTGTTGCCGCCATCGGAAGTGCAACTGAAACACGGTCCACAGACCACCGACAAAGTTGGAAGAGCGAGTAGCAGAGGAACGGGCTAGGAGATGGATAGACAGAGGAACAGGCTAGGAGATGGATAGACAGAGGAGAGGAGATGGATAGAGAGAGGAGAGGAGATGGATAGACAGAGGAGAGGAGATGGATAGACAGAGGAGAGGAGATGGATAGACAGAGGAGAGGAGATGGATAGACAGAGGAGAGGAGATGGAGAGGAGAGCAGAAGGACGAGGCGTGGCAGGGGCAGCAGGAGGACTTGATACTCGCGCCATCTGTGTCTGTTCGCTGTTCTCGGCTTCACGCCTCCTCCTACTCCGGATTTCGTTTGCCTGCGAACCACAATTACAGCGCAAAGTTTATCGTGTGGGGAATTGTAGGGTGCCCCTAGATAGATCAGGGGTGCACCACACTAAGGAAGCGGCTACTGGGTAGCAGAGTACTTGTGGAGTGCACATGGGGGTTTTTCTAGGCTAGGCGCTCGCCTGTCAGCATTCAAACAGCGAATTCAGGCCACGTTCAGAACAAAAATTCGAACATAAAAATATTAGCCGCGAACTTACAAAGTATTAGAAACAAAGTTCCCGAATTTGCAGCGCTGCATGGAAGTTTTGCGCTCAGATAGTTTTAGGCACCGAAAGCTGGCTAAATGATGATGTGGCAAGTTCAGAAATATTTAGCGATGCGTGGAATGTATATCGGAAAGATAGATCTGATACAACTGGAGGAGGAGTGTTCATCGCTGTGGACAAAGATATTGTTTCTACTGAGATAGAGGTTGAAAGTAACTGTGAAGTTATCTGGGCACGTATAACAGGTCTAAAAGAAGTAAAGTTAATAGTTGGGAGTTTTTACCGGCCCCCCAGTGCTGCTGTAGCAGTTTTAGAATCATTCAAGGAAAGTCTACACCAGGTAGTGCATAGGTATCCGGGCCATGTAATATTAGTCGGAGGAGACTTCGACCGTAAGAGTGTAGATTGGGACCTCGCTAGTTACGTTTCAGGCGGTACAGGCAAGCAGTCTTGCGAGCTACTTTTGGACACATTCTCCGAAAACTGTCTTGAGCAGTTAAACCGGCAACCCACGCGCAATGGAAATATTCTAGACCTTATAGCCACAAACAGGCCTGACCTTATTAACGATGTCTGTGTAGAGACAGGAATTAGTGATCATGATATCGTCATAGCGTCGATGGTGACCAAAGTTCATAAACCAGTCAAGAAGGCTAGGAGCGTGTTTTTGTTGGGAAGAGCCGCCAAGCAAATGTTACGATTGCACTTAGAAAATGAATGGGCATCGTTTAATTCCGGGACTGTGGATGTAGAGGAATTGTGGACTAAATTTAAGTGCATTGTTAATAAAGGGTTAGAGAAATATGTGCCAGTAAAGACGATTAAGGATGGAAAAGATCCACCATGGTATAATAATAATGTTAGAAAGCTGCTGAGAAAGCAAAGGCTGTTGCACTCTCGATTCAAAAAAGAACACGCAAATGATGACAGGCAAAAGTTAGTAGAGATTCGTGCGTCTATAAAAAGATCGATGCGCGAAGCATACAATAATTATCACAGCCATACCTTAGCAAAAGATCTTTCCGAGAACCCGAAAAAATTCTGGTCCTATGTAAAATCGATAAGCGGGTCAAAGCCTACTGTCCAGTCACTCGTTGATAATTCCGGGGCAGTAATAGAAGACAGCAAACGGAAAGCTGAAGTTCTAAATTTAACCTTTAAGAAATCTTTCACGCAGGAGGACTGCACAAATATACCATCATTTGATCAACGTACTAATTCCGAAATGGGGGACATAGCAATAGGTATTTCCGGTGTAGAGAAGCAGCTGAGAGAGCTAAATACGAAAAAGTCTGCTGGTCCGGATGGAATACCAGTTCGGTTTTACAAAGACTATTCTGCGGCATTGGCCCCCTACTTAGCTTGCATTTATAGCGAATCTTTAATTCAGCGCAAAGTTCCTAGTGATTGGAAAAAAGCGCAGGTGACTCCGGTGTATAAGAAAGGAAAGAGAACTGACCCATACAATTACAGGCCAATATCGTTCACATCGGTTTCATGTAGAATTTTGAAGCATATTCTCAGTTCGAATATAGTAAATTTCCTTGAAACGGAAAAGCTTCTTTCCATGAATCAGCACGGGTTTAGGAAACATCGTTCATGTGAAACTCAGCTTGCCCTTTTCTCACATGACATCTTGCGAGCCATGGACGAAGGGCAACAGGCGGATTGTGTTTTTCTCGACTTCAAAAAGGCGTTCGACGCGGTGCCACACTGCAGACTGCTAACGAAGATAGGAGCTTATGGAATAGGTTCACAGATTTGTGACTGGCTGGAAGACTTCCTAAGTAATAGAACGCAGTACGTTGTTCTCGACGGCGAGTGTTCATCAGAGACGAGTGTATCGTCAGGCGTGCCCCAGGGGAGTGTGATAGGACCGCTATTATTTTCTATCTATGTAAATGATCTGATGGACAGAGTAAGTTGTAATTTGCGGCTGTTTGCTGATGATGCTGTGGTGTACGGGAGGGTGTCGTCTGTAACTGACTGTAATATCATACAGGTTGACTTAGACAAAATTTCTAGTTGGTGCGAAGAATGGCAGTTAGCTGTCAATGTAGAAAAATGTAAGGTGATGCGCATGAGTAGAAAAAACAATCCTATAATGTTCGAATACAGCATTAGTAGTGAGCTTCTTGATGCGGTCGCGTCGTTCAAATATCTAGGCGTAACATTGCAGAGCGATATGAAATGGAACGAGCGTGTAAGGACAGTTGTGAGTAAGGCAGACAGCCGACTTCGGTTTATTGGGAGAATTTTGGGAAGATGTACTTCACCTGTAAAGGAGACCGCGTATAAAACGCTTGTACGACCACGTCTCGAGTATTGCTAAGTATTTGGGACCCGCAGCAGATCAGTTTAAAGGAAGACATAGAGGCGGTTCAGAGGCGAGCAGCTAGGTTTGTTACCGGTAGGTTCGACCAATGCGCGAGTGTCACGGAAATGCTCCGGCAACTCAATTGGGGATCGCTGGAGGAAAGACGACGTTCTTTTCGTGAATTTCTGTTGAGGAAATTTAGATTGCCGGAATTTGAAGCTGAGTGTAGTACGATCTTGCTGCCGCCTACTTACATTTCGCGTAGTGATCACAAAGACAAGATAAGAGAAATTAGGGCTCGTACGGAGGCATATAGGCATTCATGTTTTCCTCGTTCTATTTGGGAGTGGAATAGGAAAGGAAATGCCTAGTAGTGGTACAGTGTACCCTCTGCCACGCACCTTACGGTGGATTGCGGAGTATGTGTGTGTACATATTTTATGCATTCTTTTTCATTTAATCGTGTCGGAAATATTAATTATAATTTACAAGATACAAAAAAGGACGACAAAATACAGAAAGTAATATTCCAAAAATAGTACTAATAAAAATCTGTCTGCATGCATACTTCATATAATGTCGAAACTTTTACGGGGCAATTTTTGATAAGGCATAAGGCTACCAATTTTTCCCCATAACGGGACACCGTACACTAGACCAACCTCCAACGATAATATCTTTCGCTATTGTAATTAATGTATAAGCTCCTCGATCTTGAACACCAACGATTAGGTTTCACGATAACACTTTAATGAAGCATGTTTACGCTGCCAATATGATACATTTTTAATGCATGTTTTATAGAAACAACGTAAGAAATTGTAAAACTAGTTTTCCCATTTTTTGCGCGTGAAGAAGTCATTGACTTTAGAGGTTGTTGTAATAGCTTCAGAAGAATGCAGATAACGTTCGTCTGATTTACTATGTTGAACCATATCCGAGTTCCATCATCTGAATCGTTACTGCTTTCGACCAATTATTGATTTTCTTCAGAAGAGACTGTACAGAAAAAAACTATAGTAAAGTTCGTAGCTCGTAAAATTTAAAAAAAAAATTAAAAAGTACAAAATTAAAGAAATATGCAAAACGAGAGATTATACATTCCGTTAATTATCGCACGATAAGAGAAATGTGATACTGACTTTTCCCACCTTTCAGGATGTACAATCTCTCCTTTTAAGTATTTTTTGAATGAATAGTACTTTTTTTATTTACTACAAACTATGCACTTCACAACACACGATTTTTTTCTTTACAGTCTCTTCAGAAGAGAAGCAATAATTGCTCAAAATTGGTATTTTCTTACCAGTCTTATTATAATATTGTTCTAACTTTAAACAAAAGGGATAAATTGAATTGTCTCATATTTTTGCTTACTCAAGATACTCCGTGTTTCAAATAATAACAACCAGTGGCGTAGCTATGACAGGGCTAGGCGGGGCAGTGCCCCGGGCCCCCCGAGCTCCAGGGGCCCCTCGGCCTACGTCAGCGACGTTCGAAAAAAAGTTGCAGTAGGGCGTCGAATTTTTTCAATTTTTTTACTCTCCCACCCTACCGTCCATCATATCATATCCCGTTCCCCTCAAACCACGCTTCCCACAGCAGCCGCACTGGGCCACCGGCTGGCGGAACAGTGCTTCTAATTGGGCCTTCACAAGGCAGGCGAAGCTGCCAGTCTCTGAGTAAGACAATCGGCACACTCCAGTCGCCAGAAGTAGCGGCAGCGTCAAAGTTGTTCACAGCAACAGCTGCGCCTTCCAAGTGTTGACATTGCGCCGAGCGACACGCTGCAAGGATCGCGCTCCTCCAAATCTGTATCTACATATAAAAGACTTGTGTGTGTACGTGCTGACAGACTTTTCTCCATGACCACATACTGCCACCCACTCGTGGTTGTAGTGGTAGATAGCCCTTGGTCTAATGATGTTAGTAAGGGAGTTTGGTCGCGGTGCGTGGCAGTGGGTGAGTGTGACGAGAACAAATTCGCAAAATATGCAAAAAATACTCTTAGGAAAAGCTATATACTCTGTGACTTACGAACTTTATGGTACGAGCTAAAATCTGTTTATTCTTTCAATCTTCAGACAATGCGATCCTTTCAGACGAGGAATATCAAATACGTAATTTTTTTAAATAGATCACATGTTTCCGTCAACCACACATTACCGACTATGAACAGAGACACAAAACAAAGATAAAAATCCAGATAGACTCAAAGATAAAAATACTCGTGGAACATTGACCACTGTGGTGGAAACATAGACATACATTAATGAATGCCTCTTAGGCCATAGATATTGATATGCCTGTGCCAGTAAGCTCACTGGTCTGTGCTAATCGGTGATCTCTGATACATATAGCCGCGACACTCTCTGCTGTGAAAGGTGTTATCGTTTGACAGCTGGGTCAAGAAAAACTATGCGACGTAGTCCTACTCATATCCCGGCGGCCTCCTGTGATAATGTTGGCAACAGATGTCGAATAACGAGAATCACGTGACATCGTCATAAGCCAATCGCGTGACACGCAAATATTTTGTCGTGAAATCAAGCATACAGCAGGAACAGCAGTATTTATCTACACTCTATATGGTTCGGTCATCTTTGCAACGATTTTATATCGTGTTATTGATGTTGCCAACATAAAAACACGAGGCCGCCAGGATAGAAAGTAAAATTTTACCGAATCAGATACATCCGTTGTTGTCACATCTCATTATGACCAGCACTTTCACGCGAAACTCTTTTGTATAAAGTCTCATGATTCACACAGTCTTACAATTCATTTCAAATTCCTATTCAAGAAGATATTTGTGAAAACTGCTACAAATCAATATTCGCACTTATCCTTCTTTAACAACCGTGCGAAGCACGGGCATATAAGCTAGTACAGTTACTGTTCAGCTTCTTATTGGCAAATGGAAGTGTATAGTTCGAATATCCGAATAAACCGGTTTTCCGAATATCCATGTCCCCAAATTACTTCGGATAATAGACGTTATACTGTATATAATATTTTAGTTGAATGAAGGAATTCCGACTTTTAATTTCTCCTGCCGAAATTGACTCCACACGGACAGTTCACCAATTATGTAAGGAAATTATAACAAAATATTCGTTATTAGAATGTCAGATTGCCGCGGTGCAGTAGCCGAGCGGTCTAAGACGCCTCGCTGCGGAGCGCGCGGTTGCTCGCCGTCGGAGGTTCGAGTCCTCCCTGGGGCATGGGTGTGTGTGTGTTTGTCCTTAGGTTAGTTTACGTTAGTTTAAGTAGTTTGTAAGCTTCGGACTGATGACCACGCAGTTTGGTCCGATAGATTTACATTTGAATTTGAATGTGAGATTACGGAAGTATTTACCGCAGTTTTTCTCTTCTGCAGCAGCCGAAAAGTCGTTTAGCAAATTAAAAATTATCAAAACACATCTGAGATACAGCATGGTTCAAGCTCGACTAGGACATTTGGCACTCATAGCAATCGAAAACAAGGCTGCATCAAGTCTAGATTTAACAGACCTTACCGATGATTTTGCAAAAACCAAAGCCAGGAAAAGATTGTAAAATAATTGTTAAAATAAAATTGACTACTTTTTAATTGTGTACCCATAGTATTACTATAAAGTACTGCAGTCACGAAAACGCTTACCAATAATTACCGACCAGAAATCATATCTTTGCCAATATCTGCAATCTAACAGTTTGAAACATTGTATTACTCCAGTAGGTATTCCTTCATTCTGACTTTGGTGCGTGAGGAAACACGAACGAAATCCCCACGACTTGAAAAACGCCACTCATTAAGTTCGCGATACACAGTGAGGCGCGAAAACTAGTTATGATTTTTGTTTAAGGACTAATAGTATTCGTGTTACAAGAAATAGAAAAATTCCCAACTTTTAGAAAACAGTGTTTTAACACATTGACTGCCACGTGAGTTAAACATAAGTCACAGGAAGTCTTCTCTTCGGGATACGTGAAGTAAATACAACTCACGGACATTTTTCCCTTTAAAGCTCCGTGGTGCAGTTGTAACTCACAGTAGCGTGCTGTGACTTGGTGTTACAGTTCGTTATGGCCCCAGTAACAAATCATGTCCGTGGCCTCCAGTTTTCAAGAGCTCAAGAGTAGTTAACGACACTTGAAATCGTGAATTATATATAACTCACATGGCCCAATCATATTGGAGTTTCCTTTATTTTATAAGTTATTATTTGGTGTTACATATTACTTATACAGTAGATTGTATATCACATACAGTTTTAATTACATTCTCCAACTCTAATTGCAATAAATATGAAACAGACTGGAAAATTGGGTAATTCCACTTTGTATCTCTAACACCTGCATGCAGTGTGCTTTATGAAGAAACACTCTTCGCAAAAATATGAGTCACAATATCTTACATTTCCATGTAGTTTGTTTACATTTCTTGACACCTTGCTCACGTTCAAATTCATTCTTTTTTCCGTACACCTATGACTTGTTGCTCCCATGTCCACAAGCAGACACCTCGGTGACTACGGTGAGAGATTTCTGAGGGGCATCGACATCTTCTGTATGGAGTAGTCCCAAAGTCACTTCCCCTTTGAATTCTGTCATTGAGATATCTTGTTGTTGATGTATCGGTAAATCACAAGAGCATTTACCAGTGCTGACCCTGTCAACAGTTCAATTGCAAGCTTCCCGTAGACTGCTATTTCACACCCCGCCTTTCAGTTATCATTGCTGGTTTTTTCTTTGTGCCTCTCTCGGTTTGAACTTGAGCTTCTTCCTCTCCATGAGCAGTACTCAGCATCAACACATTCCTCTTATTTTTCCATTTCAGTAGTATCTTCATCTTCTTCACTTATGTCCATAACTTCATCTTAAAGCTTCTGTACGTGTCTTTGTTCATCTACATAACTTCTACGAGACACTTGCTCCTGCTACAATATCACTGTGTTACGGAACAAACAACACTGAATAAAGACTGCAGTAAAAATGCAGAAAAACAATAATGGAAGTGTACGCAAATAATGTTGTGGAATGAAAGACTTACAGGAGTACCAACCCAAAATTATTAGCGACGTAGCAAATGACACACCTGGCACTTTACTCTGGGGCCATGTGAGTCATATGTAAATCACACAAAAAAAACATAAACTAAGTTACTAAATTGCAATATTTTCAACTTATTTATACTTAAATAGCTTACTTCAAGCAAACTGAAGCAGAATATGGGAAAAAAGTAAATGATCCCCTGGGGTCGGTAACTCAAGTATACCTTTGGCAGCCAATATGTTAATATATTTATTGTTAAACATAATGGACTAAGACAAAATATTAAATGTATACAGCATATTTAAGTACAGTAGAACAGTATTTGGCATTTGATTTGTTGTGGGGATGTGACAGGTGACAGCTGGAAGGTTTGGAGGGCAGAAGGTGCGGGAAAGGGCAGACCGCTGGAAGGTCAGGCATTGCCGTTCTCTGTGCGCCTGCAAAACGAATAGCGAGAAAGCGAGCCCCCACTCCGTCTACCCCATTACGTCGCAAAATGGAATTACGAGGTGTTTACAAAGTTATACCGACCCTTCCACAGAGCACCTCATGCGTCACAGATGACGTACTGCGCAGACAGACCTGGAGAGTGCGCATTTTCCACAAACAGGCATGTTTATTTTCCACAAATGCGTTAATACTGAAAGGAATACCGAACAGAATCGACATACACACTACCTTGCGATGGTAGGCGGGAAATGGATTTGGCTTTTTTCTGGGAACGGCGCCTTCCCATACCATAATAACTATTCGCTTTTCAATTTACGTTCATACTAACACTATACCCTCCGCCGCATTCTGCTCAGTTCTTCTATGTGAAAAACAAACAACTTCACTGTGTTTTAAAGTAATAGTGAGAATTCAGCACTTCACGCAATCTTTTAAGGTACGTTTTCCCCGCACACTATTTGTTTATTTTGCCATTTAAAGGTTTAGTTACATTCACGGATCAGAAGTTTATGTAATAATTACTTTGTCTCAATAGTGAATTGTGCTTCAAGACGCTGCCCTTTACCCCACTGTCACGATAATAAGTGAAGATGTGGACTTAGTTATTTTACTTATTACTTTTTCCTGGCCAGACACTAACATATACGTCAAGAAGCCTGGTAGGGGAATGGCTCAATCCAAAGTGTTTCATCAAACAAAATCTGGCAACTTCCTTTTGCTGAAACCATCCTACATGAATATTTTCCCTATTTTCCTTCTCTGACTGGGCTATCAACGAAATGAGAAAGCAGCGCAGTAGTTTAGCGAGAGTTGTCGGCACTGACAAAAGTCCGCCTGCTGTCACCGCTGACGAAAAATATGCCACGGGGCATTTTCATCTTTATGTACTACCCAGGTCCAACTCCATCTCTGTCCCTCTGCAAAATTTCATCCAAATCACCTAGTAATTTTTGCATGACAGCATAACAAACAAACAAACTTTCAAAATTATATTAGAGAGTAAGATTAAATATTATCTGCTGCGTGACACATAATAATTTACTTGGTTGTATTTAGGTTTGCCTTATTATGTCTTCCAGTGGGCGGTAAGGAGCTGATGATGCAGTATTTTGCATCTGTACAGTATTAGTGTACAGAGGGCCCCAATGTCATTTTTGCCCCGGGGCCTTTGGTGACATAGCTACGCCACTGATAACAATATAGTGGTTTCATAAAACGACGAATAAAATCTAGTGGTTTTTAGTGGGAAATCCCGTTCCACCGTTGGCAACAATGAATTGCTGGGCGCGATGACCAATTAACTGTTGTGCGCGTCTTTCCGGATTGGACAGAGGTCCGGACTGTGTTGCTTGCCGGACATACGTGAGCGGCCGCCATCTTGTCTCTGCTAACATCCAGGAGAGCTTAACAGATTTCGCTTTGTGTATTGAAAATACTCGACGACACTTCCTCGTCGTTTCGACAAGATTCATTTTTTTAAGCATTCCTTCGGTTCTATTAATAGCTTTCACTTACATAATAATTATTTGCGAGCACAATCGAATTTTCGTCGTTTGCCTGGTGATTTCGGCGCGTCCTGTTTGGGCAAATAACCGTGCCTAGGAAACAGACTGAGCTCCCACAAAGGCGACGACAGCTGACCTCACTGACAAAGGCGTTACCGGAACGGTAAAAGCCAAGTTCGAGCATCTAGGTCCTGCTAGTACTGTAATGTGAATACATACACCGTTAAAATTCTGAACTTGTGTGCAAACCAGTCATAAAAATACTTCAGGGCGCCTAACTGGGTGCAAAACTTAACTCCACTATAAACAGCAGATCGCGCTCAGCAACAAGTGCCAGATGTATAGTTAACCTTTAAATAACGTGGTGGCAAACATGGGACACTAATACCGCGGTACGGTCAATCTGACCTCTTACTTTTTAGGTGGGTGTAATGTTAAGAATTTGAACACCTTTGAAATTCTCTGTTTTGAATATGAAAGAGTCTTTCATACTAAGTAAATAAACATGAAAATACAATACAATGACATTAAATAATTATTGTTAAACTGACCTCAGATATGTTAACTGCACATTTCGTACACTAATACCTTTATGTGTTTTACATTAGCTAATAATGACAATAAAGCTTTGATAGATTTTGTATATTTTCTTGAAGAACTAATGAAACAAAAAAATGTAACGTTTTTAATCTAAGAAATACCTCTTGAAAAGTCAGAGCCGTCCAAATCACAAGTTTTCACAGCCGTCCTTGCAGACCTGGTAATATGTCGTTAGTTGTAACTCCTGCGGAAGTCGTGGGTTCTGAGCTCGCTTTTACATATCTATCAGCACAAGACTACGTATCAGCTCTTTCAAAAGGATACCTCTGTCGACAGGAGCATCATCTGATCCAATCTTCTGAAGAACATATGCTTTTCCACCTTTTCTTCAAAGTTTCGGTCTGCTACTTGCAGTAGATCCTTCACCTTTAAAATTACTCTGTCCCTCCACGTTTCAAAAACTTTGAAATGGAAAATATCGAGAATATGTGAGGAACATAATAGCAGAAAAATTACACAAACAACGTAGTGCGGTGAAAATGACCGCAAGTTATTTTCGAAAGAACGTCACTCATATTATAGAAGCTCTGGCATAACGTCATACGCTTTATCGGTCCACTCAAAACTAAACTCGAAGCTAACAAGTTGATGGGCGCAATAATGGGTAGAGAAATTACTAAATCGCAATTGTAGCTGAAAGCGCGTGGTCAGATAGACCGCACTACGTTAGTTAAAGGTTAAGCCCGTTTTAAACGATCAGCGAACTTGTAATAGATGGCTAACGAGTTGCGTTAATGGCGGCCGTCAGTCGTTTGAACGGCTGCACTAGTATGATCGCGCTCGTATCGAAGCGCGATAATTATAGCGATAAAGAAATAGGACGAGTTCTAAATTCGGTGCTAGTGGGTTCACTGCGCATGCGCGAGCTATCAGCTGTCTGCTGCGGCCGCCGCTCCAGTTAGTCCGCCATTTTCCTTCGTATTGACGTGTATTTCGCGTTATGTCGAAGTTTACGATCAGAATGTATCACAAAATGTATTTCTAATGACGGCATTCACACTGTCCGTCACCAGACCGTCACCTAACGTCAACGTCTCGTCAAGCTTTCTCTAGAAGATTGTTTTGATTGAACGGTCGTCTGCTGACATCGGAAGTTAACCTATTTTCGTCACGCGATTTTCATACTGTAGTCGACAATTACACGGTTTGCACGCAAACTTGTCTTATTAATCTTTAGTTTATTATTATAGTTTGGTTTAGCGGTAAATTGCAAATGTTTCATGACGACTTAAATATTTATCTCAATTATTGTCCACCGAAAAGCGAGGTCGTACATCTGAAACCGAAAAATTCTTTATGATTTGCAACATCGTAACAGAAAAGATTGAAGCCAATTGTTTAATTGAATAATACTGTAATTTGATGATGCAATTTTCATTAAATAGCATTATAAATGAAAAAGTCAGTCCAAAATAAAGACAAAAATTCAGTTGTCCACGACGTTATTAACAATGTCATTGGGCAAATCGTAGTAGATAAAGAAGGTGTATTTACGCTCTTATAAATATTGCTTGATGTGTTCATAAGTTTATATTTTTCGCTTGAAAATAGATGTGAATGTTTTGAAATGTTGTTTCACTACCCAGAACTTTACTACACTAAGTTGACCAAAAACATAGACTGCAAGGTTTTCTTTGGCCGTCAATAACATTTAGCTTTGTTTCCTCAATTCCAGTATTAAACTATGACTTCCTACATAACGAATCGCCTGTTATAACCTCACTTTCAACATCGGGTATTACTGTTCTATTACGTTTACCGTCTAAACACGCTGCCACAAGATCTGGCTTCAGTTTGTAGTTCAGGACTAGTAGGCTAGGAGCGCTTCAGTAGACTATTATTTATCTTGTTCTCCTTCGTTCGTCGTTTAAAAAGGGCTTTAGTGGTGCTATTTGAAAGCGGAAAGAGAAGCCGCCACTGCTAGTGAGCTGTGCTGTGCTGTGGCTGCTGCTCGCCTGTTCTGAGAAGCGCCGCCGCTATAAATAGCCGCTTCCTCTTCCGGTGATAAATAACTCCCCCCCCCCCCCCCCCCCCCCAGAAAGCTGACGATCGCGCCCGCACGACGCTCGACTCTTCCGCGCTCTTTCGCCACACAGCGCGGCCACTCACACAGCCTCCATTCATACCATCTGATCTGTCTGCTGTCCTTTATACACTTCAGTACGGCTGCAGCCATTTTCATTAAACTTTTACTTATGTTCGCGTCACGTTTTGTAGCTATTGCATAGAGATGTTTATTGATTTGAGGAATATACGGAAAAATAATTGCTCTTTGAAAATATTTACTCTTTGACTTTTCGCTTTAGCATGTTGTTGTTGTTGTGGTCTTCAGTCCGGAGACTGGTTTGATGCAGCTCTCCACAATACCCTAACCTGAGCAAGCCTCTTCATCTCATAAGAACGGCAACCTACATATGTCTGAATCTGCGTAATGTATCCATCTCTTGGTCTTCCTCTGCGATTTTTACCCCACACACTTCCCTCCAATGCTAAATTTACGATTCCCCTATGTCTAAGAATGTTTCCTACCAAGCGATCCCTTCTTTTAGTCAGGGTATGCCAAAAATTCCTTTTCTCGCCAATTCTGTTCAGTACCTCTTCATAAGTTACGCGATCTACCCACCTAATCTTCAGCATTCTTCTGTAGCACCACATGTCAAAAGCCTCTATTCTCTTCCTGTCCGCACTGCTTATCGTCCATGTTTCACTCCGTACAAGGCAACACTCCATACAAATGCCTTCAGAAAAGACTTCCTTACCCTTAAATTAATATTCGATGTTAGCAAATTTCTCTTTTTCAAAAATGCTTTTCTTCCCATTGCCATTGTGCATTTTATATCCTCTGTACTGCGACCATCATTTGTTATTTTACTACCCAAGTAACAAAACTCATCTACCTCCTTTATTGCTTCTTTACCTAATCTAATTCCTTCAGCATCACCTGATTTTCTTTCACTGCACTCCATTACCCTAGTATTGCTCTTGTTAATGTTCATCGTATATGCACCTTTCAGCACACTGTCCATTCCGTTCAACTGCTCTTCCAGGTCCTTTGCTGTATCTGACAGAATTACTATGTCGTCGGCAAAACATAATGTTCGTAATTTTCCCCCTGAACTTTAATTCCTTCACCAAATTTCTCCTTGCTTTCCTTTATAGCTTGCTCAATGTACAAATTGAACAACATTGGAGAAAGGCTACAACCCTGTCTTACCCCCTTCCCAACTGATGCTTCCTTGTCATGCCCTTCGAGTCTAATAACTGCGGTCTGGCTTTTGTACAAGTTGTATATAACTCTCCTTTCCCTGTATTTTACCCCTGCTGACTTCAGAATTTGAAAGAGTGTATTCCAGTCAACATTGTCAAACGCTTTCTCCAAATCTACAAAAGCTAAAAATGTAGGTTTGCCTTTCCTTAATCTATCTTCCAAGATAAGACGTAAAGTGAGTATTGCCTCCCGGGTTCCTATGTTCCTTCTGAATCCAAACTGATCTTCCCCGAGGTCAGCTTCTACCAGCTTTTCCATTCTCCTGTAGATAATTCGTGTTAAAATTTTGCAACCATGACTTATCAAACTGATGGTTCTGTAATTTTCACACCTGTCTGCTCCCGATTTCTTTGGAATGGGGATTATTACATTTTTCTTAAAGTCTGAGGGCATTTCGCCTGTCTCATACATCCTACACACCAGTTCAAATAGTTTTGTCATGACTGGCTCTCCCAGAGACTTCAGTAGCTCTGAGGGTAAGTCATCTACTCCTGGGGCCTTGTTCCGACCTAGGTCTTTCAGGGCTCTGTCAAATTCATCTCTCAGTATAGTATCTCCTATTTCATCTTGATCTACTTCCTCTTCCCTTCCTACAACATCATCACCAAGTTCATTTCCTTTGTAGAGCTGCTCTATGTTCTCTTTCCAAACTTTCAGCTTTCCCTTCTTTGCTGAGAACTGGTTTCCTATCCGAGTTCTTGATATTCGTAGAGTTGCTTTTCTTGTCCCCAAATGTCTGTCTTATTTTCCTGTAGGCGGTATCTACTTTTCCCCTTCTTATACATTCTTCTACAGATTTGCATTTGGCTTCTAGCTACTCCTGCTTAGCCATTTTGCACTTCCTGTCAATCTCATTTCTTAGTCGTCTGTACTCCATTTTGCCTGTTTCATTTACTGCATCCTCATATTTTCTCCTTTCATCAATTAAATTTAGTATCTCCTGTGATATCCAAGGATTTTTTTGTAGATCTTGCCTTTCTACCTATTTTGTCCTCTGCTGCCTTCACTATTTCATCTCTCAATGCTACCCATTCCTCTTCTACTGTTTTATTTCCCTCTGTTTCTGTCAGTTGTTGCCTAAATCTCCCTCTGAAATTCTTAAGAACTCCACTTTCCTTCAATTTATCTAAGTCCCATCTCCTTATTTTCCTACCTTTCTGCAGTTTTTTCAGTTTCAGCCTACAGTTCACGACTAACAAGTTACGGTCAGAGTCTTAGAATTGTGTTGGTTGTACGGAATGTGATTCGACACAAAGAATACAACGCTTGTACCGTCCTCGGCGGTACAGCCGCCACAGTGGAAGTTCGCGTCTGACGCTTTGAGTGACGTAGAGAGCCTTGACAGTAATATTCCTACTGCCCATCTCGCTACTACCTACGTGGATGCCGAACTCGAGCCGTCTGAGCATGCCAGCCAGACGTATTAATATTTAGTATCTTGCCATATACATGTATGGCTGCTATGAAGTATTACAAGAAAACGTGAAGAAAATACGTTTCGTTTACTCTTCCATGTTAAGCTATCGCTTCGCGCGTTGACATAAAATACAAATCGACAGTTAAGCAAACAATTCTTCGTCACGTAATAACTGATGGAAACATGGGAGACTGTGCGACAGCGTGTAGAGAACATCTGAGGCACGCTGTGGTTCAGAATAAAGCGAGTTGGCATTATCTATGTCCAACACATACGTCAGCTGAAGCCTGTCCGCCATATTGGTCAGTTCTGGAATGCCGTTCCTACCTTAAAACTGTACGTTAAGTCGACCCTCTTACTGTTAATGCATTGAAATGTCAGTCACTGCAAATTATGTCCTTTCAAACGATATACTTTCTCGAATAAATCATTATATAAATACGCTAACACGAAAATTGTGGTACAGTTTACTTAATTTATTCGTACAAGAATGCCAATGACAGTTACATAATTCGAAAGATTGTTTGTCGTACATTTCACGAATGTAAATATTATGTGTGCATTTAGCTATTAAAACTGGTAAAAGAAAGCAGAAATGTTCCTATCTACAGCTTGGATCAAATTCTACATTCTCCAACAATCAGCTCACTGATTGGCTATTCGCCTCGACCAAAGACGCTGTAATGCAGCGCATCTGCAGTATTAAAATAAGTGAATATCGAAACATGGAGTGCTCCCAACTCACTTTCTTGTGCCGTTCAAATGCTTCATTTTCGCAGTGATTAAGTGTGGATAAAGGAAATGGATGGTTTCATACGAATGCCGATATAAAGGATGATGCGCCGGGAGAGGCATCTAGCGGTGCACGGGTGGAAGTATGAAGTCGACATGTTGTCAGCCCTGGAATTCTGAATATCGTAGTATCGAAATAACAATATTTCTTGGCGTTGTATAAATATACGAACACCGAAATTGTAGTACCATCTCCAATGTTAGGCTAATGAAAGTTATATAATTCGAAAATGGCATGAGAAGTATATACTTCCGTTTTTAAATGTTGTTATTGTGTCAGGCATTTTCCATAACACGTAAAACATACCGTTTCATACCTCCCAGTGCCGGTTAAATTTCACCAGCGGCCTCCTATGATAATGTTGGCAACAGATGCTGAATAGTGAGAATCCTGTGAGTCTCCATTTTAGCCAATCGCTTGACAACGCTGATGTTTTCTCGTGGAATCTTCGCTTTACGATGGCAATTATTTTTACTGAGCTGACGAGGGTACATACGAGAACCTGTCAACCATAAAGCAGGAACAGCATTATTTGTTTACTTCCTGGTCTGTACGAAACACAAATCGAGTCATTCTATGTGGTTCGAACAAATGGGCAAAGATTTTCTATCTTGTTGTTGATGTTGCCAACATAATCACGCGAGGCCGCCGACACGATACGTAAAATTTTACCGCCAGTGACCATTGTAAACACAATTGGTCGATTTTCGACCACAGGCATGACTAGTAGTAATGAATGCTCATCACGATACATTTGAAAACTTAATTTTTAACGGCCAATTTGCACTCTTTTAACTCTGTAAACCGTCGGACGTTTTATTTCTGTTTCAGTGACATAAAACATCAGCTCTAGAATACGAACACCTTTCCAAAACTTAGCAATATAGCGGAGGCAGGCTGTCTCCCTGTATTTTGACCTCCTCGGGTTCTGTGCTCAGACGCCACAGTTTGTACGGAGATCACGGGCACACAGCCTGGACATATGACTCAGCACGTCCGTATGTTCTGCACACGATATTGCCTTGCCCGCCACCTTTAAATGTGGCAAACGAATTTCCACCAGTCTGTACGTGATGAGAATTACTTCTCGTTTTGAACTTAATGTCAATAAGTACATCTACATGGGATACTCTGCAAATCACATTTAAGTGCCTGGCAGAGGGTACGAACCCTTTATACTATTTATCTCCCATTCCATTCTCGAATCGCGCGCGCGAAGAAAGAACACCTGAATCTCTCTGTTCGAGCTCTGATTTCTCTTATTTTATTCTGATGATCATTTCTACCTATGTAAGTGGGAGTCAACAATATATTTTCGCATTCGGAGGAGAATGTTGGCGATTGGAGTTTCGCAAGTAGCCCACGCCGCAGCGATAAGCGCCGTTGTTGTAATGATTCCCATCCCAGATCCTGTATCATTTCCGTGACGCTGTCTCCCCTGTATCGTGACAATACGAAACGAGCTGCCCTTCTTTGGACTCTTTTCCATGTCCTCCGTCAAACCCACCTGATAAGGATCCCACACTGGGCTGCAATACTCCAAAAATGGACGGACAAGCGCAGTGTATGGAGTTTCTTTAGTAGTTCTGTTGCATCTTTTAAGGGTTCTGCGAATAAAACGCAGTCTCTGGTTCGCCTTTCCCATGATATTATCTACGTGTTCTTTCCAGTTTAGGTCTGAAGTAATAGTAATTCCTATGTATTTTGTGGAGTTTACGGCCTTCACATTTGATTGATTTATGTTGTAAACAAAGTTTAACGGATTTCTTTTCGTATTCATGTGGACGATTTCACACTTCTTTTTACACCATACTGATATCTTATTCAGATCGTTCTGCAGTTGGTTTTGATCTTCAGATGATTTTACTGGACGGTAAATGACGGCGTCATCTGCAAATAACCTAAGAGAGCTACTTAGATTTTCTCCTAAATCATTTATGTAAATAAGAAATAGCAGAGGACCAATAACAGTACCCTGTGGAACGCCCGATATCACCTCTGTTTTAGTCGATGTCTTACCATCGATTACTACGAACTGTGTCCTCTCTGACAAGAAATCCCCTATCCAATCGCAAATTTGGGGCGATATACCATAACCACGCAGTTTGATTAAAAGCCGTTTGTGAGGTACGGTGTCAAAAGCTTTCTGGAAATCAAGAAATACGAAATCGATTTGCGAGCCTTTGTCGATAGCACCCATCAGTAATATAATAGGCTGCTTTGGTAGTCGAACCGAGACGTACTTTGTTTACGTGCTGTACTGTAGTAACATTCCGTAGTAGCGGTAATTACTTAAATTTGGGAAGAAGCTGAGTATGAACGTGCTCGGCTGGCAGCTCGAGTTCAACTTCCAGCTACCGCGGAGGTCAATGCTTCCTACTTAACTAACAAAGTACTTACTATACCTTTGTTTCCCGAGCCTCAGTAAATTGCGGAGACATATGAATTGTTGTTAAATAAATTGTAAAAAGTGGCGAATATCTCTGATCCTAGCATCATGCCTCACGTGTTTCAAAAGTCAACTTCGCTTCGCAGTTTCTCCGGATGTAACTGACGCATCACGATGCAACCGACGCCGTTCTTTTTTTGATTTTTCATCCTATCGATTGCTTAAGAAATAATACAAGGTATCCATTAAAAAAACATAAGTTTGTGTTGAAAATAATATTTCTTCACGTTTTAGAGTGTCTCATGGTACCTACTTTCATATTGCTCCGCCTTAAGTTCATGACCGTGAAAGTCGTTTTCCAGTATCTCTTCTACTTTCAGAGATATCTGGGGTCAAACGGTTGAGCGGGACACCCTGTATACGAATGGACTTGTGGATAACATCAAACGTTCAGTGATGCTGTAGTGTATAGAGAGGTTGTAACAATGGAAAATTGTATTGAAATGCAGGAGGATCTGCATCGAATTGGCGCATGGTGCAGGGAATGGCAATTGAATCTCAATGTAGACAAATCTAATGTGCTGCGAATACACAGAAAGAAAGATCCTTTATCTTTTACCTACAGTATAGCAGGGTAGCAACTGGAAGCAGTTAATTCCATAAAGTATCTGGGAGTAGTCATTAGGAAAATGTTTGTAGAGCTTATGGGACTTAACTACGGGGTCATCAGTACCTAAACTTACAAACTACTTATGAACTAGCTAACACTAAGGACGGCACAAATACCCATGCCGGAGGGGGATTCGAATCCCCGACCGTAGTGGCCGTGCAGAACGTGACTGGTGCGCCGCAGACCGCTCGGCCACCGCGGCCGGCGTAGGGATGGGGAGTGATTTAAAACGAGACGACCATATATAGTTAATCGTCGGTAAAGCAGATGCCAGGCTGGGATTCATTGGAAGAATCCTAAGGAAATGCAGTCCGAAAGCAAAGGCAGTAGGTTACAGTACACTTGTTCGCCCACAGCTCGAATACTGCTCACCGGTGTGGGATCCGTACCAGGTGGGGTAGATAGAGGAGGTAGAGAAGATCCAACGGAGAGCAGCGCGCTTCGTTACTGGATCATTTGGTAATCGAAAAATCGTTACGGAGATGGTCGATAAACTCCAGTGGAAGACTCTGCAGGAGAGACGCTCTGTCGCTCGGTACGGGCTTTTCTCGAAGTTTCGAGAACATACCTTTACCGACTACATTGCTCCCTCCTTCGTATATCTCGCGAAGAGATCACGAGGATAAAATCTACATCTACATAGATACTCTGCAAATCACATTTAAGTGCCTGGCAGAGGGTTCATTAACAACTTTCATAACTTTTCTCTACCGTTCCATTCTCTAATAGCGCGCGGGAAGAAAGAACACCTAAATCGTTCCGTTTTCGATCTGATTTCTCTTATTTTATTGGGATGGTCGTTTCTCCCTAAGTAGGTGGGTGCTAGCAAAATATTTTCACATTCAGAACTAAAAGTCGGTGATTGAAACTTCTCAAACAGATCACGCCGAAATGACTAGCGTCTTTCTTTTAATGATTTCCACCCCAATTCGTGAAACATTTCCGTGACGCTTTCCCCCCGTGACGTGATAAAACAAAACGAGCTGCCCTTCTCTAAACCTTCTCAATATCTTCCTTCAGTCCCACCTGGTGAGGGTCCCACAAGGGGCAACAGTACTCCAGGAGAGGACGCACAAGTGTGATGTAGGCAGTCTCTTTGGTGGAGCTGGTGCGTCTTCTAAGCGTTCTGCCGATGAAACGTAACCTTTGGTTCGCCTTCCCCTCAATATTTTCTGTGTGTTCTCTCCAGAGAGATTAGAGCCCACACAGAGGCGTACCGACAATGCTTCCTTCCTTTCCTTCCTTCCCACTGGTACTGCAGGTACCCTCCGCCACACGCCGCCGGAGCGTCGAGTCCTCCTGAAGCAGCCCAGCGCCATCGCCGCGGTCTCGCAGACAGTGCCCCCCCCCCCCCCCCCCTGCTATCTGGGGTCGTCGGCCCGGCCTCAGATAACCCCACGAGTCTCTCGCTGCCCACACACACACACACACACACACACACATCAGCACATCACTTTCCTCACACCAGCACATCGCCCATCACACAGCACGGCTGCCCTTCTGCCTCGTGTACTCACTCTGCGCATCACATCCGTTTACCGTTCCATTCTCTAGTAGCGCGCTGCCAAAATAATGACACAAATCTGTCAGTTTTCCATCTCATTTCTCTCATACGTTATTCCAAAGTTCGTTGGCCTGGTGTAGCAACAGTGAGTCCATATTTGAATTGAAAAGCATTCTCTGTTGCATATTATAATATTTATTTCTTTTCGACGCGTTTCGTGCTTTTGGCGCATCGTCAGAACACTGTAACAGGGAAAGTATACAAATGTCAGTATCGTACCCACTACAATATTAGGAAACAATGAACTGGGGGCGTGAACATACCTCAGAAACAGCTGCATGGCATTAGTTCGTGTAAAAGCACACGATGCTCAGCATTTTGGACTGGAAAAAATCTGAGGATTTAATCGAAAGCATCGTCAAGATTTATAAGAGGTGGGACAAAAAGTTCCTAAGATGGAAGTGAAACTGATATATTTCTATATTTTCCCTGTTACAGTGTTCTGATGATGCGCCAAAAGCGCGAAAAACGTTAAAAAGAAATAAATATTACAAATTTCCACAGAGACTACTTTTCAATTAAAATATGATTTTTCTTATCTTATTACGACGATCGTGTCTCCTTATGTAGGTCGGTGCTAAGGAGATATGACGTTCGCATTCGGAACACAAAGTTGGTGAAAACAATTTTTCCAAATAGAAATAACGCCTTTCTTTTAATCATTTTCACACCAACTCTCGCGCCATTTCGGTGATACTACCCACCCTATACGGCGATAGTACAAAACGAGCTGCCCTTCTCTGGAGTTTCTCCAAATCGTCCGTCAGTCCCACCTGGTGAGGATCCCACAATGCGCAGCAATACTCCAGAACAGGTCGCACAAGTGCGGTGTAGGCAGTTTCTGTAGTAGAGCTGGTGCATCTTCTAAAGTGTTCTTCCGATAAAACGTAGCCTTCCTTTGCCCTTTCCAGCAATATGTGCTGTACAGGTTATATACAGGATGTTAGAAAAACGTACGGCCAAACTTTCAGGAAACATTCCTCACACACAAAGAAAGAAAATATGTTATGTTGACATGTGTCCGGAAACACTTAATTTCCATGTTAGAGCTCATTTTAGTATTTCTCTTTAAATGTAAATTGAAACAATTCGTGCAGACAATTGTCAAAACACCCAATTGTTTCGTTAGTATGTACTGTACTTTCTCGATTCACCGCCAGTTGGCCCAGGTAATGTTGACTTCAGCGCTCGTGTTGACATGCGACTCATTGCTATACAGTACTAGCATCAAGCACATCAGTACGTAGCATCAACTGGTTAGTGTTCATCACGAACGTGGTTTTGCAGTCAGTGCAATGTTTAGAAATACGGAGTTGGCAGATGCCAATTTTATGTATGGATTGTAGGTATTGTTGGTGATGTCTCGATTGGGCCTCACGATCTTCCACCTACGCTCACTGGAGCACGTTATCACGATTTCATACGGGATACTCTACGTGTGCTGCTAGAACATGTGCCTCTACAAGTGCGACACAACATGTGGTTCATGCACGATGGAGCTCCTGCACATTTCAGTCGACGTGTTCGTACGCTTCTCGACAACAGATTCTGTGACCGATGGATTGGTAGAGGCGGACCAATTCCGTGGCCTCCACGCTCTCCTGACCTCAACCCTCTCGACTTTCATTTATGGGGGCGTTTGAAAGCTCTCGTCTACGCAACCCCGGTACCAAATGTAGAGACTCTTGGTGCTCGTATTGTGGACGGCTGAGATACAATACGCCATTCTCCAGGGCTGCATCAGCGCATCAGGGATTCCGTGCGACGGAGGGTGGATGCGTGTATCCTCGCTAACGGAGGACATTTTGAACATTTTCTGTAACAAAGTGTTTGAAGTCACGATGGTACGTTCTGATGCTGTGTGTTTCCAATCCGTGATTAATGTGATTTGAAGAGAAGTAATAAAATGAGCACTAACATGGAAATTAAGCGTTTCCGTACACATTTTCAAATGTTTGTAGAGCTTATGAGACTTAACTACGGGGTCATCAGTCCCTAAACTTACAAACTACTTATGAACTACTTACAAACTAGGACGGCACAAATATCCGTGCCCGAGGGGGGATTCGAACCCCCGACCGTAGTGGCCGTGCAGACCGTGACTGGAGCGCCTCAGTCCCCTCGGCCACCGCCTCTGACAGTGCTGGATACTACACAGTAGCGCGTTCATCACAGTCACTGTCTGAGTGCCTCATGGCAATTTCTCATCTCGTTTACTTTCTGTTCTTTCACGTTGCCTGTTTCATGTACTGCATTTTTACATTTTTTTCCTTTCATCGATTAAATTTAGTATTTCCTGTGATGTCTAAGGATTTTTTGTAGGTCTTGCCTTTCTACCTATTTTGTCCTCTGCTACCTTCACTATTTCATCTCTGAATGCTACCCATTCCTCCTCTACTGTTTTATTTCCCCCCGTTTCTGTCAATTGTTGGCTAAAGCTGCCTCTTCAGTTTATCCAGATCCCACGTCCTTATTTTCCTACCTTTACGGTTTTTTTTTTTTTTTTTTTTTTTTTTTTTTTTTTTTTTTTCCGCCTACAATTCATGACCAATAAGATGTGGTCAGAATGTATGTCTGTCCCTGGGTATGTCTTAGAGTTTAAGATCTGGTTCCTAAATCTGTGTATTACCATTATAAAATCTGTCTGGTACCTTGTGATGTGTGCCGGTGTCTTCCACGTATACAACCATCTTTTGTGATTCTTAAACCAGTTTGTTTGATATAAGTAAATTATGTTCCGTGCAATAACGCGCATGAAGAGGGATGAATGCTGTGGTCCTGTATTCGTTCATTCGTACCACACGAGAACCGAAGAGAAACTGTGAGTTCTCGCAAAGTCATTCAGTCAGATTACTGTGTGACATTCGATTCTACGTAAATATAATTGCGCGTTTTCCGAGCAGTGGGTTTGTCGGGTTCTTTTTATGAACATGGCAGTCGACACCTCAGTTATTTCACGTTTTGTGTTTTACCCGTTCTGAAGGTTCTGTTAGTGAGTAGCGACAGTGACGGAGGAAGAACGCCGCGGTGGAGTGGCCGAGCGCACTGAGGCGCTGTGCCGCGGTGCGACGGAGGTTCGAGTCCTCCCTCGGGCCTGGATGTTTGTGCCGTCTTTAGAATGAGTTAGTTCACAAGTAGTTTGCAAGATTAGGGACCGGTGATCGCAGTCAAGTCCCATAAGCTTTAGAAATATTCGAACGTTTTGGAGGAAGAATGACCTCGAAGTGTCAGGCTGTTACAACAGTGTTTTTGGATTTCTCGTCGATTCCGCCTTATGCGAGACACTTTTTTTTTTTTTTTTTTTTTTTTTTTTTTGTTTTAATACCCAAACAAGTTTCGGTACTAATTGTGCCATCTTCCGTAGGTTTCTGGTGTTTATTTTCTATAACACATGTTACATAGTTTGGTTATACAATCGTTGGCACAAGTTATTTGGTTTCGCAATTTTGTAAGATGTTTTAGGCCTAATTTATTCGAGGTACTTACATTGTGTCATTCGCAGGATTTGCACGTGCATTACTTGTGGAATTGCAAGTTTTGACAGCGCGTCATCTGCAAACAACAAGACGTTTTTGTTTACGAAAACTGACTGATTTGTTGTGTGCCTACATTAATTAGCCTGGGAATTGTATCGAAATTATTTCTATGTGGCTGTGTTGGCTTTCTTACATCTGAGCTGTGCTGCTGCTGCTGTTTGTTTGTGGCGTGTTGTTATGTTTAATGACGTTCAGTGCGATTTTTCTGTGAAACAGCACTGTTTACATCGCCATTTCTGTTGTCGTGGTGGGCATTCTAATTCCTTTGGTGTTGCATTTGTTTGTGTGTGGTGTGTCTGTGATTTGGATCGCGATTTTTTAATGGTTTTGATACTTGCATTGTCCATGGGTGTATATTTGTGCGTGTTTTGTTGTGTCTGTGTGTGTGTGTGTGTGTGTGTGTGTGTGTGTGTGTGTGTGTGTGTGTCTATGTGTTGAAGTGGGGGAGAGAGAGAGAGAGAGAGAGAGAGAGAGAGAGAGAGAGAGAGAGAGTTATTGTGTTGTGTGGAGCCTGTTGTAATTTTGTGTTGCGATGGAACTCTGACAAGCGGCCGCCCTCTTGACGTAACGTGCAGCTTTTGTAAGGGCCTTATTATATGTCGCTGTTTGTCACGCAGGCGCAATTGACACTAAATAAAGAAAAGTCTGAAGTAATACACGTGACCACTAAAAGAAATCCGCTGAACTTCAATTACGCGATAAATCAGTCAAACCTTAAGGTCGTAAATTCTACCAAATACCTAGGAGTTACAATTACGAACAACTTTGACTGGAGAGAACACACAGAAAATATTGTGGGGAAGGCGAATCAAAGGTTACGTTTCATCGGCAGAACGCTTCGAAGATGCACCAGCTCCACCAAAGAGACTGCCTACATCACACTTGTGCGTCCTCTCCTGGAGTACTGTTGCCCCTTGTGGGACCCTCACCAGGTGGGACTGACGGAAGACATTGAGAAGGTTCAGAGAAGGGCAGCTCGTTTTGTTTTATCACGTTACGGGGGGGGGGGGGGGGGCGGGGAAAGCGTCACGGAAATGTTGCACGAATTGGGGTGGAAATCATTAAAAGAAAGACGTTATTCATTGCGGCGTGATCTGTTCGCGAAGTTTGAATCACCGACTTTTAGTTCTGAATGTGAAAATATTTTGCTAGCACCCACCTACTTAGGGAGACATAACCATCCCAATAAAATAAGAGAAATCAGATCGAAAACGGAACGATTTAGGTGTTCTTTCTTCCCGCGCGCTATTAGAGAATGGAATTCACAAAGTTATGAAAGTGGTTAATGAACCCTCTACCAGGCACTTGAATGTGATTTGCAGAGTATCTATGTAGCAGTGGCAGCGTGGTTGCCGCCGCCGCCGCCGCCGCTGCAGGCGCTGCCGTCGCCCCCCCCCCTCCCCCCCCACATTCCTGGCGTCAGCATCAGCACAGAGTATCATATATATTTGTCTGTGGCAGCCAGTACACCCTCCGCCACGCACCGCAGCCGCCGTCACGTGACCAGCCGCTGTGTCGTCTGTGGCTGGCCGACATCGTGTGTTAAGCCCTTTTTAGACGATGAACGAAGGTGAACAAGATAGATAATAGTCTACTGAAGCGCTCCTACTAGCCCTGAACTACAAACTCAAGACAGATCTCGTGGCAGCGTGTTTAGACGATAAACGTAATAGAACAGTAATGCCCGATGTCGAAAGTGAGGTTATAACAGGCGATTTGTTATGTAGGAAGTCATAGTTTAATACTGGAATTGAGGAAACAACGCTAAATGTCATTGACGGCCAAAGAAAACCTTGCAATCGATGTTTTTGGTCAACTTAGTGTGGTAAAGTTCTGGAAAGTTAAAAAACATTTCAAAACATTCACATCTATTTTCAAGCGTAAAAAATAAACTTATGAACACATCAAGCAATATTTATAAGAGCGTAAATAGACCTTCTTTACTTTATATACTACGTTTTGCCCACTGACATTGTTAATAACGTCATGCACAACTGAATTTTTGTCTTTCATTTGGACTGACTTTTTCATTTAAAATGCTATTTAATGAAAATTGCATCATCAAATTACAATCTTATTCAAATAAACAATTGGCTTCAGTCTTTTCTGTTACGATATTGCAAAACATAAACCATTTTTCGGTTTTGGATGTGCGACCTCGCTTTTCGGTGGACAATAATCGAGATAAATATCGAAGTCATCATGAAACATTTGTAATTCACCGCTAAACCAAAGTATAATAATAAACTAAAGATTAATAAGACAGATATGCGTGCAAACCGTGTAATTGTCGACTACAATATGAAAATCGCGTGACGAAAATAGGTTAACTTCCGAAGTCAGCAGACGACCGTTCAATCAAAGCAATCTTCTAGAGAAAGCTTGACGTGACGTTGACGTTAGGTGACGGTCTGGTGACGGACAGTGTGAATGCCGTCATTAGAAATACATTTTGTAATACATTCTGATCATAAGCTTCGACATAACGCAAAATATACGTAAATGGGAAGGAAAATGGCGGACTAACTGGAGCGGTGACTGCAGCAGACAGCTACTAGCTCGCGCATGCGCAGTGAACCCACTAGTAACGAATTTAGAACTCGTCCTATTTCATTATCGCTATAATTATCGCGCTTCGATACTAGCGCGATCATACTAGTGCAGCCGTTCAAACGACTGACGGCCGCCATTGACGCAACTCGTTATCGATGTTTTACAAGGTTGATCGTTTAAAACGGGCTTTAGGTTGGCTAGGGACACACGGGCGATAGCAGGCGCCTCTGAGCGGCGCACTTGAGACGGTCATAATGGCGCCGCACTAGTCCGTGGCTGGTGCAGCTGCGTTGCAAACATTGGTTCGTTTTGCGCACGTCGCTACGTTAGTAAATGACGACGCAATCGAACGGTTAAAATGTGGGGACATGGCGTGCACGGTGTGACATTGGGGGAGGGGCAGGTCGGCAACCGGGACAGCGCGCGAGTGCTGCGGGTAGCCTGCCGCGCCGCGCAAGGCGCCGCCGGGGTGGACGTCTGCCTGTAGTCGGGCCGCCGAAAGAACCACCCTGACAGTTCTGGCAGAGGGTGGGGGACACTCGACCACCAACCTGAGCTCTGCAATTGGTAAACGTTGCCGGGGCAACGGGGCCGCGTTGCCACCCTGACACTCGAGGTCGCGCGGGGTGGCGTGCTAAGCTTCAGTCGCTGCAAACCGTCTGTCGCGTGTTCATCGTTTGTAGCGTTGTGTTACAAGAACAAAAGCTGAAAAATCATTTATGAAATTGATACAATTGCCGAAGAAAGTGGTCATAGAGGGTTCGCCTTCCACCATGTTGTCATTTCAATGTAATAGAACTCGTGTGGGCTCAGGTGAAATCGTAAGTTGCAAAAACGATAAACGTTTTTCATTAACAAAAGTAGAATTGTTAGTTCGTGAAGCACTGGGCAGTATTACTCCCACAAAATGGAACAATGTTGCCACACTTACTTGGCACATCTTAGAAGAGGCATGGGAACGAGAAGGTACACTAGAAGAACGGGTAGAAGAATTAATAATAAGATTAGGGAACGATAGTAGCAGTAGCAGCGGTGCATTGCACATGATGCGGCCGCGACTGATTTTTAATGTATCGTTTCTTTCGCAACCAAAGATGATTTACTGAAACATTACGTTATTTTATTTCTACTTCTGTGACCAATGGACTAGCTGTCGAAACTGATCTGATAATGTTACTCAGACACTATACTATGGCAGTCAACAGCGACCATAAACGAATGAGACAAAAACTTTTTTTATGTAAAAAGACAAATCATTTCACTGAAAGAGGCAGTTTTACTACTCGTAAAGTGGTTGTTCTTATTTGTTTACCCTCTCGTCAGACTGCCACAATACAGTGTCAGGGTAATAACAGCAAGTCTGTGGAAAATAGTTGTAGAAGATGAAATATATAAACAAAATTCTTCAGCTAGCGAACTTTGGCTAAAGACTAAATGATACATTATATTTAATGGAATACTGGAACATATGAAGCATTAACTCGACATATATTTCTGGACCTTTTCTTTTTAACTGAAAAATAGTGTTTTCATTAGTTTGTGGTTGTTATCGTTCGTTCACGCTTTATTAGTACATAGCAACGGTCCCAAAATTTTCGGACGTGATATTCGTGTGCCGGCGTGACAACGTGCTAGTAAAGCGTCTGTCCAGGGCGCAAGAGGTCACCCGAGCGTAGGCGCGCCCACTTTCACGAGACGCTCGCCCACGATCGCCAGCAGGCGGAACAGGGTGCAGCCTATGCAAGTGCTTCGCGCATGCGCAGACGCACGAATGGGGAACCCTACTGACAGACGAAGCCGAGTCGCGAATGTGTACTCGTCTCCTGCTTAGAGCAAAGCAGGTTGTCGACTCAGTCGTAAGTATTTTACGAGGTGATACTACAGAGGAATTGCATTGAATATTGAATATTATCTGTGTACAATTTTTATTGGATACGGAGATATAGATGTTTATATGAAAAACCAAACAAACTTAGAGCAAATGAAAATGAAGCCATTTTCACTGATTTATCCGTCAGTTTTGACTTTAAAGTAGAATTTTGTGTATCGTTTACGCGGCTATATGTATCAGAGATCACCGATTAGCACAGACCAGTGAGCTTACTGGCACAGGCATATCAATATCTGCGGCCTAAGAGACATTCATTAATGTATGTCTGTGTTTCCACCACGCTTCCACGACAGTGATCAATGTGTCACGAGTATTTTTATCTTTCAGTCTATCTGGATTTTTATCTTTGTTTTGTGTCTCTGTTCATAGTCGGTAATGTGTGTTTGACGGGAACATGTGACCTATTTAAAAAAATTGCGTATTTGATATTCCTTGTCGTTATTAAAGTCTGAAAGGACTGTATTGTTGACGATTGAAAGAATAAACAGATTTTGATTCGTACCGTAAAGTTCGTAAGTGACAGAGTATATAGCTTTTCCTAAGAGTATTTATTGCATATTTTGCGAACTTTTGCTCGTCACACTCACCCACTGCCACGCACCGCGACCAAACTCACTCACTAACATCATTAGACCGAGGGCTACCTACCACCACAACCACGAGTGGGTGGCAGTATGTGGTCATGGGGAAAAGTCTGTCAGCACGTACACACACAAGCCTTTTATATATAGATATGGATTTCTCCGTAGCACGGTGGTAGAATGTCAGACTACAAATCCAAAGGCCCCTGGTTGGATCCCCGCCAGGTCCTAGGATTTTTATCTGTCACTTTCCACTTCTTTCACCTCTGGCAGTGTTGCTCATGTGAAAAATACCGAGTAGCACCGTGGTTCGGAACCCACGTTAAGCTGTAGGTCCCCCTATAACTGGCTGGGTAAGTCAGTTCCAAGGTCGGAGGAAGGCAACGGCATACCACCTCCAAACAGGACCGTGCCTAGTAAAGCACTGTGCTGTTCAAACCAATCTTCGGATCGTTGACTGCTGTACCTTACCTTATGAACTCCATACACAAAAACATAAAATTTACTCTGAATTTTCCAATTTTCCGGGAAACTTTTCCAAATTTTTATTTCATAAGAACGTTACTCTTGCTTTTAACGTCAAATATGCAAAAATTTATAGCAATAAACGAATGATATTGATATCCCATTGAAAAAGCTCTTTCAGTTTCTCGCGAATTTTCCATTTTTCCGCGTAACTTTCCCAAAACTTTACTTCACAAGGACGTCCTACTTCCGTTGAACGTCAAAAGATCAAAATTTCAATTCGTTTTGCAACTCACTTTTACGTGGCTGCTCAGCAGCCTAGCAGCCCCTGGGTTGGACGCAGCTCTCCACGCTACCCTGTCTTTTGTTGTTGGCTTTGAGGGCACTAAACATCTAGGTCATCAGTCCCTACCCTGTCCTCTGAGAATACGTTCGGCAACCTACGTCCTTTTGAATCTGCTTACTGTATTCGTCCCTCGGTCTGCCTCTACGATTTTTACCCCACACGCTTCCTTCTAATGCTAAGTTGACGATTTCTTCATGTCTTAGAATGTATCCAACCAATCTATCCCTTCTCTTAGTCAGCATATGGCAGAAACTCCTTTTCTCCCCAACTCTGTTGACCACCTCCTCATTAGTTACGTGATCTACACATCTAACTTTCATCATTCAACTGTAGTACCACACTTGGAAAGCTTCTATCATGTCTTTGTCTGAACTCTTATGGTGTACGTTTGACTCCCATACAATGCTACACTCCAGGGAAATGCTTTCAGAAAGCACTTGATAACACTTAAACTAATATTGGATATCGGCAAATATCTTTCCAGCAGTTGGCGGTATCGGAACTGGTCAAATCTGGAATACATAACATCGTTTCTATAAGTAAGCTGAATTACTTGGCAATCCTTTAAGACAATTCAGAAGAAGCAAGGTAGATGTCAGCTGGAGATTAGTATATCACAGAATTCTAGAGTGGAATTACTCCCTTTTTGTATATAAAAAAGTAAGCATAGGAAAGTTTCCGAAGAATAGACAGAAGAACAGTATTCTTTGATCGGGATGCAGAGCATATACAAGGTGTTACAAAAAGATACGGCCAAACTTTCAGGAAACATTCCTCACACACAAAGAAAGAAAATATATTATGTGGACATGTGTCCGGAAACGCTTAATTTCCATGTTAGAGGTCATTTTAGTATTACGGATGAGACTTCATTCCAACGTGATCAAATTGTAAATTTTCACAATCAACATGCGTGGGCTGACGAGAATCCGCACGCAATTCTGCAATCACGTCATCATCACAGATTTTCTGTGAACGTTTGGGCAGGAATTGTTGGTGATGTCTCGATTGGGCCTCACGTTCTTCCACCTACGCTCACTGGAGCACGTTATCACGGTTTCATACGGGATACTCTACGTGTGCTGCTAGAACATGTGCCTTTACAAGTGCGACACAACATGTGGTTCGTGCACGATGGAGCTCCTGCACATTTCAGTCGACGTGTTCGTACGCTTCTCGACAACAGATTCTGTGACCGACGGATTGGTAGAGGCGGACCAATTCCGTGGCCTCCACGCTCTCCTGACCTCAACCCTCTCGACTTTCATTTATGGGGGCGTTTGAAAGCTCTCGTCTACGCAACCCCGGTACCAAATGTAGAGACTCTTGGTGCTCGTATTGTGGACGGCTGTGATACAATACGCCATTCTCCAGGGCTGCATCAGCGCATCAGGGATTCCGTGCGACGGAGGGTGGATGCGTGTATCCTCGCTAACGGAGGACATTTTGAACATTTCCTGTGACAAAGTGTTTGAAGTCACACCGGTACGTTCTGTTGCTGTGTGTTTCCATTCCGTGATTAATATCATTTCAAGAGAAGTAATAAAATGAGCTCTAACATGGAAATTAAGCGTTTCCGGTCACAAGTCCACATAACATGTTTTCTTTCTTCGTGTGTGAGGAATGTTTCCTGAAAGTTTGGTCGTACCTTTTTGTAACCCCTGTATAAGTAAGTTGAATTACTTGACAATCCTTTAAGATAATTGAGAAGAATCAAGTTAGAATGGAACTATTCCTGTCCTTTTGTATATAGAAAACTAAGGATGGGAAAGATTCCAAAGAATAGACAGAGTGGCAGTATTTTTTGATCGGGATGCGGAGCATATATTTGAATGCACAGTGGTTAATAATAAAAATAATTAGTAATGTTATACGGCCCCTGTGGGTGGACAAAGTTAAAAGAGTGGCGTTAAGTTTGTGGTCTGGATATGCAGGAGAGAGGAATCAGAAAATTCTGGCTGGTTGCCCTCGCTTGTACAGAGGGGCTGCGTCTGTATACATGAGCTGGCTAGACTGACCCCGTAGCCTCTGTACGTGGCCGGGACTCGAACCTAGGGCTGGCCGAATGCTCGGGATTTGCCGATACAGCAGAGAACTCGATACAGTAGCCAACTGCTCCCCCACTCAGGTAGTGGCGTATCTACAAACGACACACGAGGAATTTCCAAGTACCGGGTTATCGCTTTGCTCAGAACTAATTTCATAGAAAGTACAAGTACATGTAAAAGATAGGAAGGGTATAACTGTGAAAAATTTTACATCGCGATTGCTATCGTTTAATTACCGCCTATATTCGTTACTGTTTTTAGTTGCGACGTGCACCCTAGAAGCTACTATAGTCGGAATTTCACAGTTATTAATACATCCCAATAGTACATTAATGAGACGGTATGTTCGTATAAATGGTATAGTGCACAGCACGGAAAAGATTTATCATTTTGACTGTTTCTTCCGTCGCTTCTTGGTAGAACATAATCAAATAAATTAAAAACACAATTTTGTGTGTGTTTATTTTTGCTTACTTAACTGGTTTTCGGCTTATTAGGCCATCTTCAGAGTATTTACTGCTGTGGCAAAGAGGTTACAATGTTTAGGTACAGTATAGGAAGAGATGACAAATGACTCCACTTAGATCAACACTTCTTTTGCATTGTGTTATTACAGTTATGAACTAAAAATCTAAACTGTAGTACAAGAATATACAATGTGTGGAGGGTAAAACAAGGAATAAATTTGAGTATAACTAAGGAACTAAAACTACCTGCTATTACAAACAAACTGATAATGCTGATAAATATATATATATAAGTTCCTTGTTAATAATTCTGCACTATAATTATAGATGGTGTTGCATATGACAGTTGTAAGGCCAGGTTTGAAGTGGAATCCATAACTTAAAATGAATCGTTACTTCATTAGATTAAACTAAACAAATCTGTCTAATGAAATTAATATTCTAAAAATTCAGGTAGACGAAAATGAGTGTTATGTTGTAAGCTACACTGGGACCAAATTTTCAAAACTTAAAAATAAAACATAATAAATAAATACACAGGAGTTTGAAACTGTGGGGGTAAACAAGGAATCCAGTTTTTTGAATAAAATAAATAAAATGCTAGGTCTACATTTAAGGTTTTTTGGTTTTTTGTAATGGAGGAATGGAACAGCCAGTGTGGGAGTTGATGGAAAACTTAGGTAATTGACTGTACTATGAGGAAATGTATGAAGAGACTGGAACTGACAGGGTAGGAGGTAATGTGACTCAGGGATGAATTAAGTGAAATCTAATAGGGGTGAACTGTTTAGTTGTGTTTGATCATTTAATACTACATCAGGGCTATGGGCTAGGTGTTTATTGATTTCAAGAGCTTCCAATAAGTTAAGTTTTTGGCCCTTGTTTGCTAAGTGAAGGACTTGAAACAGTGGCTGGTAGCTATAGCCCTCACTCAGTACATGCTCGGCAAATGTGGACTCCTGATTCTGTAGTCTCCAGCTGCGTTGATGTTCAGCTAGTCTGCCTGACTGGCCAATATAAAACTTTACAAGTAATTTATGAATATCGTGGTTGTGGATGGTAGAGCTGGTAAGTAGCTGGGACCTTCGTGGCTCGTCGCTCAGCTGGAGGGCGCCGCCCCTGGCTGGCTGTGACGTCACGCTACCCTAGCTGCCGCTCCCCCACAGCTTCCCCCTCTTCCCCCCTCCCCCTATCCTCACCCCTCTATTTCCGGAGCGGCGCGCGGCTGGAGACGGCGGCATGGTGGGGGGTGTGACGTCACGCGCCCTGTCCTAACACCACTCGCCGTGTCTCTCTTCACTGCACAACTTCCTGAGCAAGCCTCACATAAGAACGGCAACCCACGTCTGTCTGAATCTGCTTACTGTATCCATCTCTTGGTCTTCCTCTGCGGTTTTTACCCCACACACTTCCCTCCGACGCTAAATTCACAATTCCTCGATGTCTAAGAATGTGTCCTACCGCCGGCCGCGGTGGCCGAGGGGACTGAGGCGCTTCAGTCACGGTCTGCACGGCCACTACAGTCGGGGGTTCGAATCCCCCCTCGGGCACGGATGTTTGTGCCGTCTGTAGTCTTAGCTAGTTCCTAAGTAGTTTGTAAGTTTAGGGACTGATGGCCCCGTAGTCAAGTCCCATAAGCTCTACAAAAATTTGAACATTTTTTTGTGCCCTACCAATCTATCCCTTCTTTTAGTCAATATATGCCAGAAATTTCTTTTCTCCCCAATTCTGTTTAGTACCTCCTCATTAGTTACGCGATCCACCCACCTAATCTTCAGCATTCTTCTGTAGCACCACATTTCAAAAGCCTCTATCCTCTTCCTGTCCGCACTGTTTATCGTCCATGTCTCACTCCCATACAAGGCAATACTCCATACAAACGCCTTCAGAAAGGACTTCCTTAGGTTTAAATCAATATTCGATGTTAACAAATTTCTCTTTTTCAAAAACGCTTTTCTACCCATTGCCATTCTGCATTTTGTATCCTCTGTACTGCGACCATCATTTGTTATTTTACTGCCCAAGTAACAAAACTCATCTACCTCCTTTATTGCTTCGTTTCCCAATCTAATTCCTTCAGCATCACCTGATTTTCTTACACTGCACTCCATTACCCTAGTTTTGCTCTTCTTAATGTTCATCTTATATGCTCCTTTCAGCATGCTGTCCATTCCATTCAATTGCTCTTCCAGGTCCTTTGCTGTATCTGACAGAATTACTATGTCGTCGGCAAAACACAATGTTTTTAATTCTTCACCCTGAACTTTAATTCCTTCACCAAATTTCTCCTTGCTTTCCTTTATGGCTTGCTCAATGTACAAATTGAATAACAATGGAGAAAGACTACAACCCTGTCTTACTTCCTTTCCAACCACTGCATCCCTTTCATGCCCTTCAACTCTGACAACCGCTGTCTGGCTTTTGTACAAGTTGTAAATAACCTTACGCTCCTTATATTTTATTCCTGCTTGCTTCAGAACTTGAAAGAGTTTATTCCAATCAACATTGTCAAAAGCCCTCTCCAAGTCTACAAAAGCTACAAATGTAGGTTTGCCTTTTCTTAATCTATCTTCTAGGATAAGCCGTAAAGTGAGTATTGCCTCCCGTGTTCCTACATTTCTCCTGAACCCAAACTGATCTTCCCCGAGGTGGGCTTCTACCAGCTTTTCCATCCTTCTGTATAAAATTCGTGTTAATATTTTGCAACTATGACTTATTAAACTGATGGTTCTGTAGTTTTCTCACCGGTCTGGACCTGGTTTCTTTGGAAAGGGGATTATAACATCCATATGGGCCAAAAATTCTGAAGAGCCAAGAAAAAGGCGTCTGTTCCTGGACACATGTTGTGGCCGGCGAGTGTGTCAGCAGTCAGCACCAGATCACGCGTGGGCCAACAGCTCCACACTAATCGACGGTACTTTCGTTAAACTACTTCCAAATTGGATTCTTTTCTCTTCTTTCTGGCATTTACTACCTAAAAAAGACAAAATTAATGCAATTAGGACAATAAGTAGACTGAAGTCGATTCACTAGTCTCGCAATTACGAGTTTGCCACAAATACGAGCGTCTCAGAACAAGACAACAGAAAAAAAGCACTCCACCGTTATAACACCAAGTAATTAGTGATTTGTTGTTGTTGTTGTTGTCTTCAGTCCGCAGACTGGTTTGATGCAGCTCTCCACGCTACCCTGTCCTGTGCAAGTCTCTTCATCTGAGAATACGTTCGGCAACCTACATCCTTTTGAATCTGCTTACTGTATTCGTCCCTCGGTCTCCCTCTACGATTTTTACCCCACACGCTTCCTTCTAATGCTAAGTTGACGATTCCTTAATGTCTCAGAATGTGTCCAACCAATCTATCCCTTCTCTTAGTCAGGATATGCCAGAAACTCCTTTTCTCCCCAATTCTGTTGAGAACCTCCTCATTAGTTACGTGACCTACCCATCTAATTTTCATCATTCGTCCGTAGCACCGCATCTCAAAAGTTTCTATCATCTTTTAATTTTAACTCCTTATCGTCCACGTTTCACTGCCATACAATGCTACACTCCAGGCAAATGCTTTCAGAAAGGACTTCCTAACATTTAAATTAATATTGGACTCTACTATACGGCTACCACAAGTTCCACAGTGTTGCCACTCTTCTTGTAGAAAGATACTCTTTAGGTACACAACAAACATGCCAAGTGGTTATTTCGAAATGCCAGAGCCTCGACATGACAACCGCAATAGAAAATACGCGGCAATAATTCGTTTGCTTTCACAAGTAGCCTTTCCGATGTTCTTCTCGAGAGCACTAGCTTTACATCTGCCATCTTGACTTCCGTTTTTTTGTTTTGCAATGGGCAAACAACATTAGATAGCTCTTTTTCCGCCTTCCTGAACACACAGTAGCTGGAATCGGTGGTGCAGACAGTATTTCGAAAACTAAAGTCACGGTTGCGACTAAGACTGCCAATGTTTCAGTATACGTTTACGCAAACTGAACAGGGAAACGTGTGTTCGACACGATCGGTGTTTCGTAAACCGACATTAGTTATTACAGAGTACCTTCCGCTTTCAGTGACACTGGTTGATAAACCTTTGCACGATAACCCGGTCCATCTGAGGTGAGCGTTCAAAGCTCAGGTACCTCAAATGAGGTCTAATAATAGTGCAAGAACGTCTCCTAGACGGCAGTGTTGGTGGGTGGCGCGTGGGAACTTTAGGTTCGTCACTCCATTCTTGGTATAGCCTCGAAGCTGTGTTGTGAAAGTTTGTCACTGTTCTGTTGAGTGTTGATGAGATGGTGATTCCTTTCAAAGGAAGATCATCACCGAAGCAGTACCTCCCCAAAAAGCCACAGAAATGGGGCTACAAAGTGTGGGCGCGGGCACGTGTGCTGCACGTGTGTTGCTTGGAACTGTTTCAAGGTGCTGCAGGAGGACGCCGTAATGTTGCGAATGTGGCGCTCCGTCTGTGTCACGACATCCACGGAAAGAAGCACGAGGGCTGTGGTGACAATCTCTTCAGTAGCAAGAGTGAAAGAGCTAAACGTACGGTACCATTCGCAATAACAGACTGGAGGGAGCAGATGAAAAACTGAAGTCGGCGAAAGAATCACAGAAGAAGGGATGCGGCAGTTCTCCAGTAGTAGAAGGCGGTACTGTCACAAGACGGATCGACGATTCAGCTGTAACTGTTGTAACACTTTATGCAGAAAGAGTTGCTACCCGATTTTGTCGAAAGGAAAAGAATTTTATAGAGATCGAAAGACCCCACTGCGTCGGAATTTATAATAAGCACACGGGAGGGGTAGACCTAATGGATTCTGTGGCGACCCTCTGTAGAAATGACACCGGAAACCTTCGGTGGTACACGAGGATTTTCAACCACATGCTAAATGTGACTTTAGTAAATGCACGGATACTGTGGAGGATGAGTGAAAAAGAAAATACCGATTTACTAGCATTCAAAAGTAGAGTCGCCTCTGGGCTAATACACAAAGGGAAAGCAGAGATTGCCAGAAAGAGTAGAGGCACGTCCAAAGCAGAGAGCCCGTCTCTGCGCTTGGACGGTGGATCGCACTGGCCACACCGGCCACGCCGGGTGGTTCGAACGCCGACAGGTGTCACGGTCGGGACTGACGGCGGAAAACACGTTACGCTTGTGAAAAGTGTCGACGAGTGCACGAAACAACTTCATTGCAGACAGAATACTAAATAGTGAACTCTCTGATATTACTAATAAATGTTCTAAATGTGTGCACTCTTTGTATTCTTTCATATTACTAATAAATGTGCCATGTAGTAGTTTTTGTGGTCACTGTTCTCATGTGAGGACATATACCTATTGGTCTACGAAAGTATTTTTTTAGGTAAATGATGATTAATTCTGTGTAAGATAGGTCTTAAGGAATCAAATAATGTATTAGAATTATTTTTTTTCAATTTCGGTTTGATAATTGGTGCATGAGAGGCTTACGCACAGTGATGCCTTGTTTTGCAGACTGGTGAACTGTGGCTGCTGCAGGCGCCAGCCACCGCACCGTGTCTCTCTTTGTCCTGCTGTCGAGTTCCTGCAGTGTCGGTGTCAGCGTCAGTGTTGGTGTTGGTGTTTGTGTTGCAGACGGCGGCGATGGAGCACCTCCGCCATCACCAGCAGCAGCAGCAGCAGGACGACTCGTCGTACAACTCGACGAGCGAGAACGAGCTCGAGTCGGACGCCGAGGACGACCCCGAGAAGCTGCTCAACGCCTGGCTGGGCGAGCTCAACTCTCTGACCGGGGTGAGTAGCCTGATCAGCGCCGATTATAAGTAGCCTGCTACTAGAGGTCAACTCTCTGACCGGGGTGAGTCTTGTACATCAAATAGTACACTACGTAAAATGTCAATAGGTGGACCAACATGTACCAGGTGATCAAAAAGTTTGTATAAATTTCAAAACTTAATAAATCACGGAATAATGTAGCTAGAGAGCTAAAAATCGACACACATGCTACGAATGACATGGGGTTCTGTAAAAAAAAAAAAAAAAAAAAAAAAAAAAAAAAAAAAAAAAAAAAAAAAGGATTGTTAGACTCGTGTGAAAGATCTCTTTTGCGCGCGTCGTTTGGTGACGATCGTGTGCTCAGCCGCCACGTTCGTCATGCTTGGCCTCCCAGGTCCCCAGACCTCAGTCCGTGCGATTATTGGCTTTGGGGTTACCTGAAGTCGCGAGTGTATCGTGATCGACCGACATCTCTAGGGATGCTGAAAGACAACATCCGACGCCAATGCCTCACCATAACTCCGGACATGCTTTACAGTGCTGTTCACGACATTATTCCTCGACTACAGCTATTGTTGAGGAATGATGGTGAACATATTGAGCATTTCCTGTAAATAACGTCATCTTTGCTTTGTCTTAATTTGTTACGCAAATTATTGCTTTTCTGTCTGTATAAAATTTCTTTCTGTGCATGGTGGAGGGTACTTAACTTACGGAATTTTACAAAATGCATAGTTTTGCTCCAATCTTCATGAATTTTTGCACACACTGGGTAAATAAATGTTTGTATGGTACGTGACAGAGGTTACCTTGCAGAAAAAGTTACCGAGAGAGGGAAAGGTGGAAACGAACAGAGAGCTGGTAGAGAAACAGGTGGATGCAGAGAGAGGGGGGGAGGGGAAGTGGACTACGAGAGTATAAGACACGCAAACAAACAGCCGGGCAACATAGGGCCTACAGCTAGTCACCAATAGTCTTGTTTAGAAGTTTGGACCCATCTCGTACCACTTCAGTTTGAGTTTATTGCTGGCACAAAAAATTAAAACGACTGCTGCAAAGAAAAATACGAAGGGAGTAGGTTGTACAATTCGAGGTTTAAGATCTCCACTGTTTCTCGAGGTTCTCTCTCCCAGTGCTGGGACTTTCACGAATGTTTAAAGAAATAACGAGAATGCTTTCGTTAGGCCTGCTAATATGCTCCACAAGAGGAACTAGATGCAGACGTCAGAATTTGTGACAGTTTTGAAAAACTTTGTTAAGCAGCTCACTCGTTGAAACATCTTAATTTGCAGTCTCGACTTTCAGTCACGATTTTGCGTTATCTTGTGTGTTTGTGTGCAACGTTTAATGAGTAATTTTTTTTATATTAGTATCGAAAAACCGGCCGCAGTGGCCGAGCGGTCTGCGGCGCGTCAGTCACGGTCTGCACGGCCGTTACGGTCGGGGGTTCGAACCCCGCCTCCGGCACGGATGTTTGTGTCGTCTTTAGTATAACGTAATTGATAAGTGGTTTGTAAGTTTAGGGACTGATGACCCCGCAGTTAAGTCCCATAAGCTGTACAGACATCTGAACGCCGTAGTACTACTTAGCTGTTAAGTTCCTCTTCAGGTCCCCCTGTTGTGCACACCAGATGACGCAGTAGTGCGCTAGCCCTGCGTCGTCTGCGAGTCTTCACCATTCTGACGGCTGGGCGCATGCTTCTGAAAATCAGTGTGGGAGCTCGTTACCTTTTCTGCTACAAGGTTCAAAGCCGGCCGCGGTGGCCGAGGGGACTAAGGCGCTTCAGTCACGGTCTGCACGGCCACTACAGTCGGGGGTTCGAATCCCCCCTCGGGCATGGATATTTGTGCCGTCCTAGTTCGTAAGTAGTTCATAAGTAGTTTGTAAGTTTAGGGACTGATGACCCCGTAGTTAAGTCCCATAAGCGTCACAAACATTTGAACAAGGTTCAAAGAATGGGTCAAGCAGTGCTCGATTTCACTGATTTCTGCTTGCAACCTAGAAAACGTACCAGTCATATTTGTCGCTCTGTCAGTAGTAATAAAGTTGTACGATTTGATATCTGGAGAAAAACGAGAGAGATCATCCACTGATATTAGTAATGCGATTTCACTTTGGGAGATTCAATATTATAGAAAACAAAATGAGAAACAAAAAAATTCATATATTTGAAAGTTAGCACCACTGGTACGTCCAGGAAATTTTGAGAAGTTTAAAACGAATGTGACGATTGAAGTATGTTACAATTTTGTTACGTATTTGCCTCTCAGATAGACGAAAGTCTTTCATAAACAGTTTGATTTGGTCGTGCATCTCTGTTATTGGATGCTGTTAGGCCTGCAATGACTAATTTCAGAAAGTGCATAGTGATGTGAGTATGGAACGGTAAATTTAATATGCAGTTTTAATGTATTGGACAATGAAGTTTGCCCCTTTCATTTAGAGAGACACATTTCCTCACGACTGACAAACAAAGTAAAGACAACTAAGCCCACGAACTGTGCCGAGATATATACGCATGCTGCACTCGCTTAACTCTGAGGAAACGTTTGAGACGGCGGTTACTTGTATGGCGACAGCGCGCAGATGGCGCCTCTTATGACGGCAGACAGTGCAGCAGTGACGCCTGTCCTGGGTCCACTCTTCAGTCCACTTGTGTACACGTGTCGCTATTCAGCTGGGCTACTTCCCTGTACTGTACTGCCCGTGGTGTAGTGAGCAGAACTAGTGGAGCTACCAGAGCAGCCCCTGGCTGCCACTGGACATCGCTCTGGTGGCCTCTGTCTCTGTCTCTCCCTCGCAGCCTGTGCAGTGGCAGCCTAGCGGCTAGGTCGCGACTCCTATAGTGCGATTAAGACTACTTTAGACTGGAGAGCTAGCCGCTCGCGTGTCCTTGAGAGGGTGCGGGCCAACCCCACGGCGAGTTGAACACCCCCACGCTGCATTGTTGCCACTACCTCACCGTTAGCTGTCAGTAGCGGCTAACACGTGGTGTTGTGCGCGTCGTGTCGTGAACTCCGTGTTATATTGCCGTCTGCTTTTCGTCTGTTTCGACTGCGTGGGCGCGCGCGCGCGTGTGTGTGTGTGTCAGATTACTGCAGTGCCCTGAGCGTACGAAATGTCCGAAAAAAATAAGCGGGGTCGTCCTAGAATCCACAGTCCGAAACAATCTTTTAAAAAAGTCGGACATTACGAGGACAATCGCGTGAATATGTGTGCAACGTAAGACGATATTTTGAGATGGAAAGGGAGAATGGAGGGCCTCTTATTTCCATTAATAAGGTTGTCGAGAGGACTGCAGCGGCATTAAAAGTAGGCAGAACAGCCGTTATTATTTTTTACAATATTTCGATCACTTTCCACTTCTTTCACCTCTGGCAGTATAGCTTATGTGAAAAATACCGAGTAGCACCGTGGTTCGGAACCCACGTTAAACTGTAGGTCCCCCTATAGCTGACTGGGTAAGTCAGTTCCAAGGTCGGAGGAAGGCAACGGCATACCACCTCCAAACAGGACCGTGCCTAGTAAAGCACTGCGGTGTTCAAACCAATCTTCCGATTGTTGACTGCTTTTTTAAGTACTAACATCAAAATATCATTAGCAAACTTAGATAACGCACCAGAACTGTTTATAACCTCAAATACTAGAAAGACGTAAGAAAACGAAATACTGTAAAACGTAATTATGTATATATTACAGGTTACTGGATGCCTTACAATAAAGGCGAAATGCATATGGAAAAATAGTGTTATCAGTTACATAGACGGCTGCATAGACAAATATTTGCATTATAGTATATAATTTGTACCTTTTGGTGGTGGTGGTGATTTCGTTATCTTGGCATTTCGAGTTGTAGTATTCGTTGCTAAATTAACGGGACAAGTGAAAATGTAGCGGTAAGTCTCCCTAAGCGGCGGTGAATGTGCCGCATTCACCGTCCCCGCCCCGCATTTCAAGCATACCGCGCTGGCAGAAGCAGCTGGCAACGCAGCACCCTGCCCCAGCCAACTGTCGAGTGCCAAGTAGTTGTAATCGCACTGTACACCGCCGTGCCTTTTCGCCAGTACTGCGCTGCTGCCTCACTCTGCGTTTCTGGGCAGGCAGTGTGCTGGACGGGGCGGCTACTGGCTGTGGGTCGATGCTGGCACTGGGGAGGCCCAGCCCAGCCCCGCCCCGCCCTCTGGCCGGGGCGTTCACCCCACAGGCGGCCAGGCACCAGGCGGCCACAGCTTAAAGGCGCACAGGCTGCCTCAGCAGCCACTCGTGACTCACGGTCAGCTACACTCCGCGATGCTATGCGTGCGCAGGCATCTCCTGGCCAGCAGAGGACGCCCACTCGCCGTCGCCCAACTGGTGCTGCACGCAGGGCGCAAGTGCCCCGGTGCCAACTGCAGGTGGCCGAGCTTTCAGGAAACGTGACGCAGTTTGATGCCGACCTACCGCCGTACGCGCCTTAAGCCCTTTTTAGACGATGAACGAAGGTGAACAAGATAGATAATAGTCTACTGAAGCGCTCCTAGCCTGCTAGCCCTGAACTACAAACTCAAGACAGATCTCGTGGCAGCGTGTTTAGACGACAAACGTAATAGAACAGTAATACCCGATGTCGAAAGTCAGGTTATAACAGGCGATTCGTTATGTAGCAAGTCATAGTTTAATACTGGAATTGAGGAAACAACGCTAAATGTTATTGACGGCCAAAGAAAACCTTGCAATCGATGTTTTTGGTCAACTTAGTGTAGTAAAGTTCTGGGAAGTGAAACAACATTTCAAAACATTCACATCTATTTTCAAGCGAAAAATATAAAATTATGAACACATCAAGCAATATTTATAAGAGCGTAAATAGACCTTCTTTACTTTATCTACGCCCTGTGACGGCGTGTGGCTCTCTGCTGAAAGATGGTACAATAGTACTGTTCTAGTTGTAATTGTGTGTAATGTGTTGTCGTAATGTACACAGGCACATTAATAGAACCAGTTTGTTTTTTGCCAGCAGTCTGCACTTCTGCTATAGGCTGAAAGAAGAAAGAAAATTTATAGGATGACTTGTAAACAGTTTTTGAAAGATATTCGTCGCCGTGTTTAATGCAGGTTCGTGGATCTCTTCGTTCAGCGCCACACAGACACACTGCTGAAGAGGTCTTCTGTAACTTGCTGCAATCTGATTAGTGTATAAGAGCATCCAGAACACTTGGTTATATCTCACCTTCATCAAATTCTTGAAGTGGTCGTTTGAAGTTGTTTGTGTACTTTATATAAAAAAAAAAAAAATGACTTCGCAGACTCTCATTAATTTCAGGTTAATATTCTTCTATTGTTTCTTCGTAAATAACAATAATAGTTTTTGCTTAACCAAACGTACTTTCAGTTTTTAGAACATGCCATCATATATCTTCCTAAAACACAACAAGAGAACAAACATAAAACAATGTCTGACAAAGAGTCTTAAGCTCCACAGTTCACAGCACTACACGAAGGAATATCTCGGCAACTATATATTCGAAATCACTGTCACATGAATTACTAAATTTACTAAATGTACTACTACAATGGGATTCCTGTCCAGGAGGTCGCGGGTCGACTCCAGACAACAGCAGTGGCGAATTTCTGCCGCTGCTCGGCAGTGCGTGCGCCTGTACTCTGCTCCGGTACGGGTCGTGAGGGCGAGCTAACATAGCATCAGATTAAGTACAGCGCGCGCGGAGGCGTTTAAACGGCCACTCTTCCCGCGCTCAATACGTGGATGCCTCGGGAAAAAGTCCTGATAGCTTGTACAGTGCGACGTGCCCTCTGCCACGCACTGGGCAGTGGTTGGCAGAGCGCTGCTGTAGCTGTACACTGGCGTCACGGTACCCGCAACATCGTACACGTTGTTTCATTAATTTGTGTTGGCAAGAGATTTATTAGTTTCTCCATCACTGGAGGCTTGCTGTGGCCGCAACTGTGGTTCAAATTTTGATGAAACTCCAGCTGCAGTTGCAGTTATTGGTGCTTTATTTAAGGCCACACCGGTAGTGTCAAGTGATCACTCGACGTTGCTTTCTCTGTGTCGTAACGTCTGTCACACTTGGAAATGACCTAACACAGAGGCCGAAACCGGTAGTGTGGGCTTAAATGGAGCACCGATAATCGCAACTGGAGCTGGAGTTTCATTAAAAAAAAAAAAAAAAAAAAAAAAAAAAAAAAAAAAAAAAAAAAAAAAAAAACAAGAAATTTAACGCCGAAGATTGACTATACGAAGAGCGAAAAAGTACAGAGCGGGGTGCTTGTTTTTTCTTTTGCTTTCGTTTCAGTTTGGTTGTCAGCGAGAGAAGCGATGGACCCGGCACATCGGGACGTCCGTTTCTGCGGCCCTCACCGTTCACTGCGTTACTAACCCTCGCAGACCCTCTGGCTAGAATTGCGTACATAACTTTTACAGTGTCTGAGGTAGATCAGAAACATTTTTTCTCAATTGAAACAACATGTACACGATGACTATGAGTCTTCAACCTTTTCGTCGTGCACCCTTACTGTCAGCTGCGGAAGATCACTGTAAAAATAGCGAGCAGTCAGTCAGTGCTCCGCTGCCCGCCAGCTTCTGAAGACGCAGGTTGTGGCTTACTCGTGTTCCACTTTTACGTAGCAACTATTGAACGATTACTTTATTTGGTACAAAATTTAGTTCTACAGAATTAATTATTTTAGTCCATAGAAAGAGCCTAGCTTTTCAGCATATGCAATTTTGCAGTATGTAAATGGATGCATACAACAGCGTAAATCTTGCATCTAAAATCATTGAAAACCTAAATGAGCAGGAATACAGCAAAACAATCATTTCCTACCTCAAAAAAAAAAAAAAAAAAAAAGAAAAAAAATCAGGTATGGAAGGGTTAAGCCGCCCCACTACGCGTCGAACGTCGGTTTTCCACGCACAGCGATCTTCTTCCTAAAGACACCTGTACGAGATTTTGTCGAAGTTGGTCTGGTAGTGTATGAGGACAGACATGTTTTTATAAGAGGTGTGAAGTGAGCAGCCGGTGCCAGTCGTGCAGTCGACATCGGCGATGCGGCACGACGTGGAATGCCGGCTGCGAGAACGGGACTATAGTCGGGCCGCCGAAAGAACGACCCTGAAGTTCTCGCACGTGGCCCGCAGAGGGTGGGGGGACACTCCACCACCAACCTGAGCTCTGCAATTCGAAATCGTTGCCGGGGTAACGGTGCCGCGTTGCCACCCTGACACTCGAGGTCGCGGTGGGTGGCGTGCTAAGCTTCAGTCGCTGCAAAGCATCTGTCGCGTGTTCATCGCTACCGGTTTTGTTCGTGCCGTGTTACGTGTCCTTAATTTCAGACGTGTGTGAGATGGCTTCTTCCTCTAACCGTAAGAAAGTCACTTCAGTGACCAATAGACTGGCTGTCGAAACTGATCTGATGATGTTACTCGGTCACTATACTGTGGCAGTCAACAGCGACCGTAAACAAATGAGGAAAAAGAAAAGCTCTTCTTTTTATGTAAGAAGACAATTTCACTGGAAGAGGCGATTTTATTACTTGTAAAGTAGTTGTCGTTATTTTTTTATCCTCTCGGCAGACTGCCACAATACAGTGGCCGAGTAATAACGCCGAGTTTTTGGAAAATGGCTATATAAGATGAAATATATAAACAAAATTCCTCAACTAGCGATCTTTCGCTGAAGAGTAAATTATACATTATAGTTAAAGAAATACCGGAAGATATGAAGCTTTAGTTTAACTCTACATATATTTCTAAACCTTTCTTTTTAACTGCAAAAAAAGTGTTTTTCATCACTTCGTGGTTGTTATCGTTCGTTTACGCTTTATTAGTACATAGCAACGATTCCAAAATATTCGGCCGTGATATTCGTATGCCGGCGACCGACACGGCGCAACAACAAACAGCGGCATAGCAGCATTGGCAACATAGCCGCCAGCTGTCAGAGTCGTTGTTTCGGCGGCTCCACTATAGGAAACATTCTGGAGTCTCGTGCGACGTGACGGAAGTGGAACCGTACGAGAAACTGGTGCGGGCCGTCGACAGACGTTGAACCTAACGTCGGCCACGTTGCGTCTCGGAGGCGCAGGGCAGCCTGTCCGCTCGAGGCCTCTAGTGTAGTGGTGAGCAGAGGCAGGCGGCCTGGGAGTCCCTGCTGTGGGGCTCTGTGGTGGCGTGGGTGGCGCGTCTAGGCAGCTGCCTGCGCGTCCACTGCCCACTGCGGACTGCGGCAGTTGTAGGACAGGTGGCCGCAGGGACTGAGGCACCTGCAGGCGCGGACGCTGTGGCGGTACACCTGCAGGTGTCAGCACGCGGCAGCAGCCAGGCGTGACACACCGGCGGCAGCAGAGGGCCGAGTGACGTGACGCAGCAGCCTCTCTAGAGAGAGCAGCGAGCAGCCCATCTGCTGGATGCTGGCGGCCGATCCCCACTTCCTCCCCCCATCCCCCCTGGTGAATACTGCATGCCACTTCTCCCCCTCCCCTTCCCACCCGCGCGCCACGGCTGCCGACGAGCGACTGACAAGTCTGAGCTGAGCTGTCTGCTGTGTCTGCGGCGGCGGCGGAGCGGCAACTGCGCAGCGCAGAGCCACCTAGCGGCGGCGGAGCGACAACTGCACAACAGCTGCTGCCACCTAGCGGCGGCGCGCCCGCACTCGCTGCCTCGGCGCCCGCGCCGCCAGGTGGCAGCAGCGGCGCCCGCGGCACGCCCGCACTCGCATTGACGGCCACGCTTTATCGCCGCCGTCCGTTATCTCGTTATTTACTCCACTAGACAAACACACTCGCCCCTCACCCACCACACTGTCGGATTACAGCTCAACATCCGCTTTAAGCAGACGCTTCACATATTCCGCCACCGCCACACGTTCGCTCAGTCGCCATCATCACTAGCCGCTAGCCGCCTCTGTCTCGTTTCGTATTACATCTCGGTGCTAGTTTGGTTGCTTTCCTTGAAAAGGAAGTGGAAACGGTGATCGTACGTCCAGAAATTATATAACGGAATTGCATAATTATGTCAAACTATTACATCAAAGTACTCGATTAACAAACTGTTGTTGTTGTGGTCTTCAGTCCGGAGACTGGTTTGATGCACCTCTCCACAATACCCTATCCTGAGCAAGCCTCTTCATCTCCTCATAAGAACGGCAACCTACATCTGTCTGAATCTGCTTACTGTCACCATCTCTTGGTCTTCCTCTGCGGTTTTTACCCCACACACTTCCCTCCAACGCTAAATTCACAATTCCTTGATGTCTAAGAATGTGTCCTACCAATCTATCCCTTCTTTTAGTCAAGGTATGCCAGAAATTCCTTTTCTCCCCAATTCTGTTCAGTACCTCCTCATTAGTTACGCGATCCACCCACCTAATCTTCAGCATTCTTCTGTAGCACCATATTTCAAAAGCCTCAATCCTCTTCCTGTCCGCACTGTTTATCGTCCATGTCTCACTCCCATACAAGGCAACACTCCATACAAATGCTTTCAGAAAGGACTTCCTTAGGTTTAAATCAATATTCGATGTTAACAAATTTCTCTTTTTCAAGAACGCTTCTCTACCCATTGCCATTCTGCATTTTATATTCTCTGTACTGCGACCATCATTTGTTATTTTACTGTCCAAGTAACAAAACTCATCTACCTCCTTTATTGCTTCGTTACCTAATCTAAGTCCTTCAGCATCACCTGATTTTCTTAGACTGCACTCCATTACCCTAGTTTTGCTCTTGTTAATGTTCATCTTATATGCACCTTTCAGCACACCGTCCATTCCGTTCAATTGCTGTTCCAGGTCCTTTGCTGTATCTGACAGAATTACTATGTCATCGGCAAAACGCAATGTTTTTAATTCTTCACCCTGAAATTTAATTCCTTCTCCAAATTGCTCCTTGCTTTCCTTTATAGCTTGCTCAATGTACAAATTGAATAACATTGGAGAAAGGCTACAACCCTGACTTACTCCCTTCCCAACCACTGCATCCCTTTCATGCCCTTCAACTCTGACAACCGCTGTCTGGTTTTTGTACAAGTTGTAAATAACCTTACGCTCCCTATATTTTACTCCTGCTTGCTTCAGAACTCGAAAGAGTTTATTCCAATCAACATTGTCAAAAGCATTCTCGAAATCTACAAAAGCTAGAAATGTAGGTTTGCCTTTTCTTAATCTATGTTCTAGGATAAGCCGTAAAGTGAGTATTGCCTTCTGTGTTCCTACATTTCTCCTGAACCCAAACTGGTCTTCCCCGAGGTCGGCTTCTACCAGTTTTTCCATCCTTCTGTATATAATTCGTGTTAATATTTTGCAACCATGACTTATTAAACTGATGGTTCTGTAGTTTTCACACCTGTCTGCACCTGCTTTCTTTGGAATGGGGATTATAACATTTTTCTTAAAGTCTGAGGGAACTTCTCCTGTCTGATACATCTTACACAGCGCTACAGTCGTTTAAATGACGAACGGCCCACCAGCAGACAGGATGTGGTCCCGTTTTGAGGCTCCAGTGTGCAGTCAGTCGCTGGACTAGTGGCTCAGCGCTCAGCCACGGACAGCACCGTGCCTTCGCCGTCGCCTTTGCCCTCGCCGTTCTCCCTGAGCACTGAGCACAGCTCAGCTCTCTATTCTCGAGTCCGCTGCCCGCCCCCCTCCAAAGCAAACAGCTGCCGAGGCGCTCGTATTGCGCTGGTGACGTCGTCAAACACTTCTCGTACATTCCTCCATTCTCAAACGCCTCGCCTACAAGCAGTAACTATGCGTGCCTCTGTCACAGAGCAGACAGGAAACGCGTCTTCCTTGTTTTGCGACGAAATGAAATGAAAGGCCACTTCTGCGCCACACGCGTTTCCTTCCTTCATTTGTGAACCATCATAAGTGCGGCCTGTAATTTACGGCGTTTTATGTGTCTAATAAGACAGGGTTGTAGCATTTTTTCAATGTTGCTCAATTTGTATATTGAGCATGCTATAAAGGAAAGCAAGGAGAAATTTCGACAAATCAAATGTTCAAACGTTTCTATAGCTTATGGGACCTAACTACGTGGTCATCAGTCCCTAAACTTACAAACTACTTATCAACTAACTAAGACTAAGAACGGCACAAATATCCGTGCCCGACGAGGGGGGGGGAGGGATTCGAACCCCCGACCGTAGTGGCCGTGCAGACCGTGACGGGAGCGCCTCAGTCCCATCGGCCACCGCGGCCGGCAGAAATTTGGAGAAGAAATTAAAGTTCAGGGTGAAGAACTAAAAACATTGCGTTTTGCCGACGACATAGTAATTCTGTCAGATACAGCAAAGGACCTGGAAGAGCAGTTGAACTGAATGGACATTGTGATGGAAGGTGCATATAAGATGAACATTAACAAGAGAAAAACTAGGGTAATGGAGTGCAGTGTAAGAAAATCAGGTGATGCTGAAGGAGGTAGATGAGTTTTGTTACTTGGGCAGTAAAATAACAAATGATGGTCGCAGTACAGAGGATATAAAATGCAGAATGGCAATGGGTAGAAAAGCGTTCTTGAAAAAGAGAAATTTGTTAACATCGAATATTGATTTAAGCCTAAGGAAGTCCTTTCTGAAGGCATTTGTATGGAGTGTTGCCTTGTATGGGAGTGAGTCATGGACGATAAGCAGTGCAGACAGGAAGAGGATAGAGGCTTTTGAAATGTGGTGCTACAGAAGAATGCTGAAGATTAGGTGGGTGGATCGCGTATCTAATGAGGAGGTACTGAACAGAATTTGGGAGGAAAGAAATTTCTGGCATACCTTGACTAAAAGAAGGGATAGATTGGTAGGACACATTCTTAGACATCAAGGAATTGTGAATTTAGCGTTGGAGGGAAGTGTGTGGGGTAAAAATCGCAGAGGAAGACCAAGAGATGGATACAGTAAGCAGATTCAGACAGATGTAGGTTGCCGTTCGTATGTGGAGATGAAGAGGCTTGCTCAGGATAGGGTATTGCGGAGAGCTGCATCAAACCAGTCTCCGGACTGAAGACCACAACAACAACATTTCATTCCAGAACAACAAGTGTTCCAACGTTTGTCAAGTTATGGGACCTAAACTTACAAAATAGTTAAACCAACTTATCCCGAGAACAACACCCGTGCCCGACGGAGGGCTCGAACCTCTGGCGAGGAACGCCCGCGCGCACCGTAGCGAGGCGCTTTAGTGCGCACGGCCATTCCAGAACACTTGGAAATATGTGTTTCACTTTCATAGTAAAACAGTTATAAATCTTTCGTGTCTTACAGTTTCTCATCTACTAAGCTAACGCGTTACAAACAATCCTGTAGCACGAGTTTTTCCGAAATTCAGGCAGCAGTGGAGGGCGGCAGCAGACCTCAGCTCCGTGGTCGGGTCGAGGTTGATCGCAATAAAGTGAGATGCAACTTTTCAATACAATAAATGAATAAAATAAATAAATAAAATGAATGAATGAATGAATGAATGAAGAACGCGTGCAGCGGGAGACGGGCACACGCTGACGCACTGCAGCCTGTCCACGCGGTAGAGTCGCTCAAACTTGTCCGGCATTTTCAGGTTTTGGGAAACCGAACGCGATTTTCTGGATGCTGGATAACATGCTCATTGCAACTGTACAGAGATTCAGTTAAATTATGGAAAACAAATTATCTAAAAGCAAATTAAATAACATACACATTTGTAATTTTAGGAAAAGTCGGAAGTTTGTCTGATTTCTGTAGAAATCAGGAAAGAAGTCTGTGAATGATATTTTACACAGGGATACCTCATGTCACTAAGTTGTGTTCAAAATTTCGCAGTTATCGTAGTTTTCATTATAGAGATATAAAAAGACAAAGGTAAAACCTTTTTCACAGCGCTATTTTTCCGCCTAGCTTGCTTCAATTTATGTGGCGTTCTTCAGCAATGTTGCGAATTAAACCCATGTGTCTGCGGTTCCTCAAAAGATGTCGATTCATATGAGACTCGTTTCGAAGCTTTACTAGAAGCCAGTATTTGTCAAACAAGTGTCGAATACACTATATTTTCACCTTCTCACAAAAACCGTCATGTTTACCGCAATTTTGCAGAATGTTGGAAAATAGCAGGAGGCTGAAATCTTTTATGCCAACCTATTAAGTACAAGGTTTCACGTAGAGCCATGCATTTAGTTTAGCAAATGTCAGAATCCAAAGTTTAACACTTTTTTCGTACCGTGATTTACACGTTCAACTTTGCTTCAAATTATCTAGCATTGTTAGCCCGTGTTGGATGATCAAATACACTTTTCTTATACAGTTAAAATAATGGTCTTTTTAGTCAGTCCAGTTTGGAAAGTTTTATAGAACCTAGTTTTTTTGCAAAATACGGTTAAAAATACAGGATTATTGATCTTTTTGTAAAACTTTGCAGTTAATTAATTCAGTACTGAAAAGCGATAACTAAACGAAACTTGATGTTTGAAAACCTTGTATTGTCAGGTTACGACATGCCAAGTTTCATGTTCGCCACAGCTTTAGTCCCCGAGAAGTAGGACGCCAAACTTTGAAGGTTTTTTTTTTTTTTTTTTTTTTTTTTGGCGCCGATTTTTTTAGAAACTTTGGCGGAATTTTTCAGGTGTATATGGCACGAGAAATTATTTTCATTTTTATTCCGAACAGAATGCACACACTTGTACACGATGGCCAAATGTCATCTCTTCCAACGCAATATTTCCGCTAGTTGTAACAGCTCAAAGTCTCGGCCTGCACAGTTGCGTGGTTTTCGTGCTTAACATGACCTATTTAGACAATTTAGCGTAATCAAGAAGAGAGAATATTTTCCTGCTTTCGTACGTGCGTCGTTCTGCAGAAGTCTTTCTTTTTTTATTACGCTTTACTGCAGTCTTGACTCTGCGAAGCATCTGCAGAATAATGTCTGCGCCTGTGGTTGAGTCCCCAAACGCTACACAGCTGATTGGCGCAGTGATTCATTCTGCAAATAGCGAACGTCATCACTTCTGCCAAAGACGGCCTCCTTTACAGCGGCAGCTGAAAGCTACATCTACATCTACACGGGATACTCTGCAAATCACATTTAAGTGCCCGGCAGAGGGTTCATCGAACCACAAATATACTATTCATCTCCCATTCCACTCACGAATAGCGCGCGGGAAGAAAGAACATCTGAATCTCTCTGTTCGAGCTCTGATTTCTCGTATTTTAATCTGATGATCATTTCTACCTATGTAAGTGGGAGACAACAATATATTTTCGCATTCCGAGGAGAATGTTGGCGATTGGAGTTTCGCAAGTAGCCCACGCCACAGCGATAAGCGCCGTTGTTGTAATGATTCCCATCCCAGATCCTGTATCATTTCCGTGACGCTGTCTCTCCTGTACCGTGACAATACGAAACGAGCTGCCCTTCTTTGGACTCTTTCGATGTCCTCCGTCAAACCCACCTGATAAGGATCCCACACTGGGCTGCAATACTCCAAAAATGGACGGACAAGCGTAGTGTATGCAGTTTCTTTTGTAGTTCTGTTGCATCTTTTAAGGGTTCTGCCAATAAAACGCAGTCTCTGGTTCGCCTTTCCCACGATATTATCTACGTGTTCTTTCCAGTTTAACTCTGAAGTAATAGTAATTCCTAGGTATTTTGTGGAGTTTACGGCCTTCACATTTGATTCATTTATCTTGTAAACAAAGTTTAACGGATTTCTTTTCGTTCTCGTGTGGACGACTTCACACTTCGTATTATTTAGTGTCAATTGCCAATTTTTACACCATAGTGATATCTTATTCAGATCGTTCTGCAGTTGGTTTTGATCTTCAGATGATTTTACTAGACGGTAAATGACGGCGTCATCTGCAAATAATCTAAGACAGGTACTTAGATTTTCCCCTAAATCGTTTATGTAAATAAGAAATAGCAGAGGACCAATAGCACTACCCTGTGGGACGCCCAATATAACCTCTGTTTTTGTCGATGCCTTACCATCGATTACTACGAACTGTGTCCTCTCTGACAGGAAAGCCCCTATCCAGTCGCAAATTTGGGGCGATATACCATAACCATGCAATTTGATTAAAAGCCGTTTGTGAGGTACTGTATCAAAAGTCTCTTGGAAATCAAGAAATACGGAATCGATTTGCGAACCTTTGTCGATAGCACCCATCACTTCGTGTGAATAAAGAGCTATCTGTGTTTCGCATGAACGATATTTTCTAAATCCGTGTTGACCTTAGGTCAATAGATCGTTCTGTTCGAGATAATTGATAATATTTGAATACAGGATATGTTCTAAAACCCTGCTGCAAATTGACGTCAATGAAATAGGCCTGTAGTTTAGTGGGTTACTCCTACTGCCTTTCTTGAATATAGGTGTGACCTGGGCAACTTTCCAATGTTTTGGTACAGATCCTTCTATGAGAGAGCGGTTGTATATGACTGTTAAGTAAGGAGCTATCGCTTCAGCATAATCAGATAGAAATCTAATGGGTACACAATCCGGACCAGAAGACTTGTTAAGTGATTTTAGTTGCTGCACTACTCCGATGATATCTACTTCTACGTTACTCATTACGGCCTCTGTTTGTAATTCGAAATCTGGAATATTGGTTTCTTCTTCTTTGGTCAATGAGTTTCTAAAAGCTATGTTTAGTAACTCTACTTCCGGCGCACACAAATTAGGTTCCAGAACCCTGCAGTTTACCGTTTCAGACAAAAGTGAACCAAAACAGGCATTATTTGGGAAGCAGCCAGTGAGCGTTGGGTGGCAGGTAGGCGTGTGGCGGCTGGGAACTCCGCGGACCGAACTGCAGCTCCACACACGCCTCCTCTCTGCTAGGTTTCCAGACAACTGTGGGCAGCATTTGGAAACGAAGTCAAACTTGGAGGGTAAAAAAGTTGTCCACTGAGTTGGTCGTAAACGTGAATGCTCCTTTAGACGAAGATTCGTGAACCGCTAGTCGTCGGTCTCTGCGTTAACTTGAGACGGTACACCCAGGTACATTTTGCTGACACAGAATCGATCGCTACAAATTTTCCCAGTCGCACAGTGAAGAGACGGGGTTAAGGTCGGCATTGGCGCTCTGGAATGAAGTGGCAGACGGTAATCCACGTGATTGTGATTTTAAGTCCCTGCAAATGTTCAAGTTCTCAGGTAATCAGTCGCTACCCTTACAGACGAATGGAAAAACTTGTGGAATCCGACTTCGGGGAAGATCAGTTTGGATTTGGGAGAAATGTAGGAGCACGGGAGGCAATACATTACGACTTATCTTAGAGGATAGGCTAAGGAAAGGGAAACCTACATTTCTAGCGTTTGTCGATTTGGAGTAAGCTTTTGACAATATCAACTGGAATACACTCTTCCAAATTTTGAATGTAGCGGGGGTAAAATATAGGGAGCGGAGAGTTATATTCAACCTATACAAAAACCAGACAGCAGTTATTAGAGTCGAAGGGCAAGAAAGGGACGCAGAGGTTGGGAAGGGAGTAAGACAGGGTTGTAGCCTTTCCCCAATGTTGTTCAATCTGTACATTGAGCAGACAGTGAAGGAATGGAAGGAAAATTTTGGAGAGGGAATTAAAGTGCAGGGAGAATAAATAAAAACATTGCGGTTTGTTGATGATCTAGTAATTCTGTCAGAGACCGCAAAAGATCTGGAAGAGCAATTGAAAGGAATGGACAGTGTCTTGAAAGGAAGATATAAGATGAACATTAACAAGAATAAAACGAAGGTAATGGAATGCAATGTCAGAAAATCAGGCGATGGTGAAGCAATTGGATTAGGTAATGAGACAGTAAAAGTAGTAGATGAAATTTGTTATTTGGGTAGCAAGATAACTTCTGATGGCCGAAGTAAAGAAGATATAAAATGCAGAATGGCTATAGGGAGAAAAGCGTTTCTAAAGAAGCAAAACTTGTTAACATGCAGTAATAATTTAAATGTTAGGAAGTCATTTCTGAAAGCATTTGCGTGGAGTGTAGTATTGTATGGGAGTGAAACGTGGACGATAAGGAGTTCAGATAAAAAGACGATAGAAGCTTTTGAAATGTGGTGCTACAGACGCATGATGAAGATTAGATGGGTAGATCACGTGACTAATGAGGAGGTGCTTAACCGAATTGGGGAGAAAAGAAGTTTCTGGCATATCCTGAGTAAGGGAAGGAATAGACTGGTTGGACACATTCTGAGACATCAAGGAATTGTCAACTTGGCATCAGAAGGAAGCGTGTGGGGTAAAAATCGTAGAGGGAGACCGAGGGACGAATACAGTAATCAGATTCAAAAGGATGTAGGTTGCCGAACGTATTCTCAGATGAAGAGACTTGCACAGGACAGGGTAGCGTGGAGAGCTGCATCAATCCGGTCTGCGGACTGAAGACCACAACAACAACAGCCGTTACAAACTACATAAAGTAAGTTACGGTAAGAATGACACACACACATATATATATCCCCGAGGGAGGACGTGAACCTCCGACGGTTTTGCCGCGCGGTACGTGACGTGGCCAACGACGCAAATCATTGTAAGGGGTGGGGGGGCGGATATTTGTGTTAACAGAGCTTTGCTTTGGAAAGTGAAGAACGCCGCAACGGACGAGTGACGAGTAGATTGGCCAGTGGAGAGGACAGCCACAGCCACAGGCAGAGCAGGCGGCGTCTGCAGCTCACCGCGCAGTCCACACCACTGAATGGACGGTTCGCATCTGCGTCACGTGCCAGTGCTAGCGTTGCCAGATTGAACTCGAGGCAGGCCCGGAGATCAGATGTGCCCCCCTCCCCCTTGGCCAATGACTCATCCCCCCCCCCAAACCAACTGCGACCAACTCCCTCCCCCTAACCAGGATTACACGTGAATACTAAAAAAAAAAAAAAAAGCACCTAATTGTCTCCTCCCTCCCAGCAAGTATCCCCCTGGTGGAACACTGCTAGGGCTGGCCTTCACTTCCCATGCCACAGCCCAGGCCAGGCCGCCAGTTGCTGTGGATCAACAGTCGGCGCACTTCAGTCGGCGTAACAACAGAAGTGGCGGCAGCATCAAAGCTGCTCATATCAACAGCTGCGCCTTCCAAGAGTTGCCGCTTGCGACTCCGCGCACTGTGAAGGAACGCGTGCCACCAAGAAGAGCTTTTCCCGCCAGAGGTTCGAATCCCCCCCTAGGGCATGGATGTTTTGCTCGTCCTTAGTTTAAGTTACGTTAAGTTCGATGTAGATCGTCGCTACATGAGCATAGTACTTAAAAAGCGTTAAGACAAAGGTTACACGCAAGCCCGGAGATGAGAGTGATTGTCCCGTAGACCCGGAGAATTCATTCCTAACCCGGCGGCGCCCGGAGGTCTGGCAACCCTAGCCAGTGCCACTGCTGAAGGCAGCAGTAACGCTCTCAGCTGACATCACCGGTCCCAGCGAAACCCACGAGACCAGTACGCCTACTTCTTACGTCTGAGTTACCTGTAATACGTATAACGTTGTTTTCAATTGATAATGGGGCACATTAAGACAGTAGCAGAGTCCGACTTTGCCGGCAGCTTTAGACGTTCGCACTAGTGCCTCAGAAGCGGCAACGACCTGTCGCCTGCTACTTGTCACTGTGCGACAAATCCGCGTCTATAGTGCAGCCGCCGAAAGAACGCCTCTGACAGCTAGCGGCTAGCGGCTGTGTTGCCGATGCTGCTACGCGGCTGTTTGTTGTTACGCCGTGTCGGTCGCCGGCATACGAATATCACGTCCTGAAATTTTGGAACCGTTGCTATGTACTACTATAGCGTAAACGAACGATAACAACCACGAAGTGATGAAAAACACTTTTTTTGCAGTTAAAAAGAAAGGTTTAAAAATATATGTCGAGTTAAGTAACACTTCATATGTTCAAGTATTCCATTAAATATAATATATAATTTAGTCTTCAGCTAAAGGGCGCTAGTTAAAGAATTTTCTTTATATATTTCATCTTATTTAGCCATTTTCCAAAAACTCGGCGTTATTACTCGGACACTGTATTGTGGCAGTCTGCCGAGAGGATAAAAAAATAAGGACAACTACTTTACAAGTAATAAAATCGCCTCTTCCAGTGAAATTGTCTTCTTACATAAAAAATAAGAGTCTATTGGTCACTGAAGTGACTTTCTCACGGTTACAGGAAGAACCCATCTCACACACGTTTGAAATTAACGACACGTAACACGGCACGAACAAAACCGGTAGCGATGAACACGCGACAGATGCTTTGCAGCGACTGAAGCACGCCACCCACCGCGACCTTGAGTGTCAGGGTGGCAACGCGGCACCGTTACCCCGGCAACGTTTACCAATTGCAGAGCTCAGGTTGGTGCTCGAGTGTCCCCCCCCCACCCTCTGCGGCCCACGTGCGACAACTGTCAGGGTCGTTCTTTATAGGCGGGGCTGTGAGCCTGCTGCGCGCGGCGACGCTACCCGCACGGCAGGCGTGCGCGGCGGGCTGCCTACGCCGCGGCCGGCAGGGGCCTCCCACAAAACCTCAAGACACCTTTGTTGTTGTTGTTGTTGTTGTGGTGGTCTTCAGCCCGGACGCTGGTCTGACGCAGCTCTCCACCCTACTCTGTCCTCAGCAAGCCTCTGCATCTGATCACAACGACGGCAACAAACACCCACCTGAATCTGCTCGATTTGATTTCATTTTTGTTTTTTCGGGGAAGCCAAAACAGTCTTGGTCCAACACGCCACTGCCCGCACCGAAACTAAGTTTATTGCGGGGTATCGCTCCCTGTATATCTAGTAAAACCAACCAATGTCCTTGAACAGTGCAATGAGTCCCTTTACCAGTTCTTTATTAGACACAATTTCTTCGGGTCTGGTTGTCCCAAATGTTCTGTGCCTTTTACTCTCCAATGCAATGCATTCGAAGATCAGATGTGATGCAGTTTCATCACCGTCATCACAGATCCCACATTTAGGGTCCTCTTCTGTTATTCCATTGTAAGTAGGTCTTTTTTGAAACTTGGCGTGTCAGCAATCCAACCATGAGTCTAATCTCTCTCCTATTCAGACGCAGGAATGCAGAGCTTCTTTTGAAACGTGGCTTTGGCATCATTACCTTGCCATGTTTTTGTTTATAGACATCAGTCCAATATTCTACGTGCTGTCTTCTGAGCCAGTTCATTGATCATTGCCTCGGTGATTGTCAGGACAGGTTCCGGTCCAATAAATGGAGTCTCTGCCCCCATCCTGGCTAATCTGTCGGCACGTTCGTTGCCACTGATCCCCGAGTGGCCAGGCACCCACAATAGGTTTACTCTATTGCTTTCCCCTAGCTCCACCAGAACCCTGTGACATTCTGCAACAATTTTAGACCTTGTTGCAGGAACTGCCAGTCATCTCAGGGCTGCCTAGCTGTCTGAATAGATGTCGATGCTACGGTCTTTGTAGCACCTACGCAAATTCTCCTCCTGATGGCAGTGATTTCAGCCTGGAATACTGAGGCCAGTTCCCCTAGAGAGATGACGCCCTCCAGTCTTGGCTGCACCCCGTATACCCCGGCCCCAACGCCTTGGTCTGATTTCGACCGTCAGTGAACCAGACAATATCCCCCGTAAGGTGTCGAACTATTTTCTCCCACTGCTCTCTGCTTCCAATTGTTATACTGAAAGGCTTGTTGAAGCAGTATGGGGTTATAATATAGTCGGCTGGCATTTCCCCAGCCTTTCCTATATTTACCTCACTCGCTATTTTAGTGTGTGATTCTGGATATCCCAAAGAGTTCCAGTTGTTGCCAGTTTTGAGTCTGTATGCACCAGCCGCTGCCTCCATCTTGACCCAACGGTGTAATGGGGGCATATCCAGCATGGTTTCCATCCCAGCAGTTGGTGTGCTGCTAATTCCGCCTGTTATGGCTAAGCAGGCTAATCTCTGCACCTTACCAAGCTCCTTAGCAGCAACCTGCTGTTCTTCCTTCTTCCACCACACGACCGCCCCATAGGTGATCCTGGGTCTAATCACTGTGGTGTATATCCAGTGCATACCCTTGGGGCTCAGGCCCCAATTTTTGCCACAAGCTCTCCTGGTACTGGAATTGAACGTCGTGTTGCTAAAAGCCCCCTCGATGTCCAGGAAGATACAGAGGGCTATTTCCTGAAAGTGTAGTGCTTTCTCCACCTTACCAACGAGTTGGTGGAGAGCTGTCTCACATGATTTACCTGGCTGATATGCAAGTTGGTTTGAATGTAGAGGAGCCCTACTTAACCTCCTTTCTCCAACATGCACATTAACCAGATTTTCCAATGTCTTAAGAATGGAGGAGGACAGGCTGATTGGCCTCATATCCTTGGCCTTGGTGTGATCAATTCTCCCTGGTTTTGGAATGAAGACAACCTTCACTGCCCTCCAGGCATTGGGAATGATTCCTGCAGCTAGGCTAACCCTGAATAACCTGCATAGAAATCTAATAAGATTTTCTCCCGCTTGTTGCAGGAGAGCTGGAAAGATTCCATCGGGGCCAGGTGACTTGAACGGTTGAAATGTTCCCACCGCCCATCGGACCTTACTGAGATCGACACACTCCTTGGCCAGATCCCAGTCCTCTCTGCGAATACCTGAGAACCGTTGTCTCTCAGGAATTGCATTCTGGTCTGAGTTATCCCCCAGAGTATATTGAGGAAAGTGAGTCTCGAGGAGCAGTTCCAGCATTTCATGTGCTGTCTTTGTATACTCCCCATCCTCCTTCCTCAATGTTCCTCCTGGATTAGTTGGTACCCTAGTGAGGATTTTATGAAGTCTCGCTTGAGCAGAATACCTTCCAGGATGCCTCCTTTGCCCGTCTGATGGCAAGGTTGTAATTGTCGAGGGCCTCACGATACTTTGCCCATTGTCCTTTGCGCCTCGCAAGGTTAAACAGTCTTCGTACTTGTTTCCTTTGCATTTCCAGGTTATTATTCCACCAAGGCACACTCCTATTTGTGCACTTCTTGGTGATTGAGCAGTTGTCCTGGTATGAGGTCACTATAGCAGAGGTTACGGCCTCTGCTACTTCCTCAAACTCTGCTGGATTCCTTATCGAAGTTTTAATTTCCGATAGGCTGAAGTCAAGGTCTTTCCTCCCAGTTCGTTTCCCTGGGGTTCCTATAGGCCATGGTCTGTCTGGTTCCCATTTCAACACTGAATTTAATATACATGTGATCTGATGAGGATGGCTCCAGGACCACATGCCACTGTTTGATGTAACTTCCCATCATCATGGAACCAAAAGTTATGTCAATTACTTCTTCCCTTCTACTATTCCTGAATGTAGGTTCATCACCCGTATTCAGGATCTCCAAGTTGTTAGACAGTAGAAATTCAATAAGGTGCTCACCTCTACTATTAGTGTCCTTGCTACCCACGATAGATTGTGGGCATTGGCATCACATCCCACCACCAGTTCGTCACCTTGCCGATGGCAGGCTTCCGTCAGTCTCCTCACTTCCAAAGGAGGAGGAGAGCTGTCTTCGTAAGGAGGGTATGCTGAGGCCAAAACAATTTTCCTCGTGATACCTTCCTCACATTGCTGCATCCTGATGGTCACCCGGTCCCTGGTACAAAAATCCATCATTGGTATGAAAGGTATTCCATTTCTAACATAAATGCATGTTATGGAGTTTTTTTAGATTTCTAGCATAAATCAGCTTACCTCCAGTACCACCGAGGCCCGATACTCCCCCTTTGTATAAACAGGGTTCTTTTATCAGGACCACGTCCACCTCCTGTCTCCCCAGGCGACGGCTCAGGGCAGCAGGTTTATCTGCAGCACTTCCAGTCCCCTTCTTGTTCCCATCATTGCCTTTAAGGTCTTTGATTACTGTGACGCAGACCTGCGAGAACCCTAAAAACAGTTTCAGGCCTTGCTCTTGCATTGCCTTCAGGGACTTCTCTCCGATCCTCCACCACCAGGGTTCGTCCTTTCGGAACGACCTTTTGGTTAATTACCCTCCAATCTTCTGTCGAGACTTTTTGGTTCTGGACCCTTATTTTCTCGAAGAGAGTCTTTGGAGAGACATCCTTAAGGATCTTTGGTACCCGTATTGATACCTTTGCGGTCTTCAGGAGTTTGGTTGCCGTCTTGACCAGCAGCTTCGCATCCTCCCACGGGGATATCATGGGCACCTTGTACTTAAGCCATTCTGCTGAGTGCTCCCCCTCACAGACAAAAATGAGGGCACCGCGATCTAGATAGACCCTCCTGAATTTGGGTCCTGGACCAGCGTCCCCCCAATCTCTTCAAAGAGGGCCATCTGCACAAGCTCCTCCTGCTGCGAGGTGATGCTCACCAGTGGGTATCCTTCTTGGACAACCGCCACTCTAAAGACCGAGACTGCAGTACTATAGGTCTGTTTCCCTATTTCCTGCCTTGTCCAGAGGGAGTCTTAGATTCCTCCCTAACCCTCTTGCCAGGGTCTTTGACGTCGAGGGGGTCTGTGTATCCCCTTCGATTTGAGGCAGTTTCTTTTTGGGGGTCTTGGGCTCAAGCCCTTTTGATTCCCTCCACTTATGCTTCCTTTTGCTTCTGTTCCTTGAGAAGTTTCCTCCTCTGAGCCCCAGACAAGACCTTAATCCTAATCCGGTCCGACTTCTCTGTTACAGATCCCACTTCTTGCTCAGGTCTAGACCCTGATTCAGAAGTAGGAGTGCACTCCATCGGTCCTGATCCCGATGTCTGAGTATCTGAGGTCTCAGATTGCCCCTCAGATCCTTTTAAAATACTTTCTTTCTCCGTGTTCATCTTAGTCCCACGAGATTTGGGGATTTATACGGTCCACACCACGATTACCCCGCGCGGTGCAAGGCTACTTACTCAGGGAGGTCGCCCGGTATCCCTGAGGCTCCATTCGAGACACATCCACCCGTGTGCCACGCACCCCACGGCACGGATCGCATCACACCTTGGGTTGGGAAGGAATTTGGAAAGGACTGGGAGAGGATAAAGAAGACGGGACGTTGTGAGACACGCTTGGTCTGGTCCATCAGCTGAGGCCTTTCCGGCAGTAGGTTCTCCACCTTCGGTATAGCCCTCTGCTTCGTAAAGGTGGTGTCCCCCGGTGAGGTGAATCTGCTTACTGTCTCTTTCTCTTGGTCTCCCTCAGCGATTTCTTGAAAGCCAAAATAATTCCAGTACAGCCCAATAATCAAAGTTTCCATTGCTATCTAATTCAAGTAATACATTATCAGTTGCAGGAGACATGTCAACTGTAACACACTGAACTTCCATTATTAATTAATTAATTCACATTACCTAATGTAATTTTCCTATACGCAATACACCCACTTTACTGTATTCATCGACCATTCCATTCTCGAATAGCTCGCGGGAGGAAAGAACACCTCAATCTCTCTGTTCGAGCTCTGATTTCTCGTATTTTATTCTGACGATCATTTCTACCTATGTAAGTGGGAGTCAACAATATATTTTCGCATTCGGAGGAGAATGTTGGCGATTGTAGTTTCGGAAGTAGCCCACGCCGCAGCGATAAGCGCCGTTGTTGTAATGATTCCCATCCCAGATCCTGTATCATTTCCGTGACGCTGTCTCCCCTGTATCGCGACAATACGAAACGAGCTGCCCTTCTCTGGACTCTTTCGATGTCCTCCGTCAAACCCACCTGATAAGGATCCCACACTGGGCTGCAATACTCCAAAAATGGACGGACAAGCGTAGTGTATGCAGTTTCTTTTGTAGTTCTGTTGCATCTTTTAAGGGTTCTGCCAATAAAACGCAGTCTCTGGTTCGCCTTTCCCACGGCATTATGTACGTGTTCTTTCCAGTTTAAGTGTCAAGTAATAGTAATTCCGGGTGTTTTGTGGAGTTCATCGCCTTCACTTTTGATTGATTTATCTTGTAAAGATAGTTTAATGGATTTCTTTTCGTACTCATGTGGACGACTTGTCACGTATAGCGTTGTTTTAGTTGTTGGCGCTTACGGTTAGTTGGCAAAACTTGAGAGTGGATTTTGCGGATAATGTTTGAGAATGGCTTTGACCGTACGACAAGTGCAGAGGAATGGTGACCCCGCTAGCCGTGTGGCCTGCCGTCTGACAGACATAGAGGCAGGCCAGCCAGTGCATGGTCTGCTCCTCTACTCCTCTACTCCTCCTCCTGGGTCGGGTTTCGCGCTTCGCTACTCTTCCCTACTCTTCCCTTTTGTTCCCAGGACGTGGCTGCGCTGCATTACAGCGTCTTTGGTCGATGCGAATAGCCAATCAGTGAGCTGATTGTTGGAGAATGTAGAACTCGATCCAAGCTGTAGATAGGAAACTTTCTACTTCCTTTCACCACTTTTAATGGCTAAATGCACACACAATATTTACATTCGTGAAATGTACGACAAACAATCTTTGGAATTATGTAACTTTCATTGGCATTCTTGTACGAATAAATTAGTAATGTCTAACACAATTTTCGTGTTAGCGTATGTATGTAATGATGTACTGTAGACATCGGGTAGCAACAAAACCGATTTGACAGTAGCCGTGCAATGGGAAGGGTGCAGACGTCGTGTGGGTGGCAGGGAACGTATGGCGCGTCAGCGGGCCGATGTTGAGACATGAGGGAGGGGACGAGGTCTGTAGCTGACGGAGCCGCGACTGTCCACTGGACTGCTTCTGTACAAATATTCATAGAATTTATGACAGCAACTGCGATTGGGTAAAGCTGAAAATGTGTACCCAGCCGGGATTCGAACCCGGGTCTCCTGCTTTCTAGGCAGTTGCGCTGACCCCTACACCACTGGGGACACAGTGATCACCGCACCTGCAAGGACTACCTAGGCACGCCTCCCGTGAGGGAGGGTTAGAACGTTTACTGAATCATTTCTCGCCGGCCGCGGTGGCCGAGGGGACTGAGGCGCTCCAGTCACGGTCTGCACGGCCACTGCGGTCGGGGGTTCGAATCCCCCCTCGGCCATGGATATTTGTGCCGACCTTAGTATTAGCTAGTTCGTAAGTAGTTTAGGGACTTATGACCCCGTAGTTAAGTCCCATAGACTTTACAAACATTTGAACATTTTAATAATTTTCATTTCGCCTAGTGGTATTGTGTCTCTTTTCCTGGAAAGCAGTTACTGTGCGATGCGTCGACCGTTCCAATATTCCAAACTGACGGCGATTCTACCAATAAAGATGACTGCTTTAGAAAAAGAGAACAAAACCTATTGCAATACAACTACTTTGGATAATTACATATTTTTGACGACGTTGATTTTAATTAAATTTAATTATCATCAACGTACTCCGAATGAGCTATACATTCGTTCTTCCCCACAAGTGACTGAGGCACAACTGTAGCTGACGCACAGCGAACGGACTAGCTGACCCACAACTGTGAGGAGACATGACACTCGGTCGTGTATGTCCCCACTTAGACAAACGATAACGTCAGGTGCTGAGTCTCCTCTGCTCCCGTGACTCACAGAGAAATGGTTAGTTGCCCCTCGACTGCTGTGGCAGGCTGCGCGGCAGATGTTGCCGGATATCTCGCTGCCTCCCTACAGCCCGTCTCCTTCTGCTCTGTCAGCTGAGACTCCTCACATGCGCCACTGCTGCTTCGGCACGCACCCGCCCCATTTCTCTGCAGAGGTCCTGACGCTTCCACTGGCTGAGCTGCTACAGCTGTCTGACAGCCGGCCGCCTACGAGTCCTCAGCGGGTTTGCTCAGACTGGTACCCCAGCCATGACACAGGTAGTGCAGTACAAGTACATCTACATACATACTCCGCAATTCACCGTAAGGTGCGTGGCGGAGGGTACACTGCACCACTACTAGGCATTCCCTTTCCTATTCCAGTCCCAAATTGAACGAGGAAAAAAAGAATGCCTCCGTACGAGCCCTAATTTCTCTTATCTTGTATTTGTGATCACCACGCGAAATGTAAGTAGGCGGCAGCAAGCTCGTACTACACTCAGCTACAAATTCCGGCCCTCTAAATTTACTTAACAGAAATTCACGAAAAGAACGTCGTCTTTCTTCCAGCGATCCCCAATTGAGTTGCCGGAGCATTTCCGTGACACTCGCGCATTGGTCGAACCTACCGGTAACAAATCTAGCTGCTCGCCTCTGAACCGCCTCTATGTCTTCCTTCAAACCGATCTGCTGCGAGTCCCAAATACTTGAGCAATACTCGAGACGTGGTCGTACAAGTGTTTTATACGCGGTCTCCTTTACAGGTGAAGTACATCTTCCCAAAATTCTCCCAATAAACCGAAGTCGGCTGTCCGCCTTACTCACAACTTTCCTTACATGCTCGTTCCATTTCATATCGCTCTGCAATGTTACGCCTAGATATTTCAACGACGCGACAGCATCAAGAAGCTCACTACTAATGCTGTATTTGAACATTATGGGATTGTTTTTTCTACTCATGCGCATCACCTTTCATTTTCCTACATTGAGAGCTAGCTGCGGCTGAGGTCGTAGGGCGTCGGCCGCGGCGCCGGGCGTCGAACCCGGCACTGCGGAAGTCCCGGCCGGAAGCGCGGGCGTCGCCGTGGCCAGGTGTCGCTACACACATATATATACATACGTACACACACGCGCGCGCGCGCGCGTCTAGCGCCGACACGACTTCCGCCGCGCCTCGCCGCGCGTCACTTCCGGCGACTTGTGTCCACACACTGTCCGGCAGACAGGAAGCCGTGGGCCGTGCCTCGGCACATCCACATCCACCAGCTGCGGTCTGACGCCTAAAGCCCGTTTTAAACGATCAGCGAACTTGTAATAGATTGCTAACAAGTTGCGTTAATGGCGGCCGTCAGTCGTTTGAACGGCTACACTAGTATGAGCGCGCTAGTATCGAAGCGCGATAATTATAGCGATAAAGCAATAGGGCCAGTTCTAAATTCGGTACTAGTGGGTTCACTGCGCATGCGCGAGCTAGCAGCTGTCTGCTGCGGCCGCCGCTCCAGTTAGTCCGCCATTTTGCTTCGTATTTACGTATATTTTGCGTTATGTCGAAGTTTATGATCAGAATGTATCACAAAATGTATTTCTAATGATGGCATTCACACTGTACGTCACCAGACCGTCACCTAACGTCAACGTCTCGTTAAGCTTTCTCTAGAAGATTGTTTTGGTTGAACGGTCGTCTGCTGACATCGGAAGTTAACCTATTTTCGTCAAGCGATTTTCATACTGTAGTGGACAATTACACGGTTTGCACGCAAACTTGTCTTATTAATCTTTAGTTTATTATTATAGTTTGGTTTAGCGGTAAATTGCAAATGTTTCATGACGACTTAAATATTTATCTCGATTACTGTCTACTGAAAAGCGAGGTCGTACATCTGAAACCGAAAAATTGTTTATGTTTTGCAATATCGTAACAGAAAAGACTGAAGCCAATTGTTTATTTGAATAAGATTGCAATTTGATGATGCAGTTTTCATTAAATAGCATTTTAAAAGAAAAAGTCAGTCCAAAGGAAAGACATAAATTCAGTTGTGCATGACGTTATTAACAATGTCATTGGGCAAATCGTAGTAGATAAAGGAGGTCTATTTACGCTCTTATAAATATTGCTTGATGTGTTCATAAGTTTATTTTTTTCGCTTGAAAATAGATGTGAATGTTTTGAAATGTTGTTTCACTTCCCAGAACTTTACTACACTAAGTTGACCAAAAACATCGATTGCAAGGTTTTCTTTGGCCGTCAATAACATTTAGCGTTGTTTCCTCAATTCCAGTATTAAACTATGACTTCCTACATAACAAATCGGCTTTTATAACCTCATTTTCAACATCGGGCATTACTGTTCGATTACGTTTATCGTCTAAACACGCTGCCACAAGATTTGGCTTGAGTTTGTAGTTCAGGGCTAGTACGCTAGGAGCGCTTCAATAGACTATTATCTATCTTGTTCACCTTCGTTCATCGTTTAAAAAGGGCTTAATGTACACCACGATCGAAAGATTACAACAAAAATGACTGTTAGGCCAGTCGTCGTAGACAAAAAAAAAATGGCCTTAGGTCCAAAAAAATTGCAGGAAGCTGAATTTTTGGTATGCTGTTAGGACAGATTAGATTAGTATTAAACCAAGTTTGCAGCTTCGAAATCTTTTGCGTAACTTTTAAGAGCCAAAAAACCACGAAATTTTCGAACTTTTTTTCTGGTTTTGGCTTATAACTCGTGTAGGGTGGTTTTTTTGACGAAAAGTCACTCACACCGCTATTAATGTAGATAAAATATTCTAAAATTTAAGCCCAACCGCAGCTCTGTAAGTCCAATAGTTCCCGAGATATTGGACTTCAAAAATTGACTTATTTCTCCAAAAAAGTTCAAAATTTCGATTTTAGTCATCTTTCGGCTAGAATATGGGCTCTAATGATCATCCCACGGGGACTGTCATACAAAACAAAGTTATAGAGCAGTTATTTAACTTTAATCTAAGTACTGAACGAAGTCCATAGGCCCAATAGATTTCTAGTTATCGTTAAAAAGGAAACCTTGGAAAAATTGGAGTAGTCAATAAATTGACCCAGACGAATTGATTGCAGTCCTCTTATCCTGTGTATGTTAAAGAAAAAGGAAGAATTACTCATTGACGATTATTATTAACATATTGTGTATAAATAGGTGTAATTATGTGTTAGTGCATACAAATATATTTGCGAAAGTAGGTATAGCTGTAAAAAAAAAAAAAAAAACGCCATTAAAGCATTGGGTCTTTCGTTGGTAACGAGGCCTTCTGCTGTACCGTCCCCCTTACTCAGAGTCTTGACTTGGCGGCTGTTGTGTCCTGCCTCCCAAACTTCTTGCCTCCGAGGCCTTCCCCACTGCACCCAGTCTGTTTCAGCTTCCTTTTTTTGGACCTTTTTTTGGACCTAAACATACTGACGACTGGCCTATGTCTGCTACAGCGCTGCAAGCGTGCTAACTCGGTACTAATGACGTGCCACCATACAGGCTCGGTCGCGTTAATACGATGAACTTCCGTCTACACGTCCGATTACAACTGACAGCAGCGTCTGTGCGAAATTACTGTTTGCAATCGTGGATTGTTCACGTTTGCGAGTACGACGTGCGACTTAAGAAGCTTACACTGTCGGCGGCTGCAGGAGCTGCGGCAACGTTTGTTACAACACTGCACGTCAATAAGGAATACAAGCTGGAGAGAGAAGAGACGAATAATGAGATGTGTGCTGCATACAGATAATGAAGAAACTCGTACCGGAGGACCTCGATGGATTCAGTTTTTTACGAATATCAAGTGCTGAGTGTTTTAGCAAGCTGCTTTCGTTCGACCAAGGGCAAAAATACGGCGTTGTGTGTGAGAGAGAGAGACAAAGAGAATTAGCTAGATCGAGAGGAAGAACTTCGACGAAATACTTTTTACACTCGAATTAGATTTTCAGCTTTGTTAAAGTTATGTGTCAGTTAGTTCTTGTAATACTTATTTTTTGCAGGTTCGCTAAAAAACATTGCGGTTTCTGGCGACAGGAGAATCTTTCGAAAGCCTATCCTTTGTACAAAGAATTTCTGTACCGAATCTTGCTAATATTGCTGTCGAAGTCTGCGCAGGAATTTCAATTTCCGATCCGTAATGGGACCTCAGTCTACTAATTTTGCTTTGCTCTTAGCATCACACTTTGGAGATTATGTGCAACTGACTTTCTGACATGCTAAATATTATAGCATTTTAAAAATAAAATAAAGCAGTCAACAATCCGAAGATTGGTTTGAACACCACAGTGCTTTACTAGGCATGGTCCTGTTTGGAGGTGGTATGCCGTTGCCTTCCTCCGATTTTAAAAATATGAAGCAAAAATTATATTAAATCTACATTTTGCTGTTATTTTCTTTATTAATAACAGTCATTGTACCTTCTTACAGTAGACAGGATTTTCTGCAGCCACTCTGTATGCCTCAGTGGAAAGCAGAATTCCTGCTCTGTTCCACTCCACTGATGCAAGACGTATCACTCCAACAACGCGAGCAATCTCGGCAAGGACGCGGCTGTTTGCACACGTAAACATGAAGACGACACAAGGAATTCACTTGTGCGCATGCGCACCCACTCGGCTACTAGCAGATTCAGAAGCTGTCCTTGAGCGCACTAGCCACTAGCCAGTAGAGGTCTGCAAACCGCCTGTGTCGCTCGCTCGTAGTCGGTCGAGTGCGCAAAGCTCGGCGGTGGCGCGGCGAGCAGCGAGCGTGTTGACACTCGGACGGGGCTGCGTGGGGCTAAGCTAGAAAAATGGCGATAACTTAGAGACTAGTGAAGCTATTGTAATGATTTTTGGTATGAAAGTGTCTTTATATAAAAAACAAGTTTCATAGATTCAACTGCGATTAAATCAAAACAATTTTTTGAGCACAAAAAATTGGTCACTAATTGTCATTCCCCCTGCAATGTACCTAGACCGATCTCTTATCCCGCCATTCCCAAAACATGCAATCCATTCTTTTGGCTGGTGCAACCGGGTGACATACTTGAGACGCCCTAAATAAATTTAATACAGATATCATTGAAACAGCAGGAGCACCATATATTCGTACAGCAGTGTAAACAATTGGAATAAGAGGATTTAAAACAGGTACAGGATATATGAGCATTAGACCGGCTTATTACCCTGACGACGGATCGTATATATTGGACAAAAGCTTGCATACGTTCTCTATTATGTAGATAAGAAAGTCGACAGTGGCAGTGGGGGATATATGAATGTTGCAATTGGAAAAATTCCCGTTCAGGACTCACTCGGAAAAGGCAGAGGCGCAGCAACCACGGACAGTGAGAAAATGCTACGGGCATATATATTAACGGGCTGCAACAGAGAGACAGATGCAGAAATCTAAGTTTACATCAATATCGGAGTATTTAATATCAATATAAAAGACGGACAAAGTGTTCCAGGACTTGAGAGTGATAAGAGGAATGGATATAAAATACAATAATTTGCTCGTTAAGACGGCAAGTAACACCTATCACTAAACAGGCACTAACAGTCCACAAAATGGGAACAAGAAAGAAAGAATGATCATGGATAACGCATTTAGTAAACGATCTTAGCATATACTCTTTATATTAATCACGTATAATAACTTGTGTTCCAAATTTCGCAGTCATGATTTATTCACTGGCGTCCAGTTTGCTTCCGACACTCGCCATGTACTCGAGTGGCGCTGCGGTGGGCGACCGAGTGGGTAGCGGGCAGTGTGGACGGTCGAGCGTGATACACGTCGTTGTATGACAGGCCTCCACTAGCTAGCACCGAACGCCGTCTGCTCGCGAAGTGCCGGTAGTTCCGCGTTTACGTCGCTAGGTGGCGCGCAGCGTGATCCGTTCATTACTAGCGCGATCGTCGTGTGAACTGGGCTCAAGGCGCCTCGCTGCGGAGCGCGCGGTTGCTCGCCGTCGCAGGTTCGAGTCCTCCCTGGGGCACGTCCTCAGGTTAGTTCAAGTAGTTTGTCAGCTACAGACAGCTGGATGGTTGGGTGGGAATACGCACCGGTCGTTTTGATGTGCAGCAGCAGTGTCAGGTCAGCTGGTCTGGTGCTCCTTGCTCCTGGCAGACAGAGAAAGACTCCCAGTCCCCAGGCAGTAGGGACAGACGCATTCTGCAAGCTGCGACGTCTGACACAACACGTGCAAACCTACCATCTCTTACAGTTTATCCGTAAAATTTACGGAAATTGCATCATTTTACGGTTTTACGGATGGTCGGTGTTATTTTACGACTTGACGCACAAAAAATTGAAACGTTAACATACGATAATCACACCACACCACAGTGGCCTAACTAGGACTTGGCTGTGTGTGGGGGGGGGGGGGGGGGAGATCTGCTTGACGAGCAAAATTTTAGTCAGTGTCCAGACAGACTACCATCTACCACTCCCGTTTAAGAAACTAATTCACTCCCTTGCAATGAAAGCTTATGGTGAAACACCCCATGTTTCAAATCTTTACCTTTACCAGATTGCTCTTATACGATTTCTTTTTTTTTTCACTCCTCTTTTTTCTGGGGGGTTGTTGTATCCCCCTCATCCCCCCCATAGTTACGCCACTGACACCACATATGTACAATCGATTGTTTGCGTGGGTCGAAGAAACGTCTGCGATAGTTGATAATTCATTCGTAGCTCTGACTGGTACTTTTAACTCTGATGTTCATTTCATGACGCCATTGGAATTGAATTTAAAGGCGGGAGAATACAGCTCTGCAGATTCAAACAAGTGATGATGAGTTTTAGTTATTGCTATTCAGACCTAGAACATACTTATCGATTTCCAGCATACAGATAAATACCAGTTATTTTCATCAGTGAGGAAGTACATCTTTACATACCGCCTGTGACTACATCATTACGTTTGCACTCAAGCTGAGACAAAATTGAAGATGCATACTTTTCTTCCATTCGTTTTTTACTTGGTAACGTTTCTATTTTATGCAAAAGAGAAAATAGAACTAGCATATCATTAGCAGTGTGAGTTAGGATTTCTTGCCTCTGTTACTTTAAGCAAGTTTTATTGTGTAAAACCTTTTTCAGTTATATTCTATTTGCTTAATTTATCAAGGAAGTCCTGTTCTGTATGCTCTAAACCAGTATTCACCGTGCCTACTGCTATTGAACGTGGATTTGTTGTCGATTGTTAATGTCCGCTAGAACAATGGCCTTTGACGTAAGTAGATACGATTTCATTGTTTTTTGTAACCCTGATAAATCATTATTTTCAAGTGGGACTATATGCAAATTAATCTCCAGAATTTTTGCGGCGCGTGAGTTTTACTGAAGTCCTTTTCAAAAGTTGGCAGGTGTGATATATAAATGATCATCATTTTTTTCGATTTCCGTCGTCCTCAGTTGCATATCAAATCGGTGGAGGTGTATTACCGTCTTTAGCAACTAAATGAAAGCCGTTTTGTGTGTGCCATACGCGTTTCGCTTCTTTATTTATGAAGCATCATCAGTGGCCTGTAATACATGTTATTTTTGTATAATATTGTAGTACAGTCGCTTCATAAATAAAGAAGCGAAACGCGTATGGCACACAAAAAACGCCTTTCATTCAGTTGCTAAAGACGGTAATACACCTCCACCAACATATAAATGAACTGCTGTTCGTTAGTCTCACTAAAACTCGAGAACGGCTGAACCGATTTGGCTAATTTTAGTCTTGAAATATTGTTGTAAGTCCAGGGAAGGTTTAAACGGTGATAAAATACGGAAAAGCTGTCAGGAAAAGAGGAAAATCGGGAAAAAGTGAAACAGCTTTTACCAGTGAGCTATCAATACCGTTCGTCCAATTGCGATAAAATTGTGTACATTTCATGTTGAAAGCACGAAATAGGTTCGCATCAAATAAAAATTTGGAAAAGTCGTCCGGAAAGTAGGGAAATTTAGGATAAACCGAAAGCAATTTTTTTCTATCAATAAAAATCAATTGCCGTATGGTTGTAAGGGAATCACTTGAGTACGGCTTGACAGGACGAGGTTTGTATGAAATAAATGTTGTGGAAAAACTACCGGAAAATTTGAGAAAAACTGAAAGTGCGTTTTTCAATGTGTTTTTGATTGAATTCAGCACTATAACTGACTATTCGCACAACGGAGAGGGGTAATTCTTCTGTTGTTTTGTTTATTATAGTCTTGGAAAAGTTTTCAGCTAAAAGGAAAGTCGCAATATTTGAACCAATAAGTTGAGAACCGTTCATCCAATTGCTATAAAATTTTTTATCATTTGACGTTCAACGAAAGAAGAACGTTCTTTTGAACTAAAAATTTGGGAAAGTTATCCAGAAAATTTGGAAATTCGCGAGAAACTGAAAGAACTTTTTCAATGAGATATCAATATATTTCGTCCGGTTGCGATAAAATTTTGCATATTTGACGTTCCAAGATTGGAAAATACAGAAAAAATAGGTTTTTGTGTGAAATATCGGTACCATTCATCTGATTGCGATAAAATTTTGCACATTTTACTTTCAAAGCTAATGCCTTACATACGATTTAAAGTAATACGGTTTACATTAAGAGGTAAGTGATACGAAGTTGAGCGGGTCATCTAGTGTTCGGTGTAACTGGATTTGTGAGGAAAGTCACGGTGAGTGGTCGGCTACTGGAAGCGGGAGCTGCGCAGTTGCCAGGCCGGGACGCTACCTCGGGACCTGCAGCGTCGGTTTGGTTATTGGCGCTTACGTGTGCTTGAGAGTGGACTTTGTGGATAATGTTTGGGAATGGCTTTGGCCGTTTGTTACCTGAGTATGGGAGACCGGGGCACGTTTTCCACCATTTTACATTTTTATTTTTGTACTTCTTATTTTTATCGATTTTGCGGTAAACAGCGGATCATTATATTTCCTACACCTTTATTTACAGTCTTGTACAGATATTTTTGAAAATAGTAAATATCATTCTTGGCAGCAAATGGTTTTGTCTACCCATGTTGCGTTGGAAAATTTGCCCCGTATGTGGGGAAAGTTTTCCAGCTTACTTAAAATGTACAGGGGCAAATATTCCAACTATACTTTCAATGTTAAAACAGAGATAATTATCTTGATTTCACTGAATACGTATTTTTATCATGAATTTACAATACATTACAAAATAGGATAGTAAAAATAGCCACATTAAATAAAAACAAATGCTATTCAATGGGTTTACAAAATATGTGACTTGAATATTTTACAAATACAGACATTTTTAACAATACTTATACTGATTGTCTCAGTCACAATGTAAGCAAACAAAAAATGGAACATTCCCTTTCGTACAGTCTCCATTCGCCCATTTCGTGCACTGTACACACTTTTCATTTGCTTTAGACATGGCGTAAGACTCAAAGCAATAAGGAATATGTGCCCCATATGCACTCGGAAAACGTGCCCCGTCGCCATATTCGGAACTGTAACACTACGTCCATGAGTAACAGTGTAAGCTATTTACAAAACAAATGCACAGTTACGTGAAGAAAGAAACCCACTTTTAGTGTGTGCAATGTCAAAATAATAAGTTTAACGCTAGAATGTTTATTTTAAGTTTCAATAAAAACGTGAAAGTTTACTCACATTTGCAAAAATGACGAAAACAGCCCTGCCGACGTTGTGACTGCTGGTGCAACACTGAAACTTTCGTAAATGAAGCGTGCTTTGTTGCTACTTCCTACAGTATCGCCGGTGGTAACATCTAGCGGTTTGTTTCGAAAATAAACGGATTTGGAAAACTCGCCCCTATGGAAAATGTGCCCCGGTCTCCCCTACGACAAGTGTAGAGAAACTGTGAACGCTAGCCGTGTGGCCTGGCTGTCAGACAGTGGCTGGTGACGCGTCTAGCCTGCTGCTCTTCCTGGGTCGGGTTTCGCTTCCCTTCCCTTCCCGTCCCTTCCGTTCCCGGGCGGCCAAACTGGAACTACACTGCACTACACCGCACCGCACTGCTTGGATTCACGATTTCCTATCAGAAAGGACACAGTTCGTTGTAATTGACGGTAAGTCATCGAGTAAAACAGAAGTGATATCTGGCGTTCCACAGGGAAGCGTTATAGGTCCCCTACTCTTCCTCGTGTTTATAAACGATTTAGGAGACAATCTCAATAGCTCCCTTAGACTGTTCGCGGATGATGCTGTCGTTTATCGCTTAGTGAAGTCAACAGAGGATCAAAAGCAACTGCAAAGCGATTTAGACAAAATTTCTACTTGGTGCGAAAATTGGCAATTGACACTAAATAAAGAAAAGTGTGAAGTAATACACATGACCACTGAAAGAAATCCGCTGAACTTCAATTACGCTATAAATCAGTCAAACCTTAAGGTCGTAAATTCTACCAAATACCTAGGAGTTACAATTACGAATAACTTTGACTGGAGAGAACACACAGAAAATATTGTGGGGAAGGCGAACCAAAGGTTACGTTTCATTGGCAGAACGCGCTCCACCAAAGAGACTGCCTACATCACACTTGTGCGTCCTCTCCTGGAGTACTGTTGCCCCTTGTGGGACCCTCACCAGGTGGGACTGACGGAAGACATTGAGAAGGTTCGGAGAAGGGCAGCTCGTTTTGTTTTATCACGTTACGGGGGGAAAGCGTCACGGAAATGTTGCACGAATTGGGGTGGAAATCATTTAAAAAAAGACGTTATTCATTGCGGCGTGATCTGTTTGCGAAGTTTCAATCAGTCACTTTTAGTTCTGAATGTGAAAATATTTTGCTAGCACCCACCTACTTAGGGAGACATGACCATCCCAATAAAATAAATCAGATCGAAAACGGAACGATTTAGGTGTTCTTTCTTCCCGCGCGCTACTAGAGAATGGAACGGTAGAGAAAAGTTATGAAAGTGGTTAATGAACTGTCTGCCAGGCACTTAAATGTGATTTGCAGAGTGTCTATGTAGATGTAGATGTAGAACTCTCACTGCTCAGGTTTTCCTCCGAGCAGACAAAGTGTAGCGACTGCACAGTGGAGTGTACCCTGTCGCTAGAGCTGCAGGTAGCCTAGAGGTACAGGCAGGGCGCCGGTGACGTTCTGCAGGCTCCCAGTCCAATGCCGAGGGGAGACGAGCAACACGACACTAAAAGTGCGCGCAACAGCCGAAACGGGAGAGCGAGGGTTGTACCATACCTGCCAACTTTTATGGTTTATCCCTAAAATTTACGGAAATTGCATCATTTTACGGTTTTACGGATGGTCGGTGTTATTTTACGATTTGCGCAAAAAATTGAATTAATCACACCACATATGTTCAATCGATTGTAACGTTCGATAATCACACCTCATATGTTCAATCGATAGTTTGTGTGGGTCGAAGATACGTCTACGATAGTGGAAAATTTATTCATTGGTCTGATTCGTACTTTTAACTCTGATGTTCGTGACGCCGTGTTCTGTGGTGACGCAATTGGAATTGAATTTAAAGGCGAGATAACAGTTCTTCAAGTTTTATGTGAATCTCAGGTGTCGACAATTTCAGAGAAGTGCTGATGAGTCTGTTACTGGCATTCAGACCTAGAACATACTTATCGATTTCCAGGATACAGATAAATACCACTTCTTTCCACCAATGAGGAAGTACTACTTTAGGTACCGCCTGTGACTAAATAATTACGTTTGCACTCTAAGCGAGACAAAATTGAAGATGCAGTTTTCTTCCATTCCTTTTTTCTTGGTAAAGTTTTCCTTTTATGCAAGAGAGAAAATTAGGCTGTAGTCGAACTAGCATATCATTTACAGTGTGTGTTATTATTTCTTGCCTTTAAACAAGTTTTATTTTGTCAAACCTTTTTAAGCTATATCATATCTGCTTAATTTATCAAGGGTCCGGTTTTGTATGCTCTAAACCAATATTCACCATGCCAACTGCTATTTAACGTGGATTTCTTCTTGATTTGTTATGTCGGCATGAACAATGGCCTATGACGTATGTAGATAGGATTACATTATTGTATGTTGTAACATCATTATTTTCGTCAAGCCGAAGTATGTGGAAATTATTTCCCAGATTTTTTGCGGCTCGTGAGTTTTACTGAAAGCCCTTTTCAAAAGTTGGCAGGTATGGTTGTAGTTCCTCCCCACTGCACTGTGTGTAAAGTTGACCAACCTGACGCCTTGTACATCTGTCGTCCGCACGCAGACGCTAGCTCCCAGGTCGGAGTTTTCGAAGAGGGGCTCAAATTATTCAGCTATTGCCGGGAACTCGTCTAATCTATCTACATATATAAAAATGAATTGCTGTTCGTTATGTCGCAAAACCTCCAGAACAGCTCAACCGATTTGGCTAATTTTTTTAGTCTCGAAATATTCGTGCAAGTCCAGGGAAGGTTTAAACGGTGATAAAATATGGAAAAGTTGTTCGGAAAACAGGAAAAATCGGGAAAAACTGAAACAGCTTTTTCCAGTGAGCTATCAATACCGTTCGTCCAATTGCGATACAATTTTGTACATCAAATAGAAATTCGGAAAAGTCGCCCGGAAAGTAGGAAAATTTAGGAAAAACGGAAAGTGATTTTTTTCTACGAATAAAAATCAATTACCACATGGGTGTAAGAGCATCACTTGAGTACGGCTTGACAGGACAAGATTAGTATGAAATAAATTTTTTTTTTTCGAAGATCTACCGGAAAAATGAAAAACTGAAAAAAAAGTAAGGACAGTTACAAAGGAAAGTCGTAAAATTTAAACCGAGTTCCTTCTTCAATGTGTTTCTATAAGTTGAGAACCGTTCATCCAATTGAAATTTGAAAATTCGCGAGATACTGAAAGAGGTTTTTTCAACTAGATATCAATATCATTCGTCTGATGCCCAAAAAATGTGCATAGTTCACGTTCAAAGCAAGAGTAACGTTCTTATGAAATAAAAATTTAGAAAGGTTTCCCGAAAAATTGGAAAATTCAGAAAAAAATAGAGATATTTTTCTATGAAATAAAAACCAATTATATAATAGCGATAAAATTGTGCACATTTGAGAGTAAGGTTTGAGAGAAGTAAAATTTTGGAATAGTTGGCCAGAAAATAGGAAAACTAAAAGAGCTCTTTTCTTTGGGATATCAATATCATTCGTCCGATTGCGACAAAAGTTTGCACATTTGCCAGGAGGACTAGTTATTAACGACATTCTGCCGTGTTTAGACTCCTTAAATGTCGAGCGCTTTTCTTAAAAGTGCATCCGTTCTACTAACTGAACACCCCTCGATATCGACCGAGCAATTGTAAACATTGTCTCTCCAACTACCTGCACATAACATTTTAAAGCCATTTTATCCGTTTTTCGACCTTGACTGCGTTGCAATAGGTAGCAGGGTAACTGAATTCTTCACAGTGCCATTATTCTGACTGGTAGCGGAAAATTCAATTACCCTGTTTTAATACCTGCACATAAACTGCGGACACACAGTAATATTGAAAGTATAAACTTCGTGCTGATACGAGTAGTAGGCAATAAAAAAAGATAATATTCTCCGAGTTCCGTGAAATACAGTATTATCACACTTATCCCATAAATATTACGTCTATATCGCAAGAACGTGTATATTAAAAGAAACGAGACGCTTGTCATAAACGAAAGCATCTGCCACAGACCTCTGGTACGTAATTTGTATATAAAATTATTCGTACTAGTATTGCCTGTGGTCGAAAATCGGCCAATTGTGTTTACAATGGTCACGGGGGGTTAAAATTTTACGTATCATGTTGGCGGCCTGCGTGATTATGTTGGCAACATCAACAACAAGATAGAAAATCTTTGCCCATTTGTTCGAACCACATAGAATGACTCGATTAGTGTATCGTACAGACTATGAAGTAAACAAATAATGCTGTTCCTGCTTTTTGGTTCACAGGTTCTTGTATGTACCCTCGTCCGCTCAGTAAAAATAATTGCCCTCGTAAAGCGAAGATTCCGTGAGAAAACATCAGCGTTGTCAAGCGATTGGCTAAAATGAAGACTCACAGGATTCTCACTATTCAGCATCTGTTGCCAACATTATCATAGGAGGCCGCTGGGATATTTGGTAAAATTTAACCGGCACTGGGAGGTGTGAAACGGTATCTTTTACGTGTTAAGGAAAATGCCTGACACAATAACAACAAATAAAAAAGGAAGTATATATTTCTCGTGCCATTTTCGAATTATGTAACTTTTATTAGCCTAATATTGGAAATGGAACTACAATTTCCGTGATCGTATATTTATACAACGCCAAGAAATAATGTTATTTCAGAATTCCAGAGCTGACAACATGTCGACTTCGTAGTTCCACCCGTGCAACACTAGATGCCTGTCCCGGCGCATCATCCTTATATAGCGGCATTCACATAAAAACATCCATTTCCTTTAACCACTCTTAATCACTGCGAAAATGAAGCATTTGAACGGCACAAGAAAGTGAGTTGGGAGCACTGCATGTTTCGATATTCATCACTTATTTTAAATCTGCAGATGCGCTGCATTACAGCGTCTTTGGTCGAGGAGAATAGCCAATCAGTGAGCTGATTGTTAGAGAATGTAGAACTCGATCCTAGATGTAGATAGGAAGTTTTCTACTTCCTTTTACCACTTTTAATGGCTAAATGCACACATAATATTTATATTCGTGAAATCTAAGACAAACTATCTTTCGAATTGTGTAACTTTCATTGGCGTTCTCGTAGGAAAAAATAGTAATCTGTACCACAATTTTGGTGTTAGCGTATTTATATAATGATGAGCGTGACGTTTGCAACATGTGTTATTACCTTGTGTCAACAGGTTAGGTGCATGTAGATCAGGAGACAATGTTTACAATTCGTTGGGCCATACCTCACAGCACGTTCAGTACTTACGGTGGGAAGCAAGTGCAGGGGACGAAAGAAAGTCCAACTGACGCAGAACGTGAACTCTATTGAATTAATAACAGTGTCACAAAACTCTCATTTAAGGCCAAAAAAAAAAAAAAAAAATAGTGAAGAGCGGGAAACGAACCATTGGCCACGAACTTGAGCTCACAGCGCTACAGCAGTGAGTGGTTTCCGTCCCTCTCCATCACTCACTTCAGGAGCTGCCCGCCAGTAGTGAACGTGTGCTCTCCCGTAGAGGTGGCTACGGTTTCGTGGTTTCGAAACCAGGTTTCGATACACACAACAGTTCCAGTGTTTCAAAACCGGCATCTTTCACGGTTTCGAAACCACGCGGTTTCATTCCGTTCCGTTTCGGATCCCATTCGCGGTCGATTGTCGATACACTGAAACCGTTTCTTCCTGTCGGTTTCACGGTTTCGAGTCGGTTTCACGGTTTCGTGTCGGTCTCACAACACCGGTGTTTCAAACCACTAATGCAGAAAGGCGGAACAGACTAATGGTATCGAAATGTGGTGTTTCATTTTGCTGAGGCTCCACACAGATACACACATAACTTACTAGTATATAAACCATTTAGAGAGTGTCAAATAGTAGTTGACACTCTTGGGTCTGCAGCTTATGATTACTGATATCAAGATTCGTTTGCAAGAGACTGCTGTATTCCGAAATGACAAAATGTCTGGTTTATAAATGTAAAACAACAGTAAAACAAAGTTCACTATTTGCATGGAAATAACCACTTAAATTCTAAGTTTATCAAACATATTAAAAACACACAAGTGAAACTACATTTTTTACAATAAGATACAACATGAAGCCTGAAATGACATACTAACAAGGGTAGATCGCATATTTAATCTCGTGTTAAAGAGTTGGTTTCTTATGAGCGAAAACCAAGTTACCTACTGTCGTTATAATTTTTCGACACTCGTGTTAAAAGAATTGCGGCGTTGGTGTAACGGTCAAGACGTACAAGTGGTGAACTTGCCTCTTACTTTATTATTTTTGTAATTCCATAGCATTACTTGTGATTATTTAGTGTGTCCTTTATTCCCTATAATTTATTTAGTATGTATAGAAAGTAGCGTTTATGATCCATCACTGTAATATGCGTACCGTATTGCAGTTTGTGAGTTCCTAACGGGGTAAACTTTTACCTACCATACCGGCGGCCTCGTGTGACTGTGTTGGCAACATCAACAACACGGGAGAAAATCTTTATCAACATGTTGCGTACAGACCAAGAAGTAAATATATACTCTACGGTTGATAGGTTGTTGTATGTACCCTTGTCCACATAGTGAAAAATATTGCCCACCTAGAACGAATATTTCATGACAAAACATACATTGCTCCACGGTTTCGTGGTTTCGAAACCACAGATGGTACGGTGTCATTGGTTTGGAAACCGTCAGATGTTTCAATTACCCCACCTCTAGTCTCCCGCAAGCACAGCCAGTGGCAACTAGCATCGCTCTGCCCCTCTGCTTGTCCTCTGTGGCAGCCAATCAGAAGGCGCCACGTCACCGGAGGCTGCAGTGTGTGTGGTGGCGGCCTGTGCAGAACGTGCCGCCTTGTCCTCTGCTGCATCCAGTCCACTGGTGCAGCGATGTCATGTACGTTTTGCAAGATATTTTCCACATTATGTTTGACAACAAGTAAGTTCGAAAATACAGTATAGGCAGTGTAACTGCTGCAAAAGCATCCTCCAATAAAGAAGATGCGCAGCTGTTTTAAAGATCGCAACTTTTGTGTTGGCAGCTGTCAGTATATAAAAGGAAAGTTTGCGTCATAAGACCGTTTCTTTATTACGTGTTGACATAACCCTTATTTACATAAACGATTTAGGGGAAAATCTAAGTAGCTCTCTTAGGTTGTTTGCAGATGACACCGTCATTTGCCGTCTAGTAAAATCATCTGAAGATCAAAACAAACTGCAGAACGATCTGAATAAGATATCAGTATGGTGTAAAAATTAGCAATTGACTCTAAATAATGAGAAGTGTGAAGTCGTCCACATGAGTACGAAAAGAAATCCGTTAAACTTTGTTTACAACATAAATCAATCAAATGTGAAGGCCGTAAACTCCACAAAATACCTAGGAATTACTATTACTTCAGACTTAAATTGGAAAGAACACGTAGATAATATCGTGGGAAAGGCGAACGAGAGATGCGTTTTATTGGCAGAACCCTTAAAACATGCAACAGAACTACTAAAGAAACTGCATACAGTACGCTTGTCCGTCCATTTTTGGAGTATTGCAGCCCAGTGTGGGATCCTTATCAGGTGGATTTGACAGAGGACATCGAAAGAGTCGTAAGAAGGGCAGCTCGTTTCGTATTGTCACGATACAGGGGAGACAACGTTACGGAAATGATACAGGATCTGGGATGGGAATCATTACAACAACGGCGTTTATCGCTGCGGCGTGGGCTACTTACGAAACTCCAATCGCCAACATTCTCCTCCGAATGCTAAAATATATTGTTGACTGCCACTTACATAGGCAGAAATGATCAACAGAATAAAATACGAGAAATCAGAGCTCGAACAGAGAAATTCAAATGTTCTTTCTTCCCGCTCGCTACTCGAGAATGGAATGCGAGATAAATAGTATAATTGTGGTTCGATGAACCTTCTGCCAGGCACTTGAATGTGATTTGCAGAGTATCCCATGTAGATGTAGATGTAGATCGTGTCTAAAAGCAATATGAAGAACTCGGAATCTGTGGAATACTTCTCGGCTCAGTATCCGATTGTCTTTATCGTGTAGTGAGATTGAAGGACTGAAAGAAGAAGACCTTAATAAGTTTTAGTTTTGTCCTTTGGAACGAGGAGATATCAGACATTATAACATTTCCCAGTTGGAAGATTTGCGGGAAAAGACTTTGAAAAGTTGGGACCTTTGCCGTCGGATGAAATGAAATTTGTACGTGCGTTAAGTCGGATGATTACAGAGTACTAGTGGTGATGGACGACCAACAGAATACGCCGAGAGGCAGCGACGCTCCGGAGTTGGAGAAGACTCAGAGGCACGACGGTGCACATGAAGGCATCACAAAAGTTAAGTCCGTACGACATTTCAGAGTAGGGAAAAGTATCTGGTCTCTCTGAAACTGGTCTTTAGAGGTACTAATGGCGTGTTTCTAACATTCTTCCGCTAAATAGTAACACTGACCGTGCAAGAATGACCTTTAACTAAAAAGCGAGATTGTTGCAATAATGTTTGCCTTATGTAAGGCCTTTAGTAATTTTACATGGGACACTTTGTCATGAAACGTTTAAAATTGGCTGCACTTTCTGAGATGAAGTGGGACTTTTAGAAGACTGTTTATGTTGGTAGATATTCTGTAGGCCTCAATGACAGAAGACAGAGGATAGGAGCGTAGCATACGGCGGCTAGCGCTCAACGTAGAAAAATGTGAGGTGATGCACATGAGTAGCAAAAACAGTCCTATAACGTTCGAATATAGCATTAGTAGTGAGCTTCTTGATGCAGTCGCGTCGCTCAAATATCTAGGCGTAACATTGCAGAGCGATATGAAATGGAACGAGCATGTAAGGACAGTTGTGAGTAGGGCGGACAGCCGACTTCGGTTTATTGGGAGAATTTTGGGAAGATGTACTTCACCTGTAAAGGAGACAGCGTATAAAACGCATGTACGACCACGTCTCGAGTATTTCTCAAGTATTTGGGACCCGCAGCAGATCGGTTTGAAGGAAGACATAGAGGCGGTTCAGAGGCGAGCAGCTAGGTTTGTTACCGGTAGGTTCGACCAATGCGCGAGTGTCACGGAAATGCTCCGGCAACTCAATTGGGGATCGCTGGAAGAAAGACGACGTTCTTTTCGTGAATTCCTGTTAAGTAAATTTAGAGGGCTGGAATTTGAAGCTGAGTGTAGTACGATCTTGCTGCCGCCTACTTACATTTCGCGTAAAGATAAGAGAAATTAGGGCTCGTACGGAGGCATATAGGCATTCTTCTTTTCCTCGTTCAATTTGGGAGTGGAATAGGAAAGGAAATGTCTAGTAGTGGTACAGTGTACCCTCCGCCACGCACCTTACGGTGGATTGCGCAGTACGTGTACACGTGTGCCAGGAGCTGCTGTTTGTTATGGTCTTCAGTCCGGAGACTGGTTTGATGCAGCTCTCCACAATACCCTATCCTGAGCAAGCCTCTTCATCTCCATATAAGAACGGCAACCTACATCTGTCTGAATCTGCTTATTGTATCCATCTCTTGGTCTTCACCTGCGATTTTTTCCCCACACACTTCCCTCCATCGCTAAATTCACAATTCCTTGATGACTAAGAATGTGTCCTACCAATCGATCCTTGTATGTACCCTCGTAAATCAAATATTTGCGTTGTCACGCGATTGTCTCATGATTCTCGCTACTCAGCATCTGTTGCCAATGTAGTCAGTAAAATTTAACCCAGTAAAGCACGCAGTTGAGGGAGTAATTTTATTTAACTACTTCAATACTGGTGCAAAGTGAAACGTCAAAACCTGTAATATACAGCAAAAATGCCTTGTGCATAGTTATACAATATAACTATAGTCTAGAACACAGGGACAGCGGGTTGCGTCGGCGGTGTTTTCATATCGCTCGTCGGTTGGGAACGCACATTTCGCGTAGCCAAAGGCACGTCATTTGGAATAATATTGTTTACTTACATCAAAATGATCCTCACAGAAATACACACATGAAGTAGCCGCTATTTCATTTGCATATCTTCGCGCTAGTGTCAACCACTTTTTGCGTATCTTCTAATTTTTTGTACTTGCAAGAACAATTTTTCTGTAGTCTTGACAGATGTATTGGTACAGTGCGGAACTAAGCGATATTTGTAGGTCATTATGCAAACGTTAACGCCCAAACACGAGGTCTCGGCCCAAACAATATACAGGTATTTGTTTATCTTAGCAGCAGCAGCAGCGTGTTGTATGACGTCACAGGCATCACGTGACTCAAATGCAGCGTTTTAGCGGGCTCTCAAATTATTTGAATTTCATTTCTTTTTTTAAAAACAAGTACTGAAATCCACGAGGTAAAAAAGCATGTTCGGACCATAATAAGACATAATTAAAAATTTAAAACGATTTCCAGAAAACAGTCAAATACCCTATTCTGTTCAGAACCTCCTCATTAGTTACGCGATCCACCCATCTAACCTTCAGCATTCTTCTGTAGCACCATATTGAAAAGCCTCAATCCTCTTCCTGTCCGCACTGTTTATCGTCCATGTTTCACTCCCATACAAGGCAACACTCCATACAAATGCCCCCAGAAAGGACTTCCTTAGGCTTAAATCAATATTCGATGTTAACAAATTTCTCTTTTTCAAGAACGCTTTTCTCCCCAATGCCATTGTGCACTTTACATCCTCTGTACTGCGACCATCATTTGTTATTTTAGTGCCCAAGTAACAAAACTCAAGTACCTCCTTCATTGCCTCGTTTCCCAGTCTAAGTGAGTGAAGTAACTGTGGAGACTGGGTGTCTCTTGTGCAGACAGAGATTGTGGTGTCGGAAGTTTCCGGAGAGAGATGAGGAGGCTGAGGCGGCAGCTGCGGCATCTGTGCCTGCAGCTGCAGCTGCTGCGGCAGGTGTGGCGGCGAGGGCACGCGCGCAGCTGCGCCAGGTGCGGCCGCGACAGCTGCAGCTGCAGGAAGAGGCCAGCACCTGCCGCAATCTGCGCCACCGCCTCTGCCTCTGCACGGCGCTCCCAGTCTGAGCGGCTTAGCAATACAGTGAGGCGAGTGCATGTCTGACACGTGGGGTAGAGGTCTGTACAACGTAGCACGCGTCACGGGCGGTGCCGAAGCGAAGGAGCAGGCACTGCCGTGCTAGCAGGCGAGAGCTGTCGCCGGGAGGCACTACTGTACACGGTGAACTGCGTAGTAGCTCTAACAGATAAAGCACAGTGTCCCTGTGTTTGTACGTGTTGCATACAAATCGACAGTTGTGTTCCAATCTTTATCACATTTTGTACACGTAAGCTTCAATCCACGAGGACGGCCGTAAGTGTAAGAATCACTCACGAATCACGACATGTGTTGTTATGTCCTTCAGTCCGGAGACTGGTTTGATGCAGCTCTCCACCCTACTCTATCCTGAGCAAGCCTTTTCATCTCCTCATAAGAACGGCAACCCACATCCACTTGAATCTGCTTACTATACGCGTCTGTTGATCTCCCTCTGCGATTTTTACCCCAAACACTTCCCTCCAATGCTAAATTTACGATTCCCCGATGTCTAAGAATGTGTCCTACCAAGTGATCCCTTCTTTTAGTCAGGGTGTACCAAAAAATCCTTTTCTCGCCAATTCTGTTCAGTACCTCTTCATTAGTTATGCGATCTACCCACATAATCTTCAGCATTCTTCTGTAACACCACAATTTGAAAGCCTCTATTCTCTTCCTGTCCGCACTGCTTATCGTCCATGTTTCACTCCCGTACAAGGCAAAACTCCACACAAATGCCTTCAGAAAAGACTACCTTACACTTACATTAATATTCGATGTTAGCAAATTTCTCTTTTTCAAAAAAGCTCCTCTTCCCATTGCCATTCTGCATTTTATATCCTCTGTACTGCGACCATCGCATGTTATTTTACTACCCAAGTAACAAAACTCATCTACCACCTTCATTGTTTCGTTACCTAATCTAATTCCTTCAGCATCGCCTGATTTTCTAAGACCGCATTCGATTATTTTTGTTTTGCTATTGTTAATGTTCATTTTATACGCTCTCTTCAACACACTGTACATTCCACTCAACTGCTCTTCCAGGTCCTTTGCTGTCTCTGACAGAATTACAATGTCATCAGCAAAACGCAATGTTTTTATTTCTTCTCCCTGAACTTTAATCCCTATTCCAAATTTTTCCTTGCTTTCCTTCACCGCCTGCTCGATGTACAAATTGAATAACATCGGAGAAAGGCTACAACCCTGTCTTACTCCCTTCCCAACTGATGCTTCCCTTTCATGCCCTTCGACTCTAATAACTGCGGTCTGGCTTTTGTACAAGTTCTAAATAACTCTCCTTTCCCTATATTTTACTCCTGCTGACTTCAGAATTTGAAAGAGTGTATTCCAGTCAACATTGTCAAATGCTTTCTCCAAATCTACAAAAGCTAAAAATGTAAGTTTGCCTTTCCTTAATCTATCTTGTAAGATGAGACGTAAAGTCACGAGACGTAATCACGCACGAATCACGAGATATGACGTCATAAATAATGAGATGCGCGAAAAACTGCTGCATTTTGCGACAATGCTGCTCATTTTCTTTAAGCCATTGGACCGATTTCAACCAAATTTGGTGCACACATTCCTTACCGTGAGGTATCAATTGCTGCATGTCACACGGTTCAAAAGATATTACGTCATAACCAAAAGAAATCGCAAAAAAATGCCACGTAATGCAGCGAGATTTTCGAAATACAGTGCATGAGAATGACACTACTTGGCGACTCGCAACAAACTTCAAACATAATTTCGGACCTTTATTACACTTCCCTCGCCGACACAAATAACAAAATGATGAAAGGAAAAAGTTTCTCGCTTACTACTTTGTCACGGAGTAAAACTACGGCGTCTGGTGCGACGTTACAAATTATAATTTATACACAACAAATTGTACTCGCAAGATATTTTACAGATAGTATACGAAAGAAAGACCAAAAATATTTACAAAGTCTTGTAATGTGGCTATGGAGAAGAATGGAAAAAGTGAAGTGGACTGACAGAATGAGAAATGTGGTGTAGAGCAGGGTAAAAGAGGAAAGGAACTTCATGAGGATGATACAGGTGAGGGAAAGTTCTTAGGTGAGACACATATTATTGTCTACTGCAGAGGACATGATAACAGATGTGAAGAAAGGAGAAGTTGAAAGGCATGGGGCATGTCTAGTACTATATAAAGAAAAAGAATGTAAGATGCCATAAGCAGTTAAATTTTTTAAAGGTGAGACGCAGAAAATGTTATCACGAGCAGGTACCACAATCTATAACGGTGACCGCTGTGAGAGGGGGTGGGGATAGAAGAACATACATACACATCTATTGGTACGTTTCTTCTGAATACATTTATCATGCACATTTCAAGTTTAGATTGGCCAAAATACTTAGTGTCCATAAATGTTCTCGATAGAGACCAGCTGCCTTTAGGTACATAGTATGGTTTGTGTTGTCTTTTAAATTTTAATAGCGTTAAGTTTAAATAAATAATGATAGTAACAATTAGATAAGCTAATGGTGAAAGTCATGGTGTTACATATTTAGTTATTTATACAGTTTTAAATTTAATTCCATTACTATATATGAGTAATGGATATAACAAGTTATAAGGAAAAGGAAAGGCAACTCAAAAATCATTAGTATTAAGAAGGATAAATAAAAGAACATAGGAAAGGGTAGGTAAAGTGAAAGTTGTTGGGGAGAGTCTACCGAGGTGGAAGGCCTCGGAATGAACATCGAGCCCTGCCATCGTAGAATTCCCTCCACAGGTGGTAGTCATTTATTTCGTGTACATTAAGAGCTAAAGGGGTTTATAGTGCTTAATTGTAGAGGAATAAGTCATCTTCTGTGCTGGGGTTGTCATCTGCTTCGTCATCCACGTCGCTTAATAAGTGTCGGCGACACTTTTAGGGAAAAAAATTATGTAGTGGCGTCTTCCGAACCACGTACCTTTAGCGTCATAAAAAATGTTCAAATGTTTGTTAAGCTTATGGGACTTAACTACGGGGTCATCAGTCCCTAAACTTACAAACTACTTATGAACCACTTACGAACTAGGACGGCTCAAATATCCATGCCCGAGGGGGGATTCGAACCCCCGACCGTAGTGGCCGCGCTGACCGTGACTGGAGCGCCTCAGTCCCCTCGGCCACCGCGGCCGGCTTAGCGTCACAGTCCAACGCACTGCCCACGACGCTACGCCTGACAGCTACAAAGTGCGTTCTTTAATCTCGTACTATTGATTGCCGTTAGTAACTGATGCTAATATGGCATTTGTAGACACTGGATTATCATTTATCGTACGATAAACGACGTGTTTTTGTTAATTCTTCAGTGCGCCGTTGCTTTGAAATGACAACGTGTAAGTTACAATAAGAAAATCATCAAATACGCAACGCAAGATGGCGTATGCCAGAGAGAGTTCTGGGCGAGGAATGTCACGTGACATCTGCGAACGGCTGGTTTTCGTTAATTCAATGGAGGGTGTCAAAACTCCGTTATTTTTGCAAATATCTCTCAAACGATACGAGATATGAAAATAACATAACGGAGCTAAGTTGTAGAGAACTTTCTCCTCTACCAATTAGGTTATTCAATTTTCGTGTCAGGTGAACGGTTCTTTTGCAATTACAATTATACTAAAAACGGCTTTTTTTGTTTTACTACCGTATTTTTAGTCCGAAAAATTTGAAAAATGGGAGTTCTGGTCTCTGGCGGGCTGCAATTATGTCTGTAAAATATGGTGCTGATCGGTTGAACGGTTCGTCTCAAAAACAGGGAACACGTTACGGACAGACAGAGAAACAGACACCTAAAATCGACGTTACTTGTGCAAATGTCTCTGAAACTATACGACATATGAAAAAAAGATAAGAGAGCAAAGTTGTAGAGAATTTTCTCCTCTACAGATTGGGTTAGTCAATTTTTGTGTCAGATGAATGGTAAGCCGTTATTTTCATTTAAATATCGAACTGTCAAAAGACGATCGCAAAGGCCCACTTTTAGTGTTACTACCGTAACCTAAAGTGGGCGAATACATGCTAGGTACTTGAACTGCCCAGCTGTTCCAACTTTGTCCCTCGTGTTTGGCACTCGGTGTGTTGAACTGCCTTCTCGACAGTCATTACTTCGCCTCGCCTGGCCTGGTCTGGTCTTTTGTCCGGCGCGCGGCTGGGGGTGCTTTGTCTGCTGGCACACACACACACGCACAGGCCGGAAGCGCCGCTGCACGTGTCTTCCCTGTGCCTGTCCCTCCACTCGGCCTGCTGGTCACGTGTGTGTCTCTCTGCCACCGGCCCAAACCACACATCTGTGTGTCTGCCCAGACTCAATATTCCATCCCGTGTGCCACATGTTCGACGCAGGAGCGCAACAACTCCGAAGAAACAAAGTGCCAAACACAACACTCGCTTTAGTAGGCCACGCTTGCAAAATACTAACACGAATTGTATACTTAAAAGTGGAAAGACTTGCGCAGAATCCCATCTCGCTCGCGTTTGGGGCCGCAGCGCAGTGGCCGAGCGCCCTAAGGCGCCTCGCTGCGGTGCGCGCGGCCGTTCGCCGTCAGGGGTTCGAGCCCTCCCTCTAGCACGGGTGTTTGTGTTGTCCTCAGCACGAGTTACCTTGAGTCACTGTAAGCAGTTTGTAAGCCTAGGCTCTGACGACCGACGCAGTCCAGTCCCTTATATTTACAAACATTTACCAGAAATGTAGGCAAGGCACTACTCACATTACGACTCATCTTACAACTTACAATAGGGCCATTCTGTGCCAAGTGGTCTAATATCGAGAAAAGTTCTCACATGACCCTCATGGATTTTGATGAAATTTTGTACGAACATTCACACATGTCCTCAATGAACACTGGTAAAGTTTCAGTTTCAGAAATTCAATACTTCCGGAGATACAGTCATTTGTTTAAGACCATAGCACAGCTTCCAATAGTGCGTCCTTGAATTTTCAACAACTTTGAGATGATATATCTCTGGGAGTATTTGCATGAAAGAAACAAAACTTGGCCATCTTATACAACTTTTAGAGCTCTTTAAAGTAAAATATTAAGAACAGGTTTTCTGAGCAATTTTGATATAGATAATTTGGGACGAAGTTGGGCGAAAAAATTGCTGGTTAAAAAAAGTGCGAACTTTAGTTTTTTATATCTCCGGAAGTAATTGTGAGATGTACATGAAACTTTGCACACCATAACTCACCAACACAAGATCTTAGAATATAAAGTTTCATTCTGCTATTGCTTCCCATTATTTCACAAATCTAGAGTAAAGTTGACGATTTTTCAAAAAGTGCTAAAAATGGGTATTTTTAGTCAAATTTTTCAAAAAAGTGTTTTCTCCAAACTCCTTTAAACTATGTTCATTAGAAAGAGCATATTCTGAACTATCTAGAAAAGTGGATTTGGTTTTGCAATGCAAGCATTTAAGGCCCTAAAAAGTAGCATAATCCTAGAGGTGCACTGGAAGTTTGAACCCATTTTTCTGGCACATAAATTATACCTAAAATCTTTTATTATGTATAATAAATGTTTGTTAATGCCTGGGATAAGTGAAATAGGAAGTTCTGATAAATAGGAAATTGAGGCAGCTGTTCGAATACTCGACCGGCATGAAACAAAAGCATCGGTTTGGAAGCGAGTGAATCGCTGTTTCTACCGTTTCTGCAGCGTTATTCAGTGTGTTCGTTGAGCAAGTTGTGAAGGAAAGCGAGCAGAAATTTGGAGGAGACATTTAAAATAGAGGGAGAATAAGCAAAGCCGCTGCGGAGTGGCCGAGCGCATTGAGGCGCTATGTTCCGGTGCGCGACACCGTTCCCCGTCGTAGGTTGAATCCTCTCTCTCGAGCACGGATGTTTGCGTTGTCTTTAGTATGTTGTTGTTGTTCTGGTCTTAAGTCCGCAGACTGGTTTGATGCAGCTCTCCACCCTACTCTATCCTGAGCAAGCCTCTTCATCTCCTCATAAGAACGACAACCCACATCCACTTGAATCTGCTTATTATACGCGTCTCTCGGTCTCCCTCTGCGATTTTTACCCCACACACTTCCCTCAAATGCTAAATTTACGATTCGTCGATGTCCACTCCCATGAACCACAGACATTGCCGAGGTGGGGTGGCTTGCGTGCCTCGACGATGCAGATAGCCGTACCGTAGGTGCAACCACAGCGGAGGGGTATCTGTGGAGAGGCCAGACAAACGTGTGGTTCCTGAAGAGGGGCAGCAGCCTTTTCAGTAGTTACAGGGGCAACAGTCTGGATGATTGACTGAGCTGGCCTTGTAACATCAGCTAATGTGGCTTTGCCACACAGCTACTGCGAACGGCTGAAAGCAAGGGGAAACTACAGTCGTTAGTTTTCCCTAGGACATGCAGCTCTACTGTATGACTATACGATGATGGTCTTTAGTATAGCGTAGTTTATAAGTATTTTGTAAGTTTAGGGATTAGTGACCCTGTAGTTAAGTCGTATAAGGTTAACAAACATTGAAGGAAGAAAAAGTTTGCGGTTTGCCGATGACGTAGTTGTTCTGTCGGCGACAGGAGAGGGCAACGAGAGTGATGAAATGCAGTGTTAGAGAGTCAGGAGATGCTGAAAGAATTACATTACGCAGTGGGACTAGTAGATAAGTCTCGCATTTTGCCGATAGCCGAAGTAGAACCTCTCCATCTACGTAAGTACTCTGCATTGACGTGGAAATGTCTCTAGCGTCCCACTGTGTAACAGCTCGCACGAGAAAGGGAACAGCGACGTGTTTCAGTTTTCTATTAATTTCTGGTGAGGATCGCGTCGGCCTATGTGCTCGGTTGTTAAGAAAATATCTTGGCACTCCGAAGACAACGTTGGTGAAATAAATTTCGCCGCAGCGAAAGACGAAAGTGTTAAGCGCCATCGACAAGGGATCTCAAATCGATTCCCGAAGGCTTTTGATACTGTACTCCACAAGCGGCTTCTAATGAAATTGCGTGCTTATGGAATATCTCCCCAATTGTGCGATTGGATTCACGATTTCCTATCAGAAAGGACACAGTTCGTTGTAATTGACGGTAAGTCATCGAGTAAAACAGAAGTGATATCTGGCGTTCCCCAGGGAAGCGTTATAGGTCCCCTACTCTTCCTTGTGTTTATAAACGATTTAGGAGACAATCTGAATAGCTCCCTTAGACTGTTCGCGGATGATGCTGTCGTTTATCGGTTAGTGAAGTCGACAGAGGATCAAAAGCAACTGCAAAGCGATTTAGACAAAATTTCTGCATGATGCGAAAATTGGCAATTGACATTAAACAAAGAAAAGTGTGAAGTAATACACATGACCACTAAAAGAAATCCACTGAACTTCAATAAAGCGATAAATCAGTCAAACCTTAAGGTCGTAAATTCTACCAAATAGCTAGGAGTTACAATTACGAACAACTTTGACTGGAGAGAACACACAGAAAATATTGTAGGGAAGGCGAACCAAAGGTTACGTTTCATCGGCAGAACACTTAGAAGATGCACCAGCTCCACCAAAGAGACTGCCTACATCACACTTGTGCGTCCTCTCCTGGAGTACTGTTGCCCCTTGTGGAACCCTCACCAGGTGGGACAGACGGAAGACATTGAGAAGGTTCAGAGAAGGGCAGCTCGTTTTGTTTTATCACGTTACGGGAATGTGAAAATATTTTGCTAGCACCCACCTACTTACGGAGACATGACCATCGCAATAAAGTAAGAGAAATCAGATCGAAAACGGAACGATTTAGGTGTTCTTTCTTCCCGCGCGCTATTAGAGAATGGAACGGTAGAGAAAGGTTATGAAAGTGGTTAATGAACCCTCTGCCAGGCACTTGAATGTGATTTGCAGAGTATCTATGTAGATGTAGATGACGCCCTTCTCTTAACGATCTGCACCCCGAGCTGTCGGTCACTTTGGCGACAGTCTCCCCCGTACAAAAGGAGCTGCCCTTCTCTGAATCTCCGTCATTCGCACTCGGCGTTAGTGCCACGATGCGCAGCTGAGTGCAGGCGGATGCGTCAGCAGAACTGTCGCGTCTTTTAACTGTTCTGAGAATGAAATGCAGCTTTTGGATCCTCGCGATGTTTTGAGTGTTGTTTCCAACTTAAGTTGTCGTAATTATTGTTAGGTATTTAGTCGAATATACGGCGTTTAGATTTGTCCGATGTACGGTGTACGTGAAGTTTAGCGGTCTAAACTGCAGAATAACTGTGGGAACGAAAGTAATTGACGGATTTGTTGGTATTGTAACACGCAGTAAACTGTTCCGTGGCAACATCACGAGAAAATCACCGTCGGTTCGGTTTCTTATTAACTGGGTCTCAATAAGAGCAGGAGACCCGGGTTCGAATCCCGGCTGGGTACACATTTTCAGCTCCTGCCCAATCGCAGTTGATGTCATATATTCTAAGAATATTAAAAAGTCAGCAGGGGTAAAATACAGGAAAAGGAGAGTTATTTACAACTTGTACAAAAGCCAGACCGCAGTTATTAGACTCGAAGGGCATGAAAGGGAAGCATCAGTTGGGAAGGGAGTAAGACAGGGTTGTAGCCTTTCTCCGATGTTATTCAATTTGTACATCGAGCAGGCGGTGAAGGAAAGCAAGGAAAAATTTGGAATAGGGATTAAAGTTCAGGGGGAAGATATAAAAGCATTACGTTTTGCTGATGACATTGTAATTGTGTCAGAGACAGCAAGGGACCTGGAAGAGCAGTTGAATGGAATAGACAGTGTGTTGAAGAGAGCGTATAAAATGAACATTAACAAGAGCAAAACAAAAATAATGGAATGTGGTCTTAGAAAATCAGGCGATGCTGAAGGAATTAAATTAGGTAACGAAACAATGAAGGTGGTAGAGGAGTTTTGTTACTTGGGTAGTAAAATAACATGCGATGGTCGCAGTACAGAGGATATAAAATGCAGAACGGCAATGGGAAGAGGAGCTTTTTTGAAAAAGAGAAATTTGCTAACATCGAATATTAATGTAAGTGTAAGGAAGTCTTTTCTGCAGGCATTTGTGTGGAGTGTTGCCTTGTACGGGAGTGAAACATGGACGATAAGCAGTGCGGACAGGAAGAGGATAGAGGCTTTTGAAATGTGGTGCTACAGAAGAATGTTGAAGATTAGGTGGGTGGATCGCGTAACTAATGAAAAGGTACTGAACAGAATTGGGGAGAAAAGAAATTTTTGGCATACCCTGACTAAAAGAAGGGATCGCACATTCTTAAATATCGAGGAATCGTAAATTTAGCATTGGAGGGAAGTGTGTGGGGTAAAAATCGCAGTGGGAGACCAAGAGACGGGTATAGTACGCAGATTAAAGTGGATGTGGGTTGCCGTTCTTATGTGGAGATGAAGAGGCTCGCTCAGGATAGGGTATTGTGGAGAGCTGCATCAAACCAGTCTCCGGACTGAAGACCACAACAACAACAACATTAAAAAGTAAGGCGCCAGTCTGAGCAGCGCGTGGCCTGTGTATTAGAGGGAAAGTGTGGCAGCAGCCCGGTGCATGGCTCCATACAAGGCAACACTCCACACAAATGCCTGCAGAAAAGACTTCCTTACACTTACATTAATATTCGATGTTAGCAAATTTCTCTTTTTCAAAAAAGCTCCTCTTCCCATTGCCATTCTGCATTTTATATCCTCTGTACTGCGACCATCGCATGTTATTTTACTACCCAAGTAACAAAACTCATCTACCACCTTCATTGTTTCGTTACCTAATCTAATTCCTTCAGCATCGCCTGATTTTCTAAGACCGCATTCCATTATTTTTGTTTTGCTCTCGTTAATGTTCATTTTATACGCTCTCTTCAACACACTGCCCATTCCATTCAACTGCTCTTCCAGGTCCTTTGCTGTCTCTGACACAATTACAATCTCATCAGCAAAACGCAATGTTTTCATTTCTTCCCCCTGAACTTTAATCCCTAGTCCAAATTTTCCTTGCTTTCCTTCACCGCCTGCTCGATGTACAAATTGAATAACATCGGAGAAAGGCTAAATCCCTGTCTTACTCCCTTCCCAACTGATGCTTCCCTTTCATGCCCTTCGAGTCTAATAACTGCGGTCTGGCTTTTATATAAGTTGTAAATAACTCTCCTTTCGCTATATTTTACTCCTGCTGACTTCAGAATTTGAAAGAGTGTATTCCAGTCAACATTGTCAAATGCTTTCTCCAAATCTACAAAAGCTAAAAATGTAGGTTTGCCTTTCCTTAATCTATCTTTTAAGATGAGACGTAAAGTGAGTATTGCCTCCCGGGTTCCTACGTTCCTTCTGAATCCAAACTGATCTTCCCCGAGGTCAGCTTCTACCAGCTTTTCCATTCTCCTGTAGATAATTCGTGTTAAAATTTTGCAACCATGAGTTATCAAACTTTATTTGCGGACGGAGAAGTTAGTACTGCTTCCTCCCACGAGTCCCCTAAAACCTCCGCATCCTTGCGGATGCCGTTGCGTAGCAGTGTGCGTTTGTACCGCCCTACAGTACGCACGAGGTGCCGTAGTTGCTGTCCAAGTCTTTATGGAAAGCATAGAGTTCTGACTAACCTGTTGTCTTCTGTAGTTGTGTCCTCCGCGCAGAAGACAGCACACAGGTCGTTGATTCTTATACAGCATACAAGTGAGGCTAAAATACGTTCTGTATGATGGACTTCAAAAAGGCGTTCGACGCGGTGCCAGACTAAGGAAGATAGGAGCTTATGGAATAGGTTGACAGATTTGTGACTGTTTGGAAGACTTCCTAAGTAATACAACGCAGTACGTTGTTCTCGACGGCGAGTGTTCATCAGAGACGAGTGTATCGTCAGGCGTGCCCCAGGGGAGTGTGATAGGACTGTTATTATTTTCTATCTATATAAATGATCTGATGGACAGAGTAAGTTGTAATTCGCGGCTGTTTGCTGATGATGCTGTGGTGTACGGGAGGGTGTCGTCTGTAACTGACTGTAATAGCATACAGGTTGACTTAGACAAAATTTCTAGTTGGTGCGAAGAATGGCAGCTAGCTGCCAATGTAGAAAAATGTAAGGTGATGCGCATGAGTAGAAAAAACAATCCTATAATGTTCGAATACAGCATTAGTAGTGAGCTTCTTGATGCTGTCGCGTCGTTCAAATATCTAGGCGTAACATTGCAGAGCGGTATGAAATGGAACGAGCGTGTAAGGACAGTTGTGAGTAAGGCGGACGGCCGACTTCGGTTTATTGGGAGAATTTTGGGAAGATGTACTTCACCTGTAAAGGAGACCGCTTATAAAACACTTGTACGACGACGTCTTGAGTATTGCTCAAGTATTTGGGACCCGCAGCAGATCGGTTTGAAGGAAGACATAGAGGCGGTTCCGAGGCGAGCAGCTAGGTTTGTTACCGGTAGGTTCGACCAAAGCGCGAGTGTCAGTAGGCTGGACTCGTCGCTGTCCGGCCAGCCATGCTGCAGCACTGCTCGACACGTCAGTCAGGCAGGATACGGCCACTGGCCGGCTACTGTACAAGACGTAAACTGTACTGGTGCTGACGTGTGGCGTCTGAGGTGAAGGCGTTAGAGAGCAGCGTTAGAGCAGCAGCAGCTGTCTGCGGTGTGGTGTGGAGTGTCGGCCCGTTACTCTGTTGGCGCCACCTGCTGCCTCCTGCTGCCTCTTACTGCTGGCCAGATCGCCGGCTCAGACCGGTTGTGGCAGCCGAGGCCGCGCGTGCACCGCCGCTCACCTGAGGGGGGGAGGGGGGGGAGCAGAGGTGAGGCAGCAAAATGGCGGCCGGGCCGCGCGCGGTCCGCAGTCCGCGGCGAGGCGCGTAGCGGGCGGGACGCGGTCGACAGTCGGCTGCTCCTCTCGTCCTCTCCAGCAGCTCACCTGTTCTCCGTCCCGAGTCAGCAGGTACTGCTGGAGCGACACACGGCAAGCGTTAGCAGTGCGAGTGAACTGCGCAGACGGCGTCGACTACTGTGCCAGGCGGCCACGTTGTCGCCGGACAGACGATACTACTCTAGCGACAGGAAACGAGGCGAGTGTGAGCGTCAGTGGGACAGTGGGTGCAGGCAGGTAGCGCTGCTCCGGTACGTCACTCGCCGAGCCACGTCGAATAAGTGGAGTGTTCACCCAGGTGGAGCGAACAGAGGGCGACAGACTAGTGCAGTGGACAGCAGTGTAGTGTAGTGCAGTGTAGAGGAGTGTAGAGGAGTGTACTGGAGAGCGATGTGAGGTGTTGCTGCGCGACATGCTGTGCGGACTCTCGCGCGCCCGCAGGGCCGACTCCTGCTACCGGCTGGCCGGCCTCCAGGATAAGGAACAGGATAACCACCAGGATAAGCAGCAGGATGAGCAGCAGGATCAGGACGGGGAGCGGCGGTGCGCGGCCTGCGGCAGGAGCCCCGTCATGGCGGCCAGGCACAGGCCAGCCACCTCGCAGGTGCGTCTCTACTCCTACTCCTCTCTGTCTCTCTGCTTTGCTTCTACTTCTACTCCTCTCTCTCTACTTCTACTTCATCTTCTGGATCCTCCGTTACGCGCTCTCGTACGAGTCAAGCACGGCATCGACTGTGTAGTCCGGATTGCACGCGAGATGCTTAGATTCACACGAATGAAGCCACTCACACAGTAATCAAATCTTCTAGCGAATACGTTCTCAGCGCGACTAAAAGTCTCTCACAACAGACGACATTCTCGGATTTCGTAAGAATAAAACTTGGCGAGTTTCCAACCACTGGAAGACATTCTCCGTTTTCTGCAACGGCCCCTGTAGCATACTTACGGCTGAGTAGCCGCTATGAAGTACACGTTTCACCGTGCTTTACAACAAAAAAGGACGAAATTCCTCTTGCTCAGAAAATAAAAGCTGTTCCTTTATCCGCATTCGAAAGAAAATAAAATCGTTTTCCTGGCGAATCGCTTCCTTTGTAAAAAAAATAAGACGTCTCCCACCTCAAACATTTCGTGCAGTGAGGACAGTGGAGTCACAGGACTTTATTTTTCCATTACCGACCTACAAATCAAACACGAGTCGATTCAGCTCCGTGTTTTACCCGCTTCTTTGGAGAGCGTATTTACAGTTGAAAACAGCTACATTGGAAAATAACATTGTTTTTAAACAGGGTCTATTTTTAAGGCGTTATGACATTAATTCCAAATGAAGTGCATCCCACGACTTGACAGTGGGTATCACAAAATGAATATTGCTGCAATGCTCGAGTATTTATTGTTTTTGTACCGCTCCGGTTCATTCTACCCAAAGCGGTTTGTCCATTTAACCTTCCCGATACAAAGTTGTTTTCAGTACGTTGTATTACCGAGGGAGGTGCATATTTTGTGCCCACCATAAACAAATTTTTAACGACAGATCATATTTATTAACTGTTCTTGAATGACGTTAATAAGACAACAATCTATCAATGCATAATCACGATCCAGAAGCTGAATATTTCATGAAGTTTTCTGTAATGCATGTCATACCCTCCACCTACTTCTCTCTGCAGATAGCCTCATCCTGGCGCACAACATGTCCACAGTTCCATCAAACAACATTCCACTATCTCCATCCAGAGTCTTCTAAAATCTCGGATGTTTCCGTGTCTCTGTCGACACAGTTTTATCAAAGACTCGACCAAGTGCCACTAAACAGGAAACAATGAAGAACCAAACAGAAGTGAATCATTATTGAGACCATTGTTCCTGTCAGCCCAGAGAAATCTGATGCCATTGTGTTGTAAGGTGGCGTAACGCCGTTATGTGTGCAGGAACGGCACCTATGCGGGAAGTCGTATCTACTTCCAGGGAAATTAGTCGATGACCACCTCCCTTAAAATTTTCGATTAACCTGAAGTGAAAAATGTAAAACAATCGTAGAATCTGCAAGAAGACTTCATGTCCTAGTAAGCCGAAAACCGGGTAACTAAGTGGAACTGTACTTCTGGAATGGCCTCTCTAGCGTACTTCCGGCTGACTAACCGCTATTACGTTCACGTTTTACTGTGTTTTATAACAAAAAGGACGAAATTTTGTTCCTCACAAAACAAAACCAGTTCCTTTATACACATTCTAAACAAATACGAAAGAAAATAAAAACGTTTCCTTGCCGAATCGCCTCGTTATAAAAATCGCAAAACGCATCACACTTCCAGCCAGCACGTCGTACAGTGAGAACAGTGAGTACGACCAGTTGTTCCACTACCGGCACAGAAATGAAACACCTAAGTCGATTCAGCTGCGTGTTTTATCCGTCTGTTTAGAGCCCACATTTACTGTTGTAAACAGCTACATGGCAAAATAATATTCTTTCTCTTTAAACAGCGTCTATTAATAACGTGTTGTGACGTCAATTCCAAATAAAGTGCATCCCAGGTCTCGACAGTCCCTATCACAAAATAAATACTCCTGAAATACTGGAGTATAGTTTTTGTACCTCTCCGGTTCATTCTAGCCAAAGCGGTTAGTCCATTTAACCTTCCCTATACAAAGTCAGCTTCGGTAACTTGTATGACCGAGGGAGATGCATACCTTGCGATCACAATAAACAAATTTTCAACGACAAATAACATTTATTAATTGTTTTTGAATTACATTAATGACAAACATCTATCAACGCATAGTCGCGGTCCAGACCCTGATATTAGATGTAAAACAGTTTTCAGTAATGCATTTCATAGCTTGCACGTAATTCGGTCTGCAGATAGTCTGTCATCCTCGCACACAACGCGTTCACTTCCCTGAATTCTCAGTTTCATCAAACAATATTTCACAATCTCTAGATTCTTCTAAAAATCTCTAATATTTCCGTGTCACTGTCGATACATTTTCAGTCAGAGTTGTATCAGACACTCGAACAAGTGCCACTAAGCAGGGAACAATGAAGAACCAAAGGGAAGTGAATCATTATTGAGACCATTGTTCCTGTCAACTCAGAGAAATCTGATGCCATTGTGTTGTAAGGTGGCGTAATGCCATTATGTGTGCAGTAACGGGACCTATGCGGAAAGTCGTATCAACTTCCAGGGAAATTAGTTGATGACCACCTCCCTTAAAATTTCCGATTAATCTGAAGTGAAAAATGTAAAACAATCGCAGAATCTGGAAGAAGACTTCATCAAAGAGAATACATACTCTTTTTTTTTTTTTTTTTTTTACAAAATCTTCAGACGTGAAGTAGCTGGGAAGATTTCGAAATTTTTTTCCCCTCGGTATAGCAAGTGTTGAGCTGCGCCTTGTGACCTGGTGACCTAAACTGCGTTACGTCACGAGCCAGTGGCAGGAGAGTGGGTTAGTGGTTTATGACGTGGGCAGCAGTCCGCGTCGTAGGGATGCAAACGATACATCCATGTTGTCAAAACATCCATGTTTCGTCCGTAAACATCGATGTTTTGAAGAGCGATGCATCGACGGCAGAAGTCCAAAACTATCGACATCGTTCAGCAGTTGATTGTCAGCTCCACTATCACTCTATCAGTTGCTCAGCCAGCGTCAGCTCAAGTGCGGTTCTCCTGCTGTCGTCAATCGTCGCTGTTTTCAAACTTTTCAAACAGTAGGCAAGTGAAACATGAAACCATCTGATGTTTGTCCTGCACGGGCTGCTGGCATTGCTGATATTTCACCCTCCAACATCAGTGGAATCGAATCTTTGACAGTGTTACCCAGTCAGACTGATATCGTACTGTCAAAACGTCAGTTAGAACATCAAACAAAAGTCGACGGAAAATCCGAGACAAACGCCAACGAGCCGAGTATAACATAGATTTTCATTTCAGCAAGGTACACGATTTGATAAACGTCATTGATGAATATTCATTTTAAAAATACATTATTAAGTAATAACTGAAAGATGCATAATGTTTAATTTTCTCCACGTCGAGAACTAAGAAAAATGCAGTACATCAACAAAACGCAAGTTATTTCGCATGTAATGAACACATCGATGTAAATCCCAAGTAAAATCAGCGCAATAGGTAGCGAAACGTTATTCACAACTTGCTTTTCAATCTAATCTGTCATTTCGCTGTGTATTCGTAGCCTAGTGAAAGAACATAAATAAGGCAGATACTTTCTGGGAACACAGCTTCATTTCAGTGTGTTTTTCGTAATATTTCTTAAAGTATGGAAACATCGGCAAAACATCGATGTATCGTTTTTCAGTAGTGATGTTTTTTAACATCGATAACATGTATTAACATCAATGTTTTTATCGATGTTGCATCCCTAGTTGGAAGTTTTTTTCATGCAGTAATTTCCAGTCGGTGTGCTCAAACGGAAAGCATTATAAACAAGAGGCAAATAGAGAAATGAACACGAGAAGTGGCGTGTACAACAGTGTCTTTTATTCAGTAAATTCAATGTGACAGGAACTGCCTAAAAATATACTACATCTATGGATTTGAACTCTACTTCATTTCCTTTGAGTTCTCTTCAAGCATAAACGACTCGAAATTTAATATAATGTATTTATTAAAGTAATTAATCATTCATATCTTATTTTCAAAGGACGCAGAGTACAAAAGAACAACACGACCTATATGTAAGGAGTTGCCGAACTAACAAACATAGTGTGTCACGATTTTTACAGACTCAGAGCACTACAGTCGTCTATCCAGTGTAGATCATTGAGATCACTGCTGCGAAACAGGTGAAATAAGCGTTCGAGTTGGAAACTGTCAAAAAGCGCGCATGCGCAGTGGAGGCCTTCCAGATCGTCAGCAACTGTCAGCGTTTGGGCCACTCGAACGAAGCTATTGTGGGGGTGACATTGTGATAATTTAGGGGAGTGTGGCTGTCTACATCTACATAGATACTCTGCAAATCACATTCAAGTGCCTGGCAGAGGGTTCATTAACCACTTTCATAACTTTTCTCTGCCGTTCCATTCTCTAATAGCGCGCGGGAAGAAACAACACCTAAATCGTTCCGTTTTCGATGTGATTTCTCTTATTTTATTGGGATGGTCATGTCTCCCTAAGTAGGTGGGTGCTAGCAAAGTATTTTCACATTCAGAACTAAAAGTCAGTGATTGAAACTTCGCAAACAGATCACGCCGCAATGAATAACGTCGTTCTTTTAATGATTTCCACCCCAATTCGTGCAACATTTCCGTGACGCTTTCCCCCCCGTAACGTGATAAAACAAAACGGGCTGCCCTTCTCTGAACCTTCTCAATGTCTTCCATCAGTCCCACCTGGTGAGGGTCCCACAAGGGGCAACAGTACTCCAGGAGAGGACGCACAAGTGTGATGTAGGCAGTCTCTTTGGTGGAGCTGGTGCATCTTCGAAGCGTTCTGCCGATGAAACGTAACCTTTGGTTCGCCTTCCCCACAATATTTTCTGTGTGTTGTCTCCAGTCAAAGTTGTTCGTAATTGTAACTCCTAGGTATTTGGTAGAATCTACGACCTTAATGTTTGACTAATTTATCGCGTAATTGAAGTTAAGCGGATTTCTTTCAGTGGTCATGTGTATTACTTCACACTTTTCTTTATTTAGTGTCAATTGCCAATTTTCGCACCAAGTAGAAATTTTGTCTAAATCGCTTTGCAGTTGCTTTTGATCCTCTGTTGACTTCACTAACCGATAAACGACAGCATCATCTGCGAACAGTCTAAGGGAGCTATTCAGATTGTCTCCTAAATCGTTTATAAACACGAGGAAGAGTAGGGGACCAATAAGGCTTCCCTGTGGAACGCCAGATATCACTTCTGTTTTACTCGATGACTTACTGTCAATTACAACGAACTGTGTCCTTTCTGATAGGAAATCGTGAATCCAATCGCACAATTGGGGAGATATTCCATAAGCACGCAATTTCATTAGAAGCCGCTTGTGGGGTACAGTGTCAAAAGCCTTCCGGAAATCCAGAAATATTGAATCTATTTGAGATCCCTTGTCGATGGCACTTAACACTTCATGTGAATAAAGGGCAAGCTGTGTTTCGCAAGAGCGATACTTTCTGAATCCGTGTTGACTATCGGTTAATACGTCGTCCTCTTCGAGGTAGTTCATAATATTCGAACAAAGTATATGTTCCAGAATCCTACTGCAAATCGACGTCAATGAGATAGGCCTGTAATTTTGGGGATCACTCCTATTGCCTTTCTTGAATATCGGAGTAACTTGGGCAACTTTGCAGTCTTTGGGTACGGATCTTTCGCTGAGTGATCGGTTGTAAATTATAGCTAAGTACGGAGGAATTGCATCAGCCTACTGTGAGAGGAACCTAGTTGGTACACAGCTTTGTTTTTCCTTAGTGCCTTGGGTTGCTTTACTGCTCCAGGTGTTGACTCCTACTGCTAAGCTTGTCTGTCAGTGCCGGCCACGGCGGCTTGGTCCTTGCTCAGTGCTCTGTCCTGCTCTGCTCCCCCCCCCCCCCCTCCAGCAGCCACGCTGCCCTTGGCTCGGCTGCCCCCCCCCCCCCCCCCCCCACATTCCAGCGCCGGCGTCGCTCTGGCAACGCAGCCGGCAGCTCCAGCAGGCGACGCCGCGGTCCGGGGTTCGCTGCCCGCTCACTGCCGCGTTCTCCACCACTGGACGAGTACTTGGCAGGCCTCTGTAGCCGGTGCCGCGCCCCTTCCCTTCTTACCGCGCTCAGCTGGGTCGTATCAGTACTCTGCATTAGACATCGGCTAAACAGCGATTTTCCAATAACAGTGATTTCCCTGATCGCTACTTTTAGATAACAGTTATTCTCAACCGTGATTAATCATGGTTTAGAATCGCTGTGTGAAGCATTCACCAAATGTATCCCTGTGCGATTTCTGCTATTCCCGCTATTCCGTGATTTCTGTCCTTTCCGCTATTCCGTGATTAAATCGCAGCGATTCCTTGCTACTTCTGCAATTCCCGCAACTTGTGTGATTTACCATAGAACTGCCAAAAATTGAGTTAGATAGTACTGTTATAATGTTTCATCCGCAAGTCAGTAACTTATCGTCTCTTCTTTGTGAACTTTTCAATTCAGATATGAACGAGATACGTTTTTCACTTTGGAAACTATTCCGGAGCCCTGGAGTTTTCTAGGAAAAATCCACGGGTGTATGCCCATTGGTCACCGTCCCTAATCGACTATTAGCTGCTACACCCGTTCTCCGCTGCTATACCCGCTGTTTTAGCCTTTGCTGCTTCGCCCCTCTTCGCTTTCCGCTATTCGCTGCCACACCTGCCATTCGCCGATGCTTTTGGCACACATTTCGGTCAACAGCTGCCCCTTTCTACCGTTGTCTGCTGTTCGCTGCTATTACCTGCTCTTCAGCTGACATTCGTTGCTCTACCTGCTCTTCGCTACCGTGACTGAAATCGCGGTCAGATCCAGATCGCCGCGACCGTGAAAACAGCGACTTCTCAATCACCGTGATTTCTAAAGAATACGTGATTTCTTGCCCATCCCTACTCTGGATTCCAGAGAACATTCTCAGGTTCGCAGGAATAAAGGGAACCGGAGAATATACTTCAGCCGAGTATGTTCTCGGCGTGAGTAACGGGGTGGGAGAAGTTGCTCACAACAGAGAACATTCTCCAATTTCATATGAATAAAACTGCACAAGTTTCTCACGACGGAAGAACATTCTCAGATTTCTGGAGGGAGCTCTATGGCATACTCCGTGCTGAGTAACTTCTATTAAGGTTACGTTTTACTGAGGTTTATAATAAAAGGGACAACAATTTTGTTACTAACAAGGCAAAAACAAGTTCCTTTATATGTAGTCTTTAAGAAATACGAGGGGATCTGTAAAGTTAATACAAATAAAAACATTTTCATCATATTTTCGATTTCCGTCGTCCTCAGTTGCATATGAAATCGGTGGAGGTGTATTACCGTCTTTAGCAACTAAATGAAAGGCGTTTTTTGTGTGCCATACGCGTTTCGCTTCTTTATTTATGAAGCATCATCAGTGGCCTGTAATACATGTTTTTTTTATAATATTGTAATACAGTCGTAATATTATAGGCATTTCTCACAGTATGACAGTTAACAGTCTTGTTACAATTACTAAAGTTCGGATCTACTAGGTTAGAAACAACTTCTGTAGCACTAGCTTTTGCAAAGTTAATTTAATTATATAGTTTTCGGCCCTACTTACGGTTTTCTGTTTTATTCCATGTGTGTCTTCATCGAGATGTTCGTGAGGTCTTCAGTTGGATACGGTATTTTCGGTCTTGATGAAAACCCTTGCATCACCACTTCACTGTGTACTCGTTTTTGAACGTTTGTTTACAATGTTTAGTGTTGCCAACTGTCGCTTTTCGTCTGTCTCTTGTTTGTTTTCCTTGTATCTCTGAGTGTATCAGCTGTTTTTTGTTTGTGTTTGGTATCTGTGTAGATTGTGTGTGTTGTTATTTGTGTTAGTTTTTTGTGAATATGGGAGTAGGGGGAGGGGAGAGAGAGGGAGTTTAGTTGCTAAAGACGGTAATCAAAAACATTTTGTTGACGAGTATCTTCCTTCGGAAAAATCGTGTGACACTTCCAGCATTTTATACAGTGACGAGACTGATGTAAGAGGTGTTTTCATTACCGACATAAAAATGAAACACAAATGGACTCAGCTGCGTGTTTACTCATTTGTTTGGCGTGTATATTTACAGTTGTAAACAGTCGCATAGCAAAATAATATTGTTTTACAATAGGGTCTATTAGTAAGACCTTATGCTGTTAGTTCCAAATAAAGTGTATCCCAGGACTTGACAGTTTCTATCACACAATAAATATTGCTGCAATACCAGGTAGGCCTACTGAAGTATTTCTACCCAAACCGTTTTCTGACTTCGTAATCGTAACTTCTGTGATGTTAGAAGTAAGTAAACACGACAGGAAAATTAATAAATTATTAATTACATACCTAGCAGCCTGTTTCTTGTACAAAATCGCATGGCCTAACGCTTATGAGCAGACCATTTTGTGTCATATTTAACAACAAGTAAGGCCTGTCGCATGTTAGAACACTCCGACAGCATTCCACGTTGAAACAGATGAATATGTGATGCGTTCTTATTATATCGTTCGCAAATTGTGCTAACCCTTCTTCATTAACAAACGAGTTTCTCGCGTGACGAAACTTTTGTATCGCCAGCAGAATACATTTTCGTAAAAAGTGCACATTTAGTCTTAATAATATGCTCCTTCACAACAAACCGATATCCGGTTCTTTCTGAACACGTCGATGCCTACTCCATACTTGTACACTTAATAATTTGCCTAATTGGGCTAGTTTAAAGAAATACACGACTGGACAGCTGATCTGTGGCGGACATGACACGCGGAGAACTTACTGAAGCAGGAGGGGAGGTAGCGAGAATGAACTTCCTGCTCAGAGCATAGGCTTCGAAGTTTTTATTCATACGAAATTGAGAACTTACTCAGAGAACGTTCTTTTGCTCTGAGAATCTTCTGTGGAGCATGTGCTCTTTTTTATTCATACGACTCATTGTCTGTGTGCACATGCGTACAATCAGTCTACAAAAATAACTTGCAGGGTGATCGAGAAATTAATGTTTCTCTGTATGTCCTCTGTGAGGTTCATAAACCGTTCATTCGATTGCAGTGAAACTGTTCACCATACGCCCACAATGGTTCCCGACTCAAAAACTGATGAGCATGACACATAGCTCAGGAGATGTGACGTCATAAATAGTGAGAATAGCCAGCTTTATTTATGCGTCAGTTATTGGAAAATGCGAGGTAGTTATGGACGTGCAACAAAGTTCGCATGTAATTTCTGACGTTTATGGAGTGTTTTGTAACTGAACACCTCGCCCACAAAATGATGATTCGAAAAGAAGTCTGTAGATGCCGTAAGACTGTCGCATCTGGGCATGAACTTGCATCAAATAAAGTTAGCATTACAGATTTGCGTATTATTATTTATTTTTCTCTGCAACTCTCAGTTAATTCTCTTACATCCAAAATTAAGCGATATCTTTTCTTTTTATATATCTATATAAAAGCGAAAGGACACTCACTGACTAAACACGAAATCTCGAAAACTACTTCATCTATGAAGCTGATATTTGGCAGGAATGTACTTTATATAGAGAAAACGTCAGCTAAGAAAGTATTTTGTGATAAGTGTATGGTGGAGCGTACTTCTCCTACAGACTCACGAAATCTACAGTTTCATTCCGATCTTCACGGGATTTCCCACGCTTGACCTTCAAAACAAGAGGAAGGTCACCGTCTACCTTAAGTTTCATACGGTGCATCGGGGAGGGTAATTTGCAACATAAAAATGGATCCCCGAATACCTCGGTCGCGTCATAACCTCGGTCGATTTCACAGATCCTTTCTTTGTTGTCTTCGTTATTCTCTGAACAATGGTCCTACGAAATAAAGCTGGAATATTTCACAACAACAAAGCACGTTTTTCAGTGTGACCCTACGTTTCAATTGCATAGAAATCTATAGGTTTGTTCCGATATTCATAAAATTTTGCACGCTTTACCTTAAAAACAACAGGGTTATCACTGTCTGTATAAAATTTCGTTCGGTGCATGGTGGAGGGTGCTTCACTTACGGAATTTTACAAAATGCAAAGTTTTGCTCCAATCTTTATGAATTTTTGCACACATGAACTTTGCAGAAAAATTTGCCGAGAGAGGGAAAGGTGGAAACGAACAGAGAGATGGGAGAGGAAGAGGTGGATGCAGAGAGAGGGGTGAGGGGATGTGGACTACCAGAAGGTAGAATAAATAAACACCCGGGCAGCTAGTTCTTACAATACAGTAATTGCTTACTCGAGCGTAAATGTTGTGAACTAACGTTTACGATACCATTTTTCTTCTTATTAATTCATTTACGTCGAAAAGTCGCTTCCATTAAGTTGTATCGCTGATTGCTGTAGTGGGCACGTATGTGGAGCAACATAGCGCGATTGACCACATATAGACACAAACAAAATGTTTTTGCCACGTAGAATCGACAGATGGTGATAATGACGAAATAACAGTCAAAGATGTTTTCTATCAAAGATATGTACATTGATTCGTCATTGAAGTATTTTACAAAGGAGAGATGTAAAGATTTTTTTTACACAGAATAAACGTTACACGTGTGAACTGTACATTCAATGATAATAATAGGCAGCTGTATTTACAGTTTTACTTAGCGATATAGCAGAGGCTGTGGTATACATGGTAAGAAATGTTATGTGCTTAAGGGAAGTAAAAATGTAAATGACATGTATCTGGACGTGAACAGCCGTATGATGATGAACCTAAGGGTTCGAAACCAGTGACGGCGCTACTTCTGAACAAGTAGCAGTCAGAAGTGCCTGCTTGCTGTCTTCTTTGTTGTAAGAGTCACCCTCTATTACATACACAACCACGAGCTCAGAATGTCGGTTTTTGACAAAATATCATAAAATAACTTCCTTTTGGCGTGATACATATTTTTCCAGTAATCTGTGCTGTTATACGCTACGACATTGTGCTGTACAAAAATCATCGTAACTAGCATTACGAAATGCGTTCTATGTGTGGAGAGCTCTTTTGCTCTAGAACACTGGTTTTCTACCTTTTTATTAATTAAATTTAATTTTTTTTATTTTTATTTATTTAATTTTTTTTAAATACGCGATCCTCTATCACCGAACTGCAAACCAGTTTGTGCGTGACTCCAAGTACACCAAACTTTATTCCCTTCCATTCATATAACTTTCATGTGAAAAAAACCTTCTGTATTATACATTACAGAAAGATTTTTATTTATGTTTCCAAATGGAACCCATTATCCAAATTTCATATTAATACGGTTTCATGGTTTCGAAACCAGGTTTCGATACACACAACAGTTCCAGTGTTTCAAAACCGGCATCTTTCACGGTTTCGAAACCATGCGGTTTCATTCCGTTCTGTTTCAGATCACATTCGCGGTCGATTGTCGATACACTGAAACCGTTTCTTCCTGACGGTTTCACGGTTTCATGTCCGTTTCACAACACCGGTGTTTCAAACCACTACTGCAGAAACGCGGAACAGACTAGTGGTATCGAAATGTGGTGTTTCATTTTACTGAAGCTCCACACAGATACACATGTAACTTACTAGTATATAAACAATTTAGACAGTGTCAAATAGTAGTTGACACTCTTGAGTCTGCAGCTTATGATTACTGATATCAACATTCGTTTGCAAGAGACTGCTGTATTCCGAAATGAAATAATGTCTGCTTTATAAATGTAAAAGAAGAATAAAACAACGTTCACTATTTGCATTGAAAAACCAGTTAAATTCTAGGTTTATCTACCATATTAAAGACACACGAGTGAAACTACAATCTTTAAAATAAGATACAACATGAAGCCTGAAATGACATACTAACAAGGGTAGATCGCATATTTCATCTCGTGTTAAAGAGTTGGTTACTTATGATCCAAAACGAAGTTACCTACTGTCGTTATAATTTTTCGACACTCGTGTTAAAAGAATTACGGCGGTGGTGTAACGGTCAAGACGTATAAGTGCTGAACTTGCCTCTTACTTTATTATTTTTGTAATTCCATAGCATTACTTGTGATTATTTAGTGTGCCCTTTATCCGCTACAATTTATTTAGTATGTATAGAAAGTAGCTTTTATGATCCATCACTGTAATATGCGTACCATATTGCAGTTTGTGAGTTCCTAACGGGGTAAACTTTTACCTACCATACCGGCGGCCTCGTGTGACTATGTTGGCAACATCAACAACACGGGAGAAAATCTTTATCGGCATGTTTCGTACAGACCAAGAAGTAAATACATACTCTACGATTGACAGGTTCTTGTATGTACCCTTGTCCAGATAGTGAAAAATATTGCCCTCCTAGAGCGAAGATATCGTGACAAAACATACATTGCTTCACGGTTTGTTTGGAAACCACAGCTGGTACGGTTTCATTGGATGTTTGAGCTTTGCCACGTCTACTAGGCAGTAGACAGGGCTGTACTCAGTACTGCACGTGTCGGGCTCCCTGTGCCCGCCACAGCTGCGCGCGCGTGAGCTGCTAACGGTTCGCCACCTGCTACAACACAGTACAGTACAGTACAACACAACACAACACAGCAGAATACAACACGGACTCTGGCCGGACAATGGGGCACCGCTAGGCGACGGTGCTGCCGCCGAGCGGGCGGAGCGCGAACAAAGCCCAGCCCAAGAGAGTACTACACGGGAGCCACAGTTCAGAAGCACACCGTTTGACAGAAATTTTACCAATTTCTAGACTCGATGCCTTTTGTAAACACCTGATAAATGCGTACCAGACGTAGTTACAGCTGTTGTTATTCACAGATTCGAATCGACGGTGACGATTGTTGGTCGTAACAGTTAGTGTGGAGTGTATGCTGGGCAGCACGCACTTGCTTCGTAATACTTTGAGTATAGTGCAGCCGCCGAAAGAACGCCTCTGGCAGCTAGCGGCTGTGTTGCCAACGCTGCTACGCGGCTGTTGTTACGCCGTGTCGGTCGCCGGCATACGAGTATCACGTCCGAATATTTTGGAACCGTTGCTATGTACTAATAAAGCGTAAACGAACGAGAACAACCACGAAGTGACGAAAAACGTTGTTTTTTTTTCAGTTAAAAAGAAAGGTTTAGAAACATAAGTCAAGTTAAAGTAAGGCTTCATATGTTCCAGTATTCAGTTGAATATAATGTATAATTTAGTCTTCAGCCAAAGATCGCTAGTTGAACAATTTTGTTTATATATTTCATCTTCTATAACCATTTTCCAGTAACTTGGTGTTATTACTCGGACACTGTATTGTGGCAGTCTGCCGAGAGGGTAAACAAATAAGGACAACCACTTTGCAAGTAGTAAAATCGCCTCTTCCAGGGAAATTATTTGTCTTCTTACATAAAAAGAAGATTTTTTGCCTCATTCGTTTACGGTCGCTGTTGACTGACATAGTATAGTGACCGAGTAATATCATCAGATCAGTTTCGACAGCCAGTCTATTGGTCACAGAAGTGACTTTCTCACGGTTAGAGGAAGAAACCATATCACACACGTCTGAAATTAACGACAGGTAACACGACACGAACAAAACCGGTAACGATGAACACGCGACGGACGCTTTGCAGTAGGGATGGGTCGAAAATCGCGTATCTGTTAAGAGTCACAGTGATTTGGAAGTAGCAGTATTCACAGTCGCAACTTTACGGATTCTGACTGCGATTTCAGTCGCAGTTTAGAAGCGCAGTAGCACTAAAAGTAGCAAGTCGCAACTAAGAGTAGCAAGAAGCAGTTTGCACTCTGCCATCTGTTGGTCGAAGTTTGTACTAATATCTTTGCATTGGGCAGGCTATAGAGTCTACCTGCGATTTCAGTGACAAATCGCGTTTAAGAGTCACAAGTAGCAACTAAGAGGCGCAGTTTAGACATTGCCGGCTGCCATCTGTTGGCCGAAATTGGTACTTCTAGCTTCCCGCTGCCTGCGTCGTGTATGTGTGGCTTTTTGTGTATGTGTTGGTCGAACGCCATCGGCTCAAACCAGTGAGCTCGAACGTCCTCACTAGTCCAAACTGCGATTTCAGTGAAAAGTCGCGATTAAGAGTCGCAAGTAGCAACTGAGAATAGCATTTAATATTCCGCCTTATGCTACTTGTTGACCAACTGTCGTACTTTCACTCGTGTGTTGTTTAGGGATGTTGTCGAATTAATGAGCAAAAAGATAATTTTCTTTGTGAAAATGTTTACACTTAGTGGCACTATTTTACCTGGCGGCAGCATTTACATGTTGTGAAGCAAAGCCTGGCGCATGTATGTCTTTAGGTTATAGTTGGTAAAGACAACAAATGTGAATGCCAAATAAATATTGTCTTACGGACTTGATCCCTGTTTAAAATAATTTTTCGTCATAGAACCTACAACTATTATGGGAATTCAGAATACTAATGTTACATTGCAAATCTGGTTTCGACGAATATTTTTGCTTGCGTTACACATCGTACATAAAATAAATATTCCAAGGGGGTGGTATCAAGTGGTCAACTAAGTACAGGTAATTTTACGAAATGTTTAACAGTAGGCCAACTCCATTTTCAATGTGGACTGTGTTAAGTACTGCTATATAGGAGTAAACTTGTACCTTCGAGGATTCTATAAAAATATTACACTTGAAAATAAACAAGTTTTCGCGTAATGGAAAGTTTTCTTTTATCAGATTTGTTTTAGGTTTAGGAATATTGTTTTCCGTCCTTTTCTTTTTCGTACATTCCGTCCTGTGATGACATGAGTGAAAGCAGATGGGTGGTATCGGATCCTTCAGTATTATTAACACTTTTGTTTACTGCAGTGGTGGCATAGTGTGCTTATGTTGGCAACAACCGATGAATGATCGTAGAAATTTAAATCGTACAGAATGATTGAAATAATATTTTGTTTATCATAAAATAAATAATTAATGTTATTCTTTATCTGTGGTTGTAAGATTTCTTGTGTGTAACCCTGTACAGTCAGTAAGTTAAAAATTCTTATAAAATGAAGCTTTAGTTGCCAACATGAGCACACTAGGTCGGCACGTCGATTAGTAAAATATAACGCAAGCTCTTGTCTATAGTTATTTGGCAGAATATGTAGTGATACCGAAAGGTTTTAAAGAGAAAAGGGAATTTTCAGAAGTCACTCACGTTGTATTTCACATTTACTTATCTCTTTCAAATTGGTAAGTGACTTATATCACACAATGTTAAAAAAATCTATTCATTCATTCTACAGGCAAGAACATAGCACTTTCGTTGCACTGTTATAGTTGCTGTGTGCCTAATCTATCAAATGTTTCTGTTAAGGTAGACTATAGGCCTACTTGCCGATTTCGGTTACACATTACTTGCGAATAACCTCACTTTTAACTATACATTACACACCAAACACTGAAATAGTTTTTATAAGGCTAATTGACAATTGTCGATGTGTAGATAATCCCAACATTACACGTAAATTGAGCATCAATATTCTTTTTATATATATATATATATATATATATATATATATATATATATATATATATATTTACACGTAGGAAGAGGATCTGTTCATTTGCCACACACATCGCATAAGTCACGGAAGTAGCAGAAATCGCAGAAGTAGCAATATCAGTAGCAGAAATCGCAGAAGTAGCAATGTAGCAATATCAGTAGCAGAAATCGCAGAAGTAGCATTCAGAGTCACCGAAATCGCAGTTTGAGCGCGGAGGGATACATGTCGAGGATTTGTACATTGCGATTGTAAACAGTGACAAATAGCAACTAAGAATCAGAGATATATAAAAGTAGCAGTCACAGAAATCACTGATATCGAAAAATCGCAGTTAAGCCCATCCCTACTTTGCAGCGACTGAAGCACGCCACCCCGCGCGACCTCGAGTGTCAGGGTGGCAACGCGGCACCGTTACCCTGGCAACGTTTACCAATTGCAGAGCTCAGGTTGGTGGTCGAGTGTCCCCCACCCTCTGCGGGCCACGTGCGACAACTGTCAGGGCCGTTCTTCCGGCGGCCCCACTATAGAGCGGCCCCTTGGTAGTGGTCGCAGAGCTCGGGTCTGGCGCCGTGCCGGCCGCAGCTGGTGACTCGTGCTGTCTGCTGCCTGCTGGTGCAGCACACTGTCACTGGCTGTCGCGCCTCTCCCAGTTTAGCCTCGCCTCTCCTCGCTTCTGCTCGCTACTACCGTCTGCCCAGACAGCTGTCCACTCACTGCACAACACGGCCCACAAGTCCCGCCACGCCACGCCCCTCACCGCGCGGCAAACTGATACCGCCCGCCTGACCTCTCAACTTGTCTCCACATGTATTCCGTATCATCAAAACGACATCACCCGCTCAACTTCGCATCGCCGTATTAATTTAAATCCTAGTCAAATTTGCAATCCGTGTCGTCACAATGATATTGATATCCCAAAGAAAAGAGCTCTTTCAGTTTCCCACAAATTTTCCTATTTTCTGGCCAACTATTCCAAACTTCTACTTCACTCAAACCTTCCTCTCGCTTTGAACTAGCGATGGCGGTTATCGCTGAAACAACCGGTTTTCGGTTATACCGGTTCTTTTCGTCTCCAGTTTAACCGCACCGTAAAAATTGCACAAGATAACCGGTTTTTTTAAGTAACCGGTTTTCGGTTTTTTATTGCTATCATTTCCAGTAGAGTTCGAACGAAACATATTTTGCAGCCGAAACGGAAACCGTAATCGAATTTTCGGTTCTTCTAGTTCCGGCCGAAACCGAAACTTGCGAATTTTACTTAAAATTTAGGTAAATTTACGTTATACGACAAATCACTAGTCTTTCCATATTTTGCAAGATCCCCTCCCGATACTACGCCTTCTCGAGTGTGTGTAAGCCTAGCCAGGAGTCCGTAGAAGACGATATACGAAGCGTACAGATTTACTGGCCTAGTATTTCCATCCGGCAGTTGGACTTGTGAGCCAGCGCATACGAATATCTCGTTATACACACAACATGTATAAGTTACAGTCAGTAAATAAACTTGAATCAGTGCTGCAGAAGTCACAGTTCTGACTAATATTATGATTGTTCTTAAATTATCACTGACCGCTTTTCTTAGTTTCTGCGATGACCTAATATTTCACAGCAGTGGAAATTTTAGGAATAGCCCTAAATATTAGGGTCTACTAGTTTAAAAATTTTAAAATTATCTACAAAATACACATTTTGAACCATTACTGCAGGACGTAGTCGTACCGGTTATTTTACGCGGTTCTTGGCAATAACTAAAAGAAACCGGTTACAACCGACACCAAATAAATACCGAAAAAACCGGTTATTCAAAGCTAAAATACCGGTATCGGTTTTAACCGGTCGGTTTTTCCCATCCCTACTTTGAACATCAAATGTGCAAAATTTTATCACTATCAGATGAATGGTACTGATATTTCATTGAAAAATATCTTTCTAGTTTTTTCTGAATTTTCCAGTTATTTCTAAGAACGCCACTCTCGCTTTGAACGTAAAATATACAAAGTTTTATTGCAATCAGACGAATGATATTGATATCCCATTCGAAAAAGCTCTTTCCGTACCTCGCGAATTTTCAAATTTTCCGGGTAACTTTCCCAAATTTTTAGTTCATAGAACGTTCATCTTTCGATGTACGTCAAATAATCAAAATGTTATCGCAATCCGATGAACGGTTCTCAACTTATAGTGTTGACTACATTTACAAACACATTGAAATTCTTTTAAACCCTCTCCGTCGTGCTAGAAGTCAGTTATAGCGCTGAATACAATCGAAAACGTATTCAAAAACGCGCTTTAGCTTCTTCTCAAGTTTTCCGGTAGATTTTCAAAAAAAAAAAAAAAAAAAAAAAAAAAATCTCGCTAAACCTCGTCCTGTCAAGCCGTACTGAAGCGATGCTCTTACAACTATGTGGCAGTTCATTATTACTCACAGAAAAAAACACGCTTTCGATGTTCCCTAAATTTTCCGACTTCCCGAGCGACGTTTCAAAATTTTTATTTGATGCGAATCTTCTTGTTCCCAACATGAAATGGACCAAATTCTATCGCAATTGGACGAACGGTATTGATAGCTTACTGGAAAAAGCTGTTATAGTTTTCCCGATTTTTCTGTTTTCCGGACAACTTTGCTATATTTTATCATCTTTTAAACCTTCTCTGGACTTGCACGAATATTTCAAGACTAAAACTAGCCAAATCGGTTCAGCCGTTCTCGAGTTTTTGCGAAAGACTAACGAACAGCGATTCAGTGATCGTTCTGTGATATTATTACAATCATTATTGTTGAATTTCGTGATTGGATTCTTCGAAACGAGTGCATTTTTATGTGTGATTTCTTATTTCTTATATATTCTCTGATAAATGTAACAAGTTTTTAGAAGAAAGGAGATAGAGAGAGACATGGATATGAAAAGTACTAACTCAAGGCTCGAATAAATAAATAAATACCCGGGCAACGCCGGGTTTTCAGCTAGTATAGAATAAATATTACAACTGGGACACTATTATAACTAAATAGACAGACAAAAATATAGAGCTGGTATAGGAGGGTATAGGTGCGGTGCATTGGAGAATTGTGAGGCATGCAGTTGAATGGAAAAACGGTGAAAATAAACATATTCAATTATAGTGGTCACAGTTAAATAAGGAATTAGTGTAAGGAGAGGGTACAGAATTATTTGGAATATTACTACCAACAAAAGGATGATACAAAGCTGGTGTGATCCATTGGAAGAATACACTGGTATTAACACACAAAGTAGATAAACAAATTTAAATTAGATTCACAACTCCATATTGCATTCTGCTGTGACGCTGAGCGCTACATTTAACTTCTTTTGTTGCTACAAATGTATTTTGTTTTTACTTCAGTCCTGCTTTTTGTATTTCCTAGTTGGTGTTTCTTGTTATTTCGTTGTTGCCGTCTTTCGGTCAACATGACTGAATCGCACAAAACGTGTCAAAAGTGGAAAGACTGCATTTCTGAGTTTAAAATGCGGAAAACCTCTACACTCACAAGAGCAAAGTTAATTTAACTGAAAACATTCGTGTGTCAAAAAATGGAAAACATAGTGCGGAATTGCATTATCGAGATGCACCTCATTACAACGCCATCAAATAAAATGTTAATTCACTATGCTCTATTCGAGTATCTTCCTACCCTATAATTCTACGACATCTAATCAACAAACACGAAATCGTGCCGTACAGCGAAATACTGTGATTTGTTCTGGTACATTATTTGAATGAATAAAGGATGGTAGAGAAACTTAGTCACGTTTCTGCGACACTGTATCAGAAAGAAACCCGACAAATTGGATGATAATATCACGCTACGGAATTTCTGTCTAAAAAAACTTGACGAAGTGATTTGACATTTTGAGTGTTTAGCTATCAAGTTCTTTATGTCGAAATACTTGATCACACAAATAGCGAATTTTTTTATGAACTACATTCGTGATTGTCAATTCACAACATAAATTGCTATACTTAATTAAATTCAATCACTATATGTGCGAATGGAAATTAGTAATTAACTCGTCTTCTATGAAACAGAGCTCGGTCGTTTACTTGTTATTGACGCTAGGGTATCGCCTGTTTTGGCGAAATGTGACGGTGAACAGCTTACGCCAGAAATCTTGGATGTGCTGACAGTCATCCGTAGTGCAGGTTATGTTGAACAGTCCTCTTGCCGAGCGCATTGAGGCGCTATGCTCCGATGCGCGAGGCCGTTCCTCGTCGGGGGATGTTTGTGCTGTCTTTAGTAAAAGTTAGTTTACAAGTATTTTGCAAGTTTAGTATACGGGGTATGGAAATAACATAACAGGGCAAAACTGTAGAGAATTTTCTCGTCGACTATTTAGTTTATTCGATTTTCGTGTCAAAAGACGATCGCGTAAGCGAAGTTTTAGGGTTACCACCGTAAATACCAATGGTACGTAACATTCACTTAATTCACAACTTTACTATGAACAATATTTGTTTGTAGTTGTCGAGGATGTAATTGTTGTTGTTATGGTCTTCAGTCCGGAGACTGGTTTGATGCAGCTCTCCACCCTACTCTATCCTGAGCAAGCCTTTTCATCTCCTCATAAGAACGGCAACCCACATCCACTTGAATCTGCTTACTATACGCGTCTCTTGGTCTCCCTCTGCGATTTTTACCCCACACACTTCCCTCCAATGCTAAATTTACGATTCCCCGATGTCTAAGAATGTGTCCTACCAAGCGATCCCTTCTTTTTGTCAGGGTATGCCAAAAATTCCTTTTCTCACCAATTCTGTTCAGTACTTCTTCATTGGTTATGCGATCTACCCACCTAATCTTCAGCATTCTTCTGTAACACCACATTTCAAAAGCCTCTATTCTCTTCCTGTCCGCACTGCTTATCATCCATGTTTCACTCCCGTACAACGCAACACTCCAAACAAATGCCTTCAGAAAGGACTTCCTTACACTTAAATTAATATTCGATGTTAGCAAATTTCTCTTTTTCAAAAATGCTTTCCTACCCATTGCCATTCTGCATTTTATATCCTCTGTACTGCGACCATCACATGTTATTTTACTACCCAAGTAACAAAACTCATCTACCACCTTCATTGTTTCGTTGCCTAATCTAATTCCTTCAGCCTCGCCTGATTTTCTAAGACCGCATTCCATTATTTTTGTTTTGCTCTTGTTAATGTTCATTTTATACGTTCTCTTCAACACACTGTCCATTCCATTCAACTGCTCTTCCAGGTCCTTACCTGTCTCTGCCAGAATTACAATGTCATCAGCAAAACGCAATGTTTTTATTTCTTCCCCCTGAACTTTAATCCCTATTCCAAATTTTTCCTTGCTTTCCTTCACCGCCTGCTCGATGTACAAATTGAATAACATCGGAGAAAGGCTACAACCCTGTCTCACTCCCTTCCCAACTGATGCTTCCCTTTCATGCCCTTCGAGTCTAATAACTGCGGTCTGGTTTTTGTACAAATTGTAAATAACTCTCCTTTCCCTATATTTTACCCCTGCTGACTTCAGAATTTGAAAGAGTGTATTCCAGTCAACATTGTCAAACGCTTTCTCCAAATCTACAAAAGCTAAAAATGTAGGTTTGCCTTTCCTTAATCTATCTTCTAAGATAAGACGTAAAGTGAGTATTGCCTCCCGGGTTCCTACGTTCCTCCTGAATCCAAACTGATCTTCCCCGAGGTCAGCTTCTACCAGCTTTTCCATTCTCCTGTAGATAATTCGTGTTAAAATTTTGCAACCATGACTTATCAAACTGATGGTTCTGTAATTTTCACACCTGTCTGCGCCTGATTTCTTTGGAATGGGGATTATTACATTTTTCTTAAAGTCTGAGGGCACTTCGCCTGTCTCATACATCCTACACACCAGTTCAAATAGTTTTGTCATGGCTGGCTCTCCCAGAGACTTTAGTAGCTCTGAGGGTATGTCATCTACTCCTGGGGCCTTGTTCCTACCTAGGTCTTTCAGGGCTCTGTCAAATTCATCTCTCAGTATATTATCTCCTATTTCATCTTTGTCTACTTCCTCTTCCCTTCCTACAACATCGTCTCTAAGTTCATTTCCTTTGTAGAGCTGCTCTATGTACTCTTTCCACCTTTCAGCTTTCCCTTCTTTGCTGAGAACTGGTTTCCCATCTGAGTTCTTGATATTCGTAGAGTTGCTTTTCTTGTCCCCAAATGTCTCTTTTATTTTCCTGTAGGCGGTATCTACTTTTCCCCTTCTTATACATTCTTCTACAGATTTGCATTTGGCTTCTAGCCACTCCTGCTTAGCCATTTTGCACTTCCTGTCAATCTCATTTTTTAGTCGTCTGTACTCCATTTTGCCTGTTTCATTTGCTGCATTTTTATATTTTCTCCTTTCATCAATTAAATTTAGTATTTCCTGTGATACCCAAGGATTTTTTGTTGGTCTTGCCTTCCTACCTATTTTGTCCTCTGCTGCCTTCACTATTTCATCTCTCAATGCTACCCATTCCTCTTCTACTGTTTTATTTCCCCCTGTTTCTGTCAATTGTTGCCTAACGCTCCCTCTGAAATTCTCCAGAACTTCACTGTCCTTCAATTTATCTAAGTCCCATCTCCTTATTTTCCTACCTTTCTGCAGTTTTTTCAGTTTCAGCCTACAGTTCATGACTAACAAGTTATGGTCAGAGTCTATATCTGCCCCTGGGTACGTCCTACAGTTTAAAACCTGGTTCCGGTACCTATGTCTTACCATTATAAAATCTATCTGATACCTTCCGGTGTCTCCTGGTCTCTTCCATGTATACAACCTTCTTTTGTGATTCTTAAACCAGGTGTTTGTTACTATTAAATCATGTTCCGTGCAAAATTCTACCAGGCGACTCCCTCTTTCATTCCTCCTGCCCAGTCCATATTCACCTACTATTTTTCCTTCTCTTCCTTTTCCTACTACCGAATTCCAGTCTCCCATCACAATTAAGTTTTCCTCTCCCTTAACTGTCTGAATTATTTCCTTTAGCTCCTCATATATTTCTTCAATCTCCTCATCATCGGCAGAGCTAGTTGGCATATAAACCTGTACTACTGTTGTCGGTGTTGGCTTCGTATCTATCTTGACAATGATAATGCGATCACTGCGCTGCTCATAGTAGTTTACCCGCATTCCTATTTTCTTATTCATTATCAGTCCTACTCCTGTGATACCCCCAACTGATTTTGTATATGAGGATGTAATATGAACATAATTTGTTTGGCGAGGCCATCCCTGATCTCGTGACGTCAAGTTGTCCGCGTGAGAAACATGGTCACGACTAAACCACCCCACCCCACAGTGTAGAACAGGTTCCGCTGTGGAAATGAAGACTACACGGAAATAAGGGGTTAAGTCCATTTTACAGACTTTTCAGGAGAGTAATTTCAAACTTTCATTGGTTATTGACATACGCTTCTGTAATTTATACAGTACATTCTACGACCTTTCGTTAGTATTCCCTGAAAGTATAAAACAATATTTATAAGAAAAACTGGACCCTTTACGTCTTTTTATCTGTAAATCTATTTTTTTAAATTTCTTAGTGTAACGCCCACTCCCACGAACCACAGACATTGCCGAGGTGGGGTGGCTTGCGTGCCTCAACGATGCAGATAGCCGTACCGTAGGTGCAACCACAGCGGAGGGGTATCTGTGGAGAGGCCAGACAAACGTGTGGTTCCTGAAGAGGGGCAGCAGCCTTTTCAGTAGTTACAGGGGCAACAGTCTGGATGATTGACTGAGCTGGCCTTGTAACATCAGCTAATGTGGCTTTGCCACACAGCTACTGCGAACGGCTGAAAGCAAGGGGAAACTACAGCCGTTACCTTTCCCGAGGACATGCAGCTCTACTGTATGAACATAGGTAATGAAACAATGAAGGTGGTAGATGAGTTTTGTTACTTGGGTAGTAAAATAACATGCGATGCTCGCAGTACAGAGGATATAAAATGCAGAATGGCAATGGGAAGAAAAGCATTTTTGAAAAAGAGAAATTTGCTAACATCGAATATTAATTTAAGTGTAAGGAAGTCTTTTCTGAAGGCATTTGTGTGGAGTGTTGCCTTGTACGGGAGTGAAACATGGACGATAAGCAGTGCGGACAGGAATAGAATAGAGGCTTTTGAAATGTGGTGCTACAGAAGAATGCTGAAGATTAGGTGGGTAGATCACATAACTAATGAAGAGGTACTGAACAGAATTGGTGAGAAAAGGAATTTTTGGCATACCCTGACTAAAAGAAGGGATCGCTTGGTAGGACACATTCTAAGACATCGAGGAATCGTAAATTTAGCATTGGAGGGAAGTGTGTGGGGTAAAAATAGCAAAGGAAGACCAAGAGATTCGTATAGTAAGCAGATTCAAGTGGATGTGGGTTGCCGTTCTTATGAGGAGATGAAAAGGCTTGCTCAGGATAGAATATGGTGGAGAGCTGCATCAAACCAGTCTCTGGACTGAAGACCATAACAACAACAGTGTAACGCACAAATAAGATTGTCAAAGTCAGATTGCTATGTGATACTGGGATGGTATTTCACTATATAACTTCCCTGCAATTCCGCTGACAAAATTCTTCTTATATTTGAGTGTGGTCATGTCTGCGAGGTCTACGCTGTTGTACACTGTCGACAGAAGTCAGTCCTGTCAGGTGACAACGTTGCTCATTCCAGTCCTTCAGCAAATTGAACTCTGATATTAGTGTAGATTTCTCTTTATCAGTTAGCAAATCAGTACAATTCTTCTTGCAGTTACAACGCTCCCCTATTCCATGTGACATTGCTCTTAGCTTTTTAGATACTTCAGACTGTCTACCAAAGACACTGCAGCTTGAACCTGGATCTTCCATCGCCAGTTGAAACACCGTCCTCAGTTGTATATCACACGAAATTCAGTTTACTACACCGCAAAGAATTCAAGTGAATGTCGACGCCACTCTGTGTTAGCACAAATCACGACACGATATTCGGTTCTGCCACAGCATGAAGCAAAGAAGCTAATGTGAAATCTGCTCAGTGTTTGCTTCGACAATACATATGAACATCAACAATGTCATTGGATTTAACGATGTCAACAATGATACTTCCGTAACAGCAGGAAAAAAAAAAAAAAAAAAAAAATACAGCTGAGTGCTGAGAAATCGACACCGACTGAACTTCAGCCTTTCTTTCCGTGTAGAGATGGGATAATTGAAACATCTGACGGTTTCGAAACCAATGAAACAGTACCATTTGTGGTTTCGAAACCGTGAAGCAATGTATGTTTTGTCATGATATCTTCGTTCTAGGAGGGCAATATTTTTCACTATCTGGACAAGGGTACATACAAGAACCTGTCAACCGTAGAGTATATATTTACTTCTTGGTCTGTACGAAACATGTTGATAAAGATTTTCTCCCGTGTTGTTGATGTTGCCAACATAGTCACACGAGGCCGCCGGTATGGTAGGTAAAAGTTTACCCCGTTAGGAACTCACAAACTGCAATATGGTACACATATTACAGTGATGGATCATAAATGCTACTTTCTATACATACTAAATAAATTATAGGGAATAAAGGCACACTAAATAATCACAAGTAATGCTATGGAATTAGAAAAATAATAAAGTAAGAGGCAAGTTCACCACTTGTACGTCTTGACCGTTACACCAACGTCGCAATTCCTTTAACATGACAGTCGAAAAATTATAACGATTGGAGGTAACATCGATTTCACTTGTAAGAAACAAACTCTTTAACACGAGATTAAATATACGACGTACCCTTGTTCGTATAAAAAATGTCATTTCAGGCTTCATGTTGTATCTAAAAAAAAAAAAAAAAAAAAAATGTCGTTTCACTCGTGTTTTTAATATGGTAGATAAACCTAGAATTTAAGTGGTTATTTCAATGCAAATAGTGAACGTTGTTTTATTGTTCTTTTACATTTATAAAGCGGACATTATGTCATTTCGGAATACAGCAGTCTCTTGCAAACGAATCTTGATTTCAGTAATCATAAGCTGCAGACTCACGAGTGTCAACTACTATTTGACACTCTCTTCAGGAAAATGAAACACCACATTTCGATACCATTAGTCTGTTCCACGTTTCTGCATTAGTGGTTTGAAACCGACATGAAATAGTGAAACCGACACGAAACCGTGAAACCGACAGGAAGAATCGGTTTCAGTGTATCGACAATCGACCGCGAATGTGATCCGAAACAGAACGGAATGAAACCGCGTACATTCGATACCGTGAAAGATGCCGGTTTTGAAACATTGAAACTGTTGTGTGTATCGAAACCTGGTTTCGAAACCATGAAACCGTAGCCAACTCTATTTCCGTGTTTCGGATAGACTTGAATCGTTTGCTCAGTGTATACCATATTTTGAACTCTCTGTAAGTCAGTGACTAAACCCATTATTTTCATTTAGTTCACCCAACTGGAAGTACATCTGATGAAGTTCATGATACTAGTAACTCATTTTCGTGAAATTTGGACTTGACCCCTTCTTTCCCAGTCTCGCTGGAGCTGTATTCTGCCAGACGTGTCGTAAGTGGTAGGTACTGGTGGGGTGTCCTCCCTCCCTCCCTCCCCTTGTAACTGTTCAGAAGTCTAGAAGTCTGCTGCTGCAAATTACGACCAACAGCCCCCACCCCCACCCGAGATATTAGGTCGTGTTTTGCCATTTAATACTGAAATGTTGTAGAACCCCTCCCCCCAGGATGCCCTCTGCTACAGCCGTTTCCTCCGTCTGACGTGACACATTTTTACCCACTGCAGTATACACCATCTCATATTCACTGAATTAGGTGTTGTACAATTGTATAATTTTGCACGTATATATTCATTTATTTAAATCCTGTATGTCGGTAAAATCGGTTGCGAACAGAGTTAGTTCTAAAGAACAAACAGGTTAAAACCTGACGCGAGATGGGGCGGTTTTCCACGAACGTTGCTGTTTGTGTGCTCATATCTCGTGAACTACGTGTCGTACTGTGATACTATTTTCAAAGTACATTCAGCTGTATGCGTGTGTGCTATCTGTAAAATTTCCTGCGGCTACAAATTGTAGTGTGGAATTATAAACTGCAACATCATAACGAATGACGTTGTTTTACTCAGTGACTAGCGGAAAAGTACTAAGCGAGAAACTTTTTTCCCTACAGTATTTTGGTGTGGTTGTTAGCGAGAAAAAGTGTAATAAAGGTTTAAAATTGTGTTAAAGGTGTTTTGCAAGCCGCTAAGTACTGTCATTCTCATACAGTGTATTTATAAAGTCTAGTGACGTTATGCGAAAGTGTTTTTTTTTCAACTCATATTGTTTACGACGTTATTTCTCCTGAACCGTGTGCCGTGTGTGATTCTTAACCCTACAGCGATTGTTCCCTGACGGTAAGGAATGTGTGTACCAAATCTGGTCGAAATCGGTCCAGTGCTTTATGAGAAAATGGGCAGCATCAGCATTGTCGCTAAATGCAGCAGTTCTTTGTTGAAGACGTAATATCTCGTAAACAATGTGTTGTACATGATCGTTACACTTACGGCGACCGTCCTCGTGTATTGAAGCTCACGTGTACAAAATGTCATAAAGATTGGAACAAAACTTTAGATTTGTATGCAACACGTACAATCGTACGGACACTGCTTTATCTATTAGATAGACACGGTGTGGAGGACGACGTGTTTTTGTCAGTTGTTGAGTGCGGCATTGATTTGGAATGACAAACGCGTGAGCTGTGGTGGTAAGGAAAGGATAAAGTACAGAGACTGCATCACTTTACTAAAATAAATAAAAACTAAAGTTTACACTCATAAAAAGGCATATATTTTAGCAAAACACTTCAAAACATGCTTGTAACGGCACTGCATAATATGATAATTGTTTTTCCAGAACTGATTATAATTCAGAATATCGAGTAACTGATAGAAAGATTTCTAACAAATGAACACTAATCTGTAGACTGCTGAGCTCCTGTATCGTGAACACTACTGCCGACACTAAGTTTGTATCGGCACGTCCTCCATTTTCAGTGTACATTCTACCTTCGTGTACTCGTGATTTCCTTCAAGAATGGGAACTCGTCCTTCTCGGTTTTCGAGAAAGAACACTTTCCTTTCCCCATTCTAAGGGCACCAGGTTTTGTCACACGCAGCAGCGACAGACAATGCAGCGCAATAAAGCGAACTGGCCGAACACAGTGTTCAAACAGCCGCCTACTTCTCATTGTTGTCCTTAACAGTCCAAAGACATAATGTCAGTCGGATCTGCAAATTTATGCGATCTAACAGTGGACAGTCATCCGTAACTACAAATACAGTGGAGCCTCGAAAGCCCTACAAAGTTCTTCGACGACAACTGTCTGCAATTACTGCAGTAGCAAATAATCGATACGAATCGCCTATCTCACGCATAATTTACTGGCACTGAGCACGATAATGAAAAATTTGTTCACACATCACCTCATTCCGTGACCAAAATAATTGATTTGATTTGATTCTTTCAGGGAAGCCAAAACAGTCTTGGTCTAACCCGCCACTGCCCGCACCGAAACTAAGTTTATTGTGCGGTATCGCTCCCTGTATGTCTAGTAAAGCCAACCAATGCCCTTGAACAGTGCAAGGAGTCCCTTTCCCAGTTCTTTATTAGACACAATTTCTTCGGGTCTGGTTGTCCCAAATGTTCTGTGCCTTTTACTCTCCAATGCAATGCATTCGAAGATCAGATATGATACAGTTTCATCACCGTCATCACAGATCCTACATTTAGGGTCCTCTTCTGTTATTCCCATTGTATGTAGGTATTTTTTTGAAATTCCCATGGCCTGTCAGCAATCCAACCATGAGTCTAATCTCTCTCCTGTTCAGACCCAGGATTGCAGAGCTTCTTTTAAAACGTGGCTTTGGCATAATTACCTTGCCATGTTTTTGTTGATGGACTTTGGTCCAATATCCTATGTGCTGTCTTCTGAGCCAGTTACGTAGCTCCAATCTGATCATTGCCTCGGTCATTGTCAGGACAGGTTCCGGTCCAATAAATGGAGCCTCTGCCCCCATCCTGCCTAATCTGTCGACATGTTCGTTGCCACTGATCCCCGAGTGGCCAGGGATCCACAATAGGTTTACTCTATTGCTTTCCCCTAGCTCCACCAGAACCCTGTGACATTCTGCAACAATTTTAGACCTTGTTGCAGGAGCTGCCAGTGATCTCAGGGCTGCCTGGCTGTCTGAATAGATATAGATGCTACAATCTCTGTAGCACCTACGCAAATTCTCCTCCACACACGCCCTGATGGCAGTGATTTCGGCCTGGAATACTGAGGCCAGTTTCCCTAGAGAGATGACGCCCTCCAGTCTTGGCTGCACCCCGTATACCCCGGCCCCAACGCCTACCAAAATAATACATCTTTATTCTAACTTTGCATGTAAGACAAAGCGAGACCCAGGAGGAAGTTAAATAAACCATGTTATGAATCTAAATTGACGTGAGAATAAGTAAAAAAACACACACACAAAAGATAAGGTTCTGCTGACTGGTACCTGCCGGCCGCGGTGGCCGAGGTGACTGAGGCGCTCCAGTCACGGTCAGCACGGCCACTACGGTCGGGGGTTCGAATCCCCCCTCGGGCATGGATATTTGTGCCGTCCTAGTTCGTAAGTAGTTCATAATTAGTTTGTAAGTTTAGGGACTGATGACCCCGTAGTTAAGTCCCATAAGCTTTACAAACATTTGAAATTCTGCTGACTGCGAAAAAAACGGGACATTTGGCGTCCCGTTAAACGGGACGAAAAAAAAAAAGAAAAGAAAAAAGACAGTTCCGTCAAAACCGGGACGCCTGTTGACGCTAGTGTAAGGCGGCGTACGGCGGGGCCCAAAGACCCATATAAACAACGTAGACTGGCCACAGCGCCGCCATAGTTGAAGCCAGGTGAAAAGGCTGCCGCCATCTCTGAGAACGTGAGTGTCACGCCAGGTGTTACTGGGCGTCTGCTAACACTGAATCAAAGGTTTTATATTAATCATTGCCAGTCTCGATTTTTCCCTAATTTCTGGACGGCGCATTTCGGAAAGTAATTCCCACTACGTACAGCATTTCCCGTTTACTATTGCATCCTAAGTGTAATGTTTTCAATCGTCGAAGTGGTGCATTATTTGGTGATGTTACTATAATGTCAATAATCGTTTGTATTTGCCGACATATCTTCCCTATAAATACAGACGAATTTCTTTAAAATCTTTAATTACCTTTATTCTGCCAGTGGTTCAAATGATGTTTTATGCTTTAAAGTACATTGAGTATTTATCGAGCTCTCCATAGTTTGACATTTCCTTGGTACTCTCCTTACACCCTTTGATTTCTGCAGGTGCTAAGGAAACGAAAATATTGTTGGAATGGAATTTGCCAGTAGCCGATTTCAATCGATGGTAACTTTTCTTCAAAATGACAAGACCATATGTAGGCCGTAGCTATATTTTGTAGGCTGCCACTTAATTACAGTTCGTATACCTGGGCGACTTACCCAATGGTTAATGCGCATTTTTACGCTATATAATCAACTGTCAATAGATTAAATGACACCAATTACAATCTTCATCTGCCTAGCTTTTTGATGGTCGTGAAGTAAACATAATTTTGAAACTTGGTGAATGCGGAAGTATAATGAATGTTTATAAACAAATACACGCTGATACACAACGACCTATATAATTACATATCTCTTTCTAAAGTATGATATTCCAACAGTTTTATCACTGCGGTTGCTGCAGCTGTACGCCGAATATACACTGCGCATGATTTGCCACTAATAACAGCGCTTACACGTTAGTTTAGACTACAATCAGAAGTGTCTGCTCTCTCTGCTGCCTCAGACTGACGTTCTCAAATATGGCGGCCAGTGTTGCCTAGCGCTGCCACCTTGCCTGTGGCCTCTCTGTGCTCTGTGTTGTTTATGTACCTCTTTGGCAGAGCAGAGCGGGAGAGCTTATGTTCACGACCATGGAAACCCACGTGACGTCATTATGACGTAGTCATGCTGTATCGAAGAAGACAGAAGCCATATATCGACCTTTCGACTTCGGTTAACATTCGAGATGCTGAACTAACTGACAGTTTTGTTTTGACGCCTCCAACTTCAGAAAGATATACAGTACCGCGGCATATAGTTACGTATTTCGTCAAAGCAGGATTAAAAGGAGCTAGATTTTAATACAAATATTCCCGACATACCACTGAAAAAACTCAGGAAGTAATCGTTTCTGCTGGGTACGACTGTGAATGAATGAATAAACATTACATGTGTTTATGTGTTAGCTAATAAAGAACGTATTTCAAAGCTAGTTTACAAAGATTAATTTAAACGTATAAATATGACCGTTGCTGTTATACAAGTCCATATAAGTGTGATAACCGAAAGCAAATGACTTGATGTATATAATAATAACAAGAGTTCTAAAATGGAAGAGTGTAACAGATAATGTCATTGTATTACTTAGTTTATGTCAACAGTTACTTCCAAAAGCAAGATAACGTGAAATATGTGTTGCTTCTCATTACGACGGGAAAGTTTAAACTATGCCGAAATCTTGTTGCATGAAGAAAATGGTACCAATAGGCTATAGCTTGTTTATTCTTGTGGAAGCCATATTTTGGTTATCATATGCTCAATTCAACTTTGGAACCTAGCGTTAAGAGCATATAGAAAAGTGAAAATGTTGTAGAATGCTTTTCTTATCAAAGAAATCTGTAGGTTACAACTCGTAAGAAGAAAGTCACTGAGCTGCCAACAGACAAACATTCAAACCACATATTTAAAATTTTAGCTGCAGTCTTCATCAGAAAACAGTACATTCACACAATCACTTATCCGCTACCTGTGCCATAGCAGCCATGGCTGTCATGTGTGGATGAGTTAACTCTTTTTCTGATGAAGGCTGCAGTCGAAATTTAAGTAGTGTGAATGTGAGTGTCTTTTATGTGTGTGTGTCGACAGTTCAGTGATCAATTTTACAACAAGTTATTATCTATCCCCATATCACTGGCATTTCAATCTGGACCTTCCATTGTCAATATTTTTCATTTGAAAATGTAGAACACGTCTCACAAGCTTTATGGTGATACCTCTATTGTAAGGAGAGAGGTGTTAAAAAAGCAGTCAGTCTGTATGGTCCACATTTGCAAAAAGATGGTTACACATATTCCTCAATTAGAGGCGAAAAAATGTGCAAGAAGAAATGGAACTAAAATGATGGTAGATGAGCAACAGAAAGGAGCAACAATTATGGGTAAAAACATGAAAAGCACATCAACCCTGCATGTATCAAACAGGAAGTTAGCAGCACATGCATTCTTACTTTGATGTCTCCTGCAACTCAAGAAAAGAGCACAATAGAGAAATAACCACCCAGTGGTGTAACAAGCTTAAGAGTTGTGTGCAAATATCCAAGTGCTTCAACAAAATGTGTTAAGAGACTTAACTGCAATTTATTTCTGTGCTGAACTTAACAGAACATTGGCTCGAAGAGATGATGTTGAAGATCATAAGTATCCATTTTTTGTTAGATATCTATTTCTGTATAACTATACAAACTGATGACCAGGAAAATCTAACCTATTTATGAAAACAGGTAAAGAGTTGGATAGAATTTTCACCTATTCACAGCACAGGGGTGAAAACAAAGATTCCTCCATTGTTTCTCAACTGTAGGTCCAGAGAAACTGCACTCTTTCATTTTGTAAAAGAAGCTACTACCTTATAGATTCAAACCACACAACTGAACTGGCAGCTACACCAACACAGACTATATTATACTGTCACAGGTTCAATCCCCAGTCAAACCAAAGAGTTTTATCTGTCACTTTTAACTTTTCACACAGTTATTGGTGTGAAAAATGCAGAGTTCCACCATGGTTCAATATTCATTTTAAACTGAATGGTATACTGCCTGCAAAAAAGGACCGTATCTACTAAAGCATTATAGTCTTCAGCCTAATCTTTAAAGTGTTGACTGATTTATTCTACCTTACGATAGAATTGGAAAAAGTATGCAATTAACACTTTCGCTGCAGCTGACGCTATCCTACAGTGAACGCAGATGCTTATAAGCATCAGCTGCAGCAAAAGTGTTAACCTACCTGGAAGGTAAAATTGTACTTACCACATCTGCAGTGTACTGTGCTGACGTTGGCAACGACCATTGAATGCTCCTTGAAAACCCCATCAGAAAGAATGAGTGGAATAACCTTTCATATTGACTATGAAATATGTAATTATCCAGCCAGTATATTAATTACCATTGCAAAGCAAACATTTCATTGCCAATATTTGTACACTCCTGTTGCGTACGTGGTTAGAAAAATTTAACTGTGCAGAAATGTGTGTAAGTAAATATAGGCTGTAGTGTAAGCACTTTCTTCTGTGTTGCTTTTTTTTAATGATATGTGAATCTGCTATTTAAAATCATATCATAAATGACATAGATTTAGATCTTGTAAAGACTGCTTCTGTAATTGGACCAGCAGCATATCCAGAGGGGATTTTCTCTTTATAAAGGCCATTTTCAACTTGGTTTAGCCCTCTCTAAAAGTACTTGGTTTTAGCTCAACTGGGTCAAGCCCCTCCCAAGCCAAAATCCTGGATCTACCACTGTGTTTAAGACTGTTGAGTCTCTAAATTTTCAAACACAAAGTAGAGAAACATGGCCATTATTACGAAACCTGATTGGAAACAAAAGTTTGGGACAACATATCAGCTAACAAGATTTACATTTACTGTCCATATCCAGGAACCAAGGGATAAAATACACGACATCATGTGCAAACTTATATTGTTCAAAAATAACACTAAAGAAAATGTTCTCTGTATTTAAATTGTATGCTGTTCTTAAAACTTTAAAACCAGGAAAGGCATCCTGGAAGTAATGAAATCCATTCTGAATTTCTTCCACATAATAGCAACTAGATAAAAAGATGATTGGTATATTTCTTGTCTGCATCTCATAATCTCAGTTCAATCTCACAGGTGGTTCTCGGTAACATAGTCGAGTGCTAGACTATGAATCCAAAGGTTGCAGGTTTGATCCCTGCTCAATTCTAGGATTTTTATGTCGCTTCACTTCTTTCACCTCCGGCAAAAATGCTGAGTAGCATCATGATTTGGAGCTTAGGTAAACTGTAAGTTTCCCTTTAATTGACTGGGTAAGTCAATTTTTCAAAGATCGGAGGAATGCAATGGCACACCAAGTCCAACAGGACCATGCCTAGTAAACCACTGTGGTATTCATACCAGTCTTCAGAGTATTGACTTCTTTACCTTTTACCAGTCTCTCAGCAAAAAAAAACCAATAAGAAATCCTAGCAGTACACAAACCCAACATGGCATCATGTCAGCCAAAGAGCTAGGACATTCTGAAGAGTGCCCATATGATAATTTCTAAGGAAAGCCAAACCAGGGAGAAAAGTATTTGTAACAGTTTGCAAGGCAAGCAATTACTTTTAAGTAGTCATAATGAAGTTCAAGTACCAACCTGTTAAAAACTTAGTTCTGTTATTACAATGCATACTTTAAAATAAGTTTATGGGAAGAAAAACTGCTGACTGCACTAAATTTTTTCCTTTTCCTGAGAGATAAGGAGACAGGGTCCCCTTGGTAGTTTTCAGTCCTTTTATTGAAATTACATTCAAAACCAAGATATAAATATTGTAATTTAAAACAGTGCAATGCATTAATCACTGTGGGTATTGTTTCTTATATGGCATTACTGATGGGTGACAGTTACACCGTAACTAATGAGAATGTACTTAAGAAAAGTAGTCTTTCTTGCACACAAAACATGCGACACTGTTCATAGAAGTTGAAGGGCTAGTATGCTGTTTGTAATTTTTCCAACTACTGTACTTTAATATTTCATCTCATTTTAATTTACTCAACATGTATAGAACATTGTCTAATACTATGAAATTCTGTTCAAATTTTAAAATGTTTGGAAATTATATATCAGTTTAGATGTAGCAAAACTGTTTATTTGAGTGATTTTCAGATATTCTTGGCTTAGCGTAGTTACCAGTATCTTTGAAATAATAGTTGTTTGGTCACTTGTGAGAGCAGCAAAATTGGTTGTAGTAAAGCACGATTTTCAAAGTACAATATTTGAAAGTAAAACAGTGTTATTAGCTAATAAACAAGCTGTTCTGCCATTTTAGTTTCCCATCATTGCATGCTGGCATTATCAACATATACAGTCCTCTCTAGAACTTCGGAAAAATTTCAGTGTCTAATTGTGACAAGGATAACATTTTGGAAGAAATCAAAGACCTAAAATAGATTGTAGGAATTTGTAGGGCACAAAAATTTAAAATGCTGCAGAAATGTAGACAGAAGTATTGCATGGCATGAAGACATAAAAAATGCACATCCCTGTTTACACAATTTCTGATCTTAACTTATTGTTTTAAAAATGTATTGCAAATGCTGTCAATTTTTGTTGAAATCTTGCACAAAGACAAAAATATAGTAAATGGTAATTAATTGCATTTTATTCAGTATAATTTATGACTACATGTTAATATTCCAGATGATTTACAACTTATGTCCAGTTTACATTCAAAACATACATACAAGAGACACTATTAAATCCTAAGTATGAAAATTTTTATTCATTTTCAACTCTGTTTGAAATACACATGAGAATACAAGGCCAAACTCTGCTAGAACACATCACCCTTCAAAGGAGAAACAAATTGTTACTTCTGTTCAATACATAACAATGTGCAAAAATAATAAGATTCTTCATGTGCATTTCTTGGAAAGTAATCGGAACAGAAAAAAAGCTTACATGAAAAATCAGATGGCTGAAAGGAATAATACACAATACATTGTGTCATACTAGAAGACAAATCACAGGCTACATCAATTATAACAGTAATCAACAAATTCTCAAGTTCTATAAATCATTTAGAATAACATTTGGAGAAGCCCTACATGTTTAATAATTCTGTTAGATCCTTCAGTAACATGATTAGTCAACAGATTTGGCTGTAGTAACTTGATGTTCAGTTTTGCCCTTGGAAGCAGGCCTCAGGATCCAACAAGCCAGATGGATTTTTTGGACACTTGTCTGTCCTACAATAATACTAACTTAGTAACAATTTTATTTTACTAGTATCTTAATGCTGGTAAGATTTCCTCTTTTTTCCCCCCCTGCAAAGCAAATCCCTAACAGCCATGACTAAATACACTGATTTTGTAGAAAACAGCAATTGATCAGGATATGCTGCAAGTGAAGGTAAATTAATGAAGGAAAAAAATTGGTGGCAGTGCCTGTTTTCAGACCTTGTACAGAGGTTGATGGAGAAGTACATCCACTCTTCTTTTGCTATCAGACTGCATGACAAAGGGAACTACTGAGAAAGTATGGGACAGTATGTTTGCTTGATACAACGTAAAAGACCATCAAGTGTGATAACCCACTACTCTTTGTAACAGTAAAGAAAAATGTGTGCTATTTAGTGGTAGATTCTTTTTACATTCAAATAGAAGACACATGGTCAATTCCAGAAGCATTAAATATTTTCAAGGAGTGGAACACAAACATGAATCCTGTATACTGGGTTACTGATTTCTCCGAGTCCAAAATAAATGCAATTCACTCCTTGTTTCCCTGTTTCAAAGTGTATCTGTGTTCATTTAACAGAAATGATTTGAGAAAGTTGGTTATGGTCACACACAAAAGAACAAAAAATGCGAGCTAGAAATTTTAATGTGGAACGGTATTGCAGAGTCTTCTTTCATGCAAGAGTATATTGATAATTTACTAAAGTTGAGAATCAATGTTTTCGATAAACCAAATGATTCTGCTTTGCAGTACTTTGATAAACAATGGGTTCCAATGCATCAAAGGTGGGTGAAGGCTCTCAAGTACAAAAGTATGTTTGCTGTTTAAGTAATGAACAAATTGGTGAAACATTCATACCTAGAGCATTATACCAACACAGAATTAACAGGCCTCATTGCAGTTTTAGTTAACAGTTACCTTCCTAGCCTCATTGAAAAGTATTGCAAGTTAAATTGTACAGCAAAGACATTCCTTTATTCCTGTATAGGAAGACACCAAAGTTTGTTAAGCAGGTGATGATGTGATATGAAAAAATTGACTTAAGTGCAGAATCAGTAACTATGGTGGCTACAGGACTGTTTCATGTAACCAGTGCAGAAATTGAAGAATGTCTTTACAAAGTAGATTTTGCAAAACCTGATTGTCCATGTCCAGATTTCCTAAAGTTTACGTTTCTGTGCAAATACTTTTGTGCCATCTTCTGTTTCTTCTCTGAATGGGGATTTGACAAATTAAATTTCACTTATAGGATTAATCCTCAATTTGTTTAGATGAAACACATGGGTTTGGTTCAAGAAGCAGTTATAGTACACAAACACTGCAGCACAGGGGTTACAGAATACTAGCAGCAATCTAGAGCAAATGCATGGCTCAACATTTCTGAAACATTAAGCACTAATTTTGTAGCATGTAACAGGCAAGAGAGATCTGTAAGAACTTAATAAATCTGACTTATAATTGCAGTACTGAAACAGTTGCAAAAATGACTGAACACCTTGAAATCTCACAACATGATGTGAAGGTATCAAACCCTACAGGCAATGGACCTCAGTTAGCAGTGGTGTCAACTTTTAAAAAGATAGAAACATATATTTCAGCAGTGATACCACACCTCCATTGGGTATATGTAATTCTGCAAGAGCAATTAGTAGGTGCTAGGGGCAGAGGTGGGGGAGAGATTTGATCTGGCCTGCTTCTCAAGAAGTTATGAAAGGTTGATTGTTGTTGATAATTAATACAATATTTTAAGTTATTCAGTTACTTTATCAGTTTATCTAGTGATTCTTCATTGACTCAATCACAAGTCGCCCCAGTGGCGTCACGTTAAAAACTTGCACCAGACAGGCCGAACAGGATCCCAGCTGGGATCTTATGGCCAGAAACGCCACAAAAAAATCAGCATTGAGTCAATGTTTTGCTTCATGTTAAAATTATCTGCAACAGAATACAAAAGTTTCAATTATGCTAGTACAAATAGTTGCTCATGGCTCATGCAATATGCAAACAGTTCAGGTAAATTTATGCTCACTATGTTTAATTTTTGTAACTGACACTTTAAAAATTTGCAAGGGAATAGATTGTTGGTAAATAAATAGATCTTAAATTTTCATGCTACACAAATTATGAGCAACAACAATTTCTTTCTTATGATTTGATTTCATCATTAAAGTCAAAACCACCAACAATAAGAGAAATAATACAATTACTCAAAAACAATAACTCATCTGGAGAAGTGCATATATTTACTGCACCTGACACCTGATACTATATCAGAAATATTCAATCAAATTTGGAAAACACAGTTCACCATTAGTATGGACATCTGCACTAATACATCCACTATATATAAAAGAAGCAAACAGACGCTAACAACTATAGGAGACTCTCCCTCCTACCAGTGACCTACAGGCTCTTATCCAAGGCGTTTTTAAAAAGGGGCAGAATACAGACTCGACACAGACAATGAGGAGAGCATCAGGCACAATTTAGAAAGGGAAATTAATTTACAGAGAAATAAAATTAGCAACTTAATATAGACCTATATTTACTTTTATGGACTTCAAAATAGCATAAGAGTCAATTAACAGAAATGCACTGATTTATGTCAAACAAATTATAATTTGATAGTAAAACAACTAAAATAATTAAAGCAACTTTATGAAACAACTTCCAAAGAACACTGTGGGGGAGGGGGGAGAGATTGCAAAAACGTTTGAATTGAAGAAGTCACTTGTTGAGGGAGATGGTTTGTTACCTCCCTTTTCCCCCCGGTTTTTATAATACCAAATTAATAGTGAATTGCGGGACAGCATATACCCTATCTTCAATTACGCTGTCAATGAACACATATTATTTACAGATGGATAAGAAAGGAAGTAATGAGATACCAACCAGGTGATCTGCAACTGCCGCCTCCTTGTCTTTATAATACTTAGGTCCAAGAATACATTTACGGTGACTTGTGCTTACTATAGAAGACGGAAATCCGTAAAATCGGATATCAATGTTCCCTTTACTTTGGGTGAAGAAGAATTTTGGACAACCTGCAAATGTACAAACAAAATGGTTATAATGAGACGGCCAAAGAATGGGACATGACAGTGTGAAAAATTATTTTCTTACAGACAACGAAGCAGAGGAACTTATTAAACAACTGAACACACATTATTTTATCGGCTACATATGGTACAATTACTTTTGCTTAGCTATGTACAACTGGTATACCTTCCAAAATGCGTTTTCGTGATCACACGGAAAGATTACAATAAAATTTAGCGATATACGGGCTACAGTAACGAAAACGAAAAGAAAGACATTACCTTACTTCTGGCTTCACCGCTTATTCTAGATGCTGTGTGCTATCTCTCACGGAGTAAGAGTAGCCGATGCACTTCAACTGCGTAAGAAACATATCAACTTATTCTTGTATTTCGCAGTAGCCACACAATTTTCCGTCTTATTAACGCTGAAATCTTTCAGCTTTTCTCTCATTGTGCTCTCATAGTAACTCGACATACTAAGAAAAGCGATTTAAAACACGATAACTGTAACAACGTCTAAAGGAAACGCAAAACGCTAGAACAACGAATTGAAGGAGGCGCTACGCAGTACACAGTATCTCGAAATTCACAAAAGTCGATACGTGTCTACGTGGCCTCTTCGATACAGCATGTACACGTCATAATGACGTCACGCTGGCTCCCATAGTCGTGAACTTAAGCTCTCCCGAGCAGAGCCGTGGCTGGCGCCCCTGCCCGCGCGGTCACGTGACGCCACTTCCGGTGCGGCGCCAGACTTTTGGGGCGCCCTGTGCCCCCCTCCCTCCCTCCCTCCCCTCCCCCACTAACCTCCCCCGCACGGCTGTCAGTGCGTGTGTGGCAGCGACGGCGAGCGGAGCGCCGCAGCCGCAGCCATGCCAGTGTAGTCGAGTGTAGTGGAGTGTAGAGTGTAGTGTAGTGTAGTGCAGTGTGGAGTCTGTGGCGCCGCCGCCGCGCTCTCAGGTGGGTCACACAGCTACACTGCGGACGCCCAGGAACTGCAGACGTTCCCACCATTACGGTTTAATCGTAATGTTACGAGTTTACGGTTGGAGTGGTTCGGATTCCGATTTTCAGGTTTAAATAACAAATCGGTCATTTTCTTTTCCGTCGGCAAAACTCGTTTCCCTTCGATTTCGATCGTGTGACGTCGTCGACAAAAATTAAGTGGTAATGAGCAGCATCTTCGAGCGTGTTCTCGTGGAAATCACCGGTACTGACAGTAACTTCCACGAACTCGAAAACTACGCAATACGGCCTACGGGACGAATCCACAAAGGCGCGCCATTTTAGAATCTGGCAGCAGCCACTGAAAATGCGGCATGTCACTCGTACCTAACATAACCTGCACACTCACCGAAATGTCTTAACCTGCTTTGTTTCTGTAAGTCTTGTGGTTGTGTGCAAGTTTTAATGATTCTTCTATATATCTCTGGAAATCAGCAAATCTAATATGTTCGGATCTGACGAAGAAAACAACTAGTTTTGCTTCACCTCTTCCCACCCACACATATTCCTGCTGTATACATCAGAATGACGTAGAAATACGCTGCCCATATATCATCTGCAATCTTACAAAACTGGCTTCACAATTCTGATCATATTGTATTCACTTTTTCTCCTTGGAAGCCATCAAACAAGCCCCCCACCCTTCCCGCTCATACATATTACGTTGCATTACTATTTGTCATATTCAAAAGTTGGAATCTCTGGAACAGCGAAGTAGCCTAGTCGAAAAGTAACACGGAGGCGTCTACTGTGCAGAGTTGAGGAAACCACCAAGTCAAAATATAGTGAGTAAAAGCGCAAGTGCAAACGAAGGCACTTCCAACATCTCAGTTTTCATTACTGTGGGTGAACCGCGCAAGTACACAAAATGTAGCCTGCTTACGGTTGTGGATATATTTTGACGAGGACTTTGTAACTTTTGTATACGATATATTCAATTTGTACATCGAGCAGGCGGTGAAGGAAAGCGAGGAAAAATTTGGAATACGGATTAAAGTTCAGGGGGAAGAAATAAAAACATTTCGTTTTGCCGATGACATTGTAATTCTGTCAGAGACAGCAAAGGACCTGGAAGAGCAGTTGAATGGAATGGACAGTCTGTTGAAGAGAGCGTATAAAATGAACATTAACAAGAGCAAAACAAAAATAATGGAATGTGGTCTTAGAAAATCAGGCGATGCTGAAGGAATTAGATTAGGTAACGAAACAATGAAGGTGGTAGATGAGTTTTGTTACTTGGGCAGTAAAATAACATGCAATGGTCGCAGTACAGAGGATATAAAATGCAGAATGGCAATGGGAAGAAAAGCATTTTTGAAAAAGAGAAATTTGCTAACATCAAACATTAATTTAAGTGTAAGGAAGTCTTTTCTGAAGACATTTGCGTGGAGTGTTGCTTTGTACGGGAGTGAAACATGGACGATAAGCAGTGCGGACAGGAAGAGGATTGAGGCTTTTGAAATGTGGTGCTACAGAAGAATGCTGAAGATTAGGTGGGTAGATCACATAACTAATGAAGAGGTACTGAACAGAATTGGCGAGAAAAGGAATATCTGGAATACCCTGACTAAAAGAAGGGATCGCTTGGTAGGACACATTCTTAGACATCGAGGAATCGTAAATTTAGAATTGGAGGGAAGTGTGTGGGGTAAAAATCGCAGAGGGAGACCAAGAGACGCGTATAGTAAGCAGATTCAAATGGATGTGGGTTGCCGTTCTTATGAGGAGATGAAGAGGCTTGCTCAGGATAGAGTAGGGTGGAGAGCTGCATCAAACCAGTCTCCGGACTGAAGACCATAACAACAACATTTAAAGAGACTGACAATATTTTAGTCCTTTTTTTTATTTTTTTATTTTTCCCAAGAACGCCTTTCTTTCTTTGCAGGTTCGTAATATTGAAGGACATACACGCATGATTTTCAATTTTGATGACTAAAACTGTCGATATTTTTATTACGATAACACACGCTGTTCGCTTCCGTAACCGAGGCAATCCAGAGATAGCTTCTGATATAAACGAATTGTCCATTTTTCAATTGCGAAAGTTATATATTTCGTTAACGTGATGTGACCACTATAAAAATACTGACATTTTTCACTGTTAATACTTCTGCCAGGTTGACGTAGCACAGTCTTACTCACACACAAAATAAGTAAATAGTCGCGTAATACTATGGGAGGTTGAAACAGTTGCACTAGTGGAATAAATCAGTTTTTAACCGCATTACATTTTTTTCAGCGGTATCTTCGCCAGAAATTGACATCTATATAACGCACGCCAGTCTGCTTCAACAAATTGATTGTTTGCAGTGTAATTACACATTTTCAGCTTTGCCCAGCCGCAGTTGGTGTCATATATTCTGTGAATATTAATTCACAGTCGTAATGGAGGCACGGCTTTCGCCACACTGGCCACATCAGTACATCAGTTTTACTTAGAGTCCGCCAGCTCAGAGGCAAGGCGTATCGTGTCCACCGCCACAGCTGCCGCTGCGTCCGCGTCCTTCACATGACACGAAACAGAAAGCACACAGTTCCAACTCCGTGAGCAAAACCAGTATCTTATTTATTGTCAGCTGAGTAATTTACACAGGCGTCCGTGACTAATTCTTGTTGTTAGATATTTTAGAATATAGTTCTTGTTCCCTGTTTCCAGCTTATTCCTAGATGATGTGACGTTCACCTGTAATGGTTTCCCTCTCATGGTGACTTGTCTGTTTTTGACCTGCTCTAGTGAAAGGTCGTCCCATACGCGAGTGGCAGCTTCTGACTTATGGCGGTGTCGTCTCGACTGCCCCTGTAGAACAAACAGCCCCTCTGCTGTAGCTGCGGCACAATCCATCCACAAACGCTTCCACTGAACAGGTGCTACGCAGTCAAAAATAAGTGCGTATTGCAGTCTGAAAAGTGAAAATACGGTACCGAGAAAGAAAGGTTTTAAAAGTAAACGCCTTTTGCTACTGCGAATGAAGGGTTTTATTTATATATTTTTAAATCACCCATACGCGTTTCGCCTTTCTCTCAAGGCATCATCAGTGGGTGTCCTGAAATATTTACGTCTTTTTGTTTATACACACACACACATATATATATATATATATATATATATATACACCCACTGATGATGCCTTGAGAGAAAGGCGAAACGCGTATGGGTGATTTAAAAAAAATATAAAAATAAAACCCTTCATTCGCAGTAGCAAAAGGCGTTTACTTTTAAAACCTTACAGTGAAATACAATTCAGCTGCTGCTCAAAATGGCCACTGCAAGCAACGTAAGAAAGAAATTTCGCGTTCTGGATCCGTTTCTAAGAGACAGAAAACGGTGCTGAAAAGTGCATCTACGGACGATAGAAACTTGAAATTTGAACACGTCTTTTATCTTACACTGTACGCATCAGCGATTATTTTTATATACCTGTCCCCAAGGGGATGAAATAGGGGATTATCGATTTTTTTGAAAATACGTTGATATTGAGGCTACTTTGAAGCAAGAAATACAGAACTTCGGATTTAAATTTTTGACTGGAATTTAAAAACACGTGTATCTATACTTTTGGAAATCCAGCCAAAAAGCGGGTGAAATAAGGGAACATCTTTTAAGGGTACCACCCTGAAACTATTTAGATGCTAGAAATGCGAAAATTTGGATTTCGAACCACGGTTAGAATTTTATATAAAAATGTTTCGGGATGTTTTGAATTCTGCCACCAATAGTGCAATAGGGGGTGGCAAATTGTATTTAAATACTTGATTAGGAAAGAATTTTTAAAGCTAAATCTATGAAAATTCATATTTGGGAGACCATCCAGTGTACGCCTGCGAAGCAGCGGACATTGAGCTAGTTTCTGCGTATAAGCGAATGTTTTCAACGGTCAGCCTTGAAATTTAAAATTCATCGAAACCCATAATCGGTAAAATCAGATTGATCATTAAGTCTGTTTCGACGGCCTCGATCTTTTTTCGATGTAAATGATGTAATAGTCTATAAATTTATCTAAACTCAGTTTGAAAACAAACGCCAGTATATTCAAGACCGTGAAATAAGTCTGGGCGGCCGCGGTGGCCGAGGGGACTGAGGCGCTCCAGTCACGGTCTGCACGGCCGCTACGGTCGGGGGTTCGAATCACCCCTCGGGCACGGATATTTGTGCCGTCCTAGTTCGTAAGTATTTTGTAAGTAGTTTGTAATTTTAGGGACTGATGACCCCGTAGTTAAGTCCCATAGACTATACAAACATTTGAACCTAAGTCTGTTTGACGATGATTAATGACTTGTTTACAATATGCGCGTCTATATTAAAAACGTCCGCCACGTACTTTGTTGCTTTCATATCAATGTATGTTGTATATTCTAAAAGTTCAGAGTCTGTCCTCGTAGTTTGCTGTGCACAAATTTCACATGGGAGGAGTGCAGACGTGATTGACTCTCATAATATGTACCCCATCCGACTGTCGGACTCTCTTCTGTGGAGGCTCTTTGGGAGGCTCCACGTCTTGTGAACGAAGTGCACTCTGCCAAAGTCTGTAGTAAGGGATGACCTCATGTTAATAACCTTGAAAAGATTCACCATAAAAGCGAAGACAATGATGCCTTCCACTCTTCCGATAATGCCAGATAAATACAAACAACAGAGTTTTGACCTAACAAATTGAAACGCACTGCACGCGATACACGACTGTGGTTCATGAAGTTTATTTGAAACCGAGCGATAGATGTGTGGGCATAGACCGAAGATAACATAGACTGCGCGTGTCCCTATCTCTGCTGTGTTGTGGTTTGAAACCGACGTCTAAATTTGCCCCGAGCCACGTAACCGAGTTTTCGTCACTATGAGCAACAATCTTTCTCATTTACAGGTGAAATCAAGCGTTTATTTCAACAATAAGACGACTTTTCGTATTCCTATTACACATCTAGTAGTAATGGTAACGTAATTTCATCATATTGTTAATATAATGCAGTCATTGTCGTGTTTACATGTGCCCAAGTGACAAGTACCTTATTGTCAGTTATTTTTAGAAGCAACAGAATTACATATACTCGGTGTTTGTATTACGCTTTGAATCTTTTACTTTTTGCAACTTATGAATGTGGTTATCGGTGGGAAGATACTTCAAGCTGCGCTTGAGCAAGTTTATATGTTAGCAGGTAAATCATTTCTGGTGAAAATTTGCTTTCAATAACGTTATACAAAGCTGAACATCCATACAGACTAGTCATTATCCCTATAAAGTTTCTTCTTGGGGAATGCATCGATGACGTTTCCTCACTACCCTATTATTTAATGTAAACAGCCAATACTTTGGTTGTTTTACGTTTTGGCATGACGATTTGTAACGAAAATCTTAAAATATAAACGTTTGTATGTTGTTAAAATCGGACATTATGGATGCAAACAGATTTCATTTCTTATAAAAGCACAACCAAACATTTCACATGTATTGTTGAGGAATTGTAAGGGAGCTAGCTGATGCTCCTTTGAAACTGATATTTGATCTTCCACTCCTGTGTAAAAGACAAACTAAAATCTGTAGTTCTGTCGCTTGTGAAAAGACTGTTAATACGTTTCAGCTAGGCACACGTAAAAACTGTAGCCATCGCATTAATTCTTGCAATTGCGGAGAACCAAGACCAATTGTACTACAAAAGATGTAATAAGAACACGCTAAGACCTTAATTGTTCAAAAATATACGCTCAATTTGCAGTACAAAGGATAAGAATTGAAAATCTCGGTTATATTTCACATTACTCGTAATGATGAAAAAGATTTCCTGCCACGAGTCACGTGAGATAGATTTTTTTTTCAGTGGAATGACGTCATGCGCAGTCTATATTATCTATGGTGTATGTGTGTGGGGGGCGGGCTGTTTCTCCGCGGAAGCCGTCAGACAGGAGAGAAGGAAGGCACGGCGATCGGCGAGCCCTCTGGCGGCGGGCTGCGGCGCCATTGTGCCGCGCAGGCTTTTGTTCGGCGAGTAACCATTTCAATTTCCTGCGCTGCCTCGCGGGAGACAAAAAGGCAGCAGCAGCAGGGACAGCGTAGCAGCGTAGCCTGCTAGTTGCGACCTCGTGCTACGCGTTGAGCGCAAACTGCCGCTTCTCCCCTTCCCCTCGTTTTGTTTCCCGACGTGCCGGAAACGCGCCGCTCGTCCTTTGTTTTTCGTCCTCCTTTTTTTTGCCCGCGCACAAGGTTGGCACTCCCGAAACAGCATGCGGGCGCCCGCAGCCTTTTGTTTAACATCTGCCGATCGATGGCAGATTCTGTCTGCGACGTGGATTCCGCCCGCCAGGCGTGCCACGACTAAAGCCCGTTTGTAAACGATGAACGAAGGTGAACAAGATAGATAATAGTCTACTGAAGCGCTCCTAGCGTAGTAGCCCTGAACTACAAACTCAAGCCAGATCTTGTGGCAGCGTGTTTAGACGGTAAACGTAATAGAACAGTAATACCCGATGTTGAAAGTGAGGTTATAACAGGCGATTTGTTATGTAGGAAGTCATAGTGTCATACTGGAATTGACGAAAAAACGCTAAATGCTATTGACGGCCAAAGAAAACCTTGCAATCGATGTTTTTGATCAACTTAGTGTGGTAAAGTTCTGGGAAGTGAAACAACATTTCAAAACATTCACATCTATTTTCAAGCGGAAAAAAAACTTATGAAAACATCAAACAATACTTATAAGAGCGTAAATGGACCTCCTTTACTTTATCTACTACGATTTGCCCACTGACATTGTTAATAACGTCATGCACAACTGAATTTTTATCCTTCATTTGGACTGACTTTTACATTTAAAATGCTATTTAATGAAAATTGCATCATCAAATTACAATCTTATTCAAATAAACAATTGGCTTCAGTCTTTTCTGTTACGATATTGCAAAACATAAACCATTTTTCGGTTTCAGATGTACGACCTCGCTTTTCGGTGGACAATAATCGAGATAAATATTTAAGTCGTCATGAAACATTTTTAATTCACCTCTAAACGAAAGTATAATAATAAACTAAAGATTAATAAGACAACTTTGCGTGCAAACCGTGTAATTGTCGACTACAATATGAAAATCGCGTGACGAAAATACGTTAACTTCCGATGTCAGCAGACGACCGTTCAATCGAAACAATCTTCTAGAGAAACCTTGACGTGACGTTGACGTTAGGTGACGGTCTGGTGACGGACAGTGTGAATGCCGTCATTAGAAATACATTTTGCAGTACATTCTGATCATTAACTTCGACATTACGCAAGATATACGTAAATACAAAAGAAAATGGCGGACTAACTGGAGCGATGACTGCAGCTGTCAGCTACTAGCTCGCGCATGCGCAGTGAACCCACTAGTACCGAATGTAAAACTCGCTCTATTTCTTTATCGCTATAATTATCGCGCTTCGATACTAGCGCGATCATAGTAGTGCAGCCGTTTAAACGACTGACGGCCGCCATTAACGCAACTTGTTATCAATCTATTACAAGTTCGTTGATCGTTTAAAACGGGCTTAACGTAAACATGTTGCCAACTGCTGAGTCGAGTCGAGTGTACTGCGGCTGTTTGCGAAGAGCTGCTTCCGTTTCGTTATCGCAGGTTCGCCAGGCACTGTTGCTAGCAACCCGGAACGTGCCTCTAAAATGACGTAATTTGCAAATCATAAACCAGAAATCGTCGGGGACATTTTTCGTAAGCTTAAAAAACTGAGATATATGTCTAAATTAATGCTGTTTTCATTTAATTGTGTAAAATAAATAAACTCTTTATACTGTAATTAATGTAATGAAAGAGAAGAGAGGGCATTGAAATGAACTGGGCACACAATAAGTGAATACTTTGAAGCATTAGTATGAGACGGGACGTATGGAGGCGTGGCATTATACAGACGCCTGCCTCAGAGAACTGCTCAGCGCTGAAGATGGCCGCTCAGCGTCACCTACCTACAGACAGGCCTGAACGTAAACGTCGACCCTGCGTCCAGCAACGTGCATTTCAAGTTGCAAAATCATTCACATTTCTTCACTATTTTTTTTTTTTTTTTTCCGATTAAGCCATACAAGTTTCATGAACTTTTTTCAAGCATCAACACAGCAAACACGTGATTTACGCTCTACGATGCCTAAATGAGTAGTTAATTCTTGATGTAAGAGGAGGCGTTTGGCATTCCAGGTCAGCCACTCCTCGCTCGCCAGACGAGAGACGTTGGTTGTTCCGGACGTTGTTCTCGACCCTCCGGCGGGCGGGAGTTGTTACAAACAACGTCAGCAGCAGCGCGGGGCAGATATTCCGCGTCACAGACCTACCTAGTACACAGTTACTAAGTGGTCGCGATGGCAACAATAGTTCAGTGTACAGGTAGAAATACCACATTCGTTAATATCTGAATTGGGAAGGGAGTAAGACAGGGTTGTAGCCTTTCTCTGATGTTATTCAATTTGTACATCGAGCAGGCGGTGAAGGAAAGCAAGGAAAAATTTGGAAGAGAGATTAAAGCACAGGGGGAACAAATAAAAACATTGCGTTTTGCTGATGACATTGTATTTCTGTCAGAGACAGCAAAGGACATGGAGGAGCAGTTGAGTGGAATGCACAGTGTGTTGAAGAGAGCGTATAAAATGAACATTAACAAGAGCAAAACAAAAATAATGGAATGCGGTCTTAGAAAATCAGGCGATGCCGAAGGAATTAGATTAGGTAACGAAACAATGACGGTGGTAGATGAGTTTTGTTACTTGGGTAGTAAAATAACATGCGATGGTCGTAGTACAGAGGATACAAAATGCAGAATGGCAATGGGAAGAAAAGCATTTTTGAAAAAGAGAAATTTGCTAACATCGAATATTAATTTAAGTGTAAGGAAGTCTTTTCTGAAGCCATTTGTGTGGAGTGTTGCCCTGTACGGGAGTGAAACATGGACGATAAGCAGTGCGGACAGGAAGAGAATAGAGGCTTTTGAAATGTGGTGCTACAGAAGAATGCTGAAGATTAGGTGGGTGGATCGCATAACTAATGAAGAGGTACTGAACAGAATTGGTGAGAAAAGGAATTTTTGGCACACCCTGACTAAAAGAAGGGATCGCTTGGTAGACACATTCTTAGACATCGGGGAATCGTAAATTTAGCATTGGAGGGAAGTGTGTGGGGTAAAAATCGCAGAGGGAGACCAAGAGACGCGTATAGTAAGCAGATTCAAGTGGATGTGGGTTGCCGTTCTTATAAGGAGATGAAGAGGCTTGCTCAGGATAGAGTAGGGTGGAGAGCTGCATCAAACCAGTCTCCGGACTGAAGACCATAACAACAACAATATCTGAAATAGTAGATCAATTAACTTAGAGGGACAACTATAAGAAAGGTAACATTATTCCGAAAGTGGACAGCAGTCATGTGCGATAGACCCAGCAGTACTGTCGTTACTTCGCTGTGCTTCTTGTCCTTTGAGCAGTCAGTGTCAGCTTTTTCCTGTGTCAGGTGCAGCTTAGTACACGTAATCACCTCATCAGTGATGTCATCATCTATCACGAATGACAGAGCTTGAGTCTACTGACCTCACGCCCCTTGCGTTCCCTTTTGAATCAGGGAAGATTTTTATGATATCCTTTTCCAGTGTTTGGAGGTCTGCTTCTGTGGCGTTCTACTCCACAGAATGGTACCGTCTTCAATGTCAGATTCATTGCGTCTGAAATCTCGTTCGGGATCGCAACTACTATTTACATTTGAATAACAGTATCCTGACAAAAATCACTAAGATCTTCGTTACTTATCGAAAAAAGTCCATTTCCTCATCTGTTAGACCCACTAGAACTGAAGATTAAATGATGTAGTAGAATAACACTCACTCTCGAATTGTGTAGGGCTGAAAAAGGGTTAAAAATGAGATTGACGGAAACTGCAGCGTGGCTAATCGGGAGAAACTAGAGGACAATTTATCGAGAGTTAAACTTGTATTTAGGAAATTAATTTCAGTTTTCGAGCATTCTAGTGTGTAGGGTAAAATTTATACAGTAAATATTTACTAGAAACTGCCAGGAATCCGTCTGCAAGGAAAACCAGACAACTCAAAACTACTCACGTACAGGCAGCTGCTGCCAGTGACGCACTCCCTGACCAAACACAGCCCTGCACTGGAGACCAGAGCTGTGGCGATTCGTCAATGAGTCGTTCATTTGAACGAATACAAATAAAGAATCGCAAGAATCGAATCGTGATCCGGACGAATCCTCGTTCAAAAGAATAGCCTGTCTAACGATTCGTGATTCGAAAGCAAGTGGCGAATTGTGCCGAATAATTACGAAAACCAGAAAGCGTGTGAACAAAGGAAGCACAGAACGAAGATCGTGAGCTGTTAATTGTTAGCCTAATCACGAATTACACACGACAGAAACAAAACGCAGCGAAATACACAGCTGCAAGTACATACGAATATACGTCTTTTATAAAGTTTACATATTATGTATTTAAACGAGCAATCCTTACACATTTATATTTCACGTATCCCGGAAATGGCTGTAACGATTTAGATTTTTGTGTTTAGAGAGGTTTAAGCTTTTCGAGTTCATCTACGTAGTTATAGTCTTTGTAAAAAATCAATTTTACAGAAATATTCTTTTTATATAAAAACGTGATTTTAAATGTTTTTAAAGCCATCTCAAAAATCTTTTTTGCCATTTTGGTTTTTAAGTTATCAGCTTTCCTCAAAGAAACCGATTTTTACAAAAAAGAAACATTTTAATAAAGGTGAATTTCTTGCATCTCGAAAGAAATTTAATATTTAGAAATGGATTTTTATATTTAATGTTTATTTCGTGTTTCCTTCAACTAATTGATTTCACATAAGTATTTTATAATGATTAGATACGTATTAATTACCATAAATTTAAGTATATTTATATTTAAATTGCCGAAGTATTCAATCAGAACGAAAAAAAGTTATAAGGTTACAGCAGGATTTGAAATAAGTGACCTACGTTCACTAAACCTACAACACTACTACATGATCTATGATGACAGCAGAAATAGTTTGCAGTGTAATATGTATTTATAACAGCTCGCTAAACTTCAGACTATTTTCTCGAGAATTTTTGAGAGCTGAATCGAATGGCTTTGCCTAATTATTATTTTAAGTCTGAACTTTACGCAACATAAATATTTAAAAAATCCGATACCCATATTGTCACCTTTTCGGCATTTTGTAAGAATCGTGCCGTCGCAGACCAGAAAGAATCGTGAACGAATCGTAGGAGCAGATGCAAAAGGTTACGATTCCAACATCCATGACAGACATGTATTGCCATCTATGAGCAAGATGTAGAAGTAAGAATCGCGCCAATGCAAACTAAAGAATCGTGAACGAATCGCAGGAATCGATTCACAATGTGGGATTGACTCGCAAGAATCGATTCCTAAAAAAGAATCGTGTTGCCCAACTCTACTAGAAACTCATGAACTTCCCTAACATCACTGTTAAGGCTTAATTGAGAAATAACTAAAGCGAAAACGCGGCATCTCGATTATTTAAGTATTTAAAGAAAAGTGGTAGCGTATTGTCAGCAGCGCCGCCGCTCGACGGTTCAAATGAACGCTTTTCCGTGCTCGGCGTCTGCAGCTCGACTGAGACGCGCAGATACGGAAGAGCACGAGAAGCCCGACAAAAGTGTCTCGAGTGAGCTGATCCTGACACTAGGCCGCGTACTCTAAGGCGTTCCCGCCGGATGTTCGAGTCCTGCTTCGGGCATGGGTGTGTGTGTGTGTGTTGCGGTTGGTACAAGTTTGCTCCAGTAGCTTGTAGAGATGGGATAATTGAAACATCTGACGGTTTCGAAACCAATGACACCGTACCATCTGTGGTTTCGAAACACTGTTTCGAAACCATGAAACCGTCAAGCAATGTATGTTTTGTCATGAAATCTTCGTTCTAGGAGGGCAACATATTTCACTATGTGGACAAGGGTACATACAAGAACCTGACAACCATAGATTATATATTTACTTCTTGGTCTGTACGAAACATGTTGATAAAGATTTTCTCCCGTGTTGTTGATGTTGCCAACATAGTCACACGAGGCCGCCGGTATGGTAGGTAAAAGTTTACCCCGTTAGGAACTCACAAACTGCAATACGGTACGCATATTACAGTGATGGATCATAAATGCTATTTAATATACATACTAAATAAATTATCGGGGATAAAGGGTACACTAAATAATCACAAGTGATGCTATGGAATTACAAAAATAATAAAGTAAGAGGCAAGTTCACCACTTGTACGTCTTGACCGTTACACCACCGCCGCAATTCTTTTAACACGAGTTTCGAAAAATTATAACGACAGTACGTAACTTCGTTTTCGCTAATAAGAAACCAACTCTTTAATAAATGTGCGATCTACCCTTGTTAGTATAAAAAATGTCATTTCAGGCTTCGTGTTATATCTTATTGTAAAAAATGTAGTTTCACTCGTGTGTTTTTAATGTTTGATAAACTTAGAATTTAAGTGGTTATTTCCATGCAAATAGTGAACGTTGTTTTATTGTTCTTTTACATTTATAAAGCAGATATTATGTCATTTCGGAATACAGCAGTCTCTTTGAAACGAATGTTGATATCAGTAATCATAAGCTGCAGACTCAAGAGTGTCAACTACTGTTTGACACTCTCTAAATGGTTTATATACTAGTAAGTTACATGTGTATGTTTGTGGAGCTTCAGTAAAATGAAACACCACATTTCGATACCATTAGTCTGTTCCGCCTTTCTGCATTAGTGGTTTGAAACACCGGTGTTGTGAAACCGACACGGAATCGTGAAACCGACACGAAACCGTGAAACCGACAGGAAGAAACGGTTTCAGTGTATCGACAATCGACCGCGAATGTGATCCGAAACAGAATGGAATGAAACCGCGCGGTTTCGAAACCCTGACACATGCCGGTTTTGAAACTCTGAAACTTATGTGTGTATCGAAACCTGGTTTCGAAACCACGAAACCGTAGCCACCTCTAGTAGCTGGAGAGCACAGCAGTTTGGCGAACATTTGAACGTCTCAGTCGACAACGGAGACCGGCGTTACGGGCAGTGAAGGTCCCGGGCAGCAGCAACAATCGAACAAAAGACATGGAACAGTAATAGTTAACGAGAAGAACAAATCCACGACGGCATTCAGAGAAGAAATACACGGAACAAGAATATTGCTTCGGCGTGACCAATCCGAGGCCAAACCGGCGTACCGAAAGCAGTCTGGGAGAAGGCCGTCGCTTTGGCTTCTCATCCGAAACCGCGACGCCTGGCAGCGCCGGTGTTCAGCTGGTGACGGTAAAGTCACGGCCTAATGGTGCCGATACACCGTCACCCTAACTCACTGTCCTGGGAATGGTCTCCTCCTGCCGTAGATGAACTGCAGACTTTGCACCAAGTGTGTCTGCCTTTGTGCAGTGGCGTCGAAAGGCCTCGTCACGTATCGTCCGTGAGGTCGTCAGGTCAACTCGAATGAGTGCTGCACGAAGTGTTTCGTAGAGCTTTCACCGCTGCCAGTGACAGCAGCATTTCCAGAAATGTCGAAATGTTCGTCAAGCCTATGGGACCTGACTGCACGGCCATCAGTCCTAAACTACTTACCAACTAACTTATACTAAAGACGACACCGACATCCGTGCCCGAGGGGGGATTCGAACACGCGACAGGAACGGCCTCGCGCATCGTAGCACAGCGCCTCAGTGCGCTCGGCCGCGGCACAGTACGACTTCTGTCGGTGTGAATTCACGTAAAAGCGACAGGGAAAGCTGTCTGCCACACGTCAGCGTTTCGTAAACGCATATCGCTTACTGTAGAAGTACTTTGCCTTCAGCGGAACGCGTTAGTAAAACGTTTTAGCATAACAATGTGATGAGGCGTTCCATTAAGTACAATACTGAATAAGTTGAATTGCAACGAACTATAAGACACTATTACATTATATTGCGATTAAGAACAATATGCAATATATATTTGTCGGAATCGGAACAGCTGGTGGGCCGTTACAGTGATCATACGTAGGGCACAGTCGGCCGTGTGTTGTATACCAACTAGATTCCTCTCAGAGTATGCTGATGCAATTCCTCCGTACTTAGCTATAATTTACAACCGATCACTCAGCGAAAGATCTGTACCCAAAGACTGGAAAGTTGCCCAAGTTACTCCAATATTCAAGAAAGGCAATAGCAATGATTCCCAAAATTACAGGCCTATCTCATTGACGTCGATTTGCAGTAGGATTCTGGAACATATACTTTGTTCGAATATTATGAACTACCTCGAAGAGAACGACCTATTAACCAACAGTCAACACGGATTCAGAAAGTATCGCTCTTGCGAAACACAGCTTGCCCTTTATTCACATGAAGTGTTAAGTGCCATCGACAAGGGATCTCAAATCGATTCCATATTTCTGGATTTCCGGAAGGCTTTTGATACTGTACCCCACAAGCGGCTTCTAATGAAATTGCGTGCTTATGGAATATCTTCCCAATTGTGCGATTGGATTCACGATTTCCTATCAGAAAGGACACAGTTCGTTGTAATTGACAGTAAGTCAAAGTGATATCTGGCGTTCCACAGGGAAGCGTTATTGGTCCCCTACTCTTCCTCGTGTTTATAAACGATTTAGGAGACAATCTGAATAGCTCCCTTAGACTGTTCGCGGATGATGCTGTCGTTTATCGGTTAGTGAAGTCAACAGAGGATCAAAAGCAACTGCAAAGCGATTTAGACAAAATTTCTACTTGGTGCGAAAATTGGGAATTGACTCTAAATAAAGAAAAGTGTGAAGTAATACACATGACCACTAAAAGAAATCCACTGAACTTCAATTACGCGATAAATCAGTCAAACATTAAGGTCGTAAATTCTACCAAATACCTAGGAGTTACAATTACGAACAACTTTAACTGGAGAGAACACACAGAAAATATTGTAGTGGAGGCGAACCAAAGGTTACGTTTCATTGTCAGAACGCTTAGAAGATGCACCAGCTCCACCAAAGAGACTGCCTACATCACACTTGTGCGTCCTCTCCTGGAGTACTGTTGCCCCTTGTGGGACCCTCACCAGGTGGGACTGACGGAAGATATTGAGAAGGTTCAGAGAAGGGCAGCTCGTTTTGTTCTATCGCGTTACGGGGGGGGGGGGGGGGGAGCGTCACGGAAATGTAGCAAGAATTTGAGGTGGAAATCATTAAAAGAAAGACTTTATTCATTGCGGCGTGATCTGTTTGCGAAGTTTCAATCACCGACTTTTAGTTCTGAATGTGAAAATATTTTGCTAGCACCCACCTACTTAGGCAGACATGACCATCGCAACAAAATAAGAGAAATCAGATCGAAAACGGAACGATTTAGGTGTTCTTTCTTTCCACGCGCTATTAGGGAATAGAACGGTAGAGAAAAGTTATGAAAGTGGTTAATGAAACCTCTGCCAGGCACTTAAATGTGATTTGCAGAGTATCGATGTAGATGTAGATGAATGCTTGCCTGGGCACAAAGTGCTGCCTCTGCCCGCAGCCGGCAGAGCGCAGCACAGCAGGGCGGCGCCGCCTTTCATCTCTGCGGCCGGAAGCGGAAGTGGGGGAGGGGGGGGGGAGCGGGCGAGCCAGCCAGTAGGCAGACTGCTGTCCAACGTGCACGGTCCGGCACACGCATCTCTTCGTCCCGAGTACAGCACGCCGAGGGTGGCGACGCTAGCAGCCGCCCCCCGCTGTTCCCAGCACTGTACGGCGCGGCCAGCCCAGCACACAGTAGGGAGAGGCGAGGCAGCCGCAGCAAACACGTGCACGGTTGTTTAATAAAACATTACCGAGTACCGCATTCTGTCTAAAAAGTACTCTTCAATCAATCGGGTTTCCCAATCTCCGTAATACGTCTGCGTAGAGGCACCAAGTTTAACGATGTAAGCCTCTTTTCTGACAAGGTGCACCGATTTTGCATCCATGTATATGCGTAAGACGATTCCGTGCGACTTGTAAAGTAGCAGAGAGTGCGATTATTATTAAGCCCTGTAATATGTAATATTGAAAATTATTAAACCCAGTTGTTCAAATGTTTGTAGAACTTAAGGGACTTAACTACGGGGTCATCAGTCCCTAAGCTTACAAACTACTTATCAACTACTTAAGACTAATGATGGCACAAATATCCATGCCCGAGGGGGGATTCGAACCCCCGACCGTAGTGGCCGTAGAGACCGTGACTGGAGCGCCTCAGTCCCCTCGGCCACCGCGGCCGGCAAAACCAGTTGTGACGTACGTGCACACAATTGAAGACCAAAAAGCAATCGTAAACAAGATTAATAAGCGGGTTAAAGTGAACAGTAGCGAAACGAGTGCATTGGGAAGAAAGTAGTGGAATCAGATGTCGGCTACAGCGCGTGCCACGCGTCTGGCTGCGTCGGCAGGAAAGCGATCCGCGGTGATCACTGGCGACGGGAATAAAAGCGTTCTTCACACTGAACACTAGTGTGTTAGCGAGGCGTCTCTGGACGCACTAGTAGGGTCTGTAAGTGAAACGTGGGCGACAAGTAGTTGACAGGACAAGAGGATACAGACTTTTAAAATGTGGCGCTGTACACCAATGCTGAACGTTAGACGGAGGTGCTGCTGAACAGAACGAGGGGGGAGCAGAAGTTTGTGGCACATCCCGAGTACGAGGGGGGAAGTATTCTGATGCATCGAGCGGCCGTCCATTTAGAACTTGAGGGGAGGGGGAGGTGTGGGGTGGAAATCTCGCAGAGGGCGAGCGAGGGGCGAAGGCAGGAGGCGTGACAGCTGCCACAACAACAACAACAACAACGAGACAGCAGTCACTGGCAGCCGACTGTCAGCGTGCAGTGGTCGACACTCCACTTGCAGCAGCACAGTTTGCCTCCGGCGGGAAGTGTTTGGATATTGACGGTGGCCAACGTCACCGTGTGGACATCAAAGCGAGCAACTCTGAATGTCGTCACATGTTCGTGGCTCCTAAGTGTAATTCAGCGTCCTAAATATAACGTATACCAGATAAAGAAGGCTTATTTACGTAATTTATGCGTTTTGCGATACCAACTCAGCTTCTGCATTAAAATAAACGTGATAGGATTTATTTAAACATGAATATACATAGCCACAACGAATGTAACGCAACTACAATGTACCTAATATACAAAACAGACTGTCCGTATGTGTGTACGTGTTGCATACAAATCTACAGTTTTGTTACAATCTTTGTGAAATTTTGCACACGTAAGATTCAATCCATGAGGACGGTCGCCATAAATATAAGACTCACATAAGATATATAGTTCACGAGATATGACGTCATAAACAATGAGATGCGCGAAAAACTGCTGCATTTTTCTCCTAAACCATTGGACCGATTTCAACCAAATTTGGTACAACATTCCTTACCGCGAGGTAACAATTGATGCAGGGTTAAGAATCACATACCACACGCGGTTCAGAAGATATGACGTCATGTACAATAGGAATCGCAACAAACTGGCACATAATGCGGTGAGGCGTTATGAATACACTGTATGAGAATGACAGTACTTGGCGACTTGTAACAAACTTTAAACATAATTTCAAACCTTTATTAAACTTTTTGTCGCTGGCAACCATAGTAAAATGATGAAAGGAAAAAAGTTTCTCGCTTAATACTTTTCCGCTGTAAAAGTACGGCTTTCAGTATGACACAACAATTTATAATTTGAACACTACAAGTTGTAGCGACAGGAAAATGTACAGACAGCATACACACGTATAGTTGAGTGTACCTACTAAATTGTATCACAGTACGACACGTAGTCCACTCTATATGAGCACATAAACAGTAGCGTTCACGGAAAACCGCCGTATCACGCACAAGGTTTTAATCTATTTCTTCTTCGCTACCAATTGTATTTCCAAGAGATTATACAGACGTACAACCCTTATACAAATCGTATGAATATATACCTGAAAAATGGCAGGAATTGCACAGAATAAGGTTTTGCGATAGGAACTCACCTTTTGCACCAGAAAAAGCGTGATAGGGTGTTTTAAAATGTGGATACAGATACGAGGCTGGCCCTCGTAGGAGTGAAGCGCTTACGTTCTGTGGCCAGGGAGCCACCGCTTCAACAGAGTAAACCTGTTCAAATCAGAACAGACACTGCACTGTGGGGAAATGACACGCAATGTAACTACGCAATTCTGGTCGTGTGTCGACATTCACTCGTTACGTGTGAAAAGTCGTGTCACTTTCCTCGCTCCGCCGCTTCGTGCAGAGCAGGGAATGGCCCTTATAGACTGGAGACGTGCACTGGGGTGATAGCGAGGGAAGGCTTGTGCCACAGAACACCAAAATTAACAGAAGTGCAAAGACCATGTTATCACACGGAAACACAGAACGACGGCAGCGCTACTAGTGGCCTGGCAGTGAACTTTCAATCCGAAGAATGTGCCGCGAAAATCCGTATGTTTACTTCTAAATACGCGTATGAGAAAACGTTATATTGGTGTTAGATGACAATATTTTACATTTATTCTTTGAGGGTGGACCTCATAGAAAGGTTTTAGAGACCTTGCAAAGTAATATATACGAGAAATTTAAATCAAAAACTAACATTAATTGCTTGTGGCTGTTGTTTACATTCGGCCATACTTCGTAAATGGTGTCGTGGTAATCTTTTGGACCGTAAAATTGTGTGTTTCTAAAACTCGGTTCTGCGATTTTCGCCGTGTGGCGGTATCCCATGGAAATAAATGTAAAGTAAATAATGTATCATCATTACACCACCTAATATATTACGGATGCGGACAAAAATTAAGCAGCATAACAGCAATCTATTTACACTCCGAATTAAAAGAAAATGCACACAGAAGATCGCAATTAGGAGGACGTTGCTGTAGAACCTCAGCACAGAACACCACATACGAATCGAAACAAATAAGGAGGACTGTAAAGCGTAAATCATCCAATAGGAGAGCGAGATGAAAAATCGCAACGCTCGCAGCGCCCCATGTGGCCTGGCAGCGAACCGACGTCGTGTTGCCGGAAGTCCCTGTACTGTATGAGTCTCACCGCCCTGGCTGTGCAGCGGCGGCCAGGCGTAGGCAGGGATGTGGGGCGCGGTGACGTCACGGGGCCCGTTGCCACGGCGACGGCGGCGGCGGCGGCTGACCTCGCTGCAGCTGCAGCTGCAGGCGCGCCGAGCGGCTCCGAAGGCGGCCGAAGTGCGCCGACGGCGGCCCTGGCTGTGTTGACGGTGGGGGGGGGGGAGCCGTGTCTAGTGGGCAGGGGCGCAGAGCACAGCTGGTGACGAGTGGAGCAAGATCCGCAGAGGCTACTGGGCTCTGGGGCGTATCAATAAAACAGAGCGAAGATTCTCAGAGCAAAAGAACGTTCTCTGAGCAAGTTCTCAATTTCGTATGAATGACAACTTGGAAGCCTATGATCTGAGCAGGTAGTTCATTCTCGCTACCTCCCCTCCTACTCGAGTAAGTTCTCTACATCTACATGGGATACTCTGCAAATCACATTCAAGTGCCTGGCAGAGGATTCATCGAACCACAATTATACTATTTATCTCCCATTCCATTCTCGAATAGCGCGCGGGAAGAAAGAACACCTGAATCTCTCTGTCCGAGCTCTGATTTCTCGTATTTTATTCTGATGATCATTTCTACCTATGTAAGTGGGAGTCAACAATATATTCTCGCATTCGGAAGAGAATGTTTGCGATTGGAGTTTCGTAAGTAGCCCACGCCGCAGCGATAAGCGCCGTTGTTGTAATGATTCCCATCCCAGATCCTGTATCATTTCCGTAACGCTGTCTCCCCTGTATCGTGACACTACGAAACGAGCTGCCCTTCTCTGGACTCTTTCGATGTCCTCCGTCAAACCCACCAGATAAGGATACCACACTGGGCTGCAATACTCCAAAAAATGGACGGACAAGCGCAGTGTATGCAGTTTCTTTAGTAGTTCTGTTGCATCTTTTAAGGGTTCTGCCAATAAAACGTAGTCTCTGGTTCGCCTTTCCCACTATATTATCTACGTGTTCCTTCCAATTTAAGTCTGAAATGTCATCGTGTCATGTCCGCCACAGATCAGCTGTCCAGTCGTGTATTTCTTTAAACTAGCCCAGTCAGGCAAATTATTAAGTGTACGAATATGGAGTAGGCATCTGTGTGTTCAGGAAGAACTGGACTGTGTTTAGATATCACTTTGTTGTGAAGGAGCATATTATTAAGATTAAATGTGCACTTTTTACGAAAATGGATTCTGCTGGCGATACAAAATTTTCGTCACGCGAGAAACTCGTCTGTTAATGAAGTAGGGTTAGCACAATTTGCGAACGATATAATAAGAACGCATCACATATTCATCTGTTTCAACGTGGAATGCTGTCGGAGTGTTCTAACATGAGATACGCCTTGTTAAATATGACACCCAATGTTTGCTCATAAGCGTTAGGCCATGTGATTTTCAACAAGAAACAGGTTGCTACGTATGTAATTAATCAGTTATTAATTTTCCTGTCGCGTTTACTTACTTCTAACATGGCAGAAGTTATGATTACGAAGTCATAAATAGGCCAACCGGTTTGGATAGAAACAGTACTTCAGTAGGCCTACCTGGTATTGCAGCAATATTTATTTTGTGATACACATCATTTGGAACTAACAGCATAAGGTCTTTCTAATAGACCCTATTTAAAAACAATATTATTTTGCTATGTGGCTGTTTACAACTGTATATTTACACGCCAAACAAATGAGTAAACACGCAGCTGAGTCCATTTGTGTTTCATTTTTATGTCGGTAATGAAAACACCTCTTACATCACTCTCGCCACTGTATAAAATGCTGGAAGTGTCACACGATTTTTCCGAAGGAAGATACTCGTCAACAAAATGTTTTTATTTGTATTAACTTCATAGATCCCCTCGTATTTCTTAAAGACTACATATAAAGGAACTTGTTTTTGCCTTGTTAGTAACAAAATTGTTGTCATTTTTATTATAAACCTCAGTAAAACGTAACCTTAATAGAAGTTACTCAACACGGAGTATGCTAGAGAGTTCACTTCAGAAATCTGAGAATGTTCTCCCGTCGTGAGAAACTTCTGCAGTTTTATTCATATGAAATTGGAGAATGTTCTCTGTTGTGAGCAACTTCTCCCACCCCGTTACTCCCGCCGAGAACATACTCGGCTGAAGTATATTCTCCGACTCACTTTATTCATGCGAATCTGAGTATGTTCTCTGGAATCCAGAGTATAAAGTAGATACTGCATTTTATTCATACGTCCCTCTGACTGGACGCGCCTGCTTCCACATCTACACCTACATCTACACGGGATACTCTGCAAATCACATTCAAGTGCCTGGCTGAGGGTTCATCGAACCACCATTATACTATTCATCGACCATTACATTGTCGAATAGCGCGCGGGAAGAAAGAACAGCTGAATCTATCCGTTAGAGCTCTGATTTCTCGTATTTTATTCTGAAGATCATTTCTACCTATGTAAGTGGCAGTCAACAATATATTTTCTCATTCGGAGGAGAACGTTGGCGATTGGAGTTTCGCAAGTAGTCCACGCCGCAGCGATAAGCGCCGTTGTTGTAATGATTCCCATCCCAGATCCTGTATCATTTCCGTGACGCTGTCTCCCCTGTATCGTGACAACACGAAACGAGCTGCCCTTCTTTGGACTCTTTCCATGTCCTCCGTCAAACCCACCTGATAAGGATCCCACACTGGGCTGCAATACTCCAAAAATGGACGGACAAGCGCAGTGTATGCAGTTTCTTTAGTACTTCTGTTGCATCTTTTAAGGGTTCTGCGAATAAAACGCAGTCTCTGGTTCGCCTTTCCCACGCCATTATTTACGTGTTCTTTCTAGTTTAAGTGAGAAGTAATACTAATTCCAAGGTATTTTGTGGAGTTTACGGCCTTCACTTTTGAAGACAAAGTGTAACGGATTACTTTTGGTACTCGTGTGGACGACTTTACACTTGTCATTATTTACAGTCAATCGCTAATCGCCAATTTTTACATCATAGTCATATTTAATTCAGATCGTTGTCCAGTTGGTTGTCATCTTTAGATGATTTTAGTAGACGGTAAATGATGGCGTCATCTGCAAACAACCTAAGAGAGCTACTTAGATTTTCCCCATAATCGTTTATGTTAATAAGGAACAGCAGAGGGCCAATAGCACTGCCCTGTGGAACGCCCGATATCACCTCTGCTTTAGTCGATGCCTTACCATCGATTACGACGAACTGTGTCCTCTCTGACAGGAAACCCCCTATGCAATCGCAAATTTGGGGCCATATACCGTAAGCACCCTCTCGTCGACTGCCGGTTACATACCTCGACTGAGCACCGGAACGATGCTTCACATTTTAGGACGGTGTTGTGGACGTAATCCGTATCTGTTGTTGGCCATTGTTTGTGCAGTCGATAAGTGCGGGCCCACACTGAGCGCGCTGTCTCAAGGTGGAGCGAGCCGAGATTGCGAGGGCCGCATTTATCGTGCTCTACCGTCAGTTGAGGAAGAGCAAGAATCGTCGTCATTGGGTAACCCAGTACGGTGGAAATTATCTCTTCAGTCAACTGGTTGCACGCGACAGGGGACAGTTCCAAAACTTTTGTGGAATGTCTTTCAGCCGGCCGCACTGGCCGAGGGGACTGAGGCGCTCCAGTCACGGTCTGCACGGCCACCACGGTCGGGGGTTCGAATCCCCAGTCGGGCATGGATATTTGTGCCGTCCTTAGTATTAGCTAGTTCATAAGTAGTTTGTAAGTTTAGGGACTGACGACCCCGTAGTAAAGTCCCATAAGCTGTACAAACATTTGAACATTTTTCGAATGTCTTTCGAAGACTTGGAATATCTGTTGAAAGTGATCGAACCAGACATAATGAAGAAAGACACAAATTGTGCTATTGTACAGCACTTAATCTTTATCGCACGGATGATAGGAAAATTACACAACCCATCCCAGTGCTGCACAAATAAGACGGGTTGGAGGCGTTGTCAGAATGGATGGCAGAGCGGTGAAGGCTTGTGGGCGCCCTAGGAAAGGGTGGCTGAATGGCAGATAAAAGAAAGAATTGAAGTTAATATTTGGTATACTCTGAAATGCGGGATACATAACGGGACTCGCCCTGGGTACGAATGTAATGAATGAATGCCAGTCTAAACGGAATAGAAAACGGAAATGGTAATGGTGACGGTAATGGTTCACACAGTTGGTGGCTGATGCCGAACAGCCGCTAGGCGGGAGCGGACGGCATGCGGCCGTTCGCCCCGCACAGGCGCTGAGCCTCTGGAGTGTGTCTGTTCTGTACGAGAGCTCAAACTGAAGAGAGCGAAGGAACTGATTCTCGCACCTCTGCGTCCTGCTGCAGCAGCACACGTGATCAATCGTGGGTGTCTGCTATTGGCTCCACGGTAGCCTGGACACGTCAGTAGTTTCAGCACGGACACCAGAAGGGTGGCGCGATTTTAGAATCGGCAGTCGATACTGGTTCTGTCCGGCTCTGTCCTGCAAGGTGGACAGGCTTGGTCACGTCGTCACGGCGTATGTCGCGGTGGAAGAACACTTGTAAAACTTAGGCCAAGTTTTGAAATAAAATTTTTGAATTATTTCCCTAACCTATTTTAGACTGGCTGGTCATCCTGTACCTGTACACTATATCTACCAAAGAGAGACTGGCAATAAGTTTGCGCCTTCTGGCAACTGGAGATTCCTTTACAAGTCTGATGTAGCTGCTCTTCGAGGTTCTCACTTTGCTTCCGATCCCAGTCCGTAGCGAGGACAGCTACGCGAGAACACGACCCGACACCGCCAATTGACGCACGCAGTAGACTATGGCGGCCACTAGCCGCAGCCCCGCCTAGACTGAGCGCCGCTGCCTCTGATGTGCCGACAGCAGGCGGGCTGCGCAGTGGGGACCGCCTCAACACCAGCTGTCGTGTCACCGCCAAAGGGCTCGCCGTTTCAGCATCTAGGACCATTACTTAGTTGCCGATTTTGCTGACGTTTCCGTAACGCAATTAACCTATCTGTTCTCGCAAAGGTTTCTTTCTAATGTATTACTTTCGTGTAGGACCACTAACCATTGCTCAAAACAGGTCTTTGAGTAAACATTGTTCAGCCACTCGAGGATCAGTGGCAACGAACATGCCGACAGATTAGCCAGGATGGGGGCAGAGGCTCCATTTATTGGACTGGAACCTGTCCTGACAATCGCCGAGGCAATGATCAAATTGGAGCTACGTAACTGGCTCAGAAGACAGCACGTAGAATATTGGACTGTGGTCTATAAACAAAAACGTGGCAAGGTAATGATGCCAAAGCCTTGTTTCAAAAGAAGCTCTGCAATCCTGGGTCTGAACAGGAGAGAGATTAGACTCATGGTTGGATTGCTGACAGGCCATGGGAATTTCAAAAAACACCTACATACAATGGGAATAACAGAAGAGGACCCTAAATGTAGGATCTGTGATGACGGTGATGAAACTGCATCACATCTGATCTTCGGATGCATTGCATTGGAGAGTAAAAGGCACAGAACATCTGGGACAACCAGACCCGAAGAAATTGTGTCTAATAAAGAACTGGTAAAGGGACTCCTTGCACTGTTCAAGGGCAGTGGTTGGCTTTACTAGACATACAGGGAGCGATACCGCACAATAAACTTAGTTTCGGTGCGGGCAGTGGCGGGTTGGACCAAGACTGTTTTGGCTTCCCTGAAAAAAATCAAATGAAACATTATTCAACCGATTTATCCGGCGTTGCCTACACAATTTGCAAACCTCAGAGTAAAAGTTTTTTTATTGGTGTATCGTTGTATGTTTGGGAAATGCACAGTGATCGCAGGCAGCCCTGTCAGCCCACGGCGAATGTTCCGTTGTGTTCGGCCCAGACAGTACACGGGAGGCGGCGTACAGTCGCGGACACGAGTTCTGACGCCTCCACCGAGTCGTATGGCTGACGCTGAGTCGTACTGCAAACTGCATTTCTCGCGTCACAATTGTGCTGTTTGTTTAGGCTGCACTTTCGCACAACGGGTTTGCTAAACAGTCTACATACCAGGTTACAAGTGTTTTGCGATTTCGTATCGCGAAAGACTACTACGAATATGCTACGTTTATTTGGTTTTTCCCTACGATGAACTCCCTTGAGTAATATAGTAATTTTTGTTCTTTCTATACGCCCACAAGTTTCGCTATTATGGGTATTTTATTCCTCGGGTTTTTTTTTTTTTTTTTTTTTTTTTTTTTTTTTTTTTTTTTTTTTTTTTTTTTCTCCGTGTTGTAAGAAAATCCGATGATGAAGCTAGTATTTCGACGAAGCCCGATGCTTGTAGAGGGAAAAAAAAAAAAAAAAAAAAAAGTGTTGGGGGGGGGGGGAAGCCGGCGGATCATAAGTGCTTCAACATGAGGTATGTGGCACTAGATGCAGGCCGGCCACGGTGGCCGAGCGGTCTGAGGCGCGGCAGTCACGGTCTGCACGGCCACTACGGTCGGGGGTTCGAATTCTCCCTCCCGCATGGGTATTTGTGCCGTCCTTAGGATAAGCTAGTTGATAAGTGGTTTGTAAGTTTAGGGAGTGATGACCCCGCCCGCAGTTAAGTGCCATAAGCTGTACAAACATTTGACTACTTGGCTACATTCGGCGCTGTGAGCGAGCTGGCGGCTGGGGACTTGTGCGGCGCGCGGTTGGCAGCGCGGCTGGGGACTTGTGCGGCGCGCGGTTGGCAGCGCCGGCGGCCGGCAGATCAATAGAACAGCGGCGGCTGGGCTGCTTCCTTCCTGCCAGCCGCCTACCGCGTTATAGCAGACCTTGCTCTGCGCTCTGCGCTGACGACTCGGTGGCAGCTAAAAGCGAGGGGGAAGTGGACGGCTTCTGGGACTGTGTTGCGTACTTCACTCTCGGCAAACGTTGCTTTTTATTGGCGCACACAGCCGTGCAGATAAGCGATACAAAGGCGAGTGGAGCAGAGCAGACAGGCAGACGTTAAGAAGGCCCCTCCCTACACTGGACGTGCATCCGCCTCACTGCAGACGCTGGCAGCCGAGCGGTCTGCAGCGCCCAGCCACCTCCTAGTATGCGCGCACGATTAGCCCGGCAGAGCGGAGAACAGGTGCTGGCCGGGCGGAGCGGCGCTATGCTCCGACGCGCGAGGCCGTTCCCCGTCGGCGGTTCGAATCCTCCTCGGGCAGGGATGGGTGTTGTGCCGTCTTTACTACGAGCTAGTCGATAGGGACTGACGACCCGCACTTAAGTCACGCGAGCTTCACAAACATTTCAACATTTTCATCTAAAGAAACTGCATACACTGCGCTTGTCCGTCCATTTTTGGAGTATTGCTGCCCAGTGTGGGATCCTTATCAGGTGGGTTTGACGGAGGACATGGAAAAAGTCCAAAGAAGGGCAGCTCTTTTCCTATTGTCACGATACAGGGGACACAGCGTCACGGAAATGATACAGGATCTGGGATGGGAATCATTACAACAACGGCGCTTATCGCTGAGGCGTGGGTTACTTGCGAAACTCCAATCGCCAACATTCTCCTCCGAATGCGAAAATATATAGTTGACTCCCACTTACATAGGTAGAAATGATCATCAGAATAAAATACGAGAAATCAGAGCTCGAACGGAGAGATTCATGTGTTCTTTCTTCCCGCGCGCTATTCGAGAATGGAATGGGAGATAAATAGTATAATTGTGGTTCGATGAACCCTCTGCCAGGCACTTAAATGTGATTTGCAGAGTATCCCATGTAGATGTAGATGTAGATGAAAAGTTGTAGCTTTCAAGAGGATCGACACAAAAATTGATGAAATATAGCAAACAAATCAGCAAATTGCTGCCTAGCTGAAACGTGGTTTTCACTGGGAAAACGTGCGTGACCACCTCGACTGACTGATAGTGAAAAATGGCGTAATAGTTTCTTACGAACGTAGATACATTGATACATTTCGTGCATGCGCCATTCGATGTATGGTCTACAGAAGAGTTTTTCCTCGGTCCAGAATCACCCAGCGTGATTTCAACAGTCTGCACTATGATTTTTTTTTTTTTTTTTTTTTTTTTTTTTTTTTTTTTTTTTTTTTTTTTAGATGTGTCTTTCTCTTCCCTCTGGTCTGCACGCATCATGGAAAACTGTGTTCCAGAAAATAATGAGCTCATGTGAGCAGAGACCGTAATGAAGTGCAATTTCTAAATTTCTGGTACCTTTGTGACACATATGGTTGTGTGTTTGGGGGTCTACAAGACTGTCAGTAATTATTCAGTAGTTTCCTTTGTTGTAATTAATACGGTTTCAAAATGTGAATCATCCGTGAGTATAGCATTGCGGCCCACACTCCGTCCATGCAGCCATGGCAGAAAGTGTGAAGGACAGCGAGTGCTAGCCGGTGTCTGTCGCCACACAAAAAGATGTTTCATTTAGACTTGACTCTGCTCTGGGTTCAGCGCAGCCTAGAGCAGCGGAAGGCAAAAGCTGCACCGCCAAAAGTCTAAGTCACATACTCTAATTATTAAAAAAAAAAAAAAAAAAACACTTGTTTTCTACTGATAATAACACCGAACTACAAGGAAATTGGAAATTAATAAGTAGTTTGGTTCAAAGTATATCATCACTACGTCACAAGCTGGTTCATTGAAAGGGATGTTTTCAAGTCAAGAATTTTTTCATTTCGTAACAATTTTTGAATATAAAAGTATTCCTGAAATGGACATCTCCATATTATAAAATTTCTTGGCACATCTTAAGAAGGAATTTGCAGAAAGTTGAAATACTTTTCAGAAACAGACAAGTTGTCACGATTTTTAAAATCACCTTTTGAGGTTTCTCCTGCAGCGGAATGTTATTCCAACTTTCAAAGACTTCACTCCAAACGGAGGCAATAGACTTAGAGGAAGACATTTCCTTCCAAACGTATAAAACTGTATCCTCTGAAGAATTCTAGAGTCAACATGTTCCGGAGAAATATGGAAATTGCGAAACGTTAGCGATCTGCTTGGCTGCTTTGTTTGGCTCCACATATATTTGTGAAATGTCATCTCGAAAATGAATTTCTGGGAGAATAATTGTCGGTCACCCACTCTGAAGACACTCCTCGCATCAGCTGTTCAGCACGTGAACCTAACTTTAAGACCGCAAATGTAATATTTCCCGTGGATTTTTTAAGAGATATACGCACATTTCATTGTACTTCATACTTTCTTAGTGAAAATTAGAATAAAAAATGGTATGTATAATGCATGTCCTGTTTCTGGACTTTTCAGTAAAACCTTGACTATCCATTTTATTTCAATGTTTTTTGTGAGTGTAAACAGAAGTATATAAATAGCAAATAATATAACATGGGGAGTCCTTTGTCTCCCCTGGTGGGCAATCTTTTTATGGAAGATTTTGAGGAGAGAGCCACTCTTAAGCCAACAGCGATTCGGCGATACGTCGATGACAGTTTTATAGTGTGGCCTCATGCCGTGGACCGTCTCCACGAGTTTTCACATCATATCCCCGCCAGATCCTAGGATTTTTATCTGTCACTTTCCACTTCATTCACCTCTAGCAGCGTCCAAACACGCCAGCGACTAGCGGTCAAATTGGCTCCGTGTAATATATACCCTTTGGGCACGTTTAAAGTTGTGGCGGCAGTTTGCCACCGCAATGGCTGTCGCCCGCTTGTTGCAATAGAAACTCGGTCAGTCCAGTACAGTATCATGATGAAGTTGTGGTGCAGTGTTAGTGTTTGCAGTTGTGTTAGTGTTTGTGTTGGTGTTGCAGGGCCTGGAGAGCGCGCCATGCGCCATGCGGCCGCCGCCGCACCTCGAGGCGCCGCGCATCGACTCCTACCGCTTCAGCAGGGCCAACCTCGAGGGTGAGTACCGTACTTACCGACTTCTGTACGTCAAACTACATTTCTTTATAGTACGTGAGGGCGCGCAGCGTCCGAACCTTTACACTTGTACAGTAGAACCTCTCAAACTCGACACAATGTGGACTTAAGGGTTGTCGAGTTTTGAGGTTGTCGAGTTTTAGGGAACTTAAATAAAAATAACTAGGAGTTGAATAAAAACGCTTATTTAGAGAATTAAAATTGTACATTTATTGATTTATTATATACAATTATATATTTATATCATCATTTATAACGTATACAAAAATTTAAAAAAATTGAGACAAAAGGCCTAGTAGAATCTGAAAATACAGTGTTCATTACAATTACTACTGAAGTTGTTTATGCTGCTTATAAAAAGTCCATCACAGTTAGTTATGGAAAGTTTTATGAACACTAGAAGAAAACTGTAAAAGAAAACTTACTGATGTCGTTTGAAAAATCATGTGATTGAAGACTGCTTTTCTGTCTCCACACGGCGTCTTGCAGCTTGATCACGGAGTCGCCTGAGGAACAGAATCTCCATTCCAGTCGCATGTTGCTGCTCTAAGTACTGCAATGTCCCTTCAATAAATTTCAATGCCTCACTGTGGCTAACTTTTCTTTCTTGTCGATGGTCCTCTTCCTCTTCTTCTTCTGAATCGTCCCCTTCTACGTCACGCCCTTCTTTGACAGCTGCGATGATTTCATCTTCTCCCAGTGGTTCTGATGCTCTGTCGAGATACATCCATTCATTGACATCATTGCTTGAAGACTCTTCACACCCAGGGATTTTTTTCATGAGTGCAATCAAGTCGCTATTTCCAGAATTGATTCCATCGTCACGCGACGAATCATTGCCTGCGTGATCTAGAAGTTTCCTCCAAGAACGAATGAGGGTTGTGGTCTCAAGCTCGCGGCCTCACGATAATGAAAGTGGCCACAGAAATCCCCGTACGTGTGTAAACAATAGCCCGCCCCAGCTGGGCACGTAAAGGTTGCGTTGAAGGACATTGCAAAACCCAGTAACCTAGCCCGAGTCTCTAGCGCTCTCGGGCGGCCTATGTACTGACGGAAAGTTTTACTTTATGGACGGTGTAAAAAAAAAAAAAAAAAAAAAAAAATAGTTATTAATTCACCAGCCCTGTCGAGTTTTACGGAATGTCGAGTTTTCGGGAATCGAGTTTGAGAGGTTCTACTGTACTTGGATATGTATCATTTTGGAGTGCACGCTTTCTCGAAAATGACATCGTACAGTTCTTTTACCGTGGAGGGGGGGGGATGGGGAGGTAGCCAGGGAACGGCCGGCACTTGTTTCCTGTCGCCAGTGACTCTGAGGCCGCCATTACACTGTCAAAGTGTTTGTCAAAGAATTGGACAAAGAACAATTGCACGTAGTGTAATGGGAACGTCGTCCAATATTTCATCCAGTCTAATGCCTCGGCCTAGATTTCATCAAAGAAATCGCTCGTCTTCTGTTTCCTGCAGTGAGAAATGTGACCGCTTGGAGCGCTAGTAGTATACAGCTTCCTCTATTTTATTTGGAGGTTAAATATCTGACATTACTTGGACATAACGTTCGTATTCGTAAACATGGCTAGTAGTGGAATGTTTGTGTAGTGTTTTCTAGCAATAACAAAATTCAAAAAAATAAATAAATAAATAAATAAAAAAAAATCAGATGGGGAGTTGTATAACAGGCGACAAGGCCAATTCATACGGTCCGTCACGTCAATTCGCGTAGCCCAATACCCTGCGGCGAAAGTGAGGTTGAGTTACAATCAGTGGTGTAAAAAAAGTAATTATATACTATCGGCGTTCGAGAAGTAATACCTTACAAGCTTCCTAGGGTTTTACTTGTGGACGGAGAAGTCAATACTGCTTCCTCCCACAAGTCCCCTAAAACCTCCGCATCCTTGCGGATGCTGTTGCTGTGCGTTTGTACCGCCCTACAGTACGCACGAGGTGTCGTAGTTGCTGTCCAAAACGTTATGGAAAGCATAGAGTTCTGACTGACCTGTTGTCTTCTATAGTTGTGTCCCCAGCGCAGAAGACAGCACACTGGTCGTTGGTTCTTCTACAGCATACAAGTGAGGCTAAAGTTCTATATGATGGAAGCATAATAAGCGACTCGCGAGATTTATAATTGTCAGGGATGCCATTTATTAAATAAATAATAAAAATAATCAGCAACTATTGTTCATATGATACGGCCTATGCTGCCCATAGTTCATGTTGAGATCTCGACTGTTATCACTGTTACAAAAATCTTTACTCATGACCGGCGCGGTCCGGCGCGTATAGTGGTCAGCTCGAGACAAACTGCGGCGCGTTGCGAGACTAGAGCCACAGACAAATATATATATGTTACTCTTTGTTAGAGGGCACCTGACGCTCTATTTCGCGCCAAAACAGGGCCGTCGCGCGCCTTCTGCAAAATCGCTCTTCTCTTGTTACAATAAGAGAAGACACCTTAAACTTTTTAAACTGTCCAAATCTAGCCTGTCCTTGAGAGATATTTATAATAAATTCTCAGCTATGAATAATTAATATTTAGTTTACAATGAACAAAAGTAATTTCAAAAGAAACCACGTGACGTGAAATGCAGCAGCCAATGCGAGGAGAGCAGCAGTAACATAGGCGGGCTTTCCCACGGGAACCAGCACCTACTGCGCCATATGCTGCTGCTCCCCACCCCACATTTCAACATATGCTGCACTGCTGTCTTTCTTCCACGTGTAAGGCACGTACGATGTTAGCAAAGAAACGGCCAGCGGCCAGAAATATGAAGTGGCCACAGGCCAGGAATATCACAACCCCTAAATCTTATTTACGGCTGAAGCAGATTTCAGAATGTATCATTTTCGTAACTTGGTGTGCTAAGTGCTGGGAAGTGAAACAACTTTCAAAACATCGACATGTTTGCAAGCGAATCTATGTACATATAAATACGTCAGCCAATTTTTGTAAGGAAATAAATAGAGCCTATTTACTTTATCAGCAATGTTTCCCCCCTTACATTGTTAATAACGTCATACACAATTCAGATTATCCTCTTTGTCAGTGCACACATTTTCCATTTAAAACGTTATTTGCCGGCCGCGGTGGCCGAGGTGACTGAGGCGCTCCAGTCACGGTCTGCACGGCCACTACGGTCGGGGGTTCGAATCCCCCCACGGGCATGGATATTTGTGCCGTCCTAGTTCGTAAGTAGTTTATAAATAGTTCGTAAGTTTAGGGACTGATGACCCCGTAGTTAAGTCCCATAAGCTTAACAAACATTTGAACATTTTTTAAAACGTTATTTAATGAAACTTGCTTTATCAACTTAACAATCTCATTCGTATACACTGTTTGAGTCGGCCTTTTTGTTACTCTATTGCAAACTGTGAAGGATGAAGAGCGACAAAATAATTAGCAGTGAACGGCCTGGCTGTTCTGCCGACGGCATAAAAAAAGAAAATCCTCCCGGTGGTCCCGTAACAAATTTTATTTATCTCGCCCTGACTCCCACGGTTTCATCCAAAGTGTCTTTCCTTTTCTTTTTTCCCTCCTTATCTTCTAAGTAGTGCGCCTCGGTTGCACAGTGGTAGAGTGCCAGACTACAAATCCTAAGGTCGCGGGTTCGATCCCCGCCAGGTCCTAGGATTTTTATCTGCCACTTTCCACTTATTTCACCTCTGGCAGTGTTGCTCATGTGAAAAATACCGAGTAGCACCGTGGTTCGGAACCCACGTTAAACTGTAGGTCCCCCTATAACTGGCTGGGTAAGTCAGTTCGAAGGTCGGAGGAAGGCAACGGCATACCACCTCCAAACAGGACCGTGCCTAGTAAAGCACAGTGGTGTTCAAACCAATCTTCCGATTGTTGACCGTTTTTTTTTATCTTCTAAATGCAGACACAACGCAACTCTAGCATAAACAACAACTGAGCATTACACCGCCATTTTGAAGCGAATTTGACAAAATATTGGATGATAGTGTTATACCCCCTTTTGCGATTCATCCAATGTCTTTGTCAAAAAATATGACCAATATTTCATTAAATTTTTTCGTCCAATTCTTTGTCCAATAATTTGATAGTGTAATACCGACCTAAATAGAAGCCACTAGAGCCCCTGAATACCCAGGCTGAATCGTCCGCCATGTTGGAATCGCGCTGCACTCACAGCGTAGAGGCGCATGCCCCGACATCTTTCACAAACGATTTCGCATAAACTAATTGGTAGACATATTTAATTTTTCCGCTACTTAAATCTATACATGTCAGCAATGTGACGAAATTCTCGTCATTTAGTTAATAAGATATTGGCTTCGAAATAAGAGACTGCGCTACGTTAGCAAAAGTTTGCAGTAAAAAAATAGAGGCTGCTGTGATATTCCGTTTGGTGGTTGTTGCACCATATGTTGCTGCGGATGAAACTTTCCTAATGGATTCAATTTTATTTTCGACTTAGGAGGAGATCTTTACTTTTCACTCATACCGCTAAACTTTATTTTATTTAGCGCACTCATTTCCGATGGCGATAAGGCCAGAATGGATCATTGCGTATCTCATACACGGTTAGAGGTATCAAAATGATATTTTGACAAATGATAACATGCAAAGAGGGGACTATTTTGCCACATGGTTACAACGCAAAACTTCATTAACTGTCGCGTTATTAAAGGAAATACAGAGCTGTAGAATGAAAAAGAGTAAAGTTAGTGACTTTATTATTCGATTTGCAGATATTCCTTCGTCAGTCACAAATGTTTATTTTTTGCTTCTTGTCCATTGTGTTTCAGAGCTACTATTCAGTTTCCAAAACCTAATAGCAGTTATATTTCCTTCAGTTTAAAGCCTAGCTCTAACAGAACGGAAGTTACTAGATCTAATGAGCATTTTATGTGAGAATACTTGAAAATGACAGATAGCAAGGATCTCTTCACTAGCTAATGAACTGACTTGTTCTCATTTCCTCACATAATAAGGCACTCTGTATTGAGATATTTAGAATGTCCTTTTCATATAACTGAAAAATTGAAATTGAATATTACATAGAAACATAGCACATTTGTAGTGTGCAACTATCATATTTAATGGGTTAAAAGAAGTCAGTACCAGTATCTTCAAGTATGGGTGTTATGCAGTAACAACATGTGCCTAATTATTAGGAGCTCTAATACGGAAGACGTGTTACTACTAGACGGGCGGGCGGATCCCAGTGCGTCATATTTAACTGACATTATCTCAAGTTATACGTTTCTCACAGAGTTGCTGTTTGGAGAGGATGAAAATTTGATGTATTTTGAACATTTCATTCGCTTAATGTGTTCACCTAACTTCAAAAGAAAAAAGTTCCTTGCATGTCGAAAACTCCGTAACGTCGTCAGAAAGTGCATGGTCGTAAACTATCAGTATATGCTGTTTATAAATTATTGCCATAAATAAAACTAAAATGAAAATGTAGTGTAGTTCTTAACGAACACCTTGATGAAAGTTCCACGTTGGTGCAGTGAGTAGTTTGCGAGTGTGAGCGAGGTGAATGAAACGCGAGGTAACGCGTGAGCTTCGTCCGGAACGTGGCGACTGCTGCAGCTGGGGGACTTTTTTTAAAAGTTAGGTGAAACATGAAGATTCATATCGAACTTAAACGCACGCGCAAAAGCGCATGCGTAACACTTTTGGAAGCGGTTGAACTTACATTAATCTGGACAATCCTGTGACTTCAGTAAAGGTAGAACTGTCTGCATCCCGTGAGTCTTTTTAATTTTATTTACTATTTTTTTTATTAACTGAAACATAATGAATTACGTAGCGTTTAAACACACGCGCGAAAGCTGATATGCTGCCCCCGAACTCTGCTTTGCGATTGGTTAAACAGACTCTGTAGATTCGGCTTCATTGGTCGACAAAAGAACATCGCAAAGCGTGACTTCACTTTTGCACTTTGCACCGTATTTCACCAGTTTCGTAATTGTACTTCACTGTTACGAAAAATACTACTCCAGATGCAACATCGCATTAAGAACTTGAATAAACGAACCGTTTTCAGGGCGACTTTGTGTCCTACAGTGCCCGGAAGTGACATTTATATAGGGTGAAAGTTTACCCAATTAGAAATAGCGCTGGAAGCTGCGTGAATACGCACGCGAATCCCTTACTGTTTTGGCGAGAACAAAAAAAAAGAAAAAAAAAAAAACACACATTGTATGAGAATGACAGTTCATAAAAAAAGGGGAGGATCAAATGTTTGTAATTGTGTGGGACTCAGCTGCTTACAAACTGGTCACGCTGAGTTAAACAACACATCCGTCCCCAGGCGGAGGGTCGAACCCCCGACGCGGGAGGCCGCGCGATCCGTAACGTGGCGGACAATGAGAGTAGTTGGCGACTTGCAACAAGCTTTAAATATCATTTCAAACGGTTATTACACTTTTTCTCTGTCACAAACAGCAAAATGATGAAAGGAAAAAAGTTTCTCGCTTACTACTTTTCCGCTGTTCGTACGGCATTCGGTATGACGTTACAGTTTCTACACTACATACTGTACTCGCAGTAAATTTTACACACAGTGTACACATTTGCAGCTGAATGAACCTTCGAAATTGTATCACAGAACGACAGGTGAGGTGAGGAGATAAACAGTAAAGTTGAAGAAAACGGCAGCCACGCGTCAGGTTTTAATCTATTACTTGTTTACTATTAACTGTATTCGCAACAGATTTTGCAGACGAACAGCACCTACACATATGAATACATACCTGCAGAATTATACAATTGTAATTCAGTAAATAGAGTAATTGAATAAATATGAGATGAAATATGAGCAGTCACATTGTGCACACGCTGGCAGAGCTGTTGACAGCACAGGGCGCTCCATCGAGTACTTGACATCTCTCACACGTCGCACCCCAAACAAATTACTCATATTACATCCTGGGGACCCAGCGAAGGAAGCGGCATTGCGATCGATATATATCGAACGTTCGATTCTTGCTTCATATTCGATCTGATGACAAACGCGAAGCGGGTGATTTAAAATGTATTTTTAATTGCGTCGAATTTGTGGTATTTTCTTCTATGGGCCATTTCCAAGAATGGTATACATCGAACGTGCAACTGTAAATTGATTTAGTGTTTATGAACCGGAGATTGGGGCGCCACGCGCCCTCGTGTACTAAAAAGAAAACTTCTTGTTTGACCTATACCTAACCTTCCTAAGGATAAGCTACAAATCACTTTTTTCTTTTAAAGTGAAAGCTCGGTTAAGGTGTACGTTAAACGAGAAGTATTTCTTGCTACCTGAGGGCGGCGTTCAGAAACAATCGATTTACCTGTATAAATCGGGTGCTCCGCCGTGTCAGTTTAAGGTCGTTGGTAGCGAAACGTTCGATATATATCTGTCGCAATGCCGTTTCCTTCGATGCACACGGGTCGTAGAAATTTACCGATCCTGGGACAAATAACAAGTATTCTTTATAGTCAAGGTTTGAATTAAATGAATGTACGAATGTTATATATCATTTGTGTTTTAATACGTTGGTTATAGTGGCCATTTTAGCAGCCGCTGAATATTATATATTTTCTCAGAAGTATTTTAAAGAAAACGCCTTCTGCTGCTGCAAATGAAGTATTTATTTATTTATTTTGCGGAACATATAAAAGAATATAACTACAAACCCACCACATTAGAAAAAAAAAAAAAACCATGAAGATAATTAGAATAAATAATGAAAAACTCCTCCGTAACATAACAAGAAAATTATCATATATATAAATTACTATTACTTGAGACTGAAACTAGAAAGAACACGTAGATAATGTCCAGGGAAAGGCGAACCAGAGACTGCGTTTTATTGGCAGAACCCTTAAAAGATGCAACAGAACTACAAAAGAAACTGCATACACTACGCTTGTCCGTCCAATTTTGGAGTATTGCAGCCCAGTGTGGTATCCTTATCAGGTGGGTTTGACGGAGGGCATCGAAATAGTCCAAAGAAGGGCAGCTCGTTTCGTATTGTCACGGTACAGGGGAGACAGCGTCACGGAAATGATACAGGATCTGGGATGGGAATCATTACAACAACGGCGCTTATCGCTGCGGCGTGGGCTACTTACGAAACTCCAAATCGCCAACATTCTCCTCCGAATGCGAAAATATATTGTTGACTCCTACTTACACAGGTAGAAAAGATCACGAGAATAAAATACGAGAAATGAGAGCTCGAACGGAGAGATGCAGGTGTTCTTTCTTCCCGCGCGCTATTCGACAATGCAATGGTAGATGAATAGTTTAACGGTGTTTCGATGAACCCTCTACCAGGCACTTAAATGTGATTTGCAGAGTATCCCATGTAGATGTGAATGTAAAACAAAAGCCGAGAAAAAGCTACAACCAAATGCCCAAATCTTGAGAAATCAATCACTGTTTTCACTGATTGGCCATATGGTAGACACAAATCGTAACACATAATCACAAAATCACAAACACACAATTCCACCCCCCCTCCCCCTCACACACAAAGATAGCTTCGAGACACTTTGAATAAAAAGAGTCGAATAACAATTAAGCCTACAAAGTTGGCAGCAGTTACAGAACTGACAGTTTTGACAGTAGACGGCAGTGCAAGTACGAAACTGCGAAGTTTTTCACAAAACAGTGCAACATTTCAACCCGGTTGCCAGGAAGAGGAATATGTGGAGTAGGAAGTGCTCTAAGTACACCATTCTATACCAGAAAACGAACTGTTTTGTATCGTATGTAAAATCCTAACCTATATTTGTAAACAAAAACATTTAAACATTTCAGGACACCCACTGACGATGCCTCGGAAAAAGGTGAAATGCGTATGGGTGAATTGTAGAAATAAAAAAGAATTTATTTGAAGTAGCAGAAGGTGTTTCCTTTAAAGTACTACTGTGTTTTGATTACTATGTTTCTCTGTACGGATAAGTTAGTTAGGTATTAAATATAAGAGACTTTTAGAAGCGATGAGAGGAGGAGGGGTAAGGGAAGGCCGGGCGTTGCAGACTCGCAGGAGACGGAGCTGGACGCCATCCTGGGCGAGCTGTGCGCGCTCGAGTCGCAGTGCGAGCAGGCGCTCTCCAGGACCAGCCAGCACCACCACAACCACAACCACAACCACCAGGCCAGGGGCGCCGCCGCCGCCGCCGGTGAGTCTACCTGTCTGCGGGCCACACTGTGTCTTCAAATGTTTTACTATATTATCGAGTAATTACAGTTTACTCAGCTTTTCAACATTACGATGTATGGGGGTTCTGCTCGCTGCAAAATTATTCACATGGGGCGTCGTGGTAGAAATAAATACTCGATATGTACAATTTATATTGTAAATATAAAGGGAGTAAAATATAGGGAGCGTAAGGTTATTTACAACTTGTACAAAAACCAGACAGCGGTTGTCAGAGTTGAAGGGCATGAAAGGGATGCAGTGATTGGAAAGGGAGTAAGACAGGGTTGTAGTCTTTCTCCATTGTTATTCAATTTGTACATTGAGCAAGTTATAAAGGAAAGCAAGGAGAAATTTGGAGAAGGAATTAAAGTTCAGGGTGAGGAATTAAAAACATTGCGTTTTGCCGACTACACAGTAATTCTGTCAGATACAGCAAAGGACCTGGAAGACCAGTTGAACGGAATGGACAGTGTGCTGAAAGGTGCATATAAGATGAACATTAACAAGAGCGAAACTAGGGTAATGGAGTGCAATGTAAGAAAATCAGGTGATGCTGAAGGAGTTAGATTGGGAAACGAAACAATAAAGGAGGTAGATGAGTTTTGTTACTTGGGTAGTAAAGTAACAAATGATGATCGCAGTACAGAGGATATAAAATGCAGAATAGCAATGGGAAGAAAGCGTTTTTGAATAAGATAAATTTTCTAAAATCGAATATTGATTTAAGCCTAAGGAAGTCCTTTCTGCAGGCGTTTGTATGGAGTGTTGCCTTGTATGGGAGTGAGACATGGACGGTAAACAGTGCGGACAGGAAGTGGATTGAGGCTTTTGAAATATGGTGCTACAGAAGAATGCTGAAGATTAGGTGGGTGGATCGCGTAACTAATGAGGAGGTACTGAACAGAATTGGGGAGGAAAGAAATTTCTGGCATACCTTGACTCAAAGAAGGGATAGATTGGTAGGACACATTCTTAGACATCAAGGAATTGTGAATTTAGCGTTGGAGGGAACTGTGTGGGGAAAAATCGCAGAGGAGGACCAAGAGATGGATACAGTAAGCAGATGTAGGACAGATGTAGACAGATGTAGGTTGCCGTTTTTATGTGGAGATGAATAGGCTTGCTCAGAATAGGGTATTGTGGAGAGCTGCATCAAACCAGTCTCCGGACTGAAGATCACAACAACAACAACAACAACATGTACAATTTTTCACTTCTTCTTTAATTTGAAACCAAACTGCTTCTCCACCAAAACATTACAACTTTATAACATGCACAAACGAGGTAACAGAACTTCGCTGACAGTACTTCCATTTAAAACACAGACTGACGTAGCTTCCAGAGCACTTGACAAACGACTAAAACACCAACTCCCCCACGCGAGGCGGTGAGGCAAATATATATAACATCGACAATAATGGCATTACATTATCCATTGTTCTTAACAATTGAATATACTAATTTGCAGTGAACAAACACACAAAGAAAACATTTCGTGTACACAAGAACAATCACAGTATAAAACGAAAACTATACATACAATAATATTAGATTGCAAATATCTTTTTAAGTTTTAATCGCGCTAATTTTCGTTTGACAACAAACCAAAATGTTAAATGTCAATTAATTTGTTAAAGAGTACATTATACATGTTCCTAACATATATTGAACTATACCATATCTTGTCAATACTCAAAATAAGTTCAAAATCTCACTCAGTCAATATATACAAAGAATTACGATATTCAAATTTTGACTATTACGTTAATTAATACAATTAGCTGGTCAACACAACTTGTCTATGAGCCTGACATATATACGATGCTATTTATTTTCATTTCTTTTTGTTTTTCACAAAAGTTTTTACAATTCCTCTGTTTAAGTCTTTAAATAACGCACAATGACGAAACTATTGTTTATAGAACTGCCTGGAAAGTATCTAAACGAATCTCTTAATTAAAGAAATCTATCGCTTGTTTTAATCACAGCATCACCGAGACACTGTCCTACACTGATTCCTAGACTGGCGTATTTTGTTTGTAACTTCACACGCAACATACACCACTATTGAACCACACGATTCCGGATCCGACGCAAACAGTATCGTACGATAACATTGAGATGAGAGGGCCGGCAGGGTTCAAATAATAGAGTAAGTAGAAGAGGATGTAAAAGTGGAAGAACAACTAGAAGGGAAGCGAGAAAATGTCAACGTGTTTGTAAATCTAAGGGACTTGACTACTGAGGTTATCAGTCCAACCCAAGGAAAACACACACACACACACACACACACACACACACACACACACACACACACACAGGGAGGACTCCACGGGGTAGAGTGCTCGGCCAAAGTAGAGCCAGACGGAACTGATGCAAACTTCAAATTTATTTCATGTCCAAATGGTACATTTGCAGATATCTGTTGCTTACCGAAACTCCCCAGGTGGAAAGGTTTGCTAGAAATTTTGAATAACTCTGTACAATCGAGACACACGACAACTGTAAAATAAACATTACGGTAATTTACAGCTATGTTCCACTAGAGTAAAAGATACAATAATTATTATTCGAAAATTTAGAGATCAAATAACGACATTTTCCCATAAGGATAGTAGGAAATTTGCTTTTCGAGAAACGTAGTTGCAAACTTTAAAAGTTCTGTACTATAAATTCAGTATACATTTTTATAAGAAGTCTACCAGTCGAGTATTAATCGTAGACATGATCTTGTCTGATATGCATATTGAAACATCATTTACTACAAGTAGCCGAGCGGTCTAAAGCACCTCACTGCGGAGCGCGCGGTTGCTCACCGTGGAGGTTTGAGTCCTCCCTGGGGCATGGGTGTGTGTGTTGTCCTTAGGTTAGTTTACACCTAGGTTTAAGTAGTTTGTAAGTATGGACTGATGACCACGCAGTTTGGTCCGATAGATTTACAAACATTTGATTTGATTTACTACAAACTATAATGAATATTTATGTACGAATACAAAGCCCATAAATATATATACGTGGGATCACCTGTAGACGGGGATACAGTCGACGAGGCCTGTGCGCTGCCTGCCAAGAGCAAACTATTTGTCTAACGTAGCGTTGTGCCGAGTATGGGAATCCGTACATGTTCCACACTGTGTTTCAGAATGTTTTCTATGTAATTCTCCGTGCAGCTTTTTGCTGGTACAGGACAAAATGCCTAATATGAATCACCCGATTCCAATATCGGTAGGATATCTTACTAATAGTTCATAAATATCTTATACCTAAACAAATGTGTGTGAGATTCGCATAAATAACATTAAGAACATCCCGAAACACAATGTGCAACGTGCACGTATTCCCAAACTCAATACAACGGTGCATAAGACGAATAGTTTGCTCGTGTTATGACTACCCTCGGCAGGCAGTACCTAGGTGGCGTCCATACAGTCCGTCAGCTTTGACCCGTGACGTCATCGCAGCGTGAAAGTTTTCAGGTGTGTGCGTGTTTGTAGAAGGCGCGAGTGATTATGTGGTGGTCGAGTTAAAGGCCACAGTTTGTTTACAAACAAAACAGGTTAATATTTTGTGTTTAAAAAGTGATCTGTAGCTTCTCTCTGACCGTCAGGTGTAGGTTAACAGAGATTTTTTTTTCTTTTTTTTTTCCCCTTATGCGAGTGCCGAAGGCGTGAATTTCTGGGCTCAGACCTGTGATTGACGGTACATTCTGTTATCTGTAATAACTACAGATTATTTGTATCTACAATACAGGAGTATTAAGATATCCCATATACTGGTTTTCCGACATCTCGTGGATCAAAGCAAACGGGTGGTATCTACCGATACGAATAAGATTTATATTATGTGGACGGATCAATAATACCGATCATATATTTAACCATTTAGTTCCCCGAGGAACACCAAATGCACTTGCATCATTTATAGTTTTAATTAGCAATATTGTTCGTCCAGGTACAGTTGTGCCAAAAAGTGCATTAGTTAAAATAGTGATGTTTTTGTATAGTTTTAGGTAGGAACTGGTAGTTTTAGCAGTAATGTCCTAGTTGCAGTGTTTGTGCTGGGTTGCAGGTGAGGGCCAGCGCGGGCAGCCGCCGCAGACGCAGACGTCGACGGCGCAGCAGCGGATGACGCACTCGCGCTCCAGCTCCGAGGGCGCGCGCGCCAGGCCGGACGGCGACGACGGCGCCCGAGAACACAGTAAGTCTCTACCCGCTCCCGTCCTCCCAGGGGGGCTCAGTAAGCGATGCGCTGTAGGAAACGCGTTTTCGCCATTCTGCGCATGACGTCACTGTGGGACATCTGGGAGCAAAACAATGTGCAGAGTTGGTTGCTAACTCGTGTGCGAGTGTGTGTTACCATTTATGCTGTATTTGCTTAGCCCTATAATTCCCACGTTATGAATTCAGCTTTGGAAAAATTAAAATTCGGTGTTTTCTGTTTTGATACAGTGCACTAAACGTCAAAATACGTGTTTTAAAAGTTTTGGTCGCACTATTGATTTTTATATGTCACGTATATCATGAACAACACTGACGTTTGTATCGAGGTATTTTATTACTTGGGTTGTTATTTTGTTGATGGTTAACACTGTCAGATCAATAATGCTAGTATAATCTTCGCCACAGCACCAAACACAAATCACTGCTCAAATAAAATAACATGAACCACACTCGCGTTCACACTCTTAGCCACGTACAGACGGCTACGTAACACAAACTACAAGACGGACAGGTTAATGCTTCATAAGTGGCTACACGCCGTACCAAGCGGTAAAAATGTTGTACTAGCAGCATGTTATTCATCAACAACAATGCGACTTTAAGGATTGATGCACAAAATACGGTATAAATCAGCTTTTAATATGTTGTTGTCGAGGTACAACACTGGTAGTGAAAGAGTTAAATAGTTTGTTTCACTTCATAGTTTGGAAGTAAAAAGTTTATAGTGGAAACTATATTGATTTCCCAAGTGCTTGTCGCGCGTGCTATAATTTCTACTGTAATTCTTTGAAATACTTCTGTTATTATTTATACAATTTCTGGCTGTGCTATTAGGGGTTATAATTCTCACAGCGGGAACACAAAGGGAACTGAAATAAAGTTTCATTTTTTTCCTCGAGATGTAACGTTAAAGAAAGTGTGGCTCTCCAAGTGCTACAGGAAGGACAATGTAAACTTTGCACGTCCTCGAATATGGTCCAGGAATTTCAGTGAAACCGATTACGTAAGGGATTTACAGTCAGAGTTGCTTAATTTGCCACGGAAAAATGTTTGAAACATTCCTGTTCTTTTAAAGCCAGCAGTTCATATTAAAGAAATTATCGATATGTTGGTGATCTGATACGATAGAATATGACCCAGCACTCTTAACTGCAATATTTTACAGCAGAATAGCACTTTGTATTTAAGGCACAAACAATTTCTTTAGTCAAAAACTTATTACAAATGCACATTCTGTGCCATACCGCACTGAGCTTGTGCAGGCGGTTTGGAAGCGTGCAGTCCGACAGTGACGTCACAGCGCTAGCCAATGGCAGAGCAGAGCGCTTACTGCCCAACCTTATATTTATTAACCTTGCGTCCTCCTAGTAGGCGACCGCAGCGCTGTCGTGTACAGGCACTCGACTGCATTTCGTTCTTCTCTACCTCTACGACACACACACAGTGACAACTGTAGTATCGTCAGTCTGAAAGCCTCATTTCGACAGGTGCCGCCGTTTCGTGCCCAACTCGAGAAACTGGTCCGAGTATCGTCTCTTCGGGGAACTCCGTCGCAGTCGGTGTCGGAAATGTCGGGTGCGATTGCTTCGGCGGTTAACCGGTTAGGGTTGCCAGATCTCCGTTGAAAGTGAGAAACCTAGCCTATGGGGCCTTTGCTTGTACACGGCCTAGCCTATTTTCAGACACAGAAGACAACGGCAACACCACTTGCCGAAACCAGTAATCCGTAATAAATAACCAATTTAGTGATCTCAGCTAAGAAGTCTGTCCCTTTTTCTGTCGAATTTTAAGATTGCCCCTCATTCCGTCTCGACGACGATGCAGATTACTTTCAGTTTGACACCGATTATTTTCCGGTACCTCGTAGGCCTCATTTCCCGGTCTAAAGAAAGTGGGCAAAAAATCTTCTCGGAGGCTCCGTTCTGTAGCGTACGTTGCAGCCCCACCGGGATACGGGAGGGTGTCGACAGACTGCACGTCACTGCAGGCGAGTCGATTGGAAGTCTGTCGTAGCCTGCAGGAGGAGCAGCGCCCCGCGGATACCGACGTTCTGCACCCAACTGCGGAATGTTGGACTCCCGTGTGGCTCTGCACTGCAGAGGTGGAAAAGGAGCGTGTCTCCGTTTTGCCCGGTAGACTGTCGCCGTACGTGTGACCGGAGGGCACCTCTGCTCGTAATCTCGAGAGACGTTCTTCCCCTCAGCTTTCCGTCGACTTGAAATCCCTCCGAACTGGCGTCCACTGCAATTGCCCGAGCCTCGTACGGTCCACTTCCTCTCCCGTTCGGCGGCACGTTACTACTAATTGAGAGAACGTTCTTGTCGTTATTGTTAACAACTGTACACAATTTTGGAAAGAACTTTGAAAATTCTCTGCCCGACTGACATTTAGACATTAAAACTGTAGAAATTCCCAAAAGTCTGTCCGTTGCCGACTCTACTAGTAGGACTGCGAGTGCCGGCGGAACGCCGCAACGCGTGTGCCCGCCTCGTCTTCCCAGACTACGCAGCTCGTATTTCGTTAACGGTAGACGAACGTCGTCGACCGGTCGTTCCGTCGGAGCGGTTCGTTACGCGACACGTCGGACGTTTGTGCGTGGCAGCCGCTTACCCCACTGCTCCGCCCTGTACCGACCTTTTCGCCACTGCTGCACGCGTCCACTTCGAATGGCTTCACTCGTCTCTCGCTCTCGGTCTTCACATTTATCCCCCCGCGAGCTGACCGTTTTGTGATACGCCTACATAGCTGCCAACTATTACGGATGTATCATCTTATTTACGGAGTTACGGGAAGTTCGTAAAAAATTACGGAATTAAGACATTTTAAATATGATGTTTTGAGAAAATCGGTTTAGGTACTGTTTATATTTAGCTAATCATAATGCTAGGGAAAGTTTTATTGATCACAATGATTTTCTTCCCGAGTACGTAGTAAAGCTGAGACGTTAACGATACCATTGTCACTGCAAAAAGTCCCGCCTCTTCTTCTCGTCCACAGCTACAAATGAACGCCCACCCGGCAAGAGCTACGTAAATTCCTTCGTTTACAACTAAGTACTTGGTCTTCCGTCTCAGATAAACAGTCCACGTGTTTTATCAGGCGTCAGAAGTTAGCCAATTCGTTTCCGAAGAGAAAAGTTTCCACTGGTTTTTTCTATCTTTCTTATTCTTTTACCGCCTGTTTCCGTTTTCATAGAAGTGTTGTGCCGCTAGAAATAAATACGACTTATGATATTTCGGCAAAGTGTGACATTAATTGGGGTACATGGTTTATTCGTTGTTTTAAAAACCAAACCATTTGTTATATAGTGTTACCTGCTAAGGATTTTATATTGTTATTTCATAAATGCAAGGAATTGCACACTTATTTCTTTCTTCTGCAACTGTTAACTTTTCTTGAAGACAAGTGTTTCAAAATTGCAGGAATGTTTCTGTCATCCTTGGTATTTACAAAAATAATTTTTTGGGTTATTCCTCCTAACCTGATCGTGTTTATTTAAAATTCTTTCTTTTCGAGGAATATATTTATGAATGAAGAGTGTCATAAATATAGCATTTAATGGTCTAAATAGGGCTTATAATTTTTAAAATTTTCTTGGAAGGATGCACGTATGATCCCCAAACCCTCCTCCCCCTCATTGGTCTGTCGAATTATTACTGACAGTCTCTTCTCGAGGTTGGCAGCTATGCGCCTAGCAGTGGGCCCCTCAGTTTAGTCCGGTCGCCCTAATTTCATTTTTATTCCTCCTGTGGAGATCGGTACTTCCTCAATCCTTACCCGATTTACGCTTCGACTGCATTTGCCCGAATCTGTGAACCTTTGTTTCTCCATTTTTTGAATTAAAAAAGCAGTAAGGTGCAAACAGAGAGCCCCTACTCGAATTTGGAGTCTAATTTTTTTGTGTGGCTCAGATTAGAAAGTGATTTACACACCAGTAAGTACGGTAACTTTTGGCATTCTTCATTTCCAAAGTATCTAGACTGTTTCTGCACGTCGTAGACAGTTCACCCGTGTACGAGACTGCTCTCCCGACTGATATGACTTCGAAAACCTCCTTAACTTTCTACTTTTATTTATTTTTAAATATTTTTGAGAAATGTCTTTCTTCCTTTTACCAGTCTGCAATTCTCTTCTGTAACTCGGCTCCTTATCATTTGACGGGTTCTCCGGGACAGTGCAAAAGTGAAGAGCGCGCGGGCATTTTCTGCTCGAGTGCAGTGTGCGGGAGTCTACTTCCTCTCGGATATTTGTTACGGGCTGGGTTGACAAATTATTTGTAAGGCACTATCTCAGTTGTACCTAGTTTTCGTCAGTACAAATTCTGTCACTGATCACTCCGTTCCGTTCACAGTGGTGCGGACCGACAGCCCCGACAATGACTCGGCCTTCTCGGACAACGTGTCGATGCTCTCGAGCGAGAGCTCGGCGTCGAGCGGTGGCAGCGGCGGCCGCGGCGCGGGTACAGACTCCGGGAAGGCGGGGCAGCCCGTCTCGCCGACGTCGCAGGTAAAATGAACAACAAAATAACACGAATGATGCAAAGATTACAATAATGTTTTGAAAGGAACAGGTTGCTACTCGCCACACACACGTTCCATTGTGTTCCACAAAGGCTCTTTGTTTTTCCAGTTCTCACCTTTGCATCCTCGCACACACACATACACTCTCTCTCTCTCTCTCTCTCTCTCTCTCTTGTGTAAATGCTTTCTGATCTTGCGACCTTTCCCTCCTGTGGCCTCCTGACATCCTGTCTAGTGCGAGCACACACCACCGGGCAGCGCTAGTGCTTCCCCTCCCCCTCCCGCCACGTGACGTCTCCCCACAATGGACGGACGTGGCAGAAACGTACACACGTGCTTGCGTGTATGTGTGAAAGAGAGAGAGAGAGAGAGAGAGAGAGCACCAGGCACAAAACTGATACAATGAGTAAACTCTGTGTTTGCGACTTTCACAACTAAATAAGACAATAATTGAATAATGGAAGTATGCCGTATAACTGTAAAGCTGTTTTACTGTCTCGTATTAAACGAGAAGTATGCCAGTATTGAAGTGCACAGTAATTCATAAATGTGTATGAAAAAGTAAACAATATATGTACCGTATCTGAAACGGGAGGGAGTAATACGTTTGTCAGTGTGGCTTCCTGACAGTGTAATCTGTCATTGTGTATTTTGATTTGAAAGCAGTGGAAAATATGCTTTTACAGCAATAGTGAACAATAGGACAGTTTACAACTGACTGCAAAGGCGAACTACGAGCTGCAACCAGCACGTAACAAAGCCGTTCACGCGTACGACACTTGAACTGTAGGCAAAGCCTTCTTCGGGAAAGAGAACATTCGCAGACTGTCGGTCTTACGGAGCGTGTACTACTCCATGGGGTGAGGTGCAGCTCAGGAATACAATGGAGAGAAGCGTATGCCTGCACACACACACACACACACACACACACACACACACACACACACAGGAACTGTCACGTGTGGAGAACGAGGAGGTGATCACAGGTCGAAGCCCGGATAATTTCGGGATCGGTAATTCGACCTGACGGACAGCCGGTTAGTGGGCGTGCCGATATTGAAAGCTGCACAGTTATTGCAGCAGAGTCGGTAGATTACGTGGCTGCCCTCACAGGTGGCTCGGTCTCTGATACGGTGGAATAAGCCCGTGATGGGACTGCCACTGTAAGTGCCGGGCGGGCAGATCGAGCGGGTCTCGCGTCGGGGTCTCCGAGAGGGATACGATCCCCGTGGTTGTGGGCCGGTCGGACGGTGTAGGGACGGACGGGATTGTTGTGGATGTTAGGAGGGAGGTGGAGCACCGTTGATCTCGAGCAAGATGTGTCTCATTTCTGTGCACAAAGACAGAAAAGCGAAACCTCCGTGAAGGATACCGTTTAGTCCGTAGAGTCCGGGCGAATTACTGGGTGACGAGGGGAACGCTCTTTTGTAGACGGTTCTATTGGTACGGGCAGGATTTGGTGTGTGTGTGTGTGTGTGTGGCCACGGAAATTGTGATATCGGTATAAAAGGAAAGCGCGTGTCGACACTGACTACTCGGAGCGATTACGTGAGCTGATAACGGTAGGGGTCGGGAAGGGGTCGGTGTCGGACGAGTCGGGAGGGTAGTGGGACGAGAAAGATTTTTGTGCACAAAGTTGTAGCTGCACGAGATGAAAAGAAAAGGATGTTAAAAAGGGAGAGTCTGGTAGAGGAAATGAATAAGGGGAGAAAGGGAGAAGGGGGTACAGAAGAAGGAGAAAATGGGAAATGGGGGAAAGGGAAAGGAGAGGGGGGGAGACACGCTGTTTGGGTGACAAAATGACTCTGGGGTGGGATCGGGAGAAAGCCGCGTCCTTTCATTTTTACTACAGGTACGTCCGAGACAGCCGGCGGACTGTGCGAATCGGTGTCCCGCGGTCGCGTGTACGACTGCGTGTACTACTACCGGAAGGAAATCGAAATGCTCGAAAGCTGTTTCTCGTTTTTTGATCCACTGTAGAGGACCTCTTCCTCGTATTTATTGTACTGCTCTGTGGGCGAATTTCTGTTATTGACCTGTGTGTGACTGACACAGTTTACTCTCAAATGTAAGGCCTTTATTTTTGGCACATTATATACTGTTTATACAAAGTTAGTTAATAGACCTTCTCCATCAAAGTGAAGGTCGCCCATTTAGAACGTTACCTTATACTGTTCTCCGCGTGTGCCGAACTCTGTGCACCGTATCTCTAGATGTCGGTGATTGCCCACAACTAGTATCTTATTTTCTGAGACACACCGAGGTGGACGACACTTACTGTTACGTTATATACAACCTTCTCATCTGAGAAATGCACGATTTTCAGTACTTTTTTAAAATATTTAATAATATTTTTACAGATTGTGCCCGTCGTTTGCTCTGTCGACGTGTGACACCTGCGTGTATAGTTCGGTGTTAACACTTAACCTTTTAATTTGAGGAAGTCGGCAGTAGAGGAATTTTACGCTAATATACAGTAACGACCTCGCATCATTTTAGTTCGCCTTTGCAGTCAGTTGTAAACTGTCGTATTGTTCACTATTGCTGTAAAAGCATATTTTCCACTGCTTTCAAATCAAAATACACGATGACAGATTACACTGTCAGAAAGCCACACTGACAAACGTATTACTCCCTCCCGTTTCAGATATGGTATATATATTGTTTACTTTTTCATACACATTTATGAATTACTGTGCAGTTCAATACTGGCATACTTCTCGTTTAATATGAGACAGTAAAATAGCTTTACGGCATACTTCGATTATTCAATTATTGTCTTATTTAGTTGTGAAAGTCACAGAAATGCAAACACAGAGTTTACTCATCGTATCAGTTTTGTGCCGGCCGGAAGGGCTCGCGTCCTCCCGCCGTACGGCCGCGGGAGCTCAGCCGATCGACTCTCTTCTCGTTGCAGACCGACGTGGCGAGCCGCGCCAAGGCGGAGAAGATAAAGATCGCCCTGGAGAAGATGAGGGAGGCGAGCGTGAAGAAGCTGTTCATCAAGGCGTTCGGCGGCGACGGCAGCTCCAAGAGCCTGCTGGTGGACGAGGCGATGACGGCGGGGCACGTCGCGCGCCTGCTTGCCGACAAGAACCACACCGCCATGGACCCCTGCTGGGCCGTCGTCGAGCACCTGCCCGAGCTGCACATGGGTGAGAGCCGGCTCCGCACATTTTGAATCGTTCTTTTCGTCGGTGAGCCTCGGTGGTGGAAAAATTCTCGTAATCTGTTCGACAGTAACTATTTCGACAGTTTACGGTATTCGGTCCGACGGAACTGAAATGTGTCGAAGAAAATTAGATCGAGAAAGGTAACGAATAGAGAGACTTTCGCTGCCCTCTTTGACATTTGTGGGACGTGTCGGTACACGTGAGAGACGCGCTATCGTAGGTTCGGAGAGTAATAGTTGCTTTGGTGGGTGGGAGATACAGGTAGGTTGGAGAAGGCAACTCATTCCGAGACTTCTGCAAAAACCGAAAATAGTTAATCGGGATTTCTTTGTGAACTGACCACTTTTATTTTCTCACATATCGGAATACGTAAATACTGGTGTGCCGCTCAGTTTCCCGTTCGTACGACAGTAGCCAATTTTTAACTGTCACTGTGGCGGACGCCGACCCGCCGCACTGTGCGCTCGCACCTGTCCGAGCGACGTGGAGGACGTTACTGTCGGAAGCTGACCGGTCATCTCTCCCGTCATAGAGGCCTCGTCACTCGGCTCGGAAAGAGGAAAGGAGCTCGGCAGTCTACGTCCGAAATCCGGACGAAATAGTTACGCAGTATACTCGGGGAGAATATTGTAGGATGTTTAATATTTTTAAAATTGTGTCCGACCTTAATATTCATGTAAGTCTGGTTACGAGTCGAGTACCTCGTGCAGAGGAGTGGGGTGATGGAGTCGTTCCGGGTACCCGCGCCGCCCGACAGGGAATGTCACGGAAAAGCGTCGGGGGCGAGATTGCGGTCCGGACCGCAGCTGTAACTCGAGGTGGCTGTCGTCGCCGGTAATCTCGCTACCTGCGGATCGCGTGCTCTGCTCTCGCGTGAAAGCTGCAGGCGTTCTTTGTGCGGTCTCCGGAGAAAACGTTACCGGCAATAGTCCTGCGGCAAAAATTGTGCCCTCCGTTTCGAAATGTCGGGCGAATGTATCTGAACCCTTGTCTATTGTGCAAAATGTACTTGTTGCACAGATTAGTGTAAGAATGGAAGAAAATTGGTTTTTTTACAATTACAGAATAGTTGGACAATTTCCTATAGATACCACATAGACCTTTGTGCATACTTGCAGTGGCCAATGTTGTGGTAAACTTCAGATGTAACACTTTTTCCTTTCAGTAATGTCACAAATGTAGTGTATTGTTGAAATATAAAAATATGGGAGCAATTTAATTTCTGAATAAACAGCACCCAGTATCTGTGTCGGTTCTCCAAATTTTTGAGTCGAATGCATTTAGTAGCATAAATTTTTTCTTGGATTGTGCTCTACAGGATTGCTATTCGTTTTTGGCATTTGCCGTGTGTGGGCGATCTCGATGCCCGCCTGTGCCGTGTTCTGTTCTACGGACAGAATAGTTTGCGTACCTGCTAACCTTTATGATGTATCTGTAAAATTTATGAAAAGTTTGCCGTTTTACGGTTTTACAGACGGACACTGTTATTCTACAACTTCGCGGACATAAATTTGAAACATTAACAGAGTTGCAGCACTTATATCCGATCGAATATTTGCGTGGGTCGAGGGCGAGTCTGTGACATTCGATAACTCGTTCTTTGATACAATTGATACTTTTAACAGTGTGATATTTGTGTCGTCATTGGAATTGGACTAGGATAACAGTTCTCCCGTGTGGATCTTAGTTCCTGTAGGCCCAAATCCACAAATTTGAATACGTGATGATCGGGATACGGATAAATCCCTTTTCTGTTCAGCAATGACAAAGTTCTTTTGTATATACTGTCTATGACTATACATAAACAAGTTTGCACTCGACGTTAGACACAATTGAAGATGCACAGTTCTTGTCCATTGATTTTTTCTCGGAAAAGTTTCGTTTCACTTTATGTGAGAAAGAGAATGAAACTACAGATGAGATGGTGAACGAGCTGCAGTTCACAGCACTTCAGGTAGATTACAGTTTTGTTGCAAATTGTGAATGCTTAGAACCAATGCACTTTTCAGCATTGTGAAGAAAAATAGAACATAGTTGAAATTGTCCGTATCCATTGAATTTCTGAAGTCTGTTTTTAATTTGCAGGACAATAGTAATGATCCCTGTTATGACAAAAAAGATATTCTCAAGACTTCTTGGAAGAAACCAAGAAGGGCAGAACAATGACTGTATAAAGATTTTATTTCTTGCCTCAACATATTAAAAAAGCTTTGTTATGTAAAACCTTTTTCTGCTATCACAGATCTGATCAATTTATCAAGGAAGTCCTGTTATGTATGCACTAAAGCAGTATTCACCACACCTACTGCTATTTAATGCAGATTTTTTCTCGATTGTTATGTTCGTCTGGAAATGTGGGCTTACAATGTAAGTAGATACGATTTTATTTAAGCATCCTGTTTGAAGGATGAGTTATTGTATTTTGTAGCCCAGAAGTATTATTTTTGGCAAGCTACGGTACGTCAAAATTCGTCAGATGTTTTTGTCGCATGACATTTTTAGTGGTAGTCCTTTTAAAAAATTGGCAGCTATGAGTTTGTACTTTGCATCCACCAGTACTCTTGCAAAAAATGTCCTCTTACAGGAAAGAATGTAATTCCCTATAAATGACAAACATACTCACATCCTCTGAAATGTAATGCAGTTTCTTTCCCGAATTTATTTGTGCAAGACAACTCGTTATCACTTTTCCTTCATGCACACCCCAATGAGCGACAGTAGAGTCGCGACTGACAAATACTGTGCGTGTGACGATCGATATGTGTCTGCCCCTCACCACCACAGCGATCTTCGACCGAAGGCCCAAATTATCCCACATTTCTCGTGTGGGACGAGGAGAATTACTCGATCACTTAGTGTGAGATGACGAAATGCGAGTGACAAATGGCGAGGTGCCACTGAAGGACCACTCGTTCGAATGGGGCATTCGAAGTGCTGCGAAACATCTTCCTTTTGAAAACTGACGGAATGCGTCCTCGGATTGGAGAGTTAATGAAAGAGAGACGACCGTAAAAAGCTTAAATGACCCTAAACGGCCACCCTGAACAAAAGATGTGTAACACTGCACCCTGCCACAGACACTCAGTTCTGGCTGGGAACCGTGTGTACTTTTTTTGTACTGTCCCGACCAGAGGTTCAACTTTTTTTTGTGAAAAATGATCTAGGGTCACAGAAATATTAAAAGACGATGAAAATTAAAGGAAAATGCCGAAACACGGCTCAGCTTACGTGTGGCAGAATACTGCCACGAGGATGTCATAGAAAAAGAAGGGAGGAAGGATAGGGTTTACGTACCCGTCGACAGCTCGGTCGTCGGCGACACGTCACTAGCTCGGATAAGAATTCTGTAGCGATGGGGAAGCGAATCGGCCGTGCCCTCTGAAAGGAACGTCAGGCATTTGCTCGGGGAAAATTAAACAGATTGCAGAAAACTTAATTCTGAACGGCTGGAGGTCAATTCGGAGGGACGGTGTTTCAAATCCGAGTCGAGTGTGCAAACCACTGTGCCACCTCACCGAGTGAGAGTGTCGAGAAACAGTGAGTGTGTCCTTATAAGAACACATTACGCGTTATTGAGACATTAGGACGACTATTCTTGCACCGTCAAGTCTAGTTACAGTAGTAATTTGGTCCCTGTAAAAATGTTATATTCTGTGATAGGAGTATAGCACACATTTGTGTGAAAAAGTGTACAGCTTTAATCGGTCACACGATATAGGAAATCGAAATGAGGTACTTTGACAATATTTTCCTATCCCCAGGTGACGTTCTTCACTCCTTAACAGTTACGAGGAGTAGTGGAGAGGGAGATGTCTCCGAATCTCTATCTTCGTAGTTGCCGTGCGCGTTTCCGAAATCGATCGAGGAGAATGTCATTACGGTTCCTCCGATAAACGTGCGGATCAATTCCTTTACGAACCTCTCGCAGTCTCGGCTCGTTCAGTGTTTCTAATGAGCCTCTACGGAATTACTGGGGGTCGTACTGCCACTCACCTTCTTACACCTCGGGTCACTCGGACATCCACCCGAAGTTTGGCAGACGACGCGACGCGGCCGAAGGTGGACGGCGGTGTCAGAGCTCCGGCCTCCCGCCCCCGGCGGCACTGCCGGCGACGGACGGTGGAGCTCCGACAGTGCCGACCGTGCCGGCAGGAGCCGCCAAAATTGCGAGTCAGTCATAGGCCGAAACGTTCGAGACGGGAGTCGACAGACGTCACGCACGCACGGGACTCGGAAAATTTACACCGAATCGGGAACACGGGAACGGCCGGTCTACTGCGAGTGACGTACGGTACTGGGGAGTGTGCGTCCGTAGCGTGTAACGTCTCACGGAGCGATGTGTCTGTCCGACAGAGCGCGCCTACGAGGACCACGAGCTGCTGGTGGAGAACCTGCTGATGTGGACGCGCGACTCGAAGAACAAGCTGCTGTTCGTGGAGCGGCCCGAGAAGGTGGCGCTCTTCACCGGCCCCGAGCTCTTCCTGCTGCCGCCCGGGCAGCGCGGCGGCGCCGACGCGGACTTCGACGAGCACGCGCGCACTCTGCTGCTGGAGGTAGGTACCGGCCACGGGCGCGGGGCGGCGGCAGCGGCGCCCGGGGCGGCCGACTGAGCCTCTCTCTGGTCCGCAGGAGTTCTTCTCGGGCGGGGCGGGCGTGCCGGAGGTGGAGGGCCCGCTCTTCCTGAAGGCGGACTCCAAGAAGGGCTGGAAGCGGCACCACTTCGTGCTGCGCGCCTCCGGCCTCTACTACCTGCCCAAGGACAAGGCGCGCAGCGGCGGCTCCTCCGCCCGCGACCTCGCGCACCTCGCATCCTTCGACGTCAACCAGGTGAGGCGAAAAGTCTGAAGTTTTCTTTTCTCGGCTCGGGTATAAAAGTTATTCGGTGTGTGTTTCTCTTACTTTGAAACTGCAGAAAATGTGACACTCACTAAATGGAAAACTAGGATATAATATAAATTTACTACAATATTAAAAGTCGGTATAATGAAGCGAAAGTTTACAGTGAGCAGTCTGTGTGCCACGTTTGGCGACAGTACGGAGCAGATATCTGTAACGCGTATCCGTGTCGAGAGGGATACGGCCGGTAGGACAGTTGCACGCGACGGCTGACGGACGGCTACTAACCCCGTAGACGTTCGTACTCTTGACGTGTCCCGCGTCTCGCCGTCTGTTCGAATTACCATCTTGTCGACAAATTTGTCCGTAATATATGAATGTGGGTTGTGGCTCAAAATAACACCGATTGGTCACTTTGTATGCCTGGGTGTTTCTTCATTTTTGCTGTCAACACCTATTTAAGTGACATTTGCGCTCTCTGTGTCGAACTATTATTCGTAATTTATTTTTGTGAGCAGAATGTAGGGCGCAGTGTTAGAGAGTGCATTGTCGGGTTAGGCATCGGTTGTGGACAACCCACGTAATGAGAAACTGAAAACCTCACTATCGGAGCGAGAAAAGTTCTGCGGTGTGACAGACGGGGTTACAGCGTGTAGCTGACCGAGCACGTTTCTGTCGCGCGTGACATTCACTTCGGACAAACACCGGTGACACTCGGCTCGCCGTCGATCTTTTTCCCGATGTCGCCAATCTGACCGCCGTCATTTAATATACGGCCCTCGGTGGCTCACTCAGTGATGTAACTCCCTCGCTCTACCATTTTTTTGAACTAAATTCCGTTAGGGTCGTTTCAGTTTTCTCGACATTTGCCGTACTATCTCTAACTTGACGCGTTACGTGTTTATATCTAATGCCTTTCGGTCCCGAGTAAACATTTTCAGATTTACGTTTTATAATTAAATAAGTGTCGAGAACTAAATCGAAAGAGACCTAATAGTACATACACTCTCCCGATCTTCTGTTTGTGTGAAGGGCAAAAATATTTATTTTAAATGCAGCTTCTACAGAACTAGTGACTGCTTATCAGAATGTAATGTTCAAACAGTGAGTGATTTTTCTATCGACAGTCGTACCCAAAACGGCCACAGCGCGTCGTCACCTTCGCTCGACTAATACGTCGGGTACGAGGCAATCGTATTAAGTAAGCAGCTCTCGTATCGTTTGCTTTACACTGTTGGCCGATATGTAGTTTCAGGTATCAGTCGGTCACTCACTGTGAGCATTTTGGGACCGGGGCGATCGCGGAACCGAAACCGGGTGGCATCGTGAGCCGGGCTAGCCGGGCCCGTCCTCGAAGCGGAGACATTTGCAAACTCTGGCTCCGCTACCGCCTCTGAACCGACAACTCTGTACTGCGCGCACACTTCGAGCCCATTCCTGTCACTTCCGAGTGACAGACGGAGTGCTTATTTCTGTCGGCCTTGTGAAGTGTACGGCCGGTGTTCCCTCGGTCGGAGTGTGTCGAGGAGCCTGTCGTGCTACCTTCGCTCCTCCTTCGACTTCTCTGCAGTTTCCTTTCCCTCGTTCTGTTGGCTCCCTCTTTTGTGCTTCTTCCCACATATGTTGCTGTTTTCATTTACATTTTGTGTCCACCTGTCCACTAGGGTAATGGAATGTAATGCCCAAAAACTGTGCGATGCTGAAGGAATTAGATTAGGTAATAAGACAATAAAAGTAGTAGATAAGTAATTTGTATTATTGCTGTAATGGTCACCAACAAATGTAAACACACAAATTCTTTTGGCAAAACCCCAATTTGAAAAGGTCAAATTCTCTGTAAGATGTAACTTGTCAGATGATTAGTATAATACGTGTATGTAAACTATGCAGAATGTAGAGTCAGATGTAATACAGCTCTAATTATGCCATAGAAAATAGATAAAAAAATTAAGAAAACGACGTATACATAAAATTGTACACAGTTGTATCGTGTCGTACGATGCTGCCCGCAGGTCTACTACGGAGTGGGCTGGCGCAAGAAGTACAAGGCCCCGACCGACTTCTGCTTCGCCATCAAGCACCCGCGCCTGCAGCAGCCCAAGTCGGCCAAGTACATCAAGTTCCTGTGCGCCGAGGACGAGGCGGCGCTCCACCGCTGGGTCGTCGGCATCCGCCTCGCCAAGGTGAGTGTCCGCGCCAATCACTGTCGGCTCCGACTGTCGCCGTATCGCGAGCGCGTACGTCGTGCCGTTTTCGGGTGCAGATACGGTATAAAACTTAAACACTCTTCGTGACTCGCCACAGTTCCCTCGTTGCGCTACAGTGAATTTAGACGTTTTATTCCCGTACATTTGAGGCTCAGACTTAGTACTATTTACTTTTCTCTGTATTTCCAATATCACTGAAATGTTCAAATGTATCGAAAACTTCAGTCGGCACTACAGATTGCAGCAGCAGATGCAGCTATTTACCGGACCGGGGTTCCACCCGGATGCTCGGCATTTGCGGGCAGTGTCCTTCCTCGCACACTTTTGCCGCCGCACTTTACGAGTGCAAAACTTTCGGAACTCGCCGTACGTTCTCGAAATCTCCGTACGACTAGGAAAGCGCATTCGGATCGGCATTTCATTTACAAGTCTGTCACCGAACGAGAGAGGTGAGGATCCGTTCGCACGTCACCCGTCGTCGACGAGTGGAAGCGGTTGTCGGATTGCGTACATTTGGCAGTAATGTAATCGAATATAGCAGAGACGGAACGAAAAGTGCATTATCGGGCTACTTAAAATGCAAAAATAAACATCCCGTGTCATTTCGAAATCCAGGCCGGGGTGCGAGACTGTTTTCTCTGCGTGGCTCGCCCTCGTGCTGCACCTCCTGCGGACTCTGTGCACAGTCGAGAAATTCTGGAGCTGTTTAGGAAGGTAGAATCTCTCTAGCTTTCTTTCATTCACAAGTCACTTGAGAGAACAAAATATCTCTAGAGTCTTTCTCAGTGTGTGCCGTTGTCATAGAAAGGATGCACGAGTGTCCACGCATGTATACTTGTACAAAAATGTGAAGAATCTGCGGCACATTCAGTCGTTCATCGACGAAAGCACCTTCTGTCAAATTTTACACAATTTAGTGTGCGGTACTGACGGAGAATCTGTACGGGGAGGACGTATCGGAAGCGGCACTCGGGTCGCGACCCGTGACGGGCCGGTCTGGGGAAGCGGAGGTCGCCCGCATTCCTGCCGATCGGAGCAGCTTCGCGCCTCAAATTTTGCTAAATATTTTAAACTAGTGTTTGAACCTTTATGTGCCTAGCTTTGGACAGGGTACGTGAAATTTACACATTCGATTTCCGTAATGTAAAGCTAGTTACAAATATTAAGGAGAGGGGGGAGGGGTCGGCAAGGGAACAGAAGGGGCTCACGTTTTGTGGAAGGATTTTTCTAAAAATAAGAAATAATGTAGACCGGAGACCCAGCCGCGAACGAGGTGTCCACAGGTCGGGATGTACGGAGTGCAGTGCACGATATTAATTCGGACGAACGTATAATGACGAACGTCTATTTCACTCACTCACTCTGTAACTCGAGAACTTCTCGACCGATCTGTCTCGACCTTTTTCGCGTTCGTAGTTCTTGGGATGAGGTTTTAACTAATTAAAATATTTGGGAAATCGACCAAGAAATTGGAAAAGTTGAGAAAAACTGAAAGTGTGTTTTGCAGTGTGCCTGTGTGTTTCTATTCCATAAGGATCTATAGTTTTTGTTCAGCTTTTCGTGCAGTTTTGCACATTTTTATCTTCAAAACAAGAGGAAGGTCACTGTTCACTTTTGGACTGTGCATGGTGGAGGATACTTTACTTACCGACTTTGACAAAATCCACACCTCCGGCTCTTATTGACGACTTCTTCACAGTGCACCTTCAAACCGAGAGGCAAAGAAACTTGGCGCGTTTCACCGATCACTGCGACAGTCGGCACGAGTGTGTGGGGGGGAATGTACAAACGAGAGGAGGGTGAATGGAAGAAATTAGCCATTTACATTTTATTTTGCAAAACTAGGCCAATTTGATGTGCCGTTTACGTATTTCCCTTCCTTTGTTTGGCTACAAAAATTTGATAGATATCCATAATCTTATTTTTAGTGGTCCTTATCTTTGGCCCACTCAATCATTTGTCCAGAAAAGTAGCTGCCTGCACTTTCCGCGTTTGTATGTTACAGCCGGTCACAGTTCCCACAATGTCCGGATTACGTGGGCGACGGAAGCGGTCCATTCTGTGACTGTCACCGGCACTTGCTCGACTACTCTTTTCTTCTATTCAGATTTTACAGTATCATTTATTATATTGACTGCCAGGACCACTTCAACCAATATAATTTATTTCGTTACTAGTTTCACTGAAACTCGTCACCGTCGGATCCCGATGTCACTCGAAAAGACAAATAATACACGTCGGTCTCGTCCTGTGCCGGGAATGTGCTCACGATGTCGGATTATCGAAATGATAAAACGACTGAAGTAAAATGTGTGTAGTAGTATTATGAGATTCTAGGGATTTGTGGCTCTTTACATAAAAATGGAATAGAGATATACAGAAGCAACATTTCAACCTCACAAAATTATCAGTATTCATTATTGCTTACGAAAAGAGAAATTGACAAATTGTACGACAGTAAAGTAGACATCTGAATTTGTGTTCCAGATTACAGCTCACACCAGTACTCCTAATAGATTTCACGTAGGATGTGGCGTCGCGTGGCACCGCAAAATCGTCGGGGTTTCTCCCGGCCGACGTATCTCTGTACCTCCCGCACACCCGATCGACATCTCTCCGGTCGACTCCTATACGTCCGAAAACTTCCCTCGCCGAGAGCCCTCCTGACAAAAGTAACAGTGCGGATAGGATCGACTTCGGAATCGACCTCGTAGGCACGGCGGATCTACAGTCGACGGGAGTGCCGTCCTTCCTTCCCGGTGTAACGACCGACCCTTACCCACTTTCTCGCTTCGGCACTGCTCGTGTGCGGTCATTTATATTCGACGCCAGTGTACGGAACCTCGTGACCGAGACGGTACGACACTTTCTTCTGTGTGTGTAGTAACGGGACAGTTTGCACTGGTGCGTCACAAAATAGTGATGAGTGTGCTTTACTTCAGTCATTTTATTCTTTTGACAGTATTCGATATAGAGATGCACTTGCACGCCAAGAAGGTGCACTCCCGATACGGACGAGGCCGACAGCTATTATTTTTAATTTCGAGTGACCTCCGTATCTGCGGATGTCGGGGAATCCTGCACCTCCTGACCTCTGACGTTTTGCCCGCAGTTCGGCCGGCAGCTGATGGACAACTACCGCGCGCTGGTGGACGAACTGGCGCAGGACGACCTGGACCAGCTGGCGCAGGCGCGCTCCTGCTCGGTGAGCTCCATCGCGGCCGGGGCCGGCGGCGGCCCGCGCTCCGGCGGCGGCACCTCGCCCTCGGACTCTCCCGGCGGGGGCTCCGGCGCGGCCGCGGACGCCGCTTCCACCGGCTCGAGTTCCAGCGGCTGCCTGAGCGACGGCTGCTGCGGCAGCGGCGGCACCGCGTCCACGCTGTCCGGCAGTGCGGCGGCCGCGGGGTACGTCTGCCGGCTCTCGCATTCTCCTCGCACTAGTAGGATTTGAAATTCGCGGTACAGACAATTATCGAACAATTTTCTAGACTAGTACGACACGTTTCTTTCTTATCGGTGTAAACTGCGGTAGTGTAATGTGTGCCGTTCGAGTTTTTTTAACTACAAATACCTGTAATAAAATGACGTTACTGTCGAGGAAAGAGCCGTCACCTTTCGTTGAGCTACGGCTCAGATTCTCCTTCTCCGTCGAGCTCGCAGGCCGCTTCGGTCGGTCGTGTGTCATTGGATGTTGTGACGTTCTCGTTTGCTGCTGTCTATATGTCCTCCTTGTTGTGCCACTCCAGTACTGCAAGCTAACAAATTACACTGGACATGCAGGAGAGCTGGAAAACCCATAAAAAAAAAAAGAAAACAAAAAAAAAAAAAAAAGACAGTAAAAAAAAAATTAAAAAAAAATCAGGAGCAGGAATGAAGCTTTTATGAAGGATCTTGAGTTTTATCATTTGACTTCCATTTCAACAGAGTCGTTTACAACACTTTGCAATTTGATTAACATAATTAGGAAACTATGCTCCAAGCACAAAACACAGCCCTGTATCGTGACGGACAGTCGAGGAGTGAGTCAGTATGGTTTCTTCCGAGACATTTGAGAAAAGACCTTGTAAACATAGAAGCAATTACATTATGTTGTTTCTATATATACATTAAACTAACATTTGATATAGGTCATAATTTTTGTTTTTACATTTGTTTTGTAATAATTAGTTATTGAGGCTAACTGGATGTATGTAGTTACGGTAATTTCATTTAACGAGACACACGAATAACAAGCATTCAGTTGACTTTATAAAGTTATATTTTAAACTTACTCAAGTTATTGGTTGTATTTATGATTTTTATGTGTGTAGGTCAATAGTTTCTATTTATTCTTTCGTTGTCATATTATTTAGACTCCTAATTTTAATTTGTCTCAATTTCTGGTTCAATTTCTTATAAATACGGATTTGTTTGGTGTCATATTATTTTTATTAAGTTCTGCAATAATATTGTATTATCTGACAGATTATTGAAATGAGTGACTTAATCGTATTAGATATATAATCTAGGATCCAGTGAGATATGAAACATGATCTGCTCTAATTTATTTAAGAACAAGGTAAACGTGTAATCATGTTGCGCAATAGTTACAGAATGTAATGTTGTTATATTTATGTTAGTAAACAAATTGGCATACGGTTATAATCTGCGAGGAACTTTTGATGTTTCTTTGCTTATGAAGTTTAACAGTACCTTATGTAAAGACATCTCTTAATAAAATAATGTACATTACGTACAATCAAATGTAACTATCTGGAGACAGGATCCCGAGACGTCTCAATATCGTGACAGAGAAATGATTGCATATAAATGGAAGTAGGAACAGCTAATTCATTATACAATTGTGATGTGCACGACACAATTCTTAATAAATGAGAGAATAGAAAAACGAGATACGGCAATGACGTAGGAAATCCGAGTGGAACCCAGTTTGGAATAACTTTGTTATGTTAGCCAACACCCACATCATTAAATTGTCACAAATTGAATGTATTTATATCTACAGACACTCAAAATTTTTAAATATTTCCCCGAAAATAATTTTGACGACTGACCAGATAGGCATCGATCATTTCTGCACCCGTAAATAACGATCAAACTGTGAAGCTCAGGCGGGCCACTCAGTACCTCTCACTCCCGCAAATTTTTCCTCGCAACGGATCCAGCTGTCGGGACGCCGCGGGTCGAACGGCGCGTCACAGTGCAGCCAAGAAACGAACGTTGAGCCAAATGTGACAAAGATAATAGTATCGAAATCACTGCCATTTACAGTGCTTCCACGAACGTCTCAGAAGATGCGATACGGCCGGTAATAGGGCGTCCGACTGTTACAGACTGCACCGCACACTCTCCGGCCGTGATGTCGGTAACGAGTCGTCCGGGTATGGCCTCCCTCGGTATTCGCGGATATGCCGCAGTACTCCCCCCCTCCCCTCCCCCCTGGTCGTCAGGTCGAGTCGCGGGAGGGTCGAGCCGATCCGTTCGTCCGACATGTCATTCTGAGAGCTGCTGCTCGCGTAGTGTCTGTAAGGACGGTGCAACGGTCTGAACGCGTGCGTGGAATGGCCGTTCAGATTTGTATGCCGTGAGAAGCTCTGCAGCTGAGCCCCGAGGCGAGGTATTTCTTTATTTTCCCTAGTGGCTACTCTGTATAGTACGGGTCTGCTCGGCCAGGTTTTGGCAAATTTCATTCTATTATTTTAAGACCACTGTCAGACGCTCCACACGATACGACACCTGTAGGGGAGGGAAGTGTGCCTCCCCATCCCTTTCATTCGACAGTGTAAACTGGGCTACATTTTTCATTCTTTGAGGTCACCTAAACAAATGTGGCAAAACTTCCACGCGAGTGCCGCCCGCACTCGTAGGTGGGTCGGGCGGAGATCGTGTCGGTCTCGCTCGCCTCCCCGTCCGGTGAGACGGTCCCGAGCGCGCTACGTTCGAGGCGGTGCTTTCTGCGAGAGGAAATAGTTACCTACTCTATTTTGTGTATGTGTTTTGGCAGTGGAACTTTTTTCGATTAGTTGTCCTTCGTCCAACCGAAAAACTCGTTCACTCTCTCTGTTTTGTTTCTTCTCTCCACCTAATGAGACAAAGGAAGGAAGTCCTCAGCCTCCTCTGCTACATTTCTGTCTCCAAAAATATTGTTTTTCTTTCCAAATGTGTGCTATATGTACAGTAAAAACACGGGGGAGGCAAACTTAAAAATGATATTATTGTTTACTATATTCTACTTAGTCTTATAAACAGTGAGAGAATTAGACAAACTACTAACTGAATTCATTACAAGATATCATTATTTGAAAATGTTGATATAGTGCAACTTGGAATATTTTTGGAGCAGTAAGAGCTCTCAGTCTGTGCGTGTCGATAGATTTTCGTCTCTACTGTTTCTGTCAGTTAATCGAACACGAGTGGTCTGAAGGTAGTACTGCACTAGGACTCAGTAGTTCACATCCTGATATAGTGGCATACGTGCAATTCCGTGTCTCAGTTCAGCAATTGAATTTTGTACTATGTAGTGCTGTGACAGATATTTAGTACATTATACAGGTGGAAATAATTGGGCAAAATAAGAGTGCACTAGAGCAATAACTTATACACTGTTGTCACCTTGAAGTATCATATTCTAATCAATCCCTTGATCCTTAATGTTTCACTCTGTAACTTCACTCCTACCAATTACATAATCAAAATATATTGAATAATTTACATTTAAAAGCAATGCATATATACTCTTGATTGTAATTTTGGTATGGAGCAATGTATACTAATTTTGAAAAATACTCATCTTTGTTGCCTGGAGTAGAGTATGCTGTGAGAGGTTTCGTACATAACTTTAAATAACACTCAGCGTGATTCCTGTCTTCTATTTATTCATGGAGGTAGTAACTCAAATCATTTGCAGTTTGTTGTACAACTTTAACTATATTAACACACACACAAACACATATATACACACCATCCATTTTGTTACAGCAGTAGACAAGTGTTACAAACATGAGACATCAAAACTTGTTGAAAAATCACGGTACAACTGTTTCAGATTTCGACTTACCCAAATTCTGACTTATCGTGACCTTCCGGGTGCTGCAGTGAGGTCCTGTTTATACTGTGTTAACAATTATGGCTGTACATCTCAATTGTGGTAACAATTATGTATATTCACTTAACAATGACAAAATATTGAGTTTATTTATGAACATAATGTACAATAATAGCTATAACAAAGAACACGATATTTACACAAAATCTCGGGATTTGTTTGAGGTTTTCTTTGACGTAATGTCAAAATAGTCTTTAAAAAAATGCTCGTCTTTGATTAATGATTTTCAATTAAAAAGTATCGCTGTTCAAAAAAGTCTATATAACTCGATAGATGTGTTTGCAAGTAGATTTAATTTTTTCAGTTTTTATTTCTCTTTAAATACAGAATTTACATATTAATTGTTATTGTATTTTCTGGAAATTTCTTAACGTCAATTTTCGTTAGAACACCAGAAACCGGACTGACTGTTGTCGTATCGTGTTTTATTAACCTCTGTGTCTTTTTTTCTCCATTACCGTCATTTTTATCATCACCACCACTATCGGTACGCGGTGCTTACGACGAGTACGCGGTCGGATACCCCGGCAGGGCTCCGTCCCGAGGTACTGACCCCGTCCCCTCTCCTCTGGCAGGTTCGAGTGCGACTTCCCGACGACGGGCACGATCAAGCGGAAGCCGTCGGTGAACCCGAAGCTGCCGCTGACGTCGATCACGCGCCAGCTGAAGGAGGTGGGCGAGACGGCGGCCTGCTCGCCCTCCCCGCCGACGCCGACGCCCTCGCCCTCGACGGCGGCCACCACCCCCACGTCCGTCTTCTCGCTGTCGGCAGACCTGCCGGATTCGGTGGGCACCGTCCAGAGGGCAGGTGGGTGCGGCTGCTCTGCGTGCGGCCTCTGTGCTTCGGGTTGGCCGTAAAATCCTACAATCGCACTTAAAGTGCGCAGTCTAATGTGTTCGGGTACACTTTCGTTGTTACGATGTCGTCTCACTGTGAATACTGTGCAGACGTTATCGCATTTCTAAACGTTAGCTTGTTCGCAGCGAGTTAACTTACTGTGGCTTACTTTAATTGTTTGTCCTTTATAATATTTTGTGTGTTTACTCTGTGCCTTTTAGTAATTCTCCTTTTCCTACACTTAGGAGGGTGGATCACATCATTAATGAGGAGGTACTGAACGGATGGGTAGATCGAGTAACTAATGAGGAGCTTAACCAAATTGCGGAGAAAAGGAGTTCGTGTCAGATCCTGACCGAGAGGAGGGATAGGTTGGTGGGACATATTGAGACGACAGGGAGTTGTCGACTTAGCATTAGAGGGAATTGTGTGGGGTAAAAGTCGTAGAAGTAGACCGAGGGACGAGTACGGTAACCGGATTCGAAAGGACGTAGGTTGCCGAACTTATTCTCGGATGAAGAGACTTGCACGGGACTGGGTAGCGTGGAGAGCTGCGTCGAACCCGTCTGTGGACTGAAGACTGCAACAGAACAACTGAATGGAATTTGGGAGAAAAGAAATTTCTCGCGTACCTCTAAACGTAGGGCTCGCTCGGTCGGGCACTTTCTGAGACGTCGAGGAATTGCCGATGTAGCGTCGGAAGGAAGTGTGCGGGATAAAAATCGCAGAGGGAGACCGAGGGATCGATACGGTAAGCAGATTCGAAAGGGTGTGGCAGACGGAGTAGGGTGGAGAGCTCGACTGACCGAACGCACGGGCCTCACTTACAGTTCGTGCTTCTACGTTTCGTAACAAATATTTTCATTCCCAAATAGAATTGCAAATAGTGTGTCTGTCTGACAATTTAGGTAAAGTGATCTCATTGTGCAAGGAATTTTTCTTCTTAATTTTTATGGGATAATGGACGTTCACTCAGCAGCGTACTTGTGTGGTGAAATTAGTCACGTTGCGTTGCATCGTGTTTTATTCTTGTGCACTTCTTACTTTTTATACAACTGTAGTTACTGCTCCTTTGCATTTAAAACTGTAAAATTAGTGAACTTTGTCATTGTATGTACTGTAATGGAGATAGTTTTAATGAAAACAATTTTTTTTATCATCACATTTTGTTTATGTGGTGTAAGTGTACTGATGTTCTGTGTTATAAATGCAGGAAACTGTATAAAAGTCATGTCAGTGCCCTCTCACTTAAATGAGAAGAAAGTGTGCTATTAGGTTAGATTGTGTAGGAAGAATTTTAGTAATTTGTTTATTTGTAATATATTCTGTTGTGGTGGTTGGATTTTTCCATTCCATGTCATGCTGTTGGCATCCCCTAGAACTCCATACGGGGGGGGGGGGGGGAATTGTTATTATTGTTTAGCTGCAACAGCACTAATGTGATTTTTCTATTGTTTCCTGCATTTATAATTGCAAAATGTCCATACCCTTACAGTACTGTCGTCTCATTTCTGTGTGTGGATTTTTGACTTCCTGTCAGTAATGCTGCAGTCAGTTGTATTTCACGGGAAAGTGTCAAGTAAAGGAGAAATGGTTATTGTTGTTTCCCAAAGAAGTGCTAAGGAGTTCTGCTGTCCCTGTTCTGTATAAATTTGAGCAGCCATACTCGATTGTTTGCAGATAATGCTGTCATTAACTGGCATCAGGAGACTAAACCGGCTGCAAAATGACACGAAAATTGTCAAACATCCAAAATAATGGAACGTGTGAGTTCATTCACACAAGTACGGAAAGGAATCCATTGAATTTTAGTTACAAGTTAAATTGCACGGATCTGAAGTATGTAATTTGACTACCTACACTAGGAATTACAATTACAAACAACTTTAATTGGAACAATTTAAATGTGAAGGACAACACACATAATATTTTAGTGAAGTAGTGACTCTGGCAGCCTAATATTTCTGTCAGGAAAGTCTCTACCGGGTTTGCGCGTCACACGGGGGTGCGGCGGCTCGTTCGGCAGGAGGGGTGTAGCTCGGTGTGCCTCCTGCCGGGAGAAACGCCTCCTGCAGCCGAGAGCAGAACGCGTGACGTCGGTGGCGCGGGGACTCGGGGAGAATGTAGGAGCGGAATTTGCCTGCCGAAAAGGCACTCCGAACCCCACCGTTTTATCGTTTGCCGCGAAGAGGAATTTAATGCGTTACGTGTTTTCGGTGGACCGGTAGTGGTCGGACTGGCCGTTTGGGTGGAAGTGAACTCTGTCACTCACTGCTTTAGGGGAGGCACTATTTAGGTAATTTCTGAACATCAGTTTGCATACTGTTGGATTACATATATAAAAAATCAGTTCTGTTTTCATATGCTACCACACGACATAGCTAACTTGTGCTCCATATTTACGACAACAGATGTGATATATGTGAGCCGTTTCGTATCTGAAACACTGAGGTCCAGTACGGACAAATGGTACAGGCCTACTTTCTGTGGCACAGGAATATTTTTAACCAATTACATGCATTTTGAACAGTAACAGTAGTTAACTGTACGATGCATATCAAAGTTTCATTTTGTATAGGAAAGTTAAATTTGGTACATCATTACACTTACGTGGCACGATATATAAAGAATGTAAAGAAATTGTATTTTTTGGTTGGAATGTTGTCTTGTAAAGTAGAATATAGAGAACAATAAAATTTCATCTAAATACCTCACATAATTTCAAAAATGTATTACATTATAAATAAATTTGGAAACAGTATACATTCAAAACTAGTCAAGATTGAAGCTTACGAAGAAAAGTCCGAGTCGGAATATTAATATTAATGACGATAAGTTGTAAATTTGTAGCTTAGCGTAAAAACGAACACTGATTTCCAGACGGGCACATAGGAAAGACAATCGTCTCACACAGCTTAAGTTCTCAGCCACAGTAAGAATCAGAGAAGCAAACATTCCCAGAACCACTCGGCTACCTCGTGCCGGCGCATCTCGCCTGTGGCTGAAAATTTGAGCTACCTGAGAGTTGTCATTTCATCTGTGTGCAACTCCGCAATTATGTTTAGGGTAAAGTACAACCTATCCTCAGTAATAGTAATACTGCAGAAAAAGCACAAGTGTCTTCGACACTGGAATCTCGAGCCAAGTAGATTAGTGTAGTTACTTCGATCGTGTTCTGTATACTCGAGTTGACCTAGAAATCTGTAAAACTCAGTTTGTTCTAAGGGGTAACAGAAAAAACTGCAAGCCGACACCCGCGTTACAATAGCGGAAAAACGAGGAAATACGACAACGGACTCGTAACAGACCGTCGAGTAGCCCAGGTGGCAGCGTACGGTCGCCGGAAGCTCCCCGACTGCCGCCCCTCGGCTCCGCCCGTAATGCCGGCCTTCCCCTTCTCGTCCTTTACGCTCCGAGGAGGGAATAACGACCGTCCCCAATTTTTGCAGGTTCGGTGCGGAGACGGCGGTCGTGCCAGACGCCGGACGGCGGCTCGGACGGAGGCAGCGGCAGCAACTCGAGCACCCTGAAGCGGCACCACAGCATCGGCGGCGGTTCCGCCCCCGCGTCCGCCCCCACCCGCGGCTCCGCCTCCGCCTCCTCGTCGAGCTCCTCCACCCCGGTCAGGGAGCCGCCCCCGCCGCTGCCCGCGCCGGCGGAGCCGGAGGTAAGTATTTGTGAGAACAAACTGATTTCTACAATCCACTTCTCTTGTCTGTTTACATTTCTGCAAGATCATGGGTAAAAATTGTGAATATTGGTTTGAGAAGCATTACTGTCAAAGTAAATGTTCTTTTACACAGGATGGATTACATTACTAGTGAGAACTTGCTACGAATTTCTTAAGTCTCCGATCGTTTGCTCTGATTCGAAACTGTCAGTACCGAGATTCACTGCCGGTATATGAAGTGCCATTTCTGGGTAGATTTGCTGTGAGGTGTAGAGATATTTGTATTTATTGTCAATGCGAAGTAGCCCGGCACCACTTTGTCGAGGCCGAGACCTCTGACTCCTTCGACTTCCGTTCCTGGAAATATAGCTGAGGTCAGAGCTGGCCACACAAAATGCCGAGCCGTATAAACCTGGGAAAAGAAACGGCTGCATCCAGTGAACCGACGGCTGTGCGGGAAAGCTCGGCCTAAAGAGTGTGCCGACGTTTACCCGGGTAACTGCTTCGCATCTCGCACCGAAGAGTGGCTACACTGAATCGTTTCAAATGAAAATATACAAATTATCTTTGTGATCTCGTACGTGTGTGTCACATTTGTTTGTGTTAACGAGTACGGAAGCGAGCCGAACACGCGGTATTTCGGCAGTTAGCTCGGTCGGTCTCGCTGCGGCACCCGTCTGTACCGTCGACATCCTGTCCAAATCCCGAAGTGAGGAGACCTCCGGTATTACTCCCGGCCACGTTACGCCCCCCTCCCCTGCCGTTCAAATGCTCGGTGCCTTACCCGACAGAAATGTCGCTCACTATTCTGTTCGCTTCGGCTCGGAGTACGGTCGACGTTCCTACGCCGCGCAGTGTCCTCGGAACGAGCAGGCGCGCTCAGAGTGCGTTTCGGTGAGCGGTCGCCCGGTGCAGACGCCTTTCGTCACGACGTGGCGATCCGGTGGCGGCGAGAGGTGCGGGACTCGTCCGCGAGCGGACGACACTCGCAGTCAACTTTCCGCTAACTGGATGTTCGTTTCCGCTTTAGGAGAATGCCGGGTCGATTCGTTTCAAAAGTCTAGTCAGTCGCAGGAGGTGGTTCTCGACGAGATTGCGGGTGTCTTCTCCTCTGGACTGAAAAACATCGTAACTACTGCAGAACGTAATGGCTGCTGCCACTCCAACTTACACTGTGTACGCAGTCTCGTCCGTGGAAATCTCGTCTCGTCGGTCTCTCGGTGGGCTGAGACGGGATCGGAGTTCGGTGCGCCGGCTGCAAAATTGCCGAGGCCACCCTCAGTACCGCTCGACGGGATGTCGTAGAAACACATTTACATTCCTCGTTTGTGGAGAGAAAAAAGAAAACAGAATCTGTTATTCCATTCCGTTGGACTGCCGAGATTGTTAAGGATCCTTCCAGAGAACAGAAGCGATAGACACTACGAGCCTGTCGTCACGGTGTCGCGAATCCCGACCTCCTCCTGTCCGGCAGATGTGCCGCCGAAAGTTGTCTCTTTCTTTCTGGGGTAGTGTCCCTTTCATTCTCAGCTTCCGAAGTTACCGAGAGTCAAAAACTCTCTCTCACTCTATCTGAAATTAAACCACTCGTCGACATATGTTGTACCAATCTTTCCTCGCTTCCTTAAAAATATGAGTAGTGCTGCAAATAATGGACAATACTTGAATAACTCTGCATTTCCTTTTAGTAAGTATTAATGCAGATTTCACCCAATGTTCTCATTACGTATAATGAAACATGTGCCCGTCTCGACAGGTGTGAATATTTATCAGCTTAGGACACAGCATCTGCAGAACATTTTGCACTTCGACTCGCTAATTGACGTGGGACCCGAGAGCTTCCTTCTGTGTGTGCCTGAGACGACTGGGCTGCGATTCTGCCACCAGCCGCGAAAATCCCGAGACACCCTGCAGTGTCCGGTGTCTCCTAAATAACTGTTTAGTTCCAAAGTAACAAAATTTTGAATGAAGTTTTCCTGCAGTACATTTCTTATTAAAAAAAAATTCAAAATTGTCACGGCAGGAGCCGTTCAATCACCTGCGACTTATCTGGTTCGGTTACTTCTTTCACGTTTACTCAGTGTCTGTGACGTCTTCGTAGCTTTCTCGGAAAGTACTCACTCGACACGTAGGACGATTGCCGAAAGCGACATTTATTGTCTCTAAAACTCGGCTGCACTTTTTTCTGTTCTGAAAACAAAATGTATACATATTTGGTGATGCATTTTTACCCACAATATGTAATCTGTTCTAAAAAATTTTGGAATGTGAAATCTGTCAGGCAAGTTGGGGAAATTTGAAGAAGACACTGAAAACATCTCGTTCTCTGTTCGAATGCCATTTAAATTGTGTAGGCTCGGTCGAACGGAGCGAACTACCTGCGCGGACGTCCAGCGCGAACGCCGCTTACCGCGGCAGTGTATTGCCTCAGTTGCCGCCTTGAGTTCGGCTACGTTGCAGTAATTTCATCGCGTACAGAATTCGCATTCGTTCTCTACGTACGGTCAAACAAATGGCGGTGAGCTAGTTCTTAAACTACTAGTTTGCATTTGTCTTCAGTGTCCATTACTTGCAACTTGCTGTGTGTGTTCGAAGAATGCAGTGGAATGGATGACCAAAGTGTCTCCACAATTGCAGCCACTAGAAGATACATCAGACGTGGAGGAAAAATCACCAACGCCGTCACGTACGGCACAAAGTCGCTTCGCGATTTAAATCTTCTAACAATTACACCGCCCGGCACAGTCTCTGTTAATTCGGTTGCGATTGGCAGTGATATACGTATTGAAATGTAACGTGATATTTTCATAAAAAATAAAGGTACATTTTGGGTCTTCCATCAAACGGAAGATGAACGCGACAACGGTTATTTGTTAAGGTTTTAAAGGGCCGTAAAGCTCGCGGGTCGTCGGGATCCCATTTACAGACGAGGCGCCCAAACCGTGAGACGAGAGGGGCCGCGCGTAGACACTGTTCGCGGGTGCGCGCAGTGACGGCCGAGATCGAGGAGTGCCTTTCTCCGTCATCGTCGAGAAGACGGCCTGCGTCAGTGAAAAGGCAGAAAGAGAAACAAAAGAATTATGATGTAGTTAGTTACGAGACGTATTGTATAATGCGTATGAGACACGGTATTGTTTGGTTGTCGTGTAACGTATGTTAAAATACACCTATTGATTTAAAGGGAACATTTAACTTATTTCTTAAAATAGTTGTCTAGATAAAAGTTTTTATAGTGTTCCCCAAAAGCAATCAGGTGAAGAAGACTGATTTTGTACAGACTGGCAGCACCGCTTCGCGGGACTGCTCGTCGAGAAAGTATGGAGGCGACCGAAAGTTAACGGAAGAGAGAAGGTAAATGCTCGAAAGGAAATTATTTACGACTCGAGTTAATGTAGTGTCCTGTCAGAACGGCGAGTTCCGTTCGTATCCTCAGTGTACACTTCCTACTCGCTGCGGACATTACAATATCACAGTGTAAGACACAGTTGCCGACAGACGGATCGTCGACGGCAACAAATTGCGACGGATATCGTCCAGATTTGTGTCGTGCCGAAGCGAGCGATGGCTACGGTACCGAGTAAGACTTTGTAATAATCGAGTGAAAATTAAATTACTGTCACAAAATTGAATGTTTCCTTCTTATTTCACACAATGTGCATCGTTTATTGATATACTGTAAAACATGATGGAATAATGTCAGACAGTTCACATACTGTCCAACATTTTTCCATTATATTTTACAGAATGTCAAGCTCATTAGGAAATTATCCCTGTGTGCTGAATTGTTAGAGTGCAGTGTACGATTTTATTTTGACAATGTGCAGTGTGACAAAAATTCTCTAAATGTAGAGCAGGGTCGTGTCTAAACTCAAAGGATGGCATACCACTGTGGAAAAGTTTTTGACGAGTGAGCCACGAAAATAGCAGTCTGTGATGTTTTCAAATTAAAAGCCTACGAAGTTTCATTTCAAACTGTACAGAATTGTATAAAATGTAGGTGATGAGAGATAAAAGGAAATACCACAAACAGTCGGGCCGCACGAGACACGTCGACGGGGCTCCGCGACATTCGGCAACTGTCGGGTAAAGTCACGACCCGACCGCAGCGTCGCGTCGTGCCGTACGAGCCGTCCGTAACGTTGCCGGGTGTGTCTCTGCAGGTGGAGGAGGAGCTGCCGCCGCCGCCGCCCGACATGTTCGAGAGCACGCTCAGCCTCGACTCGCTGCCGCCCCCGCCGCCTCCCGAGCTGTCGGGCAGCCAGCTGAGTCTGGCGTCTCTGCCGCCGCCGCCCCCGCCCTACCGGCCGCCGCCCCCGGCACCGACGCCGCCTCCGGGGATGTCGACCCCGATGGACTGCCTGTCGCCGACGCGCCGAGCGCCGCTCTCCGCTCCCCCTCCGGTAAGTCGCCCGGTCGCTCGAGCACTCGCCTTCCCTCCGTCCCGGTATGATGCGGATTTCGCCGGAGGTCCGGTCCGTTCGGCGAACTCGATAGACGGAAGTACCGGCGCTTCGGTTCGCTCACTCTCGGACACGCAGTTTTGCATAGACCCCTCCCCTCCGTTAACGGTCGGAGAGCAAATATGCAAAGTGTAATAATAATACAATTTGGATTCATCGTGTGGTGTGCTCGCGTTGGCTACCAATGTATGACATGTACGACTTCTTCGTTCTAACTGGAGATAATTGTTAGTGCCTTTTCTTAGATACACAATAGATATTTATAACAGAATTGTTTCTTTAAATATGTAAAATGTAAGGAATTTTGATATCTTTGTGGGAATTGCTTCAGTGGGTGATTTACTACTCCTAATAACTGAAATATGTAATTACGTAGGCTTCCGCGGCCAGAGTCAGATGACATAAAAGTTTTCTGGGTATGGTACCGCGTCATGATGTAAGGCTATTACTTAAGGCCACTGTAACGTTGGCCGAAACGTTGGTTATTTAAGTAATAGCCTTACATCATGACGCGGTACCATACCCAGAAAACTTTTATGTCAACTGAAATATAATTTGAAAAAATTATATTGTACAATTAATGACGGTGTGTTCTTATAAACTGGCACAACTTTTCTTCAGACATTCTCAGCCAGACTCAGTTACAGATGACAACGAGAACATCATCACCAGCAGTGACATCGGAAAGGATAAGAACAACAAAATAATTCAGTAGATTCCATTATAAACCTATTTATAAAATTTTCACAAAATGTTATCCGTGAGCTCATTGTGATATATTGTTTTTTTAGATTGAATATATTTAATTAGCTCATGTATAACCCCAGAAAAAATTGTAAGTTGTGTGTCTTTTCCTTTCTTTCTCACTTATAATGACGGCCCAGCAATTCACGTACAGTAGAATCGCACATTCAAATACCGAGAATTAGCATTTTCCTGCCATTAACAGTATTTTTTGCCACTTCACAAAATCAATTCTTCCTCATCTTAGTGTTAACATATTTCCATTAGTCTCGTGATTTATCCGTGTTTGTGAAGAAAAAACTGACATAATTTCCCTGGGTGTGGCTTCCACCTTCAGGTAGTGCTCAGAAATGTTACAGCCGGCTGGTGGGAGCGCCACGCGGGCAGCTGTCGTCTCACCTGTTTGTGCAACTAATGGTTTTTCATGCTCAACATTATGCATTTTCAGAATTTATTGTTATTGTGAAGGGCAAACATATTTTCTGACTTTTATAAACAGTGAGAATGATGGTGTGTGTGTTTTTCTCTCTTTCTTTCTCTCTCTCTTTTAATTTTTTTTTTTTTAATTTATTTATATTTTTGTGATACACAGACCCTTTGCAACCATCACAAAAAAATTAATGTAAGTATTTGTACTTGACAATGCGAATAAATTTTCGAATATCGATGTGCAAATCTTGGGGATAAAATTATGCGTAATTTGTGCAGTTTTTTATTATTGAAATACAAGGTAAACCTGCTTTTATGTAGCCTGAATTATATGTTTTCCCTTGATTTACACAAGTTTTGTTTGGTCCTGTCAAACTTCCTATGTTCACAATGGTAATTTGCACCTGTTTTCGTGTGAGTTACACTGTACGAAAGCTTGTTTGTGGAGCAAAAATAATGTTTATAAACATTACGCGTACCGCTTTCTTCACATTACGCTTATTAAAACTTGTATTTTGCGATCTGTCGTTTGTGGTACCAAATTGTCCCACGACGCGTACCGTCGGTCACCGCACCGAGTGTCGACTCGGCTCAATCTACGCAACTGGTAGTTTTCGTGCATTGCGTGAAACGTTTTGAGAATTTATTCTTATTGTGAAGTGCACCTATTTAAATAAGTGTTTTTCTGACTTGGTGTGTGTTTTTCTGCACACTGAAGGGGGCCCAGTACGTTATAATCTCAAAAGACTATACAGTGTGAGATGCCAACCCTGTGTAAATATCACAACAATACTTGTGCACTTGAGAGTGCAAATAAATTGTCCAGTATCATTGTGGGAAATATTGAAAGGTACTTAAATAATTAATGCTAGTTAGTCAAAAATTTTTACTTCATGTAACATTTCCAGTTCTGCTTGGTGCTTAAATGAGTACGAATTTAAGATACCTTTATTACCTAAAAGGGGGGGGGGAATTTCTGTGACAAGTTTTTTTATGCCAATTATGGACATATTTCATACATAAACTACGAAAATGCAAATAGGATCCAGTAAGCACATTTTACTGTTTAAAATGTTATTTTCCACATTTTACATCATTTTTCTTGTAGTCCTTTGAAAAGTGTAAAATGAGGTTCTACTGTATTCACATTTTTTTTTCTCACTAGAGGTCATTATCTCTAATTGGAGCATTAATATGAGATTTTCTACGGAATAATACAGTGAAGACATTTGTGATTCCATTTTTGAGATAAGAGCTTTTCATGCCGAGCTGACAAATCGCTTTTGCTACATTGTGAGAGTCGTAGGTTATTTGCTAGATCTCAGGTCAGAAATGAATCTTACTGTCACTAAACTTTAAATTATAAACTGTTTTATTAATTAACAGCTACTCGCGGTGTGTGAGAGGATTGCCTTCCGTGCGCAGGTGTACTCCGCGCCGCCCTACCTGGCGGAGCTGAAGGCGGCGGGCGCCCAGCCGGGGTCTCCGCCCCCCGCGACGCCGCCCCCGCTGCCGCCCCCTGCCGCCCCCGCGCAGCTCACCCAGACGCAGCAGAGGTCTCGCACCGCCGGTGAGTGGCCGCTTTCGCACCCCGCGTCCCGTACCTCGCCGAGATGGGGTGGCTTGCGTGCCTCGACGGTGCAGATAGCAGTACCGTAGGTGCAACCACAGCGGAGGGGTGTCTGTGGAGAGGCCAGACAAACGTGTGGTTCCTGAAGAGGGGCAGCAGCCTTTTCAGTAGTTACAGGGGCAACAGTCTGGATGATTGACTGAGCTGGCCTTGTAACATCAGCTAATGTGGCTTTGCCACACAGCTACTGCGAACGGCTGAAAGCGAGGGGAAACTACAGCCATTACTTTTCCCGAGTACATACAACTCTACGGTATGAGTATGTGATGGCATCTACCCAGGTAAAATATTCTGGAGGCAAAATAGCAAAGACAACACTGGCATTCTACAGAATGGAGCGTGGAATGATAGATCCCTTAATTGGGTAGGTGAGTTAGAAAATTGGAAAAGTGAAATGGATAGATTAAAGTTAGATATGGTCGGGATTAGTGAAGTTCAGTGGCAGGATGAACAGAATTTTTGATCTGGTGAGTACAGGGTTATAAATACAAAATCATTTTGTGATAATGCAGGAGTAGGTCTGATAATGAATAAGAAAATGGGAATGCAGGTAAGTTACTACGATCGGCACAGTGAACGCATTATCGTTGCAAAAATACACGAAGCAAACACTGCGATGTAGCCGAATTATTGTTCTGCGAGTGTCTGCCGGCTGTAGCTTCCAGATGTTTCACAAATGCCACACCATAGAAGACTCCATTATTTCGTATCCTCCTAAATTTACTGCAGAATTGTACAGACGATCAACTAGAATTTGCTTATAAGGATGAGATTTGAGGAACCCGCTAATCGGTTTCCTGGCCCGATCGTCGGCATCGCACGTCTTTGTTACTTGCGGGGGAAATTTCCACAGAATATACGACATATATAGAGACGACTATTTAAAAGGAAGGACACTTGACTCATTTAAACGTGTATATTAAAACTTCTTAATCCACAGGGTACATACTGATTCTACATTTCAGACACGAGTTTGTGCCTCTCTCTCGTCAGAAACATAATAGTACTCTTCCCTCTTAAAATAATTAAAAACAAAAGCACAATGCCAAGAGTTTACTCTACGAATATTTATCACTTCTTTGAAGCGTCCTAATCTCACTTGGCCCGTGCACTCTTTGCCACTTTGCTCCGCTGCAGACCAAAATTCCCGCTCAGGTACGCCAACCCAGAAGTTATTTGCGCTCTGTAAACAACATTACAGGTACACAGTTTTCCATTTCTTTAATAAAATGTTATTAGCAATTATCTTCTGTCGGATAACTATTACGTAGGTAACGACCGTCGAGTCGTTACACTACGAGACTGGTGTCTCAAAAAAAGAGGTTGGCAGGAAGTGCAGACTGGGTAAGCAGAGTGGCTTCAGGAGAAATGCAAGACCTTAGGAGAATGTTTACCTAGGGCAAAGATACATACTGCCTCCTGGAAAATAAAAGATACATTTGGAGACAAGAAAAGCAGCAGTATGGATATCAAGAACTAAGATGGAAAACTAGTACTAAGCAAAGAAGGGAAAGCTGAAAGGGGGAAGGTATATGTAGAAGGCCTGTACAAAGGAAATAAACTGGAAGGCAGTATTCTAGAAATGGAAGCTGAAGTAGAGAAAGATGACACGATAGAAGAATTTGATGGACCACTAAAAGATTTGTGAAGAAACTCGGGCCGTGGAGTACACGATGATTCGTTTGAACTGCTATCACCGTTAGGAGAGCCAGGCAGGAAGAAATCGCTGCACCTGCTATGTAACATGTATGAGACAGGGGCAACACCCTCAGACTTCAGGAACTAGCAGTTTAACAAGACATGGTTTCAAAATACTAACATTAATTATTTAGAGACAAATGGTAAAAGTGGTGGAATCTGACTTTTGGGAAGATCAATTTGGATTTAGAACAAATAAAGGAACATGCTAGGCAACAGTCACCTTATGACTTATCTTAGAAGATAGATCAAGGAAAGGGAAAATCTAATTTTTTAGCATTTGTGGATCTTGAGAAAGCTTTTGACAATGTTGACTGGAATTCATTTTTTTCAGATTCTGAAGATAGCAGGGGTAAAATATAGGGAGAGAGGAGTTATATTCAACTTGTACAAAAACCACACAGCAGTAACTAGATTCAAAGGGCACAAAAGGGTTGCAGTGGTTGGGAAGGAAGTAAGACAGGGTTGTAGCCTTTCCCCAATGTTGTTCAGTCTGTACATTGAGAAGGAAGTGAAGGAATGCAAAGAGAAATTTGGAGAGGGAGTGGGAATAAAACCTGCAGTATGCTGATGACATGGTAATTCTGTCAGAGACAGCAAAGTACCTGGAAGATCAATGAAATGGAATGGACAGTTTCTTGAAAAGAAGATAAAAGAGTACATTAACAAGAATAAAACGAGGGTAGTGGCATGTAGTGTTAGAAAATCAGGTGATGCCAGAGGAATTAGGTAATGAGACCTTAAAAGTAGGAGATGAGTTTTGTTATTGGTGTAGTGAGATAACTTCTGATGGCCGATGTAAAGAAGATATAAAATTCAGAATGGCTATGGGAAGAAAAGCATACAAGAAGAAGCAAAATTTGTTGTCATCCAATATTACTTTAAAGGTTAGGAAGTCTTTTCTGAAAGCACTCGTCTGGATTGAAGCATTGTATTGGAGTGAAACATGGACGATAAGGAGTTGAGACAGAAAGATGATACAAGCTTTCAAAATGTGGTGTTACAGACGAATGATGAAGATTAGATGGATAGATCATGTAACTAATGAGGAGGTCCTCTAAAGAATTGGGGAGAAAAGGAGTTTCTGGCATATCCTGACTAAGAGAAGGGATAGATTGGTGGGACACATTCTGAGACATCAAGGAATTGTCACCTTAGCATTAGAAGGAAGTTTGTGGGGTAAAAATCGTAGAGGGAGACCGAGGGACGAATACAGTAAGCAGATTCAAAAGGACATAGGTTGCCGAACGTATTCTCAGACGAAGAGACTCGCACAGGACAGGGTAGCGTGGAGAGCTGCATCGAACCAGTCTGAGGACTGAAGACCGTAACGACAACATACTATTTATTGTAGCTCATTGGCATTCCTATTTTCTTATTTATAATCAGACCTGCATTACCACTAATTGCAAGTCACCCCACCTCGGCAATGTCTGCGGTTTGTGGGGGTGGAAATAATTATTAATAAAATAAATAAATCTGAGGGATCCTTCACCGTCTGTAAGGGCGTCGTACCAGTCGTTTATCTGCAGACACCGCCGCCCGAGTATCGCGGCAGTAGGGGCCAGTGGCACTAGGTCGCAACACCTGTTCGATTAATTCTTTCGGCCCCACTTCTAAATGGGACACTGATGTTACTGTCCCAGCAGAGGAGTGAATTGCCCTCTGTTGCAGTAAGAAGTCACGATTTGTTCTGAAAAAAATTTGTTTGCCGGTAATAAATGACTTCCATTGTCTCCCGGTTGTGATTCCAAACTAAACTTACTGAAACCTTATACAGTTGCTTATGAGGTAATAAAGTAATAAAGTCTAAGATGACGATCGGTGATAAAATCTTACCTCGTTCTGGAAACGTGACAGACGGGCATAGAGTACTTTATTATGTTAACAAAATTTGTATTGTAATTGATGAGGTACGAATGTGACATACAATTTAAGTTTCGAAAGAATTTAACATTCGCTCAAACGAGTTTTGAAATGTCATGAATTTAATTAAAGGGACAATGTAATAATAGCTGTCGGGCAAATACCGAGGTCACGGCACCGTGAGAATAATAAAAAGTCGGGTGTCGCACTTTGCAGGGAAGAAGATATCGTTCGCCATCCCGGCCGAGAGCGCCGGCGCCGACGGTACGCGGTCGCTGCCGCCGCCCGCCTCGCGCAAGCCGCCGCCGCCGCGCCGCTCGGAGTCGACGCGCCTGACGACGCTGCCGGCCCCGCAGCAGCTGGCGCCGCCGCCCAAGGACTTCCTGAAGGACCTGCAGAGGGTCATGAAGAAGAAGTGGCAGGTGAGACGCCGGACGGAGCCTCGGCTAATTTTCCGGAATCGCTCCCGTCTTTCGGTCCCGTAGAGCGCGGTGCTCCCCGGTCGGCGTCTGCGGGAGGGGGAGGACCGTTCTTGCCGTAGTCTGGTAGACGTACGGCGACGGTGACCTCGTCGCGACGCCGTGCGAACTGTCCGTCCGCTTTTTACGCGCTCCGACCTTCCCGTGGCCCGGTGCCGATCTGTTCTTCGAGTTCCGGAGATACGAGAATATTGGGGAAATTTGGGGTGGAGGGAGGGAAACGCCACTAAAATTTCGACAGATGCGCTACCTGTGGTACACTGACGAGGTCCACCCGAAGTGTAAATAAGGGTTTTTGACGGGTCTCTGGTACGCTTAGAGCGACGTACCCCGAATAAGACGCTAGCTGGTTTCTTAGCGGCAGGCCTCGATTTGAGAGGAAATTGATGTCGAATTTCACTGTGCACCGTAACGTCGGGCACGTTTCGACCGACCGAGTGTCGCGCGGCGATTGAGGTGTACGGCTACACCGCTGGAGCTACAGTTTTCGGATCCTCTCTCATTTTTCCCTTATTATTATTATCTTTTTTTCTTTTGAATCAGAATAGTACAACTTTTTATACATTTCATTTAACAGAATATCGACAAAAGGTGTAAATTGATTGAAATTGTTACGAAGCTCAACTTGTCTGTGCTCAGTCGAACAGAAAGTTACATAAAGGGATCTTATTTCATAAAAGTACTGTTTCCGAAAACTGTCTATGGTGCATACCGCAAGATAAGAATGAGCTACTAACTTGGTACACTCGTACAGGGTTTGCATATTTCGGCCCGAAAAAGTGTGTTATGCACATGAAAATCTTTTACTATTTTAAAAATATGATAAGATTAGTAAATAAATATTTACGATCTTGTGACGTTTGCCTTTATCTTTAATTATAAAATTAAAGATAAAGGTGAAGCAATGAATTAAAATTTGTGATGCAGCCGGAAATCGAACCCGGACCTCTATGCTCACACAGAAGCTGAATAAAAGTTTGTGACATGGAGGGACATTCTGCTTAGGCTATTCTGAGGCGCCTTATTCACTAGTGATGCGACGGTCTAGTGGTAAGCGTGGAGTTCCAGGTTTGATTCCCAGCCACATCACAAATTTTAATTCATCGTTTCACCCTCATCTTTAATGTCTTTGACATATTCGAGACAAAAACTGTCTCGGGGTTTATAAATTTCCATTTACAATATACAAAATTATATCCCATTAACTCAAATGAATTGCGTTATTTGTCGGCAATGGACTCGTATGGTCCACTGCCTGGAGGGAGGAGATATATGTTTGTAGTAGTGGAATGCTGGTATAAATTAGTAAAACTTTACACATTGAAAAGAGCCACTACGAATAGAGTAATTTGTAAATTAAATAATTACTTTCAGAATGTGGGAAGACCAAAACACGTACTTTCTGATAATGGAACACAATTTACTACTGGAAAATTTTCAGTGTTCCTGGCTGGAGAAAAAATGAATCATATTTTAATATCAAAATACCACCAGCAAAGTAACCCAGCAGAAAGAATTATGCGCAAGTTAGGAAGATTACGTAAAACTTACTGTGCTGGAAGACATTCGAAGTAGGTCGAATTTGTAGGGGAATTCTAACAGGTGCTTTAATGAATTACCACACACAGTCACAAAAGTCTCACCTCTCGAAGTAGTAGGAACTAAATTAACATGGGAATATTTCTTGTTGTGGGTTGAGTGGCCAAAAGAAAGTAAGACTAACCAAGTTATACTTCCAACAAGTATTAAGAGTAGAGAGGCAATGGAAAGGCATAACAAATGGGATAAGGGCACCCAAGTAAACTACAGTTTGAGAGATTTTATTTTATTAAGACACCACCAGAAAAATGCAAAGTGGGACAAAATAGTAGGAAAATTATATCCATTATGTGAGGGGCAATTCTTAATACATGAGAAACCCCACCCAAAAGCAGTAGTACTGATTCACCTTACAACTGGAAAGGACAAAGGTTTATATAACATTCAGGATATTCAGACTGAATGAAATAAGTTTGGCAGTGAAATTAAGCATTTTATGTCCTGACATCAAATGATACATGACGCAGTAATAGAGAATTCTACCTGTATCTGCTCTCTGGTCCTAGAATATGAATGAAAATAAAATAAATAAAAATAAAAGTAATAAACTTGCATATCATTGTTGAAATGCATTTAGCTATAAAAAAGGGCTAGTGGCCTGGGGATTAAACATCAGAGGTTATTGAGATTTGTCCTGTTTATGGGGGGGGGGGGGGGGGGGGGGACAACAACAACGAAAAACACTATGATTCAATACACATTCAGAACAAAATGACATAATATTTTCCCAATTTTAAATGTTATTTATTTTCTATGTAAATGTATGATTTCAATAATCAGAAGGAATTAATACAATTTATTAGAGAAAGTAACTGTAGTTTTATTGTATTACAATCTAATTGTAATCAACCTAGTGGTGAAAATTCACCCAGTCTCAGAGTAACTAGTAGTCTACCCATTTAATTAATAACAAGGATAGCTCCTTTGATCTTTAAATATGTCTTTAGTGTGAAATGCTGTTGGAGGACATGAATAGGATATCATGAGAATAGGAATTCTTAATTATGCTGATCACATAAAAAGATTTATTAGTAAAAGTACTATTTGAAGAGTGGTGATTTCTAACCATAAGTTAGACCATATTTTGACAATATGTCATTTAAATGTCAAAGGGTACTGAAATAATCAATGATTTTACCAAAAAAGTTACGATATGTAAAAAGGCAAACAAACTGTCGAAATATAGATTATGTCGAACTCTCGATGAGGTATTCCTATACCGTAAGTGTTAAGTTAGTTTCATTTAATGTTCAGAGTGTCTCGTACTTGTTTGTTTAGTGGGGGCAGCAGGTGTATATTTTTGAAATATACAACTGAATTCCATACAGTAAAAATAAAAGAAACAAAACATGTTAAAATTTAAAAATTTTGAGCATAGCTGCTATTGTAAGTTACCGTTACAGCGTCAAAGGGTGAAACTATAGCCCCCGCTCGCAAAAATAAAATTATTTCACCTGATTTCGGCAATAACTATGATTGCCTTCATCAGAAATTGTAAATTAAAACAAGTCACATAATAAAAGTTACAACTCAGCTGTAAAGCTAAGTATAGAGGGAAACTTTCCCCGTGGGTTAAACAAAAATAAAAAATAGAAAAGAGATGACTTACCAAAAGGACCGGCTCGTCGATAGAAACAAATAAACTCACACACATACAAGCTTTCGCCACCACTGGCAGCTTCTTCAGGAAAAAGAGGAAAAAAGGGGAGGAAAAAGGGAAGGATATGGGTTTTAAGGAAGTGGAAAAGGAGTCATTCCAATCCCGGGAGTGGAAGAACTTACCTTACGGGGATACAAGGAAAGGCAAACAAGCACACACACACCCACACACGCAAACACACCTAGACAGACATTTGTAGAAAGCAAAGAAGTTGGACAGAGATACCACTTGAGGCAGAGGCTCTGTCCACAGAACTGAGGCAAAGGTGTTAAAGACGGTGGGCGGGAATTTTAATTTAGCGGAGGTTGAGACCAGGAGGGCAACGGGAAGAGAGAATATGCCGAAGGGCAAGTTCCCCGAAAGATTGGTGTCGGTGGGAAGTATCCAGATAACCCGGACGATGTAACATTGTGCCAAGATGTGCTGGCCGTGCCCCAAGGCGTGTTTAGCCACAGGGTGATCCTCATTACCGACAAACACTGTCTGCCTGTGACCGTTCATGCGAATGGACAGTTTGTTACTGGTCATTCCCAAATAGAACGCTTCACAGTGCAGGCATGTCAGTTGGTAGATCACGTGGGTACTATCGCAAGTGGCTCTGCCCTTGATCGTGTACACCCTCCGGGTTACGGGACTGGAGTAAGTGGTGGTGGAAGGGTGCATAGGGCAGGTTTTACAGCGGGGGGCGGTTGCATGGGTAGGAGCCAGAGGGTAGGGAAGGTGGTTTGGGGATTTCATAGGGGTGGACTAGGAGGTTACGAAGGTTAAGTGGGCGGCGGAAAGACACTCTCGGTGGAGTGGGAAGGATGTCGTGAAGGACACATCTCATTTCGGGGCAGGATTTAAGGAAGTCGTATCCGTACTGGAGAGCCACATTCTGAGTCCGCTGCAGTCCCGGAAAGTATCCGCTGACAAGAGGGGCACTTCTGCGGTTCTTCATTGGAAGGTGGCTTTCTACATATGTCTACCTTGGTGTAGTTGCATGTGTATGTGTGTGGGTGTGTGTACACTTGTTTATCTTTTCTTTTTTCCTTTTAAGGCAAGTCCTTCCATTCCCGGAATTGGCATGATTCCTCTTCCACTCCCTTAAAATCTGCATCCTTCCTTTTTTCCCCTCCTTCCTTCCTCTTTTCCTGAAGAAGCAGCCATCGGTTGCTTGTGTTTGTCTGTGTTTTTGTCTATCTACAAGCCTGTCCTTTGGGTAAGTTATTCGATTTCTATTTTCTTTTACGTATTTATCCCACTAGGAAAGTTTTCTTCTATACATATATTAGAAGGAGCTAGCCATTACGGGTCGACAGATGCATGGAGGCATCAGACCGGCGTATGCTGAGTGGAATTGTAAACGGGAGGACGGTACCTCAGTAGTGCCGTCTTGTAACTGCAGTTTATAACTAGGCTACTGTCTAGGCTACTGTACAGAGAGGAACAGTATCGAGATAACAATTGCTACGAGGAGCTACGTTTAATACTGACTCGCAATGACGGGCTTATTCTAAATGAACAGTTACGACTCTGTAATAGAAGCTTTTTTAACGATATTGAGCAGTTGCTCAGTTTTCGATGTCGTACTTCGTGCAGTGTCCGAAATATTTCTTCCGACTCGATCCAAAAATTTGTATTCCGAAAGCCAGTTTTTAACCGTTTTACATATTATGATTTTGTTACTCGTTAATTCTTTCGACTAATATTGCATTGCCAAAGTGATGCCTCAGCCATCTATCGTGTTAAACATAGCTTCTCGTAGCAATTGTTTTCTCAATACTGTTTCTTTCTCTACAGTAGCCAGGTTAAATAATTTTATTTTTGCGACCGAGAGCCGCATTTTTATCCTTCGTTATTAAAATTTCCTCTCGCTTAACACTTATTCGACTCGTACTCGTTTGTTTAGCAGTTTAAATGTAAGGTTCCATTTTTTGAATGACAAAATTTCAGAAACACGCGTGACACTCACACCTGCCGCCTGCCCGGGCTTCGCCCCCCCCCCCCCCCCCCCCCCCCCCCCGCCGAGCCGCGAGTGCCGAATGCCGGAGTAGTGCAGTGCGAGAGAAGCGAGCACGTCTCCCAGAATTTGGAAGCATTCTATCGCGAACAGATGTGACAAAACAGTTGTGGAGAAAACCGTTCCTTAACGGTACCTAACAATATTACACACCGTGTTATACAGTGAGACTCACTTATTCGCACTGAAATAAATATATTCTACACCCCTCGTAACACTTTCCTCCGAAGGCATAACAATCTGAACAGCAGCAGTAACATTAGTGGAACAGGGAAGTACTTGTGGCTAATGGAGGTCCAACAATATGGATAATGAAAGCTAGAAACTCATTTAAATTGAATTTATTTCATTGAGAAGAAAAGGGTAAAAAAGATTGGAAGGAAACAAATACGTCTTCAAAGAAAAAAGAAATAATAGTTTCAAAATGAACAAGGAGGGATTCTACGATATGAAAAGTCTTAAAGAGAAAGAGCACAGCCTGAACTACGGTGAAATTGTGTGGTGATGTGATGTTAGTTATAAACAATTACCACCATCGATAACTCAAAGTCTACGGAAATCTTCTCGCACAGAATGAAAGTGGAACAATTCGCTGCAATGACTATTGTTGTAAACCCCATTCGGTACAGTTAACTTTACTGTATTACACAGTTTTATAAAATCACAGTTCTCCTGCAAGAATAGTTTCACTTAGACAGTAACAATGTTTGCATTGTCCACTCAATGTCGGATATTGTACAGTCCATTTAACAGGACACCGATCGTCAGAGATTTCCGTTTATGACAATCACCGAGAACGGTACAGTTTTACAGAATCTCGACACTCGCGAAGTGACGACACTAAACTAACTTAGTAAACGGAGTGACACGTTTAGATTGTCGACTCGTTAATGTGTTGTCAGAACTGAGTATGACATATGTCCATTTATAAAAACCTTTAACTGTCAAATGTTTCTGTTTATAACAACTCGAAACCTCGTCTGTTGCCACCGGAGGTGCCCACGGGGGAGGAGGGGGGGGAGTTTCATGAAACAAAGTGAGGGGGGGGGGGGCTGAAAAATTAGTACTTATGGCCAGCCTGTGAGGGGGGGGGGGTGGATTTACAATTTACAAAATGTAAAATAGAAGATATTTAATTTCAATATTAAATGACAAAATAGGACCTAACATCTCAGGTGTGTGGGCAGGAAGACATTAGGCAAGGGGGGAGGCACCTCTGATTGCAAGCAGAAATTCAGTTCCCCTTCACTATCCCCGGATGACAAGTCCTTAAGTCGTACACCACACAACACAACAGTTCTCTCTCTCTCTCTGTCTGTTGATGCTCAACTATCATGATTCTTATCACTGTCTATGCTTTCATACCTCTGATTCACACAGTAGATTTTCATATCACATCTATTAGAAAAGAAAGAAGATTCAGTCACAATTGACGCAGAAAATAAATAAACAGTATATATTAATGCATCAATAACAAACAAATAAATTGCAGTTACACTTACGTTATTTCCGAAAACGGTTACACCAGGTTATTCGACGACATTAGTGTCGTGCTTAATGTAAAAGAAAGAAAATGAAAGATTGGGAAAAAAGAACCTACACAGACCGAACGAGGCCATAGGTCAGTAGGGTGTGGGGGAGGAAGGAGAGGGAACGGGAGGAGAGACGCGACGCCGCACGCGAGTGTGACGCCCGTCCCGGATGCCGCAGGTGGCGCAGAAGTGCAAGGCGGACCTGACGACTACGCCGCACGAGGTGCTTGGCTTCCGCGACGCGCCGCCCCCGCCGCTGCCGCCCCCCCGACGCCCGGCGGGAGAACAGCGTCCTGGACTGGGTGCAGGAGCACTACGGGGGCGGGGGCGGGCCCCACCAGTACAACCTCTACGAGAACGTCTACCTGGTGGGCGGCGGCTCGCCCGCGCGCGCGCCGCCCCCCGCGCCGCCCGCCGTCAACGGCCAGCACTACCCGCCGTACCACCGGCACGACGCGGCCGGCCCGCCGCCCCCGACCGCCGCGGACTACGTCGCAGGTGGGTACCGCGGCTGCGCGAGGTCGCGTCGCCGTAGTCTGCCCGCCGTACGGTAGAGGCGCCGTCGTCGTATATTCGTACGGGAGAGCTGCGCGCCCTCGGGAAAAGTAGTGGCCGTGGTTTCCCCTCGCTTTCGACCGTTTGCGGTAACTGAGTGGCAGAGCGAGAGCGTACCGGGTGGACGTCGACGAGAGTAAAACGGGGATAGTGGAATGTAGCGTCTGAAAGTCGGGCGATGCTGAAAGAATGAGATTAGGTCATGAGACAATAGAAGCAGTTATTTGGGTAGCAATATAACTTCTGATTGCCAAAGTAAAGAAGATATAATATGCAGAAGCAAAACTTGTTAACATCCAGTGTTAGTTTTAATGTTAGGAAGTCCTTTCTGCAAGCATTTCTCTGGAATGTAGCATTGTACGGGAGTGAAACGTGGACGGTAAGGACTTCGGGGAGAATCTTTTAAAATATAGTGATACAGACGAATAATAAAAATTAGATGTGTAGCTCACATAATAATGAAGAGGTGCTTAACTGAATTGGCAAGAAAAAGAGTTTGTGCCATATCCTGACTGATAAAAAGCATAGGTTAGTGAGACATATTCTGAGACATCTAGGAATTGTCAACTTAGCTTTAGAAGGAAGTGTGTGCAGTAAAAATCGTAGAGGGAGACCGAGGGGCGAATATTGTATAAGCAGGTTCAAAAGGATCTAGGCTGCCGAACGTGTTCTCAGATGAAGAGACTTGCACAGGACAGGGTAGCGTGGAGAGTTGCATCGAAACAGTATGCGGACTGAAGACCGTGACGACAACAACCGAACTGTAATCGAAAACGAGACTGTAGGGCATTATAACGAGACTACAGTCTGTAGAGCAATATTTTTCTTATATTTATTCCTAACTCATTTACGAGTTATAGACGAAAGGTTCTCGTCCTACATTGGTGACAGTTTTATAACACAGTACAAATGAGGAGCATTGTTTCAAATCATATTATGTACAAAAAACTAAATTTTACAGGAGAAGCAAAAAGCTGATTACTCATAACCTGAGAAATATTTCACAACTTGAAAAATTTTGCAGTTGTTTTAATTGAGATGTACTTCTAGGTATGTGAAAAAGTAACATAATTTTCATGTTGTGTTCTTAAAATCTAAAAAAAATGTGTTGTAATTAATATGCTTCGATCGAATAACTTGTAAAATACACAAATAAAAAACTATTATGTGGTATATATATAACTAAGCATTTATTTTTGTTTCTTTACAAATAACATTAAACGTTCGGTTTTCTTTCTCGTCTTTCGGCTTCCCATCAAATTGTCACAACGACAATTTCTTCCTCTGTAATCGAAAAACTACTTTCTTACACTAATTTCACAATGTAACTGCGATTATTGAATGCACAGCGCTGTCAAAAATAGTGCGCCAGCTGTCAGCGTAGCGGACAGAGAGAGCTAAGTGACAATATTGTTTCACACCGGACACAATACGATTCGAAACACGCTTTACAGTGGACTGAATACGATTTGAAACCACAGCTACTTTATAGACACAAATTTACGCTGTTAGTGAGTCCGATTTGTTACATTCTGATTTGACAGCACGAAAGATTGCTATGTAAACTATACAAAAATGCATCTAACTCAATTATGTCCATGGTTGGACTTAATACGATTTGAAACAATGATCCTCAAATATTGTTTCTTTAAAAAAGTGCCACTATTTTAAGATGATTATCTGACATCAAAAGTGTATTGACTCATAACAATACGACAGTCACTCTGTGATGATGAGATAACAGAAGACTGCTGACTGTAAATGTGTTTGCTAACAGTGTTCATTTCGATACACACTGTCGACTACAGAAAAATAATTCACACAGATGCAAATGAAATGGTGCATTCATTGATACAGAAGCCATTGAAACATATTGGTGCATTCATTGATACAGAAACCATTGAAATATATTTGAAAGTGTTTATCTGAGATTAAATCAGCTAAATACATACTACATTACAATATGTAGTTTTGATTAATTATTATCGGTTAGTGTATTCATTAACTAGTTTTGTAAATGAATTTAGAGTTCTGAACATTGGTAACGATACAATTAGGTTTCCATAACATTGAATATTTGTCCCAATTCAAGTAATTCATAATATTTGATGAATTTTGATATATTTAATAATTGGACTGACAATGGTTTAATGTAACAGATTCTTTCTCATTCAGAATAACTGTACTGGTTTGTGGATAGAATCAGTAATTATGTTTTCTCTCGAATTCATAGCTGCCATATGATTCCTAGGAATGTCCAAAATTATGAATGAAAAATTAAGAATGGAAAGGTACACGACGTTTCAAATGGGCAGTAGGTATCCGGTACAAGATTAAAGACGGGCATCATTCGTTAGAATAGAGATTGGTATTGAGAAGTACAATAAAGACTCACTCTAGCCGTTCCATTACAACCCGTAGACATCTATTGTCGGTTGACATTAATAATGTATATAAGTCACATTTTAGGTTGTGATTGAGGTATAACTCTCTCAAAAAATTATCAGAATTGCTTACACCAAAGTAAAGCACTATGAAAAGACCAAAGAAAAACATTATTAGTAGAAAATGTATATACGTATCGGGTCGTCAATTAGTACGGTGTATCGTTTCGTCAGTATCGGCAGCGACTTTCGACACCTGAAAAACACGGTGGCAGGAGGTCGAGAGCCGAGAGGCGGCGCTTCGTTGCCTGTCGGCTTCCCCGGTCACCGCACCCCGAACTTTACAGAAACTTGTGGATTAAGAGTATCAGTAGACCAGGATGCAGTAAACTAAAACAAAAGCCACAAGTAGGAGCATTTGTGTCTCAATAACTTCAAACCTTTATTTTATTACTTCATGACTTTGAATACAGAAAATATCCTACCTCAACAAATACATACTGAAAACTGGACAACAACAAGCTTCATACATAGCATATTCATATCATCTCAACTATTAATAGAGTTTCCTTTACACACTTCAAGGAGGTGACACAATACATTGCAGTGTGAAGCTCCGAGCATTCGATCTACGTCTGTATTCCGCGGGGGCATCTCGGATAGGACGAGGGAAACGAGGAGGTCCGTCTGCCTACGTACGAGTCGTAATTTCTCTTACCTTTCTGGTCTTTGCCCAAAATGTGAGTTGGCAGCAGCAGAACCATTCTACAGTCAGCAACAAAAGAGAGAGAGAGAGTGCGAGAGAGAGGTCACCTTCCGTCGTGATTTCCGGAAGCTCCTCTGTGACACTTGCACACCGATCGAAACTGGCAGCCACCTCCGCATCGCTTCTGCGTCCGCTTTTAAAGCGGTCCGGTGCAGATCCCGAACACTCGAGACGGGGTCGCGCGAGTGTTCTCTGTGCGGTTTCCTTTACAAATGAACCGCATCTTCCCAAAATTTTCCCAATGAACTGAAGTCTCCCACTCACCTTCTCCACGAGTGTCCTAAAGTACTCGTTCCACTCTGTACCGATTTGTGACGCGACCGTGTCGAGTCGAGTAGCGAACGGGCGATGCCACGTTCGAACATTGTGGGATTGATTGATTGATTGATTTTCTCAGGGAAGCCAAAACAGTCTCGGTCCAACCCGCCACTGCCCGCACTAAAACTAAGTTTATTGTGCGGTATATCTAGTAAAGCCAACCAATGCCCTTGAACAGTGCAAGGAGTCCCTTTACTAGTTCTTTATTAGACACAATTTCTTCGGGTCTGGTTGTCCCAAATGTTCTGTGCCTTTTACTCTCCAATGCAATGCATTCGAAGATTAGATGTGATGCAGTTTCATCACCGTCATCACAGATCCTACATTTAGGGTCCTCTTCTGTTATTCCCATTGTACGTAGGTGTTTTTTGAAATTCCCATGGCCTGTCAGCAATCCAACCATGAGTCTAATCTCTCTCCTGTTCAGGCCCAGGATTGCAGAGCTTCTTTTAAAACGTGGCTTTGGCATAATTACCTTGCCATGTCTTTGTCGATAGACTTTGATGCAATATCCTACGTGTCCTGGCTAATCTGTCGGCATGTTCGTTGCCACTGATCCCCGAGTGGCCAGGGACCCACAATAGGTTTACTCTATTGCTTTCCCCTAGCTCCACCAGAACCCTGTGACATTCTGCAACAATTTTAGACCTTGTTGCAGGAGCTGCCAGTGATCTCAGGGCTGCCTGGCTGTCTGAATAGATATATATGCTACGGTCTTTGTAGCACCTACGCAAATTCTCCTCCTGATGGCAGTGATTTCAGCCTGGAATACTGAGGCCAGTTTTCCTAGAGAGATGACGCCCTCCAGTCTTGGCTGCACCCCGTATACCCCGGTCCCAATGCCTCGGTCTGATTTTGACCCGTCAGTGAACCAGACAATATCCCCCGTACGGTGTCGAACTATTTTCTCCCACTGCTCCCTGCTTCCAATTGTTATATTGAAAGGCTTGTTGAAGCAGTATGGGGTTATAATATAGTCGGCTGGCATTTCCCCAGCCTTTCCTATATTTACCTCACTCACTATTTTAGTGTGTGATTCTGGATATCCCAAAGAGTTCCAGTTGTTGCCAGATTTGAGTCTGTATGCACCAGCCGCTGCCTCCATCTTGACCCAAAGGTGTAATGGGGGATATCCAGCATGGTTTCCATCCCAGCAGTTGGTGTGCTGCTAATTCCGCCTGTTATGGCTAAGCAGGCTAATCTCTGCACCTTACCAAGCTTCTTAGCAGCAACCTGCTGTTCTACCTTCTTCCACCACACGACCGCCCCATAGGTGATCCTGGGTCTAATCACTGTGGTGTATATCCAGTGCATACCCTTGGGGCTCAGGCCCCAATATTTGCCACAAGCTCTCCTGGTACTTACTAAAGTACCTTTTGCCTTGGAGCAAATATTCCTGATGTGAGGGGTCCATGTCAGTTTCTGATCTAGGGTAACCCCTAGCTATTTCACTGTCCCCTTCACAGGTAGCGCTTCATTGAAAAGCTTTAGATTCCAACTTGAATATTGGATATGCTTCTTTGTGAATGGTACAACAACAGTCTTCTCAGGACTAACCCCCAGATCCTGTTTTCTGCACCAGTCTTGCACAATGTCCAAGGCACCTTGTGCCATATTCTTCACTGTGTCAGCAAATTTGCCAAGTATTACTATGACAAGATCATCTGTGTATCCTTGGCAAAAGTACAGCCTAGAGTTTAATTCTCCAATGAGATCATTCACCACTAGATTCCACAATAAAGGGGAAAGAACTCCTCCTTGCGGGCAACCCCTAGTGGTGTTGATTACCATTTTTTCATTCATCATGGTAGCTAATACCTTTCTTCCACTGAGCATGGCCCTAGTCCACCTACATATAGTGGTCCCTAGGTCATGCGCCTCTGCTGCCCTAACCATGGAATTGAACGTCGTGTTGCTAAAAGCCCCCTCGATGTCCAGGAAGATACAGAGGGCTATTTCCTGAAAGTGTAGTGTTTTCTCCACCTTCACAACAAGTTGGTGGAGAGCTGTCTCACATGATTTACCTGGCTGATATGCAAGTTGGTTTGAATGTAGAGGAGCCCTACTTAACCTCCTTTCTCCAACATGCACATTAACCAGCTTTTCCAATGTCTTAAGAATGGAGGAGGACAGGCTGATTGGTCTCATATCCTTGGCCTTGGTATGATCAATTCTCCCTGGTTTTGGAATGAAGACAACCTTCACTGCCCTCCAGGCATTGGGAATGATTCCTGCAGCTAGGCTAACCCTGAATAACCTGCATAGAAATCTAATAAGATTTTCTCCCGCTTGTTGCAGGAGAGCTGGAAAGATTCCATCGGGGCCAGGTGACTTGAACGGTTGAAATGTTCCCACCGCCCATCGGACCTTACTGAGATCGACACACTCCTTGGCCAGATCCCAGTCCTCTTTGCGAATACCTGAGAACCGTTGTCTCTCAGGAATCGCATTCTGGTCTGAGTTACCCCCGGAGTATATTGAGGAAAGTGAGTCTCGAGGAGCAGTTCCAGCGTTTCATGTGCTGTCTTTGTATACTCCCCATCCTCCTTCCTCAATGTTCCTCCTGGATTAGTTGGTACCCTAGTGAGGATTTTATGAAGTCTCGCTTGAGCAGCCGTGCCCTCCACTTCCTCACAGAATACATTCCAGGATGCCTACTTTGCCCATCATCCTTTGCGCCTCGCAAGGTTAAACAGTCATTTTATGTCAGTTCTAACTTCCGAATTGTGAAATGTCCGTTATATATTTCTACATTGCACGTATTCGTAAGTACCCTATTTTATACAGTTTGACTTATTTTTGAATGCAAAAAGTATATTTTCAGTGTTTAAAATACTGCAATTTGTCCCACTTCTCACAGGTCCGGCTCCGGGCTCGAGGTTGTCCCGCCAGAACAGCGTAGCGGCCGCCATCGCCGCCAAGAAGAGACCGCCGCCGCCGCCCCCGAAGCGGGCGGAGACGACGCAGCTGACGACGACGGCGGTCGCGCACGCGCGGGCCCCGCTGCCTCCGCCGCCCCCGCCGCACCCCTCACGCTGACGGCGCCCCCTCGGCCGGTAGAGCTGCGCCCCCGGCCGCCCCCGCGGCCGCCGCCGCCCCCCGTGCGGACTCGTCTGAAGGCCGGCAGGAGGGGGGTCGGGTCGGGGAGGCGCGGCCGCCGGCGGAGGTCGACGCGGACCGCGCCCTCCCCGAGCGGCGGAGACGGCCGGGAGTGTCGGCAGTAGTGGGTGTGTCGGGCCGGGACTCTACGTCTGTGAAAACCGTACGCAGCTAAGGATCGGCAGGTACGCCCGCGTCGTACGCGGGTGAGAATTTTACTCGTAGATTAGTGCCTCGGGAGACCGGGCGAGTTCGGCCGGACGGCGACGGAGGCCCGCCTCCGCAGTTACCTGCGGGACTCTCTTTATTTCCTCCGGTAGAAATACGTGCCGGGTGTGGCCGTCCCCGGGAGACTGGTATTTTGTAATCTTATCGGTGAAATTACTGTAGTCCCACGGCTGACGGCAATAACTGAGGGACCGAATAACGCACAGCCGTCATCCGTTCGTTCTGTTCCGTTAGTGCGCTACCGAGGTTAGAGGCCTCGCAAAATTTGCCTCGCCATTTTAAAGGGCTTCACGGTGCCGCTGCACCGCAGGTGACAGTTTTGTGACGAATGCAGTCCTCCTTGCGTTCCGCGTTCCCGCCTCTCCTTGTGGAGCTGCTCCGGTGTTCTTCTCCGGAAAGGTGCAGACGGTCCAGAAAACTGTGACGCATTTTCTTTCCCGGCATTTTCCGTCTTCCGCATCTGTCTTACAGTCGGTCTCGAGTCTCGTCATTTCCGGAAGCGAAAATTGGGTCACCTCGTTTACCACTTTCGAATATAGTATCGGATAAAGATGTCGACAGTAGACACGGCACATTCGTCGACCCAAAACAAAACGATAATTATCGCATCTCCTTACACAAAATTAACTTCGCGTGCGGCAACGGCAAACGGCGCGCCGTAACCGCCGCCGCGCGTTCTGGGTCGGTAAAAGTGTACCGCCGTGATGGCGGCCGAAACGTACCGTTCCGTCCCTCAGGATCTGCGGTCCGTTTCGCACCGTGCGAGATCGGGCAGTTCGGGGAGTAATGCGAGAGACGAGACGGCCGGCGTGTCGGGTGAGAGCGGGAGCCGGAATGTGGCGGAAGGTCGGTCAGCAGCAGGCGAGGAGGATCGCTCCAGTAGCGGGGGGGAGGACTCCGGTAATGCCGGGGCGAGTCGGAGGGCCGCGGGAAGTTCGCACAGCTGACCGCGTCGTCACCCCCTGCCGCACACACTTAGTGTTGTAACATGTAAAGTCGTAATTGTCCTTCAGTGCAATTAACGGATGAGGACTAACTCTTAGTCTATGTTTGCTCTGATGGATTCCATTTAGTTGTTGACTTTGTGAACTTTGTTTTTGAGAAATGAGTCTGTTAGAAACTATTGTACTGCATGGAAGAACAACCTGAAGTGTTCTTTTGGACACGTACAGTTTCCGTTTACCTTTTTTTAGACATTTGACGAAGACAAAACGTCGCCGGACCGTTTTGACCCTCGCCTGCCGTGCCTCTTTTTCGGGTGCTTCTAGCTGAGTACACTTTCCGTAATGATCTCCAGTTGTTTGTAAAATATATACATACACATATGTATATATAATGTACATGTATAAACGGTAGTATAGGCCTCGTACTTGAGCGAGACTTTTTATTAGTCTGTTTTTTATAACGATGGTGCTTCTAACTTTAAATTTAAATTTTGCCGTAGAGTCTGCTTTTTGTACGTATACGTGAGATATAAGTAAATCGGCATTCGTATCGGTAGCTGTCGGTAAACCGGCACTACCGTGTCGGTGACACCTTTGTACGTGTAGATTGTGCTGGAACTTTTGTGATATATTTTCGTGTAAAAATATAGGCGAATAGCCGTTTCTCCACCGCGTGCGGGTCCCCACAGGTCGAACGAGAGAAATGCTTCCTCCTCTCTAGTGACGGGAATTCGTTTCCCAGAAATTTTCCTCTTCCTCTTCGGACAATTTTTAGTCCTCTAAATATAATTACGAGTCGTAGAAGAAGAAATTCCTGCCGTCAGTAAGCGGAAGAGAGTGCCGACTCTGACTTAATGTATTGGGAGATGCACAAATACGGTAAATGTGACTACCGTTTTTTTAAATTTTCTACGAAGGCAACGATCACTTACGTTCATTTTTATATGTAAACGTATTATATAGATGAAATATAACTAAACGATTGACTTTTATCCAAAATATATCATCTGTTGTATGTTGTTCTAATTTTGCTGTGTACAGATTGTGATGTGATGTGAGGAAAACAGTTCAGACGTGTTGTAACTACATCTGTAAATACTACAGATTCTTCATAAATGAGGGTCAGTTTTAAAATCTTTACCCTCCGGCATCGGAGGACGTGCATTAGAAACTGTGATGATGAGAAAATATGTTACCGGATTACCTTCGAGTTTTTTGTTTTTGTGCCCACACACAAGTTTTTTGAAGGAACATTGTCAAAGAGATCATTTTTTTTTTTTTGTTTCGTCTAATTTATCTTTAGAATGTTGTATTGAAATTGTCATTCACACTGCCAGTTGTAATGCCAAGTCCAGAGGCTGGGGCCAAGACTCACTTTTTGAAAATGTTTAGTTTTGGAATCACAACGGCAAATGGAAACCTCTCGAGGTTATGTGAAAACTTAATTTGCAATAGTGTGCTTTCCAGACAACTTTCGTACTTAAATATGTTACCATTTGCTGACACTGTCATTATCATTTGTACGAAAGAAAGTTATCACTATCGAGTACATATGTTTTCAAAGTAAACTATACCTGAAACATTGGTTTCCTTTTCTTAAAAAAAAAATACACAAACCTGTAATTCCCTGACATTAACCTTTCCCACGCATCCTATTCACCACCGAGGAATCGGAGACGACGCCGGAACCGCGTGCCAACGGAGGCCGCAGTCTGGTAACTGAAGAATCTCCGCCGTTGTGGTGAGTATTGATCTATTTGTAGGAACAGATGTGCCACAGCAGACAAAACAGAACTAATCGAGACCACAATTGGGTGAGAATCTACAAACTCAGATATGGCAGTAAAACAAATCGCAGAATAGGAACTGTTTCTGGAAACACCGTCAGACGAATCAGACTGACGAGGCGTACAGCAATTTAAGTGTGTTGCACCCGAGTCTAAAGCGTATTCAGAAGTCGGAACCCCAAAAATAAATAGCTTCCGCAGAACGCTTCCCGATCGACTAGTAGCCCGAGCCACAGGACTTGGACACACATTTAAATCTACTAAACTCCAGCAACAGTGTATAACGGGACTACCAGGTATTTTTATTTACTTAATGTTCCGCAGATCCAGTTACAGTAGTGAGTCGATCACAAGGATATGGAACGAGTCAAATTGAACAGTTTTCAATTTAAAATTACAATAAATACGACGAAATGGAATGGCAAATTTTACACAGTTTAAGGACATACTATAAATACAGCAATAGAGACAGAGTAGGCTAGATACCATAACAACCATTTAACAGAAATAGGAGTATCAAATAAAAGTTATAAATAAAACTGTCAATTAGAATTGTGGTATCATCAGCAAACAGGGTAAATTTGCTGTTTGACTCAGAACTAAGAGGAAGATCGTTAATGCAGATCAGGAATAGCAGTGGGCCCAAAACGGAGCCTCGAGGCTCACCCCACATTAATGTGCCTCTCGCAGACGAACTGTTGAGCATTACACTCTGCTTCCGGTCCCTTAGATACGACTGTAACCACAAGCCGACAGTACATCTAAAACACAGTATTCTGCCTTTTTCAAAATAATTTGGTGGTTTACAAGGCTTTTGTAAGATCACAGAAAATACCCATCGGAGACATTTTTTGTTAACGGCTTCCAAAACTCGGTTGCCGAAAGGGAATATTGCGTGTTCGGTACAGAGACCGACGTGAAAACCGAACTGAATTTTGCTTAAGATACTGTGGAAGTTGAGATGAAATCACAAGCTTTTTAGGTACTTTTAAGCTATCGATTTCCCTTCGCACTTGTTACAGTTATTTGAATTGTAACAATATCCTTAAAGCATTTAATTTTGTAATTAAACTCTGGAAATTTCTCAGGCTTCCGTTTTTGTCGAAGAGTACAATTACTGCCGAAATTTACTCTGCTACTTCTACCATTTTAATACCGGCAGAATTACCGTCGGTAAATTCTAAGTGTTCTAGTAGCAGTTCTTTAAAAAAAAAAAAAATTCTCCTTTTTAGATATTGGATGGATTCATATTGTGCTACATATTAGAAGTTCTTTTTAAAACTACTAGTTTAAGGTCATTTCAAATTTAGCCTCCAAATCAATTTCGATAGCACATTTTTCTGCTTTTTCGTAGGAGAGCTTCTGTGAAGTCCGGAAAGTAGAAGGCGAGGTACCGGTACAAGTAAAGTTCCGAGGACGGACCGCGAAGCTCGCCGGGGTAGCTCGGACGGTAGAGCACTCGCCTACGAAAGGCGAAGGTCAGTTTCGAATCCCGGTTCCGGCACACAATTTTAATCACCAGAAAGTTTCAACTCAAACTGTGACAACACAACACATCGTTCGGATAACTTTCTGCAAATTATCCACGTCCACTTGAATCTGCTTACTATACGCGTCTCTTGGTCTCCCTCTGCGATTTTTACCCCACACACTTCCCTCCGATGCTAAATTTATGATTCCCCGATGTCTGAGAATGTGTCCTACCGAGCGATCCCTTCTTTTAGTGAGGGTATGCCAGAAATTCCTTTTCTGACCAATTCTGTTCAGTACCTCTTCATTAGTTATGCGATCTACCCACCTAATCTTCAGCATTCTTCTGTAACACCACATTTCAAAAGCCTCTATTCTCTTCCTGTCCGCACTGCTTATCGTCCATGTTTCACTCCCGTACAAGGCAACACTCCACACAAATGACAAATGCCTTCCGAAAAGTCTTCCTTACACTTAAATTAATATTCGATGTTAGCAAATTTCTCTTTTTCAAAAAGGCTTTTCTTCCCATTGCCATTCTGCATTTTATATCCTCTGTACTACGACCATCACATGTTATTTTACTACCCAAGTAACAAAACTCATCTACCACCTTCATTGTTTCGTTACCTAATCTAATTCCTTCAGCATTTTCTAAGACCGCATTCCATTATTTTTGTTTTGCTCTTGTTAATGTTCATTTTATGTGCTCTTTTCAACACACTGTCCATTCCATTCAACTGCTCTTCCAAGTCCTTTGCTGTCCCTGACAGAATTACAATATCATCAGCAAAACACAATGTTTTTATTTCTTCCCCCTGAACTTTAATCCCTATTCCAAATTTTTCCTTCCTTTCCTTCACCGCCTGCTCGATGTACAAATTGAATAACATTGGAGAAAGGCTACAACCCTGTCTTACTCCCTTCCCAACTGATGCTTCCCTTTCATGCCCTTTGAGTCTAATAACTGCGGTCTGGCTTTTGTACAAGTTGTAAATAACTCTCCTTTCCCTGTATTTTACCCCCACTGACTTCAGAATTTGAAAGAGTGTATTCCAGTCAACATTGTCAAAAGCTTTCTCCAAATCTACAAAAGCTAAAAATATAGGTTTACCTTTCCTTAATCTATCTTCCAAGATAAGACGTAAAGTGAGTATTGCCTCCCGGGTTCCTACATTCCTCCTGAATCCAAACTGATCTTCCCTGAGGTCAGCTTCTACCAGCTTTTCCATTCTCCTGTAGCTAATTCGTGTTAAAATTTTGCAACCATGACTTATCAAACTGATGGTTCTGTAATTTTCACACCTGTCTGCTCCCGATTTCTTTGGAATGGGGATTATTACATTTTTCATAAAGTCTGAGGGTATTTTGCCTGTCTCATACATCCTACACACCAGTTCAAATAGTCTTGTCATGGCTGGCTCTCCCAGAGCCTTCAGTAGCTCTGAGGGTATTGTCATCTACTCCTGGGGCCTTTGATCCGACCTAGGTCTTTCAGGGCTCTGTCAAATTCATCTCTCAGTATAGTATCTCCTGTTTCATCTTGATCTACATCCTCTATGTACTCTTTCCACCTTTCAGCTTTCCCTTCTTTGCTGAAAACTGGTTTCCCATCTGAGTTATTGATATTCGTAGAGTTGCTTTTCTTGTCCCCAAATGTCTCTTTTATTTTCCTGTAGGCGGTATCTACTTTTCCCCTTCTTATACATTCTTCTACAGATTTGCATTTGGCTTCTAGCCACTCCTGCTTAGCCATTTTGCATTTCCTGTCAATCTCATTTCTTAGTCGTCTGACTTCCGTTTTGCCTGTTTCATTTACTGCATTTTTATATTTTCTCATTTCATCAATTAAATTTAGTTTTTCCTGTGATATCCAAGGATTTTTTGTAGGTCTTGTCTTTCTACCTATTTTGTCCTCTGCTGCCTTCACTATTTCATCTCTCAATGCTACCCATTCCTCTTCTACTGTTTTATTTCCCCTTGTTTCTGTCAATTGTTGCCTAAATCTCCCTCTGAATTTCTCCAGAACTTCACGTTCCATTAATTTATCTAAGTCCCATCTCCTTATTTTTCTACCTTTCTGTAGTTTTTTTCATTTTCAGCCTACAGTTCATGACTAACTAGTTATGGTCAGAGTCTATATCTGCCCCTGGGTATGTCTTACAGTTTATCACCTGGTTCCGGAATCTATGGTTTACCATTATAAAATCTATCTGATACCTTCTGGTGTCTCCTGGTCTCTTCCACGTATACAACCTTCTTTTGTGATTCTTAAACTATTTGTTTGTTACAATTGAATCATGTTCCGTGCAAAATTCTACCAGGCGACTTTCTCTTTCATTCCTTCTGCCCAGTCCATATTCACCTACTATTTTTCCTCCTCTTCCTTTTGCTACTACCGAATTCCAGTCTCCCATCACAGTTAAGTTTTCCTCTCCCTTGATTGTCTGAAAAATTTCTTCTATATCCTCATCATCGGCAGAGCTAGTTGGCATATAAACCTGTACTACTGTTGTCGGTGTTGGCTTCGTATCTATCTTGACAATGATAGTGCGATCACTGAGCTGCTCATAGTAGTTTACCCGCATTCCTATTTTCTTATTCATTATCAGTCCTACACCTGTGATACCCCCAACTGATTTTGTATTTATAATCCTGTACTCACCTGACCAGAAATCCTGTTCATCCTGCCACCGAACTTCACTAATCCCCACTATATCTAACTTCAACCTACCCATTTCTCTTTTTAAATTTTCTAACTTCCTTACCCGATTAAGGGATCTAACATTCCACGCTCCGATCCTTAGAATGCCAGTGTTGTCTTTCATGATGATCACATCCTCCTGAGTAGTCCCCACCCGAAGATCCGAATGGGGGGACTATTTTACCTCCGGAATATTTTACCCGAGAGGATGCCATCATCATATTTCCATACAGTAGAGCTGCATGTCCTCGGGAAAAGTAACGGCTGTAGTTTCCCCTTGCTTTCAGCCGTTCGCAGTAGCTGTGTGGCAAAGCCACATTAGCTGATGTTACAAGGCCAGCTCAGTCAATCATCCAGACTGTTGCCCCTGTAACTACTGAAAAGGCTGCTGCCCCTCTTCAGGAACCACACGTTTGTCTGGCCTCTCCACAGATACCCCTCCGCTGTGGTTGCACCTACGGTACGGCTATCTGCATCGTCGAGGCACGCAAGCCACCCCACCTCGGCAATGTCTGCGGTTCGTGGGGAAACTATCATAAACAAATGTGAATCTACACTCTGTAGCTCCATATATGTCGAAATGAAATTTCCTCGCAGAGTAATCTCATTATCATGAATCTGCGGGGATTTTTCATAAATAACATTGGTGGAATTCCTATTTGCTCGTTTCTCCACGGAAGGAAGAACAGAAAACAGAGGAGATATACAACAATCAGGAAAAATGCATTTGCCGTTAATTAGCAGAGATTTCTGAAAGTACTAAACATAAAAATTCAGAAGGCTGGACATTCACTGGATACAGAAATTCAAAAGGCTGGACAGTATCTGTAGAAAGCTCTGCATTTTTCAGGGTACGTTATATTATCTCCTCGATTTTAGGCTAATGGACAGTAAGTCCTGTTTTCTTACTTCTGTGGGGAAATGAGCTTGTACGAATTGCAGCAGCGTGCGTGGCTAATGAACCTCATTTTAACCCACGAGGATATTTCGTTACTGCGTGCATTTCACGGAAAAGTGGAAATTAATTCTAAAGTAGCTGGTATTGGTGTACAGAAGTCATTTCACATAACTGTATCAAAAGTTAGTTTCATATAATTCATAAGTCATTTTCATTATAAAATGATTATTCAAATTTGTTGATGATAATTTCCAAATAACTGAAAATGTGGAATTGAAATAAAGTAAGTAAAATAATGCCAGAGGGGAAATTTGAACACAGGGCGGATTCAGTAGTAGTCTGTAACTCTCATTATTTTTATATGATTCTCTATTCAACAAACATTGTCTGTTGCAATCTTCTGTCATTCAGCTCTCAGCACAAGCTGAAATTGACGTCTAACAAATTATCCTACATGTCTCAGATCCAGCCCGAGATAACAAAATAATTTACTTTCAGGGTGGTTTAAATTCGAGAGGTCAAAAATTGCCCAGGGAATTCTGTTGTACAGAATCCTAATGCCAGAGCATCTAGTAATTAGACGAGTTGAAATAAATCCCCAAAGTTTCACAAACTATACGAGTGTGGAACGTTATTTGAAATATTGTAAAGTATTGGATTTGGTATAAACAAATTTTTAGTGTTTGTCATAAAATACCACGGTACGCTACAAATTGTGGCAACTGTGACAGGATAAGAACTGAAGAGAGGAAACTACAATTAAGATTTCAGTAACTAGTTTAATGATTAAAGAAGAGTTAATTTAATTTGGAGAAGTAATTTACCAAAGCAAAGAAGACAAAGTGGTCCTCGGCGCATCGAGACTCCGCTACGCAGGAGCGGCGCACTGCCGCCGAGTCTACACGCCGACCCGACGTCGCGACACGGTGGCTGGCAGAGTGAACGAGGTGTACCGAGGAGTCCCGCTGTGCGCATTACAATTGCAGGAAAGTATTAGGAATGTTATGAAAGCCTTATCACAAGATTTTAATGAAAAACTAGAGACCCAGTCAAAAACTTTGTCAGATAAATTTACAGAATTTTCTCAGGAAATTTATGGAAAATTTAATCTACAAACAGAAAGATTAAATGATTTGCAATCTATGTTAGACACTCGAGTAACGGAATTTCATGAGAATTCTAGTGAGATGAAACAGGATTTTGACTATTTAAAACAACGTTTGATATATAAAAAAGTGAGGAGGTAAACCTGTCATCTGAGGTTGTTAAGGAACAGTTTGATTCAGAAAGGCAGAAAGTGTGGAGTAATTGCTTGAAGAGAATAATAATACAGTGACAAAATTACTGGGAGCAGTTTTGAGTAACTTTTTTGTGTGTTTAAATCAGGATTTAAAGTCAACTCAGAAATATGTAGAGGTTCTAAAGATCAGTTCCAGATGTGAACTTTCACAGGTCAGTAGAAAGTCTCTGAGATGGCAAATAAAGTAGACACCCTTCAAAATACCAAAATTTCTCAAGAGTTAATTGTTTCAGTGAATGAGTTATCTAGCTGGGAGGAGAAAGTGGAGGACACAGTAAACAAAAAGATTAAAGAATGGCTTCACGAGCGGGTGGAGTCGGAATTAGCTAACCGGCAATTTGAAACGTTTCGGGCAGAGCCGGCAAAGACGAAAGCGGAACTGAACTCGAAGAACCGCAACCGACTCGTCAGCTTACCTCCGTGTATAACCGGGAATAATTTAAAGTTTTTACCTGGGATTAAGTTATCCGAGCAATTTCCAAAATTTGAACTGGATGGAGTAGTTCATTCTAATCATTTATTGAGAGTTTTTTTCAAGTGTGTTACCAAATACTTGGGATGATTGGAGAAAGATTGATTTCACATTTTGTAGGAGAGGCAGCAGAATGGAGTAGTGGCTATGCAAATGAGTTCAGTTCAAGGGGAGGACTTAAAAATTAAAATTTAAAGGAAAATATTGCTCAGACATGAGCAGGAAAAATTCACAATTGAACTGTCAGCCCCTCCAGTTTACTCTAAGCAGACAAGTAGTATTAAGCAATACATACACACACATCGGCAAGGCGAGATTCTAGGATTAACTGATAGACGAAGAGTATCTTGCAAACGTGTACCTTCCTGTGTGCAAACGGGCATGTGGTGGAAAAACATAAAGGAGTTATTAGTTGTTGCAATGGTGTAGATATTCTCAAATACTCCAGGGGAAAACAAATTCTAACAGAATATGAGTAGAATGCAACCTACACACGAGGGAGTCTATTTGCAAGTCCACGCAAGGGGTCCACTTTCACGACAGTTCTCCGTAGTGCGGCGCTCTAATAGCTCGCGGGGAAATGGACGCCCGAATCCTTCTGTTTTCGATCTGATTTCTCTTGCGATTGTGACTCCCTATGTAGGTGGCTGCTAACAATATATGTGTGCATGTGGAAGGGAAAGTTGGTGAAAGAAATTTCACAAATATATCTCACTGAAACAAATAACACATTTCCACCCCAGTCTGTCCCCAATATCGCAATAATACGAAGTGAGCTGCCCTTCTCTGAAATTTTTGTGAACAGTCGGTCAGTCCCACCTGGCGTGAATCCCACAGTGTGTAGCAATAATCCGAAATAGTGTACCTCACTGGGTCGTAGTTCACCGTTTCTCGATGTTCTCGTAGATTCTTGGTCTCTGTAGCTGCTGGGTGAAATTTCTTGGGGGAAAACTAATGTGCTACAAATAATGTGGGTGAGACACAGAACTGCAGTTCTTTGATACTTTTACGATTCGTAAGTGTTCAGTTGTCCCCAATTCATGGCCAGCTTACACATCTCTTTAATTACGAACAATAAAAAATAGTAAAGCAGTCAACAATCCGAAGATTGGTTTGAACAGCACAGTGCTTTACTAGGCATGGTCCTGTTTGGAGGTGGTATGCCGTTGCCTTCCTCCGACCTTCGAACTGACTTACCCAGCCAGTTATAGGGGGACCTACAATTTAACGTGGGTTCCGAACCACGGTGCTACTCGGTATTTTTCACATGAGCAATACCGCCAGAGGTGAAAGAAGTGGAAAGTGACAGATAAAAATCCTAGGACGTGGCGGGGATCGAACCCGCGACCTTTGGATTTGTAGCCTGGCACTCTACCACTGTGCAACCGAGGTGCACTTATGACCCAGTAATAATACGCCGATAATGCGAATTTACACAGTTTGTGTGCAGAATACACGAGTGGCAGGTGTGCAGTGGGCAGATGCACTTTCTGCACTGTAGCTCTGAAGAACGTTTAACGTGCTGAAGAACGAGACTGAACTGCCTCAGATTACAGACGAAACGATACTCTATTACCTGGCGCAAATGCATCCTATTTATATCTTCCGAACAATCACTGAAAATTACATTTTGTTAATTGTATTCATTACATTAATTATAATGGAAAAGTAAACAATTACATGCAACTGGCTATAGTAAATAGCATTTAATTTATATATTTAATGAAATAGGTTTATCAACAATACTTCCATAATTAATGGTTATTATATAAAAACTAATGAGGACAAAGCTTTCCTAATATTACTTGTGAAACACAGTAATACCTGCTTTAATACTATGAGAAAAGAATTTACTTAGTTTTATCTGAACTACTAATTAGCATGCTATTTGAAATATAACAATACATCTCTGTATCTGCTAATTAAACAAAATTCTGCAACATCGAATAATAGAAAATAGCGCCAGCTAGTTATGATATAAAAAAGAATAACAAAATTTTTGGAAAAGAAAATTACAATATACTAATTACATTCATATCTATTATTGTGCAACAGTTGGTATCGGGAGGTTCTGTAATGCAAGTAGACGGGAATAAATCTTAACGTGCTTTGTTATGTCACCCTCTCATTCAATAAAAAAAAAAAAAAAAAAAAAAAAAACAATTAACTGGGAAATTAAATGATAAAAATGTTGTTAATCATATAGCTACAAATAAATCGTATGAAAGATATTAAAGAGAAGAAGAGGCACCGAATTAAAATTGGTGCTTTGGCCAGGATTTGAACAATTACAAAAATAACCTTAAGCTATATTACACATTCTGTTCACCCTATACTGCCCATAAAATTATACATATCCCCATTAAAAGCCAATCATTATTGACACAAATATAGAAAATATTAACAAAATAATTGGAAAATTTAAATTTCTCGCAGGTCGAAAACATAACACTTGTAACGAAATAAGTATCGTATTACAAGGTAGGAACTATTCTTTTTTGGCACACGTCACCTCGCAGTTCTCCGCACTACACACGGGGTACTCAAACTTTCGCGGGTCCGAAAGTGTCCGTCCCTCACACCGTACGGCGTCCTCGTTCCCCTCCGGCAGAGTACACGTAAAATGTACAAAATTCTCAAAAAACTTATCGTTAATTACGCAAAAATATGTATTTCCTACCGTAATGAATCATTTTACTAAGACTAAATTAATGTGTACTTATTCTAGAAATAGCATACACAAGAATTTGAAATCCTATCAAGAAAAAGAAAGGAAACTTGCTCGGCAATAAAAAAATCTCTAGATAAGTTACATTGAGGCAAAAATAAAATCAATGCAAAAACTAGAAAGTCATATTACTTTTCCCCGTACCAGTCTAACTTTTATCCTCTTACGTAACAGTACCGAGATAATCGAATACACTTCTATAGACGGGCATATAAAACAAAAAATTATGAGCCCCACTTCTTACAGATGACAAATAGTGAGCAGCAAATAAATGATCAAAATATGAAATAAAAAAGACGGCAGTGTGGGCCGCACACTCTACAGTACAAGTGTTGTCAGCGCAGTGAAGAAGCACAGCACGTGGCGTAGCCATCATTGGGCGTCCGTGACGTTCGCAAAAAGTTACAGGAGAGCGTCGAATATTTTTAAGTCTACCGTCCTACCGTTCATCGGCTTCGTTCGAAGAGTTGCTTTCTGGCTACCGCGCATGCGCAGTACGAAAGTTCGCGTTTGAGGAGCGCCTGGCCCCGAATCTGGCTACTTGAAGAGCGGCGCCAGCTGTTCGAAGAGCTGCTAGCGAGCAGAGCCGAGTAGCCAGATCACAGAATAGGGAGCATACAGAAGGGAAAGCTGGGGGCGGCGCCTTTGATCTGTATGTTACCAAGCGTTGCGCTCGACGCCATATTGAAAAGCAGTAAACGCCGAACTATAGCCACTTAGTACTTTGGCTGGAAATGGACTTTTTACGAACTGCAGCTAATCTCACAGACTTTTACGAAAGGAAACGGCTTTTTATTATGCTCTCATCTATTTTGCGCCCTCTTCTTGCACCTAATTGTAATCCAAAGAAAAAAAAGGTCTAAATTTTCGTACAACTACGAAAATGTACAGTGGAATCGATGATCGTTTTATTTGGTGCTTATCTCTAGAAAAATCCCAAATAATGCGGAGTTATGTTTGGGAAATTAGTTATAAACAAGAAAGTGACTTTACAACTGCCAGGTTTTATTTGACACGAATAAATTCACACAAAACATTGAGTCAGACTTAGCAGTAAAACGTGATTATACAAAAACTAATGACGTCTGGGCATATATAAAAGTTGTATTTGCTTTAGGAGTGTCATTAATTTACTGATCAGAGAAGGGCATATAGAGGAATCTGTCAACAACAGAGCAGGAACAGCATAAAATAATTATTCCCCTTAATCTATTTGTTTGAGTATCCGAAGAGCATTTGTTGCCAACATTAATACACTACGCCTCCAATGCCGTAAGTAAAATTTTACCTGCCTACTTACGCACTATTCTTTGTCATTCATTTTATATTATTCCCTGCAACGTTAAACACATGTAAATGTACTTCAACATTTCGATGCTGTTGAACTGCTGCAGCAACAGCAACAGCGAGAGTTATCGTCAAGAGAAGAAGCAAGGCTACTTTTAATAATTATGCACACATTGCTCTCATTCGAAACTGATAACATTTAACATTCACAACACATATAGCGACGTTCACTTACTGCTCAGTATCTTTTGGGAGGGTGAAGAAACTTATATCCTTATTTGTATTCGAATTATTGCGGCAATTAGGTGCTGAACACCATCGGCCGCCTTTTCTTTTATTGCGGCTCATTAATAAAAACGGAACAGCTCCAACTATTGACACACAGTTCTTTCTTTTCACTTACCAAATACTTGTTTACTTTTATGCGATTCAGGCAGTTAAAATACACAATTAGCAAACAAAGGCGGCGCATTACCACGCCACAGAGTAGGGAGTGACCACGCGTTTACTGCTTTTCAAGATGGCCGATTCCGCGCATGCGCACTAAATTTTGGACGACAGACTGCAGCGGGAGTTTCCTTTCTGTATACTCCTTATTCTGTGGCCAGATGCTGCCAACGCCCGAGGAAATTCTTCTGGCTGCCAGATTCGCGTATGCGCGTGGCTCTTAGATGTGGACACACATCTAATGTGCATTTCTTCTGTGATTGAATGATCTTATTTATTCTTATAATATCACCTGTAGAAGGTGACAGAATTCAAAATTACATTTGTTCCAAATGTAGAGAGATTTCGTACCAAGTGACGTCGATTTCTACACAATGTTGCTGCGCCGAAATAAAAGGCAGAAATCAGAATTTATTTCCTTTTTTGTGTTTTGTTTTTAAACTTTGTGCTACGTTTCTCAGATATGGAATTTGTCTAACATTAGTGGGAGCGGATGCTTCTGGCAGAACAATTTAGATATTTTGTTTCTTTTAAGTACCGGGACGCGGGAATTGTGGAGATACTCCTATTACAACATAATCTGATTCTTTTTGTGGTTTGCTGGCCACGAAGCTGCAGGTAACAGCCAGGTTCAACGTTTGTCGGCTCGTTGTGTTTGGAAAATAAAGAGAATGCGAAATTTATTAGTAGCCTGGGAGCGGACGTTATAAAGAGGAGAGAGATGACATCGAGTCCCATTTGCGCAATAAAAGAATGCTAGGTGCAATAGATGGGACCCATGGCATAATAAATAGGCCCAAAGAAGATTCGGAATTTTTCCCCGTTCACTTGCAGGTTGTTTCACAGGAGACGCATCAGAGACCTCTTCTGGATCGGTCCACGAGATCAGAGTTTTCCGAACGAGTGCGCTGTGGAAACCACCGAAGAAAAGCGCCAAGGTTTTTCTATTTTGGGTGACAGTGCTTATCCCAGTCTGAGACATTTGTTGACCTCGTTAGGCTTTTATGACGGCGTAACAGTATAAACTGAACGTTGTTCTCTCTTAAATAGGACTTATTATTATTAGTGATAATGTTTTGTATGCCCTTAACAGTCATCTACATTTGTTCTCGCACTACACTGCGGTAAATGCTTTTCCACAATTTTCTTTCTATCGCTCAGCAGTTGCTGTTTCCGTTTACGTCTCTCGCTGTGGTTCTTGAAAAACTCTATTAAAAGCCAATGTAGAGTTTCTACACCACAACATTTCCTGTGTGCGGAACACGAGTGGGAGAAACAGCTCTATAATAACCATAACAGACGAATTTGGAAGCACCTGGACCTGACAAGAAAACACGAAGTGAGAACTCAGGACAGTATTGTACCATAAGTTATCAAAATGTTTCTCCTTGCAAAAAGTTATTATATGGCGACAATATTTAAAGAAAATATAATCTGAGAAAAAGTACCAACATTTTTCCTATGTAAGTGGGAAACCTATACTGTGCTATATTGTACATATTTTTCTGTAAGTGTATCATCCATTTAAGTATCTTGCTAAAAATATTTAGTATAATTTTGTAAAATGTAAGTGGTGAATAAACAAATCAAATGTGACGTAAATAACGTTCTCGCTGTTGCTGTTCTTTCTGCTGTCTTTTCACCCTTCACTAGTGAAGGTGGCAAAAAGGCAAAATTCTGAATCTTCTTTGGGCCTATTGTTATGCCATGGGTCCCATCTATTGCACCTAGCATTCTTTTATTGCGCAAATGGGACTCGATGTCATCTCTCTCCTCTGCTGGCTCTCCAAGTAGTTTTCTGGCAACTCTTGGAACGAAGCTATCATCTCCCCATAACTTGAATAAAGGTTTCCCACTGCTTCTAATGGGGCCTACACACGACGCGCCAAGCCGCCAGTCTCTGGGTTGTGGCGTGGCGCGGAGCGGGCAGGACGCTCATGACGTCACAACCCACGGCCGGCTGACAACACAGCGTTTTGCGTCCGGCAGAGGTCAAACAATGGAGTCGCAGGCAGTGTTGACTGATTTCTTATTGGAAGAAAATACATTTTTAAAATTTTATTTTTTCAGTGTTAAGAAATATCCAATTTTTTCTAGTGAAACAGACAGAGAATTGTTTGTAGTGTTCAGTACGCAGTACGAAAGTTTACGATCAGATCCTGGCGGCGGGGGAATGAGCCAGCGCATTGCTACGATGTGTGAGGCCGTTCCCCATCGGGGGTTCGAAACCCCCCATGGGCATGGATGTTTGTGACGTCTTTAGTATAAGCTAGTTCATAAGTAGTTTTTAAGTTTATGGATTGATAACCCCGTAGTTAAGTCCCACAAGCTTTACAAACATCTGAAGTTATCTTTATATTACTTGAAAAATTACATTTGACCCCTCGTAATTTAAAGGCGACCATAACAGGTAGCCTAATGTGGGTTACTTGTCAGGTATTAATTAACAAGAAGTATTTAGTTGATTTTGATATTGTCCTGGGGGATACGGAAAACCAGTCATTTTCAGTCATGGCTTCAAGCAACCAATCATTGAACTTTCCCCGAAAACGGAGTTTCTGTAGGTAGACAACTTCTTCATCGCAGGCAGAATACTAATTAGCAACAATCTTGCTTCAGATTCATTCTCTTCTGCACCAGCAACAGTTTCTGCTTTCCTAATACCAGCATGTCCTCTCGCAAAGCATTTGCGTTTCTCTTTCTTTTCCTGGTAGGTAATGAATGAGTCATGGGTTGCGACTGTTCATCATTGTCTTTTTGATCTGTTACTTACGATCAGTATTCAGCTATTTAACTCAATATTTTCTTCCCAACTGACGTATTTTTATACTGAGTGTAACTAGATTGCCAAATTTGTGGCCTTTCTTGCACCGCAGAGATAATTTCCTCTCTGCCCGCTCCAAACGCCCGTCGCCAGGACTCCTCCGTAGCGTCAAGTGGGTTTGTGTTGCCCGCTGTACGCAGGCCACGGCAGAAGTAGCGGCAACTGCAGCAACAGCTGCGCCTTCCAAACGTTGCGGCATGTCAAGGACAGCGCGCTTGCCAATACTCTTATTCTAAGTACTTCTTATCGGCAAATACAAGTGGACAATTCGGTTTTCCGAATATCCGTGTCCCCCAATTACTTCGGATAATCGTCGTCTACTGTATATAATATTTTAGTTGAATGAAGGATTTTCGACTTAACTTTTTGAATCCTGATCAACAAACCTCAAACGCTCGAATTGAAATCCAAAAATTATTCTCACATCAGCATACAAACATAACAAGGTCTATTGCTTGTCCGCTAAGACGTGGATCCTGCCATCGTTAGTGTGTTGTCGGTTGAAGTCGGAGTTGCCGTGGCTGTCAAACTTTGGAAATAACAGTGAATGGCGCTGAATTACAGCAGTCTGTTTGGCGGTACACGGTGTGACCACATTTGAATATGACGTCTCTACAATGTATTATTACAGAACGTTATTATTACGGAAACTCATTTGTTTATGCAGTGAACTCCCTCAATGGGGTGCTCCTTAATCATAATAGAACCTTTTGTGAGGATTATTTCCGATTTGTCTAATTTTTAGGCTCGACCCTACTGGACTATCTACACACTACGTCGCAATGGTAGGCAGGAAATGGATTCGGCATTCTGTGTATACCTTAAGAACTATTCGTTCTTCAATTTACGTACATTACTAATTGACTATACCCTTCGACGCATTCTGATCACTTGTTCTAAATAAGAAAAGAAAAAGAACTTCGCTGTGGTTTCAAATAATGGTGAGAATTCAGCGCTTCACGCTACTTTTTAAGGTACTTTTCTACCCGTGCACTTTGTTTATTCTGCTATTTAACGATTGAGATACAATCCACGGATCAGATGTTTAATGTTATAATTAATTTGTCACAATAGTGCATCGTGCACTGAAGACGGTGCCCTCTACCCACTGTCACGATAATAACCGAAGTTGCCGACTTTGGTATTTTACTTTTTACTGCCCAGACAATAACATATACTCCATAAAGCCTGGTAGGGGCACAGCTCAATCAAAAGTGTTTAACAAACAAAATCCGGGAAGTTAATTTTGCTGAAACTATCCTACACGAGTGCGCCTCGGTTGCTCAGTGGTAAGATAATGCAATTAGCAGTCAGATATATTTGGAAGGGAAACATATTTAAACTTTCTTACGAAACCTTAACTAAACCCCATCAGAATGGAGGACTGTTGTTAACTGACATCAATAGGAAGGCCACTGCATTGTATCTCAAAAGAACCATCCGCCTATTAAGTGATAAAGAGAGCAACATTACGGCAAAGCTCTTCAAGGTGTTACAGCCAAAGAGCATATATCCACCGATTGATATCAGTAATATTAACCTCCAGCTGAAGCATATCAGAGTGTTTTACATCGAGCTCAGTTACTTACAGGGTGTCACTGCGCGTGTGACATCACTAAGTACGCGCAGCATCATACAGACATGGCAGAAGACGGACAAGCTTAACAATATCACACTAAAATACCTAACTATTGACTGGAAAACGGTGTGGAAAAATATTAGTTTGCGGATTCACACAGCGGAGGTATCATCAACATGGTACACAGTAGTAAATGAAAGTGTCGCGACGAATGAAAAGCTCCATCGCATTGGGCGCGCCGATTTAGACAAATGCCAAAAATGTGGCCTGATAGACTCGCTGCGACACAGGTTTACCTGCTCTGCACACATGGACAATTGGAAATGGATTCGGAGGAGACTTGCCTTGTTAACGAGAAGCACCGAAAGCAGCCATACGACAGACATCTTGTTATGGCCGGATAAAAACTTCTACCCGGAAACCAAAAATAACACAATTTTTTGGCTATTAGGCCATTTCGTGAATTACGTAATCCATGGACTAGGAGAAGATAATCTAATTAGCTTTGAGAACTACATGGGGTGAGCACGATGGAAGACACAACAAGTCTGTAGCACGAAAAAGACATTTGGCATTATGCTCGGTATTGCTTTCGAAAGGCGTGGTATAGGATAAATATAAAGAAAGATAATCAAGACGCATCCACTGTGAAGTGCCACCAAAAAAGGCACAACATGTAAATCAAAAGAGAAATATAAGCAAAACTGGTAAAATGTAAACAAACAGCAATATAATATTATTAAAAAAATGATAAAGTGCCAGACTACAAATCCAAAGGTCACGGGTTTAGTCCCCGCCAGGTCCTGCGATTTTTATCTGTCAGTTTCCACTTCTTTCACCTCTGGCAGTATTGCTCATGTGAAAAATACCGAGTAGCACCGTGGTTCGGAACCCACGTTAAACTGTAGGTCCCCCTATAACTGGCTGGGTAAGTCAGTTCCAAGGTCGGAGGAAGGCAACGGCATACCACCTCCAAACAGGACCGTGCCTAGTAAAGCACTGTGGTGCTCAAACCGATCTTCGGATTGTTGACTGCTTTACCTTTTTATCCTACACGAATACTTCCTATATTTTACTTCTTTGACTGGGATTTCAACGAAATTAGGCTGATCGGTACGGAGCAGTGAGGCCACAGCGCAGTAGTTCAGCGAGGCAGTGGGTTGTCGGCACTGCCAACAGTCCGCCTGCTGTCACCACGGACGCGCCAGTCCTGATTTGGCAGGGGGCCACGTTTTCGTGGTTGAGTAATACTTCCTCATTGTTTATTTTTACTAGATTCTGCCCGCGACTTCATTCGCCTAGTATGTAACAACTTCGAAAACTATCCAATGGGTTTGTTTTATCTGTTTGTTCTACTCAGGTCCAGCTCTATCCCTACGCAAAAATTCAACCGTATCCACCCAGTAATTTTTGCGTGAAAGCATAACAAAGTAATTTTCATAATTACAATTATATTAGAGAGTATTATTAAATATTATCTGCTGCCTGACACATAATAATTTACTGAGTAGTCTTCAGGTTTGCCTTATTGTGTCTTCCAGTGGATGGTAAGGAGCCGACGATGAAGTAGTTTTGCATCTCTATATTTCTAGTTTAAAGAAGGCCCCAATGTCAATTTGGCCCCGGGGCCCTTGGTGACGTAGCTACGCCACTGAGCACAGACTAAATGAAACATGGCGGATGATACAAGAAGAGCAAGGAGGAGAGATAGTCAGACAGATACTGAGTACTCCTGAGAGCTGTGGGAGGGGGGGGGGAGAAGAAGAGTGACAAGCACCGCAGAGGGCGTAGCGTGCACGGCGAGTTGTATCGGCAGCCGACGTGCGGTATGCGGTATGAAGTTCTGCAATCTAGGAGGCAGACCGGAGCAAAGTGGGGAGAGCACTGTACAGTACAAGCACAACAATCCGCCATTGAAGGTGCGCACACTTACGCTTTTTAATACGCTCTAAAGGCCATTAAATATACTTTCCTAGCGCAGAAATATTACAGCATACTAAATTTATTGGGTTACATTTGACTGTAACAGGCAACCGGGTTAAAGTTAGTGATTAGATGGATATTTAGAGATACGATACATTCACTTACATTCCATATTAAAGCATATGTTGCAATTATCGTATTTTCTAGTTTATAAGTAGTACATCCACATACGTTTACAGTAACTGAGAGCTGAATACGAAAACAGTTAGGAAACAATGTTAACTTCCCGTACTGCCCCCTCTAATGTCTCACGTAATTTACACAGAGAAGATTTTACGGCTTTCCTGTTTCCATTCTTTGCGAAGTTCAATTTATTATTTTTCTTTTCCAGATTTCCTGTGCACAGGAAGGCTTAGGTCTACATATTCCAGTATTGAGAGTCACATTTAATTTAAACAATAAACTAATGTGAAATTTAAAAACCGATAACTGGGTAAAGCCAGCTGCACTCATGCATAACTTAAAATACAATTAATAGACCTCACAATAACTACCTAGTCGGTCTAAATAATACCGAGAAAAGCAACTTTAAACACATAGTGTGTCAGGATATATTAACAATCTATCAAAATTAAAATAAACCGTCGCTTACACGTATAGGCCTATATTTCCTTTCCTACGTCACTGCCAGCACAACTATTTTTATACAAATGAAAGAAGGTTTTATTCTTAACATTAGACAGAGAGTTACTCGATTTTGGCGTCCATGCTTGGCATCTGGAATTTACGTGCCACCTTTTACGCCGATCTGTGTTTCAAGAAATCCGATAAAACTTCTAGCGACCGTGTCTGCTATTATTTGAGCAGTTTGGAGATGCACAATTTTACACTGTGAAACAATAAAATCACAAACTGTTGGCTGATTCAGTTCGCTGCACCAGGCAAATCGTACAACTGTGTCGTCAGATTGGGATTCAAAATGGCGGATTGTTCTGCTCCGTATATCTATACCCGGGCCGCTGAAACTTTGCACTTGACGTTTACAAATAACAAGTGAAGAGCAAGGAGCGCGAGGCGCCAGTCGCTAGGAACGGTCCAATCACAGCGCGGTAAACACTTCCGGTGATCACGTGCCGTGACGTCAACGTTCCCGCGTTGCCGGCTTTGTTCAGTTCTAACGTAAACAAAGTTGGTATCGTGTTTATCGCTTGTTTACGTTGTGTGTGCTTTTTCGCTGCGATTTGTTTTACTGTGAGTGGTTTAACTTGAGTTTCCGAGTTAAAGTAATTGGATGATGTCACCGAAAAGACGTTTTTCTAGTGACGTTTCCCAAGTAAGTTCACAATTTCGTTGGAATAAAAACTTCGAAGCTTATGCTCTGAGCAGGAAGTTCATTCTCGCTTCAAACGATCAGAAAGAAGTCTTTCCCCATTTCACTGCCGTTTTAACCTATAAAATTGGTATGGCGTGACGTGAAGAATTACTTAAGGAACAATAAGTCTTTCACAATAATAGAAGTGGAAAAGCTGTTGCACGAAGATATTGCCAATGTGGATGCTGCATCTCGGAAAAAAAGGTCGAGCACGTTGAAAAACTGATTTGGGCAGCGCAAACAATGGAAGGGATCATGAACAGTTAATTATTAGTCTTGGTGATGTCGATTTTGGCAGTGACGACAACAGTGAAGATGGGGAGGTAGATGTAATTGTACCATTGTCGCCGTAAATTGGTGAGTGAAAAGCATTCTGATTATAAAACGTGGAGAGAGAAGTTACTATCTTGATTATTGTTTATTTCGTATCTGTCGTGATCCAATGCTAATTTTCTACATTGCTTTACTCCGTTATTGAAAGCGTGTGCATTGTTGTGCTCTGGTCTTCATTAATATTCCGTTAATTAATTGCTGCTCGAGAACGAATCATTATTATGAACTTTTATTGCTCAATAGCTTACATTTAGGAGATGCAAATGAAAACCGTTTCGTTTACTGTGTGTATAGAAGCTAGAGTTGCAACGTCGCTAAAGCAGTGTAGCCAACTTCACTCGCCGTAATGCGAAACGTCAAGTGCAATGTTTCAGCGGCCCGGGTACAGTGCTTTACACACGACCAATACGTCACAGTCGCAGTTGCGTACTGCGACGGACGGCTCGGTCGCGCGAGGCGGGGGAACGGGGTCAGAGAATCGGTAGCGGGCGTCGGAGGGGGGGAAGGGACGCGGGAATCGTCTAAAGGGGCAGGGCGGAGAGGGGGGAGAGGAGCGAACGGCGAAAGGAGGTGCAGGAACTAAAGGCGAAGGAGAGCGCGGGGGAGGCGGGACAGGAAGCGGGGTCGAGGTGTGCGCGCTTTACGCGATTAAAGGCCAATTCACACTGTCCGTCACGTCAACGTCACGTCACGGAACCGTCACGACAAGTTGTATTCACACTGTCCGTCCGTGTCCGTCACGTCAATTCGTCCATCTCAATACGCGATGTTGAAAGTGAGGTTATGAGTGCCGATCTGTTATGTAGAAAGTCATAGTTTAATACTAGAAAGGGGGAACAACAACGCTAAATGTTATTAACGGCCAAAGAAAACTTTACAGTGTATGTTTTTGGCCAACTTACTGGGAACTGAAACAACATTTCAAAACATCGACATCTATTTTCAAGCGAAAAAATAAACATATGAAGACATCAAACCATACTTGTAAGAGCATAAATAGCGCCTGTATACTTTAACCATTACGATTTGCATGCTGACATTGTTAATACGTCGTAAACAACTGAATTTTTGTCTTTCATTAGAACTGACATTTTCATTTAATGTGTTATTTAATGAAAAATGCGTAATCAAATTACAATCTTATTCAAATAAACAGTTTGCTTCAGTCGTTTCTGTTACATTGTTACGTAACATAAACCATTTTTTGGTTTCAGATATCGGACCTCGATTTTAGGGGGACACTCAATTGACAAAAATGTTTAAGTCGTCATGAAACATTTGAGATTTACCCCTAAAACGAGGTACAACAACAACACAAAGATGAATAAGACAGATTTGCATATAAACAGTGCAATCGTCGACTGCAACATGTAATTCGCGTGACGAAAATAGGTTAACTTCCAATGTTAGCAGACGGCCGTTCCGTCAAAACATTCTTCTCGAGAAAGCTTGACGGACGTTGACGTGACGTGACGGTCCGGTGACGGGCAGTGTGAATGCCGGCATTAGAAATACATTGCGGAATGTTCTGACGGACGGTGACGTGACGTGACGTGACGGACAGTGTGAGTTGGCCTTAATGGAGGTGGTCTGTGTAGGAAGGTCTGCGTAGGTGTCGGCTGCGCGGAGAACCGGAGTAAGGGCGCCCAAGTGCGGGACACCAACTCCCAGACTGCAGGTCCGAAGGTAGGGAGGGGAGGGGAGGGGAGGGAGGTCCGGCACGAGCTGAGGGCACACGCCGAGGCACAGTGCACACGTCTGTCGTGTAGGGCGCCACAGTCCGCGGGGGAAATGCGCGAAGGAGGCAAAAGTTGCCAAGTAGGAGAGGGTCCCCTGGGAACGGGAGGCGGGGCACCGCCGTCCAGCTAACTGTCCCCAATTAGACGTATCGCTGGCACTCCGCAGTGGCCGAACACTCGCGTTCACGGCGTCATCGATCGACTCGCACTCTTTACGCTCGTAACTCGTCGGCGGTACTTCCGAGTTCGGCGACATTATCTAGACGTTCACGAATTACACTGAGTTTAGTGCACTCGATAAAAGTATTCGAGGGTGAGTGAAACGCTGCACGTAGAACGACCTCAGGAGACAGTCTACAAAATGGGAGTAAGTCTATTCCGAGAATAGGCTCGGGAACACTGGCCACTCGGACACACGGGAAGGCGAGAGCTCGACTCCGAGAGTCGCGAGGTGAGGAGGCCTGCAGCGGCAGCTGCGACGGGAACCACTCTTCCTGGCGTCACGGCGAGGACGCTGCACTATTGTGCACCGAGCAGGATACCAAGTCGCCGTGTACGTGAGCGAGGGTCACTGTAATGGTGCCGCGGCACAATGCACCGATACAGCTCCAACTGCGACGGACGTCATTTATCGCGTTTTCCCCGAGGATGAGCACCTGCGACGCGAATGGCTTGTTCGATGCAAATGCGAGGACAAAGTGAATGTCACCCCGTTTACATGGGCTCCCAAAACCGGATTTCGTAAACCGATTTCCCAATTCCGCTTTTGGTTGGTCATGTAAACACTCCAAAACCGATTCTGGAAATCCGCTTCTGTAAAGCGGTTTTCCAGTTCCACAATCGATTTTCGTGCCATGTAAACGCAAACGTTTCTGAAGCGTTCTCGGCTTGTCAGGTTGCGTCTTCTTGTTAAGAATTTTCGGCACATATGGAAAGAGTGATAGTTTCTAATATGATATAAAAGTATAATTGTTAGAGTGAACATAAATCTGTGTATTTAAATAAAGAAAAATAGCGATTGTGCAGACTACATAACGAACTGAATCAGCTGTTTTCCAGCCGCCATTTTAAGTGAGCTACGAAATCCGATTCAGGCTGTGCCGTGTAAACACGACAGCGAAAAACGGTTTTCGTCTTCCGGAAGATGTGTTGCATGTGAACGTAGTGTGTGAAATCTGCGCGTCGCGTGTGTGTTCAGCTCATTTTCGGTCTGAGGATTATGAACGGGATCTCAGAAATGAGCTTCTAGGGCTAACTTCGAGAAAGAAGTTATTGCCAACAGCAATCCCCTCCGTAAACATTCCGAGCTGGAACGGAGAAGAAATTGTAGAAAGTGTGCATGCAAACCAAAAGGTAAAAAGTCTTCACATACATAACACTTAAAATAACTGAAACAAAAAATTACTACGATATAAATGAATTCACACAAATGCAACATCTTTTGACGCTTTACTGTGTTGCTCGAGGACAATGAATGGCTCGCTATATTGTATAGGCGGTTAAATTTTAAGACTTAGCGTGATAAAGTTGGCAACGAATGCCGAATGTCGGCAATCGTGTCACGTTGGGATTGACCAATCGCGCGACTACTTAAATGTTTTGTCATGAAATCTTCGTTTTACAAGGGCAATTATTTTTACTGAGCGGACGAGGGCACATACGAGAACATGTCAACCGTAGAGGAGGAGCAGCATTGTTTATTTCCTTTATGATCTGTACAAAACACTAATCTACCGTATTCATTATATGTGGTTCAGATTTCAATATTATATCTTGTCAAAGCTTTTCTACCGTCCTGTTGGTGTTACCAACATAATCACGCGAAGACGCCGGAATAGAAAGTAAAATTTTACCGATATAAAGCTACATATTACGCGCTATATGCGGGTTTTGTTATTTGAACTATAAACCAGTTTAAAATAGTTAACATATCGGGAATACGTAAAAATAACGGCTATTGCTAAGCCTCTTGAAGCCATTATATCCAGGATGAAACATAAATTCACCTGAGCAACATTATTTATTGCCTATACAGTTAAAAATTTAGTTACTAAATTATCCCGGTGCTCTAGTGTGATTATGTTCGTAACATCAACAAGACGGTACAAAATTATTGCCGAGGTCTAATATTCAAATCTGAACCATATAAAATGAGTTGATTAGTGTTTCTATATACCTTGATACAGTCCGTCAAGGAAATAAATGCCGTTCCTCTACGGTAGACAGGTCTTATATGTTTTCCTATCCGCTCAGTATACGTAATTGCCTTCGTAAAAACGAAGATTTCATGACAAAACGTTTAAGTAGTCACGCAACTGTCGGCATTTAGTATCCGTTGCCAACATTATCACGCCAAGTCGCCGGGATAGGAACTAAAATTTAACCTTTGTAGTCTTTTATGCCATTGGTATTTAATAGCTATTGTCTATTTTTATCTGATTTTTAGTGAAAAATTAATGTAGTTGCCTAGTACTTGGTAATGAATTTTTCGATTAGAACTTCGTAAATAATTTTAGGAATAATAAAATTAAAGTTCAATTCATTTCTGAGGGATCCAGAAGTCGTGCACAACTCTGTGGAGCAAGAAATTTGCAAAAACGAGCTTTGACGACTTTAGACACTGTATCACCGAAAAAAAAAAAAAAAGTCGACTGATCTTCAAGTACAGATTCCGTTCACGAACTCACTGAAGTAGTGAATAAGGATTTGGAAATTAAGGAACTGAGGGCCGAGATTGAACTTTAAAAAAAATTAAATGCACAGAAGGAAGCGGCACTAAAAAAATGTGATGCCGCCTTACGAAGCAAAACGAACACTCTCCGACGTGTTCTTTTACTTAAACGGGCATGAAAGTCATCAGACGCGATAGAAAAAGTCAAGTTGCACAAAAGTGTGAATAATGTATTGTCAAAGTGTTTTACACCAGCCCAGATAAGATGCCTATTAAACGACAATAAAAGGGTACAGTGGAATTCAGAGGACATTGACATTGAGAGCTTTGTCGCCTAAAGCATATACTTATTTGCGAAAGCGAAAATTTTCTTTGCCGTGCAGGGCAACCCTTCAGAAATGGACGAAGGAGTTAAAATGCAGACCGGGTATTCTTAATATAAATCCTGCGTTTATTGAAAGCCAAGTCACACACGTTCACTACTCAAGAGAGACTAGCAGTTTTGACATTTGACGTTACGTTTGATGTTACGATTCGTCTGAAGACATAGTAGTCGGACCACATTCCAATATACAAGTTTGCATGATACGTGGGTCGTTTCCATAATGGAAACAACCAGTTTACTATGACTTTGACACTGTTATGACCAGCAATTTGCTTCAGAACATCATTAAGGCAGTAGAGGAATCAGGAATCTATGTTGTAGCTGTGACGTGTGATACGGGCGGATAAAATATAAAAGTATGGAAGGAACTGTCTGTCGATACGGATAAAACATATTTCGTAAATCCAGCAGACGATACCAGGAATGTATGGGTTTTCTTCGATGTACCGCATTCGTTAAAAGTTATTGCGGAACCATTCCTTGAATACAGGTATTACGCTACCTGATGGGTCAAAAATATGTAAGGCAGCTATACAGGAACTTGTGAAACATCAGAACAGGTACCTAACGATAACAAACCATATAACTGAAATCCACTTAAACGTAAGTGGACGAGCGAGGCAGAATGTACGGATGGCACCGCGCCTATTTTCAGCTGGACGTTGAAAGTAATTTTATCGAGCTGGTTAACGACGTCTTTGATGTCTTGAACTCCAGAATTCCAAAAGATGAATGTTCACCTCTGCGAAGTGCGTTTGGAATGAATCTCACAATGCAAGAAAATACTTTAAAGAGATTTTTAGAGATTTGTACAGCAATGCGCGTTGGCAATAAAGAAAGAATGTTGCCTTTCCAAAAAGGTTTCATAACTTCAATAAAATCTCTCTTTGGCCTTTTCGAAAGTCTGAAAAGTATGAAAGTCAGCTACATATTAACTTGTAGACTGAATCGAGATTGCTTGGAAATTTTTTTTTCTTAGGTACGTGGATTAGGTGTATTTTATAGCAACCCTACACCTTTTGAAGTAAGGAAGAGAATACGTCTCCTTATACTGACAGGCAACGCAAGTGATATTTCTTTCTCTGCGGACACGCCGGTTACTGGAGAATTAAATACGGAGTCTTCCCAGTGTGACGTCATCACTAGTGAGCTATGTGTAAATGTTGTTGACGAATCGCCACTACTGTACGAGAAATCCCAGAAACTGTCAATGTGGAACTAAATTTACTAACATATGTGGCAACAATGGGGGGTGACGCTATAATCTCAGATGTTCTTCGAGATGCGGTAAAATACATTGCAGGCTATATTGCATTCAAGTGCCACAACATTGATAGATCACTGGGTTTTCCAGCAGGAAAACGCGAAGGCGACCACGATGCAGACTGGATATCAATTACATCTCGTGGTGGTCTTTACACCCCGCCAGCACGGGAAAGCAGAGTGTCGCAATTTTTGAAGAGGAATTTTCTGCTTTTCACGGGAATGGAGTGCGTAAACAAAAAAATGTTATCAAGTCTCTGTGCTCTACTTAAAAACAAAAGTTTCCTGAGGTTCACGAAGCAGTTATTACTCTTTACGTAAAAACGAGAACATTTATAAGGATTAGGCATCTCAGTCGAGAAGCAAAATTAGAAGCAATGAAGGAAGGTGCCGCAAAGAGGAAGCAGTTACGGATTGCATCGTCGTCTGGTAAACGGCAATAAACGTCGACTACATTAACATTTGCTTCTTCATCTTTCACGTTAATTATAATTTATTTAATCTTAGTGTGTACAAAACCTGTGATGGCGCTTCTTTTGACTTGTACGAATGTGTATGGAACGTAACCGAAAGTAAAATGAACGAATAATACGCCCTGCGCGAGACGAGATTCTCCGAGGTGAGCTGTTATGCACTCGTTCCGAAATGCGTGTATACTGACTGGGGGACTCGGCATTAGTCTGTTTGCACAGCCACAGGGAGTCGCCACGATTCCAAAGGGCGTTTGTCACCGAGGTTCTCCTCTCGAGTTATCTGCCCAACAGTCTCCTCCACAGACTGCCTGACACGCTCCAGAATCGTCTTTTTAGCGTTCTCATAGCGGTCCCGACTGGGGGGGGGGGGGGGGGAGGTAACCAGGTCACAAATCAGATCCACGTGATCGTGGCACGATCATCGTGCCAGAGATGCCAACTTAGCTGTTTTATGGCTAGATCTGGCCATTTTGAAATGGCGTCTAGCCACTGTTTTTGAAAAAAAGCTACTGCTGGCATTCCTAGCCATTTCGCTGATATTATATAGCCATTTCTAGCCATTTTTATTATCGATAATTTTCATAACAAAAATGCACAACTCTGAAGTTTTTATTATCAATAGAAATGTATTTATTGATTTATTATTTTTAACGTTCCTCCAAAGTACGGCAAATGAAACAGCACTGTATCGAAACAGTGATACCTGGAAGTTTCGAGACAATCAAACAGTTGCGCATATCGATTCATTGTTTTGAAACATACAAACAATGGCCAGCAGGGTTGCCAGGTGTGGCGATTTTTCGCATTCTTGGCTATCTTTCTCTTATAATAGTAGCCATTCTAGCAGTCTGGCGACTGGCGGTTACATTTGGCTAGTAAAGGAATTGGTTGGCGACTTAATGGCTAGTTTATTTTACTTCAAATACAACGAATGTAAAGCAATCACGCTTTAGACATTGCGTCAATGATACCGGTTATACTTCGGTAGAATGCTGAGGAAATGTAGTCAACCTACACAAGTTCGCACAAACGTATTCAAGTATCATGGATGTGTGGGAGAGTGTCACAGAGATGTAAAGAAACTCAACTTACAGACTCTTGAAGATAGACGTATACTACCTCATTTACCCTACTTACGATGGTTCAAGAACAGGCTTTAAATGATATCTCGAAGTATACTACAACAACGTATGTAGGCTATGGCTCCCGCAGAGAGCATGAGGATAAGATTATATAAATTACAGCATGCAAGGAGGCATTTAAACAGCATTTTCTTTCCGCGTTCCATACAACAGAAATTCGTAACAACTGCTGCTGTGAAGCGAGCCCCTCGCTACGCATTGCACAGTGGTTAACAGTGGTTTACAGAGTATAATGTCGATGGAGAACAAGCGGTGATTTCCCAGTCATTCTCATGGCTGATTTTTCAGAGTGTAATGACGCATTATTACGAATCACCTCAAAGTATGAAATGCTTAGTGCATTATTATCAATTACCTCACCTCGAAATGTTGAGTGATTTTGTGTGTATTAAAGAAATGTTTGAAAGATTCAATAACTCTATTTAACATTTGTAAATATTTTTTTAAAGAAGATGAAAGTGATTGGTAATCGACCCTATGAAAGAGAACATGTCGTGTAAGTTTGATAGAATGATTCTTGAACAGTTTTGTGTTATAACTTTTATAAGTTATGAAATTAATAAATGTGATAGTTAAACGTAACAATTTCCGAAGTCTCTCTATTATATTTACAATGTGACAATATTTTGACTGCCTTCATTGTCAGTTGGTGGTGTGTCTGGGTTCAGTTCTTGGATAGACTCTGATAAATGTTTCTGTGAAGTATGAGTTTCCTTGGAAAGTTCAGTCTGATGCATAATAATGTTAACAGATTATAGGTTGCGATATTTGGCTATTTTTACTGATTAAAAGATGGTTATGTTTTGGCATTTTATTGATGAAAAGCTGGCGATATTTTGGCTACTTTTTGTTTAAAATTTGGCGACAGAGCAATAGGAAAACCTGGCAACCCTGATGGCCAGCACTGTGTAGTTGCACTTGCTTGGGAACGCTGTACAAGTTACAACAGTGTGGTGTGAAGTGTCTTTTTTTAACGTGTGTTAACATTGAGTGTTGAAAGAATACCGTGTGCTGTACCAGTGTTTTGTTACTGTGATAGTTAATTATCTAGCCATGCCGAAACCGCATTATACACAAACTTACATGAAGGAATGGGAAAATATGTCTGACTTCAAGGAATGGGTACAGCCAGTTGCAACAGACAAGTCGAGAGAATTTTTAGCCATGTGAACTTGGTGAAAAACAAACTCAGAAACAGACTTAAAACGAATACACTCTCTACTATTCTGAGTGTAAGGTATGGATTGAGACGCGAACATAAGTGTTGTTTTTGATATGAAATCCCAGAAGAAATACTGAAGCTTGTTGGTACGAATGCTACATACACGAGGGAGACCAGGAAAATCTGCAGCAGCAGTAGCAAAGAAAATGAGGATGAGGATGATGATATTTATTTTTGCTAGGTGAGTGTTTTTCACATTTTAATTGTTATGTATAAAACATAGAAATTATAATTTAGTCATTTCTGGCCATTTTTATTGGACTGTTTTGCCATTTTCTCTGCCTGATAGTTGGCAACACTGCATCGTGCAGCGAAGTGTTTAAACAGAGGTAGCGAGCTGAGTCGTCCACATTGTAATGCTCCAATATAGTCCCAGACCGGGGCGGCATGGCCCAGTAGACGCTACATCTTATTAATAAGTAGGTAGCACTGTCCCTCTCCTTATACAGTGCCAATATCGCAGGCGTCCAGGTTTTGGACTAGCTGTAGTCCCTAATTGTTTTTATGGATGTTTCCATAAAAGTCTTCTCGTCGTTCAGTGTGTGTTATTTAAGTTTTGCTTGCTGTAGGCGCAATAGGGTGAGTAGTATAATAAAAGGTTGTACGTTAAGGATTATGTCTATATGGCTTCAGTGAGTTTTCTAAAGAGCAGAATTTATTGTAAAGGTGGCGATGGGGCCGAGACAACCTGTCACGTAGTATGGCAGCCGTACTCCTTTAAACTCGATGAAAGGTTTCTTACTTTTAACGATAACATCGTTCATAATTCTTCCAGTTTATTAAATCTATAGCTATAGCTATAAATGTGAATGTCTGTTCGGTGTATGCTTATCACGTCCGAACGACAAGACACAGAGACTTAAATATTTGTACAGTTACTAATTTTACCTGAGGAAGGTTTTAGGCACGGTTTTATAGCGATACGATAGATATTTAGCAATTTAAGAGTATAACGCGAAATGCAGAACAATAATTACTCTTTGAAAATTATATTTACTCTTTGAAAATGGTTTTATTGGTTGCATTGTTGCTTGAGGGTTGATGATACCAAAAGGGTGGAGTATATTGGGATGGAAAGTAATCGGTGTATATAAAATTCTATGTGTGTATGTGTTAATATTTCGCTCTGCAGCGAAAAATACAGAACGCAAACGAATGGTCTGTGTGTAATTGTTGTCTGAAGTCTCCCGTTGTACACCATAGCAGTTCCATACCGATAGCTATAACATGGTGGAAGATATGGTGGTTGAAAGTCGTCAAATTATAAAAAAAATTGGGACTGATGTCCAGCGATGACGTTTGCGACTCTACCACAGTCTAACATATACAGTCCCGACACTCACTGCTGTAAAAGTTGTTACCAACTGACAATTGCTGCGACGCTAGCGCTCCTAGCGGTGGGCAAGCTGCCGAAGGAGTGATGTTTGTTTATAATCGCTTTTGTACGTAATTAACGAAATACGTACTATAATTTTTGCGGTACAAGCATTTTTCAAACATCGAGAGACAGACATAATTCGGAAATTAACATAAAAACAGCCTCATTTAAATGAATCAAAGGTATAAAGAACACCACCATCATGAATAAATACTTACGAATATGTGTATATTTGCAGCTTATTTCGCTGAAAGTAAGTTGCATATAAACATAATGGTATAATAAATCTCTATTATGGTATGTTCTTACTATTACAGCCAGTTTTTGACGTGTATCAATTCGGAACGGATTCTAATGATTCTCACATTTTTACACGTCACTCGTCTTTCTTCTACGTGCATATTCTTTGAAGTGTAATTACTTTAGCTTTAAAAAACCAATGTTTTGATGATTCTTGCCGTTTCAGATGGTTCAGATGTAGCAACAATTGTGGAATTGGGCTTTTCTTTGTTGGAAAACAATTTGGTTACTTTTATCGTTATATTGCCATGTCTGTGACGTTTTTCCTTCAGCTACAGCTGTGATGGTTGATTTGGTATGTTAAATGTCCTAATTATTGCATTATATATACGTTTCCTATGTTCCACCCTCGCCGATTTTACTGGAATTTTAATGAAGAATACTGAACGTTCCTGCTTAGAAATTGACGTCTCTCTGCCAAAGGTCATGTCTCCTGGGGTTTCCTAGGCATTTTTATTTTTAATAGAAAATGATATTACTCATTTAAAGCCTGTATGTTACAGGATGATTGTAAATTAACTGTCCTGTAATGCAACGTTTCGTACCTTATCAGGGATCTCATGAAACTTAACAAAGACACATGGGTAGCTATTTTTGAATTATTACCTATTTATAAAGCACTACATACGTTCCCTAATGTAAAACGTATGCTGAAGTCAATCTAAACGATACTATTCGCACTCAGCAACTACCGTATTCAGAAACGTAGCTTGCCGTCCGCTTGGAGCGCTGCTATCGCAGCGTATAACAAAAATCTGTGGGAGTGTCGTGACTGTATATGTTAGACTGTGACTCTACAGCAAGGAGGTTACATACAGCGAAACGTGATGCCACAGATCATATCTTTGGTATATGCTTGCTACAATGTCTTCAGCTCTTGCGAATACGGAAACGACCAGGGGTTTAGCAGTCTCCCCAGCACACCGTCGCAGCTGTAACCAAGCGACCAATGATATGGCGCTCCAGAAAAGACTCTGTGTTTCACGCGCATGCATATGAACACTTGTGCGATGTATTGCAATAATATTCTACCTACGTGTTCGCTTTTGTTGCCTCTAGTTTGGAAACGGCCAATTATACTTCATTCTCGAAAGATGTGTTTTAACACATGATTATGACGTCCAGTGTTTATTTTTTCGTATTGCTGTTTTATTCAGTAAACTCACAATCAGGTGAACTAAGCGCATAGCATTCGAATGCACAGAACTAGAATTCTGTCCGCAATATCTGCACTCAAGACAAGTGATGTGGGAACAGCGCTGCAGGACATATAGCGCCAAGCGTATTTTAAGCATTATTAACACGTTATTGCATGCGGATAACTTTCAAAAGTATCGTAAAACTATGTAGACATGTTAATAGTCATCTTAAAAATTATATTCATTGGATGGAGTTGGTTTACACACGCGAAGATCGAGAGTGTGATGGTTTTTTTTTTTTTTTTTTTTTTTTTTTTTTTTTTTTTTTTTATTAGAATTGAATTTTTTCCCCCAGGACGGAATTGACAGCCATCCGTATTCCTTTTGTTTTCTACAGCTGTTAAACGAATGTCTGTTCGAATTAATTATGTTTCAAAGAAGCACATAGACACAGAAAAAGAAAAAAATCTTCCAGCAAAAGACAAACTTACACAACTATTTTCAGTCTTTGCTTATCGTTTTGCTTTTTTCATTGCAAGGAGGCAGTTACCTACAGCGTTTTCATAATCTTTATTGGGTAAGTTCAAAGGACAAATAGGAAGCAGTAATTAGTATGGAATGAATCAAATTTGTAATAGTTTGAAAAATAAGTCACTGTACAGATAGTTTCTCCTTTAGGTGCTGAGTTCAGTCTTTTGCTGTTGTGTCTCAATTAGGAACAAGAGACTGATAACCCTTCTGTTTAGTCCCGTTAAAAGTCCCAAAACAACAGACATTAGGTAGCTTTTGTTATAGGAAGTTTTGATTTAGTCACTAATGAAAGTCCATGTCCATATACCACCAACAAACCTAAAAAAATTTGGAGGAAATTAAGGACATTTGGGCAAACAATCTTGGAAATTATACAAACCTCACACATTCACTCATAACGAAATAATGCACAGCCAATTTTATTTTTTTATCCTCTTAATTACATTTTGTATAAAATTAAGGAAAATGAAATCATCAGAAGTGAAACTAAATCAGTATAGGATCTTGTTGACGTCACTGGAGCAAATTGAAACTCAACCTTTATTCTCTTATAAACATTAGACGATCTACATAAAGTGAAATGTTATGAAAAACAGGCGATGCTGAAGGAATTAGATTAGGTAATGAAACAATGAAGGTGGTAGATGAGTTTTGTTACTTGGGTAGTAAAATAACATGCGATGGTCGCAGTACAGAGGATATAAAATGCAGAATGGCAATGGGAAGAAAAGCATTTTTGAAAAAGAGAAATTTGCTAACATCGAATATTAATTTAAGTGTAAGGAAATGTTTTCTGAAGGCATTTGTGTGGAGTGTTGGCTTGTACGGGAGTGAAACATGGACGATAAGCAGTGTGGACAGTAAGAGAATAGAGGCTTTTGAAATGTGGTGCTACAGAAGAATGATGAAGATTAGGTGGGTAGATCGCATGACTAATGAAGAGGTACTGAACAGAATTGGTGAGAAAAGGAATTTTTGGCATATCCTGACTAAAAGAAGGGATCGCTTGGTAGGACACATTCTTAGACATCGGGGAATCGTAAAATTAGCATTGGAGGGAAGTGTGTGGGGTAAAAATCGCAGAGGGAGACCAAGAGACGGGTATAGTAAGCAGATTAAAGTGGATGTAGGTTGCTGTTCTTATGAGGAGATGAAAAGGCTTGCTCAGGATAGAGTAGGGTGGAGAGCTGCATCAAACCAGTCTCCGGATTGAAGACCATAACAACAACAAATTCCATTTTGTATAAAATTAAGGAAAATGAATAATACTGGAATAAAAATAAATCAAGGTATGTATCATCAGAAGTGAAACTAAATCAGTATAGGATCTTGTTAACGTCACTATTTAACACTGGAGAAAATTGAAACTCAACCTTTATTCTCTTATAAACATTAGACCATCTACATAAACTCAGATGTTATGTAGCTAAAGCTGGTGGTGTTTAAACATACGGTAATGGCCTAACGTGTCCATACTTGTAAAAAAGAAAAAAAATACTACATGTCCAGCCCAAGTACTAAGTGGCAATTAGTTTCGCGTTTACTGCTTTTCAATATGGCGTCGAGCGCAACGCTTGGTAACATACAGATCAAAGGCGCCGCCCCCAGCTTTCCCTTCTGTATGCTGCCTATTCTGTGCCCTGGTGGTTTCCGTCCACCGCCTTCTAACGCGCGGCCGCGGCGCCCGTCCACCGCCTTCTAGATACGCGGTTTCGCAGTCGACACGTCAGCGGCGGAAAAACACGCTTCCGTTTTGTAGCAGAACAGTCTGCACCGTTCTCGACCGGTGTCGGTTCTTCTACGGCCTTTCGAATGCATCGGACTCTGACATATTCGTGTATTACTAAACTTGAACTTTCGCATACAGTATCGATCGCGGACATATATTTCTAGAATGGAAAACTCGCCTCTTTGACTGAAACCTAATGCCGCCATCTTGTTTCACTTCACGTCAGAAGTTTCTGCATAGTGCTACCATGATCTTCTCAGACGAAATGACGTTCTAAGCCTTACTAGGTGGTTTAAACGTGGTTCACATTTGAGTTAATTCTCCTGTAGTAGTTTAATGTAACACATACAGCATTAGAACATCCGAATGATGAAGATAGTGCTGTCCATGACAAACAGCTGCTTTGTAACATCCATACTACAGAAAGAAAAGCCAAAGCTGGAAGAACTTGGTAACACACTGCTCACCCACTCTTTAAACCCACATCCTTTCCTTTTCCCTCTCCTTCCCTGCTCTTTGCCTGAGGAAGCAACAGATGGTTGCGAAGACTTGCTTTCATGTGTGTTTGTTTTATTTATGTTTGATGTCGCATACCTGTGCTCCTTCGCCTGGTAAGTAAACGTCATATATATACTAGCTGAAAACCCGGCGTTGCCTGGGTATTTATTTATTTATTCCTGCCATTTTCAGGTATATAATAATTTGTATAAGGGCTGTAAGTCTGTAAAATCTCTTGGGAATACAATTGGTAGTAAAGAAGAAATAGATTAAAAACTTGGTGCGTGATGGGGCGGTTTTCCATGAAGGTTACTGTTTATCTGCTCATATCTCATGAACTACGTGTCGTACTGTGATACAATTTAGAAGCTAAATTCAACTAGATATGCGTATACCGTCTGTAAAATTTCCTGCTGCTATAATTTGTAGTGATCAATTTATAAATTGTAACGTCATACCGAGAGCTGTAGTTTTATCCATGAACAGCGGAAAAATAGTATGCGAGAAACTTTTTTCCTTTGATCATTTTGCTATGGTTGTCAGCGAAGAAAATTTTTAATAAAGGTTCGAAACTATGTTTAAAGTTTGTTGCAAGTCGCTAAGTACTGTCATTCTCATACAGTGTATTTATAAAGTCTCGCCGCATTATATGGCATTTCTCGCGATTTCTATTCGTTATGACGTCATATCTTCTGAACCATGTGCCGTAAGTCATTCTTAACCATGCAGCAATTGTTACCTCACAGTAAGGAATTTGTGTACCAAATTTGGTGGAAATCGTTCCTATGGTTTAGGAGAAAATGAGCAGCATTGTCGCAAAATGCAGCAGTTTTTCGCGCATCTCATTGTTTACGGTGTCATATCTCGTGAATTATATATCGTATGTGATTCTTACACTTACGGCGACCGTCCTCATGGATTGAAGCTTACGGGTACAAAATTTCATAAAGATTGGAACAAAACTATAGATTTGTATGGAACACGTACAAACATACGGACACTCTGCTTTATATAGTATGTCTCACCTAACGCTGCCACCTCATATATCTGTGGAACGACAAAAGATATTCACAAACGGTTTTCACCAACATGAACGTACGGCAGGGGCCCAAGAAACTAAATACTAAGCAAAATTTTAAAACTTTTGCAAATATTATTTTCAATACAAACTTGTGTTTTTTTTAATGGATACCGCCTATTTATTGGTATGGAATCAATAGCATAAAAAGTCACATAAACAATGGCATTTATTGCATCGCAATACGCCAATTACATCCCGAGATATTGCGACGCGAAGTTGACGCTTGGAATAAATTAAGCGCACAGCTAGCGCACGTCCTGAGACTCAAGCGTCTATGTCAGGGGCTCACACAATGGGAAGGTAAGAACAATCCACGAAAATGAACAAGAAACACTTCCAACGCAAAGTCACGTTTTTCACATTATAAATATGTGTTTACTGTAACGAAATTACACGTAGAGCTACAATCAGAGATAACACTCGTGGTTTCACTGTTATAAGCACATTTACTAGTGCCCTGTCACCCACAGAAACTGTATTGTTTTGCATTACATCCAGCATAGAAAATACACCCAAATCTTGACCATTGAAACTGTGTTACGTCAACATATGTTCGAAGTGCCGTCCGTTTGCATCAACACACGTTTGGAGACGTTTAACGAGAGAGTGTTGCACAGATTGTAGAGTTTCTACAGATATTGCCACACACTCTACTGTCGTTGAGGTACCTCGATACATTCTGTATCTCACTGCGGCCCAGAGAAAGAAGTCTAATGGCGTCAAGACAGGGGACATCGCACAGTACCTCCCCGCCCAATCCACCTATTTGGAAATGTCGCTTCTAGAACGTCTCTGGCAACTTTTTCAGTGTGTGCGGGACATCCATCATGTTGGAACCATATCGACAGTCGAGTTTCCAATCCTAGATCCTCCATATGGAGCGGTAGTGTGTGTTGAAGAAAAGATGCATATCGCCTTCCTTTTAATGTTCCACAGTAAGGGGACCTTACAGTTAACAATGATGCCACACTAAACAAGGACCATTTAAGTAAATTAGAATTGTATGGGGTCACGGAAAATGCTGCAAAATGGTTCAAGTTGTACCTCACTAACAGGAAACAAAGGGTGTCAGTGCAAGGGACTAGTGAATTAAGCCAACAGTCATCATCAGATTGGGAAGAAATTACATGTGGATTTCTACAAGGATCCATGTTAGGGCCATTGCTTTTTCTTGTGTACATTAATGACCTCTCATCAGTTACACTACCAGAAGCAGAGTTCGTTTTGTTTGCAGATGATGCAAGTATTGCAATAAAAAGTACATAGAGCATAGTGATAGAAAGGTCTGCTAATGATATTTTCATGAACATTAATAAATGCTTTAAAGCCAACTCATTGTCATTAAACTTTGAAAAGACTCACTGCATGCAGTTCAGAACATGTAAGAGATTTCCCGCCGGCATATGCATTAAGTATGAAGAAGAGTAGATAGCAGAGGTTGACAGTATTAAATTCCTGGGGTTACAGCTTCATAATAAATTCAGTTGTGAGAAGCACACCACAGAACTGCAGAAACGACTCAACAAATCTGTATTTTCAATACGACTGTTATCAGACATAAAAATAACAAAGCTTGCATAATTTGCTTACTTTCATTCCCTAATGTCATATGGTATAATATTTTAGGGTAACTCTTCGAGTCAGTCAAAAGTCTTCAGAGTCCAAAAACGTGTAATACGTATTATTTGTGGAGTATATTCACGGACGTCCTGTAGAAGCCTCTACAAAGAACTGAGTATATTAACTACTGACTCTCAGTATATTTATTCCTTAATAAAATTTGTCATAAATAATATATCCCTTTTCCCAACTAACAGCTCAGTTCATACATACAATACTAGGAATAAAAATGATCTACACAAGGACTTAAAAGCACTTACTTTAGTTCAAAAAGGGGTCCACTACTCAGGAACACACATTTTCAATAATTTACCATCTAGTATGAAAAATTTAGCTACAAATAAAGATCAGTTTAAGAGGAACCTAAAAGACTTTGTAGTGGCCAACTCCTTCTACTCCACTAGTGAATTTCTAAATTGTACCAAATGATGCATGCACTCATACTATATTAGTATTATTATATTATCAGCAAAAAAAAAAAAAAAAAAAAAAACCTATTATTTATGTATCTGTATTTATATTAAAAGTGTATGTATTTGTATTTATATTCGTAGTATTATCTGTTATTCAACTTGTAAATTTTGTTTCTGGACACGTTCCATCCCCTTAACACGGAACGAACAACTGATCTAATCTAAACTCCACTGTCGTTGTAAATGAAGCCTCGTCCGTGAACAAAGTATTGCTTAGGAGTACTGGATTACCTTGCAACTGCTGAAGTGCAAAATGACAGAATGTAATGTGGGATGCAAAGTTCTTGGTGCAGTGAGATAGGGAACGGATGAAACCGATGCCGATGCGAGATTCTGCACAAACGACTGTGGCTTGTTCCTACATCTCGTGCAATCTGTCGTACAGCTACCTGAGGATTGTGCGCTACAGCAGCCAGAACAGCAACTTCGTTTCCATTGCAGTCGCTGGCGTCGTACGTCGACGTTTTGTGGGAGTCCAGCTTCCTGTTTCCGCGAGTGTCTTGCAGATGTTGCCAGTGCTTCGACGTGACGGACACCGCCTATCTGGGTAGCGATCAGCATACAGTGCAGCCACAGCTGCGGTTGCATTTCTGTGACATTCGCCATAAATTAACATAATATCTAGTTTCTCTTCATTACCGAAGGTCGGCATATCGACTAGATGAAGGCAAATGTAACAAGTCACACGAAAATACGAGGCGCGTCCAGAAAGTAAGTTCCGTTTGGTTATACAAAACGAACGTGTACAGATACAGAAAAAATGTTGATAGTACAAAAATCTACAAATGTTAAACTACTTTTCTACATAGCTTCCGAAATTTTGTAGGCAGTTGTCATAGCATGGCACAAGGTTTTGTGTGCCATTTTCACACAATGTTGCCGCCTGTGTATTCAACCATGTGGTGACATCTTCTTTCAGCTCGTCATAAAAAAAAAAAAAAAAAAAAAAAAAAAAAAAAAAAAAAAAAAAAAAAATATGTTCAAATGTTTGTTAAGCTTATGGGACTTAACTACGGGGTCATCAGTCCCTAAACTTACAAACTACTTATGAACTACTTACGAACTAGGACGGAACAAGTATCCATGCCCGAGGGGGGATTCGGACCCCCGACCGTAGTGGCCGTGCAAACCTGGACTGGAGCGCCTCGTCATCATCGTTGAAGTGTTGTCCACCAAGGTCGGATTTTAGGTGTTAGAATAGGATTACTGTCAAAAGATTGTTTTCTCCACGATAATGCCTGACCTCACACACCGAATGTGGCCAAACAGTTCTTACGGAAATTTCAATGGGACCTGTTTGATCATCCTCCATACAGCTCGGACCTCTCTCCTAGCAACTTTCATCTCTTCTTACACCTAAAATCTGCCCTTGGTGGTCAACACTTCAACGATGATAAAGAGCTGTTACCACACGGTTGAATACACAGGCGGCAACCTTCTGTGAAGCATGCATGCAAAAACTTGTGGCACGCTATGACAAGTGCCTACAAAATTTCGGCAGTTATGTGGAAAAGTAGTTTAAGAGTTGTAGAATTTTGTGTAATAAAAATTTCTTCTGTAACTGTGTACATTTTCATTTTATTACCAATCGGAACTTACTTTCTGGACGTGCCTCGTAGGTTTTAATGCGGAAACGTATGTGAATAAAGGCTAGTCTACACGACGACACCAGGTTGCGAAACTCGTTGCATGAAATGAATTGCGCGCAACTAGTTTCGTGTATGTCTGTAGACACGGCGCCAATACCATACACTTCAGTTTCGTTGTTTTGTGAGTGCCTTAGTCGCCGTAAAATGAAAGTTTTGGTACCTGTAAGACTTGCGGCGAATCTATTGCTTGTCTGTGTGAAGTCGATGCATAAGACTAATCATAAAAAGAGTAAGAAACGTGTTTGGTTAAAAAAAGACGTCAGATCTGTTGCTCAGCGACCTTGCTGAAAGAAATTGCGATTGAAGACCCTAGAAGTTATTTTCATCAACTTAGAATGTCAGAAGAGCAGTTAACGTTCCCTTTAAACAAAGTTAGTAATGCAATAAAGAAACAAGTTACCGTTATGTGTGAACCATAGTTACCAGAACTGAAATTACAAATTGCATTACGTTTCTTGTCAAGTAAATATTCTTCTCTGAGTACTTGTACCGTGTTCCGAAATCCACAATTGCCATAGTTCGTTTGTATAGGTATTTCAAATTGGATGTATTTTAGTCTGCAATTCACTAATCGTCAACCCGTCAATATTTAATTTCACAAATAATTGCGGCTGTCTGCTGATGATGCTGTGGTGTATGGGAGGGTGTCGTCTGTAACTGACTGTAATAGCATACAGGTTGATTAGACAAAATTTCTAGTTGGTGCGAAGAATGGCAGCTAGCTCCCAATGTAGAAAAATGTAAGGTGATGCGCATGAGTAGAAAAAACAATCCTATAATGTTCGAATACAGCATTAGTAGTGAGCTTCTTGATGCGGTCACGTCGTTCAAATATCTAGGCGTAACATTGCAGAGCGATATGAAATGGAACGAGCATGTAAGGACAGTTGTGAGTAAGGCAGACAGCCGACTTCGGTTTACTGGGAGAATTTTGGGAAGATGTACTTCACCTGTAAAGGAGACCGCGTATAAAACGCTTGTACGACCACGTCTCGAGTATTGCTCAAGTATTTGGGACCCGCAGCAGATCAGTTTAAAGGAAGACATAGAGGCGGTTCAGAGGCGAGCAGCTAGATTTGTTACCGGTAGGTTCGACCAATGCGCGAGTGTCACGGAAATGCTCCGGCAACTCAATTGGGGATCGCTGGAAGAAAGAGGACGTTCTTTTCGTGAATTTCTGTTAAGTAAATTTAGAGTGCCGGAATTTGAAGCTGAGTGTAATACGATCTTGCTGCCGCCTACTTACATTTCGCGTAAAGATCACAAAGACAAGAGAAATTAGGGCTCGTACGGAGGCATATAGGCATTCTTTTTTTCCTCGTTCTATTTGGGAGTGGAATAGGAAAGGAAATGCCTAGTAGTGGTACAGTGTACCCACCGCCACGCACCTTACGGTGAATTGCGGAGTATGTATGTAGATGTAGATGTAGAAGAGCACTAACACGCCGTTGAAATCGCACAAACACTTACTCAACGCATATATATTCAAAAACCGAATCATTTGTCCCGTTTCCCCATTTATGTTGTATTTTGTTCTGTATTGGTCATAACCTAACCTAAAATCACGCGCAATCAGTTTCGCCAAAGTTGGAAGGTGCCGAAACTGTTTAGTTTCGTCAACGAGTTGCGCGAAGGCCTGCTGCGCATGCGCATAGACCAGTAGCGCAGTTTCATGAAACGTAGTGTCGTCGTGTAAACTAGCCTTTACGTTACAGTTTGAGAGCAGTTGAGCAGAGCGGATTAGGAGACACCTGTGCACTGAAGGCAGAGCGTGCCGCGGTCATATTGGTTTGTTTACACCAGGATACAGCCAACCCCTGCTCTGAGCACAGTACTGCATGCGATACATTACGTCAGAAACTGTGACGTCGTTGCTAACCACTACAAGCTACGTATTGCAGAACGTGTGAGGTTTACAAACGTGAAATCACGTCTGTTACCGCTAATTGTACCTCTAGTTGTCATTTCGCAACAATAAACTGTGGTGTCGCACAAGTCCAAAGTGCGCGCCACGTACTTTCGCCGCGCGCCGCCATGCACGCACGGCGCGGCGTTCTTACGACGTCAGCCACGAGCGCCCTCTGCTACAACTCCGCTCGTGGCCACCACTGAACTGCATCGTTCACTTGGGACTGAGATAGGAACCAGTAAAGAACTTCGGAATCAGATAGGCACCAGTGAAGACTTGGCTATCGTACAGGCACTAGGCAGGCCTCTAGCTCTACTATGTATTATCACTCTGCAGCACTGAATTGTGTAAAAGTTAAGTATTGTATAAATTCTGTGCAATATATATCTCATTCTAATTTACTCTAGTGTTTTTTAGTTTCTGGCTGCTCCCCTCCGTACCTGCACCAGCGTGCTATCTTTATTCCTGTGTCGGTCTCATTCCACTCGGCCACCGACACCTACGACGGAAACGAGACACAAAAGCGGCGACGAGGCTGGGACACAAAATAAACATTATGCGCAGGACATCCTACATTCTGATACGGCAATGTTTGACACATTATAACAGGTGGATCAGTTCAAGTAAGGTACAGCTCAAGAAGGGACTAAACTATCCCCCTTTAAGAGTGCCGTCAATGAAATGGGTCAATGATGTGTTGCCATACAGTACCACATCATACATCAACACTCCACTGACGTCATTCAGATCACGATTACCGGCAGCCGCGGGGGAGTAGCCGAGCAGTCTAAGGCGCCTTGCTGCGGAGCGCGCGGTTGCTCGCCGTGGAGGTTCGAGTCCTCCCTGGGGCATGGGTGTGTGTGTGTTTGTCCTTAGGTTAGTTTACTTAGGTTTAAGTAGTTTGTAAGCTACGGACTGATGACCACGCAGTTTGGTCCGATAGATTTACAGACATTTGAACATTTTTTATTACCGGCAGCGTGAGGTTCACGCCTGAGACTCAGGACGTGCGTGAGCTGTGCGCTTAATATTTATTTCAAGCGCCAACTTAGCATCGCAATATCTCGGGATGTAATTGGCGTATTGCGATACAATAAAAGCCATTGTTTATGTGATTTATCATGCTATTGACTGCATACGAAAAAATAGGGGGTGTCCATTTAAAAAAATACAAGTTTGTGTTGAAAATAGTATTTGTAAACGTTTTAAAGTTTCGCATAGTGTTTCGTTTGTTAGGCGCCTACCGTACGTTCATGCTGGTGAAAACCGTTTTTAAATATCTTTTGTTGTTCCAGAGATATTTGAGGTGGCAGCGTTAGGTGAGACACCATATATATATATATATGGGGGGGGTGTAAATGTAGGATTAATGGGTCATGAAAGTTTTGAGATATTTGGTAACAACCTGTAGAAACGACGCGTCTTTATGAAGTAGTAGTGTACATTAACTATGGTGTATTGTGGAGGATTGTTCCGATAGCACAATTTGAGAATGCTTATCGTACTGTTGGCTCCTAACCAGTCTTGTTTTTTCTTTTCAGGTGAGATATCGAAGCCCGCGGCCTAGCAGAGCGCATGCAGGATGCTCAGGCAGCAGTAAGTACGGCACCTGAGAACAGAATAATGTATCAGCAGGCACGCGGATCTTCGAGCAGCGGTGGTTTCTACACACGACTGTGTATGTTTGCATTCAGTTATTTTATTCTGCCGGTAGATGAATGGACGGGTAAAAATTCAACGTTACCTGTCGTTTTTATTTACGCAGAAATTGCATTTCGTCAAGTCGACGCCGATCTTATTTGTTTCTATACACGGGAAGCAAAGAAGCGCTTAGTCTGCATAACGTAATGTCCAATGAAAACACACCTTCTCGTATGTTTTTTTACCTTCCCTCACGACACGTGATTATCTGGAGACTACTAAGTCCTACTTCTACATCCTTTTCTTTTCTCGAAGATGTAGACGGAATTTTCCAACCCCCAGTACCTCAGGTGTGGATAAAGCTGGAAGCCTGAATTTTCGGTTTCCAGGAGTATATACTGTAACTAGCTACGTTTTCAAATTATGCTATTCTACACCATATAGTTTACGTAGGGGAGACCAGGGCACATTTTCCACCTTTTTACATTTTTATTTTTGTACTTTTTATTTTTATCGATTTTGCGGTAAACAGCGGATCATTATATTTCCTACACCTTTATTTACAGTCTTGTACAGATATTTTTGAAAATAGTAAATATCATTCTTGGTAGCAAATGGTTTTGTCTGACCATGTTGAATTGGAAAATTTGTCCCGTATGAGGGGCATGTATTCCAGCTTACTTAAAACGTACAGGGGCAAATATTCCAATTATACTTTCAATGTTAAAACAGAGATAATTATCTTGATTTCACTGAATACGCATTTTTATCATGAATTTACAATATATTACAAAAGAGGATAGTAAAAAATAGCCACATTAAATAAAAACAAATGCTATTTAACGGTTTTACAAAATATGTGACTTAAATATTTTACAAATACAGACATTTTTAACAATACTTATACTGGTTGTCTGGATGACAATGTAAGCAAACAAAACATGGAACATCCCCTTTCGTACAGTCTCCATGCGCCCATTTCGTGCACTGTACACACTTTTCATTTGCTTTAGACTTGGCGTAAGACTCAAAGCAATAAGGAATATGTGCCCCATATGCACTCGGAAAACGTGCCCCGTCGCCATATTCGGAACTGTAACACTACATCCATGAGTAACAGTGTAAGCTATTTACAAAAGAAATGCACAGTTACGTGAAGAAAGAAACCCACTTTTAGTGTGTACAATGTCAAAATAATAAGTTTATTGCTAGAATGTTTATTTTAAGTTTCAATAAAAACGCGAAATTTTACTCACATTTGCAAAAATGACGAAAACAGCCCTGCCGACGTTGTGACTACTGGTACAACACTGACTTTCGTAAATGAAGCGTGCTTTGTTGCTACTTCCTACAGTGTCGCCGGTGGTAACATCTAGAGGTTTCTTTCGAAAATAAACGGATTTTTGAAAACTTGCCCCTATGGAAGGTCTCCCCTAATATTAGCAGTCGAAAATCGCTAATTGTGTCACTCACTGACTCCCGAACATCAAAATTCTAAGGCACTTCTAGCAGACACACAAACGTCAAATTTGTATTTAGATAAAGTAGTATCTGCAAACTTGCCGTTTAGAACACCGTATTGCCGGTGGTCCAGCGGTAGCGTGTTCGATTCCTGCCGCTGTAACATTTTTTTTTTTTTTTCATTTTAATGCAGCCGTCACCTTTCTATTAAGTAAAGAATCGTCAGAAATGACATCATATACCTGACTGGAGAACGGAGAGTAACTCGTAAGAGGCAGCTTAAACTGCTGCAAATGGAAACAGAACCAATGACGCCTACGTTCTAGCTTTATTTCAGTTAAAAATGTCAAAACTGTTGCTCGTAATGCCGAAAAGTCCGTCACAAGACGCGGGTCAAAACCTTCAGACCGGTAGCAAAAGCAACAGGGTGATTCTATTTACACTTCGGTAAAATCAGACGTGACGTCATTATGACGTATCCACACTATCGAAGTCGACTGGAGCAATGATCGACTTGTGTGGTCGTTCTAGACGCAAAACTGCGGTTGCAATTGTAGCAGACGAATTAAAGGAGTAGCTGATAACATCTTCAGTTGGTAATGGTATATTCATTACAGTTTCGAAAGCTATAACTTTACTTTATTTTTTTGAAAGTAAGAAGCTATAAACTTTCCGAAAAAGGACCTACACTGTGAGGTCTGAAACGTTATTCAGCCGAATCTGATGTTGTCATCGTGGCCCATTTGTGAAGGTTGTGTTTAAAACTAATGGAAACTTTTTCTCTAAGCGAAAAATGCTACCGAGTTGCATTGTAGTACGGAGTCTACATTAAACTAAGAGGACAAAATACGGTTACCAGGCTGTGAAGCGACAATGTGTACTTGGACATGTCAAAATATGCGATATACAAAAACAGCATATAGTCGCCGTAGGTATATGTATGTTTTCGCCGAAACTATAAATGAAATACAGTCATTTGTAACAGAGGCTCTGCGAACATCAGGTAAAACATTTCGTAAAACTGGGTACTCATCTACGGCCAAGTTGCTGCAACATGCTAGTTCTTTTCTTTGAAAATGTGTGAAGTTGTCGTTCTCTAAGGCTCGGTCTGCGTTATTTCTGACATAATTTTCAATTTACATTTAGTGAAATTGCCATCAGTGCTTTCCAAAACATGATACCAATATTAAGTAAGGCCTGGTTCTGTCACTAAACTACGAAGGAAAAAAGTATGCAGTTCAGAAAGAATATCGGATTAAGCGTGTTGTCCCACCCGAAACCAGCGTCTCGAACGATCGCAAAAGTCGATGCGCCGCTCTTCTGGACGTCGATAGTGTGGATACGTCATAATGACGTCACGTCTGATTTTAGCGAAGTGTAAATAGAATCACCCACCACAACACGGCAGAGACAGGGAGACGCCATTGATGTGGGACGAGTGGATATACACAGTACAAGAAATCGGCTTCGGGTGAACTCGGTTGTTTGTCACGTGACCACCCCCACTACTGCCGCCCGCCGCTGCTGTTTATGTTCCGCCATATTTGAATCGTATCGTGCCTCGTGTGTTCGACTGTGCGGAATTCGTAAAAATGGCTCTTTGTGAAGTATGCGGGGAAACTTTTACGTTGAGTAAAAATTTGAACCAGCACCCGAGGGCATTCCACAACATAGACGGAAATTTGAAGGAGCCCAGACAAAAGTATTTTGTGTATTTTACATGTGACGAAATGTTTACCAGTGTAGCTGCTCTAAATCGTCACAAAAAGACGTACACAGGCTCCTAAAACGGCAATGAAAATCTCATAAACAGTACTGTTCATTTTCTTATTTGTATTATGAACAATGCTCTCAGATCCGATTCCAGTTAATATCTCTCTCTCTCGATCATTTTATATGATATTCTTTGTGTCAATGGAATACGTATTACAAGATGCTGTATTACATACAGGATAATAAAAGAAACTATGCCTATTATCGATAAGATACATTATTCATTAAAACACGAAAATAATAATTAATACATGATAGAGTTTTTGTGTGGTAATTTCATAACCTATACTACTTTACTTTGTGGTACAGAAAAGCATTTGTTTAACATACATGGTAGCCTATATACAGTAATTACATGAGACAATCACATCACATAAAATGCTATTAACCAGGCTACAGATAAAATTTAAATGCTAATATCCTCCTCTGGCAACTTTATGGCATTGTTCACAATACAAATAAGAAAATGAACAGTACTGTTCATGAGATTTAACTCGCCGTTTTAGGAGCCTTTGTATATGTCTTTTTGTGACGATTTAGAGCAGCTACACTGGTAAACATTTCGACACATGTAAAACACAGAAAACACTTTTGTCTGGGCTCCTTCAAATTTCCGTCTATGTTGTGGAATGCTCTCAGGTGCTGGTACAAATTTTTACTCAACGTAAAAGTTTTCCCGCCAACTTCACACAGAGCCATTTTTACGAATTCCGCACAGTCAAATAGAGTTGGCTAAGGTTTCATGGTTTCGAAACCAGGTTTCGATACACACAACAGTTTCAGTGTTTCAAAACCGGCATCTGTCACAGTTTCGAAACCATGCGGTTTCATTCCGTTCTGTTTCAGGTTTCACAACACCGGTGTTTCAAACCACTAATGCAGAAACGCTGAACAGACTAATGGTATCGAAATGTGGTGTTTCATTTTACTGAAGCTCCACACAGATACACATATAACTTACTGGTATATAAACCATTTAGACAGTGTCAACTTGTAGTTGACACTCTTGAGTCTGCAGCTTATGATTACTGATTCGTTTGCAAGAGACTGCTGTATTCCGAAATGACGTAATGTCTGCTTTATAAATGTAAAAGAACAATAAAACAACGTTCACTATTGGCATTGAAAAACCAGTTAAATTCTAGGTTTATCTACCATATTAAAGACACACGAGTGAAACTACAATCTTTAAAATAAGATACAACATGAAGCCTGAAATGACATTTTTTATACTAACAAGGGTAGATTGCATATTTAATCTCGTGTTAAAGAGTTGGTTTCTTATGAGCGAAAACGAAGTTACCTACTGTCGTTATAATTTTTCGACACTCGTGTTAAAAGAATTGCGGCTGTGGTGTAACGGTCAAGACGTACAAGTGGTGAACTTGTCTCTTACTTTATTATTTTTGTAATTCCATAGCATTACTAGTGATTATTTAATGTGCCCTTTATTCACTATAATTTATTTAGTATGTATAGAAAGTAGCATTTATTATCCATCACTGTAATATGCGTACCGTATTGCAGTTTGTGAGTGCCTAACGGGGTAAACTTTTACCTATCATACCGGCGGCCTCGTGTCACTATGTTGGCAACATCAACAACACGGGAGAAAATCTTTATCAACATGTTCCGTACAGACCAAGAAGTAAATATATACTCTATGGTTGACAGGTTCTTGTATGTACCCTTGTCCACAGAGTGAACAATATTGCCCTCCTAGAACGAGATTTCATGTCAAAACATACATTGCTTGACGGTTTCATGGTTTCGAAACCACAGATGATACGGTTTCATTCGTTTCGAAACCGTCTGATGTTTCACTTTTCCCATCTCTTGAGTCAAACACACGATACACGATACGATCCAAATATGGCGGAACATAAACAGCAGCGGCGGGCGGCAGTAGTGGGGGTGGTCACGTGACATACAACCGATTTCCCACGAAGCCGATTTCTTGTACTGTGTATATCCGCTCGTGATGTGGGCGATGCGTAGACAATGTTATCTCTGGTCTGTGCCATAGAGTGGAAACTCTCTGGAGTGAGTATTGGGTTCTGTCTTCTCTAGGAGGTGCTGGTTCTGCTCATGTCATCATCATCAAGCTAGGATTGTCACGTGACATCATTATATAAATACGCGAACTTGAAAATTCAAGTGCCGATTTTCTGCGATAATTTTATCAGGAGGCCAATGAAATTTATATAATTCGAAAGACGGTTTGCTGTAGATGTGCACAATACAATAATGACTTGTATACATAGCCGTTGAGAGTGGTAATACGGAGTAGATGTTTTCTAAGCTATAGCTCTGATCATGGTTTCAAATCTCCAACTCTAATAAAAAGCGAACGTCAAAAATTGAAGTCCTACCAACAGTTGCCCTAGGGATGATCGCTATTAGAAAAACATCTATAGTAACCTCAATGTTCAATTCAAAGAAATCGATGTATGATGAGCATCGAAAGGAAAACGTCCGGGAATATCAGTATTTTGGGTGCCGAAACAAACATTCGTCGGCAGTTCCACACACGTTACTAGACTGCCACTACCGAATACAGTATTATTGGTCTCCCTGTCTCTTTAATAAGTGTATCAACAATTATTTGTGTTCGGCTATAACAGTCGTAAGAAATAGGGATAAACATAAAATTTCGCCACATTTAGAGTTTTTAGGTAAAGGCTAAATTTTACTTACGGCAGTGCTGTAGTGTGCTGAACACTAACAATAAGCGACTACTTTCCGATGGCAACATACACCAATAATTAAAAAAACTTCATTCTTGTGTGATTATGATCGGTTACATAATAGACTTTAAATTATTGTTATGTTTTATGACGATGTACAATTTCCAGATCATTATATTTATTCTTATATCATATTATAGTGCGATTGCAAAGTCATTATAGCCTATTTATTATAGAAATAAAGATGTATAATTTTGATATAGTCACTACAGATGTTGCTAGATAACTAATAAGGTAAAATAAAATCATGACAAGGCGTTGAATAGGTGCTTACATGAACACTAACTAAAAAAACCGACTTGGTTTCCCATAAGATCTCACGACTGTTTATGGTGGAAGGAATTCGTCCCGAGACTTGCATTTTTGTACATTTTATGTTTCTGGTGGGATTATTTTTACGTATTATGTTACTTAAAGCCTGAATGCTTACTCAATCAGTTCTAGGTAATACCCAGTTGGGATTCACCCCGTTTACACGGGCTCCCAAGATGAGATTTCGTAAACCGATTTCCCAATTCCAGTTCTGTAAAGCGGTCTTCCAATTCCACAATCGATTTTTGTGCCCAAGTAAACGCAATTGAATTTGAAGAGTTGTCGGTTTGTCAGATTGTGTTTTCTTGTTACGAATTTTCGGCACACATGGACAGAATGACATTCTCTACCATGAAATCTATATCTATAAATGTGAATGTCTGTTCAGTGTACGTTTATCACGTCTGAACCACAAGACATAAAGAGCTAAAAATTTGTACAGTTACTAATGTCTACCCGGGGAAGGCTTTAGGCACGGTTTTATGGCGATCGGATAGCTATTTAACTATATATATTAATGTGAATGTCTGTTCGGTGTACGCTTATCACGTCCGAACGACAAGACGCAGACTTAAATATTTATACAGTTACTAATTTATACCTGAGGAAGGTTTTAGGCACGGTTTTATAGCTATCTGATAGATATTTAGTAATTTGAAGAATATAACGCGAAATTCGGAACAATAATTACTCTTTGAAAATTGTATTTACTCTTAGAAAATGGTTTTATTGTTGCTTGAGGGTTGATAGTGATAAAAGGGTGGAGCATAATGGGATTGAAAGTTATCGGTGTATATAAAATTCTACGTGTGTGTGTGTGTGTGTGTGTGTGTGTGTGTGTGTGTTAATATTTCGCTCTGCAGGGAAAACTACGGAACGTAAACGAATGGTCTGTATGTAATTGTTGTCCGAAGTCTTCCGTTGTACACCATAGCAGTCCCATGCCTATAGCTATAACGGGGTGGAAGATATGGTGGTTGAAAATCGTCAAATTATAAAAAAATGCGAACTGAAGGGCAGCGATGAAGTTTGCGACTCTATAGCAAGGAGGTTACATACGGCGAAACGTGATGCCACAGACCATATCTTTGGTCTATGCGTGCTACAATGTCCTCAGCTCTTTCTCTGTAAGGATAAGCATACGAATAAGGAAATATAAGAATAAATAAATGAAGCAGTAAGAAAACTTCTTTTAGTAGATCTCTTGAAAAAAAAAAAAAAAAAAAAGAAAAAAGAAAAAAGATTTGACGTTTTGCGCATTACATCAAGAGATCGATCTGTGATATTATTACAGTCATTATTTTTTATTTGAATGTTGATTAAAAATGTTTGTTTCTAAAGAAGGTATATTGTATTTTATTTCATCCTTCAAAACCAGTCTCATAGCACACTACTGAAAGTCAACCAACACGTAGGCGGAGCCGCGGGTTTAAGCTATTAAAAGTATAAAAGTTAGAGTGGGCATGTGTAATTAAGTAAAAAAAAGCGATTGTGCTGACTAAATCAGGAACTGAATCAGCTGTTTTTCAGCCCCCATACTGAGTGGGCTAGGAAATTCGATTCAGGCTGTGCCATGTAAACACGACAGCTGAAAACGGTTTACGAAAATCGGTTTTCGTCTTCCGGAAGATGTGTTGCATGTAAACGAAGTTGTGGTTTCTACCAACACTACGACTGAATAACACCGGAAATACTGGCAGAAAGTCACTTTATTTACGTACTATGAACAACAGAGGTGCGACACTCTCAACTTCTCGAGCAACACTGCTGTTTTGCTGCAGAGGCAGCGATCGTGTACCTCGACCAGAGAGGTTACTTTTGCCTCCCGTGTGTCATATCGATACGCGAGACGCTACAAAGTGAATAAAACCACAGTCTAATATATACAGTCCCGACACTCACTGCTGTGAAAGTTGTTACCAACAGACAGTCGCAACGACACTAGCGCTCCTAGCAGTGGGAAAGCCGTCGAGGGAATTACGTTTGATTATAATTATTTTTGTACGTAGTTAACGAAACAGTTTCTATACTTTCTGCGTTACAAGCATTAGTACAACATCAAGAGATACGCATAATAAGGAAATTAATGTAAAAAACAGCCGAATTTAACTGATTCAGCGGTATAAAGAACATCTTCGTCGTGAAGAAATATTTACGAATATGTTTATATTTGCAGCTTATTCTGCTGGAAGTAAGTAAAATATAAATATAGGAGAACCATATATTTCTATTATGGTCTGTTGTTACAATGAGAAGCCGTTTTCTTGACGCATATCAATTCGATGTGGAGTCTAATAATTCGCACTTTTTTTACATCTCACTCGTCTTTCTTAAAAATGCATATTCTTTTGAGAGTAATTACATTATCTTAAACATACATTTTTTATTATTCTTGCTGTTTGTGGTTTAGCTGTAGCAACAATTGTGGAATTGGGATCTTCTTTGTTGGAAAACAGTTTCATTGCTTTTTCCGTTTTATTGCCATGTCTGTGACGCTTTTTCTTCCGCTACAGCTGTGTTGGCTGATTTGGTTCGTTAAATACTGTCGTTACTGCATTCTATATACCTTTCCTACGTTCCACCCTCACTGATTTTACTGGAACCACAATGAGTAAATGTTAACGTTCCTTAGTAGAAGAGCGACGTCTTTCTGCCAAATGGCAGGTCTTCTGGTGTTTCTTAGCTATTTTTAATATTTAATAGAAAATAAAATTATTCAGTAAAAGCCTATAAGTTACAAGATAATTGTAAATAAACTGCCCTGTAATGTACCGTTTCGTACCTTGTAAGGGAGTATAGGTAACCTAAGAAACGCAAATGTGGAGCTATTATTACGTTATTACGTATTTTATGGCACTATATACGTTCCCTAACGCAAAAAAGTAAGTTAAAATTAATATTAACGATTCTATTCGTACGCATCCAATATCGTATTCAAAAATGTAGCTTTCCGACCGCTTGGAGCGCTGCTGTCGCAGTGTATAACAAAAATCTATAGGAATGTCGTGACTGTGTATATTAGACTGTGATAAAACCGCAGTACAATCGATCTATATCAGGCGGCGGCTCATGTCGAAACGATAGGTGTGGAACAAGCCTGTGTTCTGATTTTTACGAACACGTCACGATTTTAAAGGATGTGATTAGGCAAGAATCTAAGAGCGCAGCTTAAATTGTTGCGAATGAACAAGCGACGTTTTACGAATATCTCGTGCTCTACTCTTAGGTTCCTGTCTAAGCACATCCTTTAAAATCGTGACATGTTCGTAAATGTATCTTTCGCGTCTTCGATACCTATAATTTGTTTTAATTACATAGCTTTGGCTGAAAAGTATGTTTTCATTGACAACGAATGTAAGTTGTTTATTGAGTGATAGCGGTCAATTTACATTACGTAAAACAAACTGTAACACGCCTATAGCGGGTGCTTGTCCATGTACTTTTCCCTTTCACGATCTGGTTGCAATATGTATTGACCAAGAAATGTCGTGGAATTATCACGTCAAGAATCAACATTGCTATTAGCTACACAAATCAGCTGTTCCGCCATCTTAGCTTCCCGTCATCGCTAGCGGAGAGACAGAGTAGAACGTCCGGTATAAATGGATTGCGCGCTGCAGTTTTAATCCATGTTCATAGCTCTTGGGAAATCACCCAGCTCTGTTGTTGTTGTTGTTGTGGTCTTCAGTCCGGAGACGGGTTTGATGCAGCTCTCCACAATACCCTATCCTGAGCAAGCCTCTTCATCTCCTCATAAGAACGGCAACCTACATCTGTCTGAATCTGCTTACTGTATCCATCTCTTGGTCTCCCTCTGCGGTTTTTACCCCACACACTTCCCTCCAACGCTAAATTCACAATTCCTTGATGTCTAAGAATGTGTCCTACCAAGCGATCCCTTCTTTTAGTCAAGGTATGCCAGAAATTTGTTTTCTCCCCAATTCTGTTCAGTACCTCCTCATTAGTTACGCGATCCACCCACCCAATCTTCAGCATTCTTCTGTAGCACCATTTCAAAAGCCTCAATCCTCTTCCTGTCCGCACTGTTTATCGTCCATGTTTCACTCCCATACAAGGCAACACTCCATACAAATGCCCTCAGAAAGGACTTCCTTAGGCTTAAATCAATATTCGATGTTAACACATTTCTCTTTTTCAAGAACGCTTTTCTACCCATTGCCATTCTGCATTTTATATCGTCTGTACTGCGACCATCATTTGTTATTTTACTGCCCAAGTAACAAAACTCATCTACCTCCTTTATTGCTTCGTTTCCCAATCTAATTCCTTCAGCATCACCTGATTTTCTTACACTGCACTCCATTACCCTAGTTTTGCTCTTGTTAATGTTCATCTTATAAGCACCTTTCAGCACACTGTCCATTCCGTTCAATTGCTCTTCCAGGTCTCTTGCTGTATCTGAGAGAATTACTATGTCGTCGGCAAAACGCAATGTTTTTAATTCTTCCCCCTGAACTTTTATTCCTTCACCAAATTTCTCCTTGCTTTCAAAAAGGCTTTGTTCGGCTTTGCGGATCTAAAAAACAAAAACGGCAAATCTTTAAACTGTTGAGCGTCTCCATTAATCTCTACCTGAAACTTGAAAAAAGAAGAAATCAGTTTGCGTATCGTTAATTGAAACGCCCCGAGATAATTTGTTCTGGATGGTACAACAAAAAATTATTAATCCTGCGGCATACAGTGCCGCCAATTTTGTTTTCTCTCAATAATTACGTCAGCGTGCCGAGCACGCAACAATGGTGCCAGATATGCTTCCATTGTTTAGTCACACGCCAAACTGCACTACTGCGCCACCAATATACTCACCATAGTAGAGATGGGAAAACTGAAACATCTGACGGTTTCGAAACGAATGTTACCGTATCATCTGTGGTTTCGGAACCATGAAACCGTGAAGCAATGTATGTTTTGTCATGAAATCTTCGTTCTCGGAGGGAAATATTTTTCACTATGTGGACAAGGGTACATACAAGAACCTGTCAACCATAGAGTATATATTTACTTCTTGGTCTGTACGGAACATGTTGATAAAGATTTTCTCCCGTGTTGTTGATGTTGCCAACATAGTCACACGAGGCCGCCGGTATGGTAGGTAAAAGTTTACCCCGTTAGGAACTCACAAACTGCAATACGGTACACATATTACAGTGACGAATCATAAATGCTACTTTCTATACATACTAAATAAATTATACGGAATAAAGGGTACACTAAATAATCACAAGTAATGCTATGGAATTGCAAAAATAATAAAGTAAGAGGCAAGTTCACCACTTGTACGTCTTGACCGTTACACCACCGCCGTAATTCTTTTAACACGAGTGTCGAAAAATTATAACGACAGTAGGTAACTTAGTTTTCGTTCATAAGAAACCAACTCTTTAACACGAGATTAAATATGCGATCTACCCTTGTTATATAAAAAATGTCATTTCAGGCTTCATGTTGCATCTTATTTTAAAGATTGTAGTTTCACTCGTGTGTCTTTAACATGGTAGATAAACCTAGAATTTAACTGGTTATTTGAATGCAAATAGTAAACGTTGTTTTATTGTTCTTTTACATTTATAAAGCAGACATTATGTCATTTCGGAATACAGCAGTCTCTTGCAAACGATTCTTGATATCAGTAATCATAAGCTGCAGACTCAAGAGTGTCAACTACTATTTGACACCCTCCAAATTGTTTATATACTAGTAAGTTATATGTGTATCTGTGTGGAGCTTCAGTAAAATGAAACATCACATTTAGATACCTTTAGTCTGTTCCGCGTTTCTGCATTAGTGGTTTGAAACACCGGTGTTGTGAAACCGACATGAAATCGTGAAACCGACACGAAACCGTGAAACCGACAGGAAGAAACGGTTTCAGTGTATCGACAATCGACCGCGAATGTCATCCGAAACAGAACGGAATGAAACCGCATGGTTTCGAAACCGTGACACATGCCGGTTTTGAAACACTGAAACTGTTGTGTGTATCGAAACCTGGTTTCGAGACCATGAAACCGTAGCCAACTCCATAGCAACACCATAGCAGCTGTGACTGACCTGTGGAGTAGACGAATGCACCGAGACGGTAATGTAAGTACACGTAGCCGAACCACTGTCGCATGTTTTGACGATTAGAAGCTTTGTTTTACAACTTTGTGGGTGTATGACGATTTAGTTATTAACCTTGCTTTGGCATTAGAATTATTTTATTGTCTCCTAGGTCAGCACAAAGGAAAGGACTAACACCAGAAGAAATTGAGCGTCTTCTTCTGCAATCATCTGACGAAGAAGATTACGCTGATTTCTCCGACAGCGTTGAGGAAGCAGAAATAGTTGAAACTGCAGATCATTCTAGCGAATCTGAGCAGTCATGCGTTGACGAGAATGAAGTGATAGGAATACCACATGATGACTGCCATTTTTATATTGGTAAGGACCAAGAAACTTTATGGATAAATAATCCGTTAGCACTACCAGGGAAAGCAAAACGAAAGAATATAATCAAAGTCCTACCTGGCACGAAGCTGAATGATGTGTTATGGTCTTCAGTCCGGAGACTGGTTTGATGCAGCTCTCCACCCTACTCTATCCTGAGCAAGCCTTTTCATCCCCTCAAAAGAACGGCAACCCACATCCACTTGAATCTGCTTACTATACGCGTCTCTTGGTCTCCTTCTGCGATTTTTACCCCACACACTTCCCTCCAATGCTAACTTTACGATTCCTCGATGTCTAAGAATGTGTCCTACCAAGCGATCCCTTCTTTTAGTCAGGGTATTCCAGATATTCCTTTTCTCTCCAATTCTGTTCAGTACCTCTTCATTAGTTATGTGATCCACCCACCTAATCTTCAGCATTCTTCTGTAGCACCACATTTCAAAAGCCTCTATTCTCTTCCTGTCCACACTGCTTATCGTCCATGTTTCACTCCCGTACAAGCCAACACTCCACACAAATGCCTTCAGAAAACATTTCCTTACACTTAAATTAATATTCGATGTTAGCAAATTTCTCTTTTTCAAAAATGCTTTTCTTCCCATTGCCATTCTGCATTTTATATCCTCTGTACTGCGACCATCGCATGTTATTTTACTACCCAAGTAACAAAACTCATCTACCACCTTCATTGTTTCATTACCTAATCTAATTCCTTCAGCATCGCCTGTTTTTCTAAGACCGCATTCCATTATTTTTGTTTTGCTCTTGTTAATGTTCATTTTACACGATCTCTTCAACACACTGTCCATTCCATTCAACTGCTCTTCCAGGTCCTTTGCTGTCTCTGACAGAATTACAATGTCATCAGCAAAACGCAATGTTTTTATTTCTTCCCCCTGAACTCTAATCCCTATTCCAAATTTTTCCTTGCTTTCCTTCACCGCCTGCTCGATGTACAAATTGAATAACATCGGAGAAAGGCTACAACCTTGTCTTACTCCCTTCCCAACTGATGCTTCCCTTTCATGACCTTCGAGTCTAATAACTGCGGTCTGGCTTTTGTACAAGTTGTAAATAACTCTCCTTTCCTTATATTTTACCCCTGCTGACTTCAGAATTTGAAAGAGTGTATTCCAGTCAACATTGTCAAATGCTTTCTCCAAATCCACAAAAGCTAAAAATGTAGGTTTGCCTTTCCTTAATCTATCTTCTAAGATAAGACGTAAAGTGAGTATTGCCTCCCGGGTTCCTACGTTCCTCCTGAATCCAAACTGATCTTCCCCGAGGTCAGCTTCTACCACCTTTTCCATTCTCCTGTAGACAATTCGTGTTAAAATTTTGCAGCCATGACTTATTAAACTGATGGTTCTGTAGTTTTCACACCTGTCTGCGCCTGCTTTCTTTGGAATGGGGATTATTACATTTTTCTTAAAGTCTGAGGATATTTCGCCTGTCTCATACATCCTACACACCAGTTCAAATAGTCTTGTCGTGGCTGGCTCTCCCAGAGACTTTAGTAGCTCTGAGGGTATGTCATCTACTCCTGGGGCCTTGTTCCGACCTAGGTCTTTCAAGGCTCTGTCAAATTCATCTCTCATATAGTATCTCCTATTTCATCTTGATCGACTTCCTCTTCCCTTCCTACAACATCGTCTCTAGGTTCCTTTCCTTTGTAGAGCTGCTCTATGTACTCTTTCCACCTTTCAGCTTTCCCTTCTTTGCTGAGAACTGGCTTCCCATCAGAGTTCTTGATATTCGTAGAGTTGTTTTTCTTGTCCCCAAATGTCTCTTTTATTTTCCTGTAGGCGGTATCTACTTTTCCCCTATTTATACATTGTTCTACAGATTTACATTTGGCTTCTAGCCACTTCTGCTTAGCCATTTTGCACTTCCTGTCAATCTCATTTCTTAGTCGTCTGTACTCCATTTTGCCCGTTTCATTTACTGCATTTTTATATTTTCTCCTTTCATCAATTAAATTTAGTATTTCCTGTGATATCCAAGGATTTTTTGTACGTCTTGCCTTTCTACCTATTTTGTGCTCTGCTGCCTTCACTATTTCATCTCTCAATGCTACCCATTCCTCTTCTACTGTTTTATTTCCCCCTGTTTCTGTCAATTGGTGCCTAAATCTCTCTCTGAATTTCTCCAGAACCTCACTTTCCTTCAATTTATCTAGGTCTCATCTCCTTATTTTCCTACCTTTCTGCAGTTTTTTCAGCTTCAGCCTACAGTTCATGACTAACAAGTTATGGTCAGAGTCTATATCTGCCCCTGGTTATGTCTTACAGTTTTTAACCTGGTTCTGGAATCAATGTCTTACCATTATAAAATCTATCTGATACCTTCCGGTGTCTCCTGGTCTCTTCCACGTATACAACCTTCTACAAAATGTAATTAAGAGGATCAAAAAAAAAAAAAATCAAAATCAAAGTGCTTTATTTTGTTATGAGTGAATGTTCTCATGAATCTGTGAGGTTTGTATAATTTCCAAGATTGTTTGCCCAAATGTCCTTAATTTCCTCCAGATAGCTTTTATGTTTGTTGGTGGTAGCGTATAGGATATTGGCTTTCATTAGTGGGTGGACCAATACTTCCTAGGACAAAAGCTACCTGATGTCTGTTCTTGTTGTTTTGGGATTTTTTTAAAGGGGACTAAACAGCAGGTCATCAGTCCCGTATTCCTAATTGAGGCACAATTCAGCAAAAGACTGAACTCAGAACCCAAAGGACAAGCTGTCTGTACAGTAACATATTTGTCAAACCATTACAAAGTTGATTCATTCCATTTTAATTAATGCTCCGTATTTAGCCTTTGAACTTACCCAGTGAAGGTTATGAAAAACGCTGTACTAACTGCCTCATGCATTTAAAAAATCAAAAGGATAAGCATAGACTGAAGATAGTTGTGCAAGGTTGTCATTTGCTTTAAGAATTTCTTTACTTTTTCCGTGGCTATGAGTGTCATTGAAACATAATTAATTCGAGTAGACATCCTTATAACAGCTGTACAAAACAAAAAGAATATGGTTGTCTGTAAAGTTCCATTCCGTAATCGGGGGAAAAACTAAAATTTCAGCTCTCATAAAAAAGCATCACACACTCGATCTTTGCGTGAGTAAACCAACTTCATCCAATAAATATAATTTTAAGTTGTCTATTAAAATGTATACGTAATTTTACTGCAGTTCTGAAAGATATCTGCATGTAATATCGCTTGAAATACGCTTAGCGCTATACGGCCTGCATCGCCGTTGTCGTATCACTTGACTTTAGTGCAGATATTGCGGAGAGAATTTTCGTTTTGCACATTCGAGTGCTATGCGCTTAGTTCATCTGTGTGTTTACTGAGTAAAACAGCAGTACGAAAACAATGGACGTCATAATCGAAACGTATGTTGAAACATATCTTTCAAAAAATAAGTACAATTGGCTGTTTCCAATCTAGAAGCTACACAAGCGAACACAAAAGTAGAATACTACTGCACCACACCTTACATGTTAACCTAGTTGATATGCACGCGCGTGAAACACATCGCCTTCCCATTGGCTTTCCAAGAGCGCCACGTCATTGGTCGCTTGGTTGGAGCAGAGACGATGTGGTGGGGACACTGCTAAACCCCTGGTCGTTTCCGTATTCGCTCAGCTCTTTCTCTGTAAGGATAAGCATACGAATAAGGGAATATAAGAATAAATAAATAAAGCAGTAAAAAAGAAATTTCTTTTAATACATCTCTTTAAAAAATCGATTAGACGTTTCGCGCATTACATCAAGTGATTGATCTGTAATATTATTACAATCATTATTGTTGAATTTCGTGATGGGATTCTTATAAACGAGTCCATTTTTACATGTGATTTGATCTACACTACTTACTATTCAGTCTCATAGCACACTACTGAAAGAAAGCTTATCTATTATAATCAACCAACAAGTGAGCGGAGCCGCGGGTTTAATCTATATAAGCAGCATACGGCCGGTTGTTAAAGAGAGACGTGTGTATATCTTGGTTTGTTAGGTCAGCAAAAACAGAATCCTACTTGGATTGCTCTGTCAATGAACTCAGTTCTCCTAGCCAAGATGTCAAATTTAATTACAAGTCATTGTCGAAAACGATGAACGTTAATAAAGTTTATCATACAAAAATTGAAATTAATTTCAGTCCATACTCCGGAACGATGTAAATTCAATGTTAGGTTGTGTTCATAAAGTTAAGTGCGGTGTGTAATAGGGTATTTTCCTGTGTTAAAAATATGGTTCGAATTGTTATTCTGAATGATTATAACATTTAGACAGCATTTTCGCTCATAATTCTTACAAAACATCTGTTATTTTTACGTAATTAAAGCTTAAAAATCATCAAATTTCGCGATTAGATCACGTGATCGAAAACGCTCCGTTATTGGCTGAAGTACTGGTGACGTCATGGAACACCTACAGCGCGGCAACTAGAAGTCGGGGCTGTATTGTTGTACGCGTTTCCTTCATTTCGCAGCTTTAAGTTCAGTTTTTCGTGATCTAAACGCGTTTACAGTTTTTATGCCACAATGGAAGATGGTTATGTGAAAGCTGACAGCGGAAACCTCCCTAAAGTTGATGCCATTATAGTGTCTTCATTCTTTAAAAACAATCCAAATTTTTACGTGCCAGAAATAAGAAACGTGAAAAAACTGCATTGTAAGTAACGCATACCTACATTTTAAAGCTAATTATTTCGAGAGATTTTTATGCCATTGGAAAAAAATACCCTATTTGTTGATGTCAGCAGACTTAATCTGAAGTCACCATATTATGCAATAAAGGGTGAAATTTTATCTTCTATCAAAGCGGCCTTGAGTGATTATGTTGGCAACATCAACAACACGATAGAAAATCTTTGTCCAGATGTTCAGACCACATAGAATGACTAGATTAGTGTATCGTACAGACCATGAAGTAAATAAATAATGCTGTTCCTGGTCTATGATTCTTGTATGTACCCTTGTCCGGTCAGTAAAAGTAACTGCCCTCGTAAATCAAAGGTTTCACGACAAAATATTTGCGCTGTCACGCGATTGGCTAATGGCGACGTCTCATGATTCTCGCTATTCAGCATCTGTTGCCAACATAGTCACAGGAAGCCGCCGGGATAGTTAGTAAAATTGAACCCAGTAAAGCAAGCAGTTGAGGGAGTAATACCGGTGCAAAGTGAAACATCAAAACCTTTAAAATACAGCAAAAATGCCTTGTGTATATTTATGCAATATATCTATAGTCTAGAACAGGGACAGCGGGTTGCGTCGGCGGTTTTTTCATATAGCTTGTAGGTTGATAACGCACATTTCGCGTAGCCAAAGGTATGTCACTTTCACGTAAACATTGCGAGCGAGACACGATGGAATAAATTTATAGCGCGGAAATGACAGCGCTTTTCTGGATTGTTGTTTTTGTGAGTGAATGTTTGCGATTGTGTGTAAACTTTCTGCCATGCATATCAGTATTTTCCTTACATGTTCAAGATTTGGTTCGATATGAATGTGTCAGGCTAATCAGTTGAAACGTTATTTACTTGCAATGAAAATTGCTTGGTAGAGCCCTGTGCAGAAGAAAAGGCTTACGTTATTTTATTTGCGTTTAGTAAAACTTCTATATTCCATAATATTTTTAGTCGAAACACTGCGTCCTGCTGCCTTACTCAGTGGACATAGGTATTTGTTTAACTTACGAGAGCAGCAGCAGCGTGTTGTATGACGTCACAGGCATCACGTGACTCAGACGTAGCGTTCTAGCGGGCTTTCAAATTATTTGAATTTCATTTTTTTTTTTTTTTTTTTTAAGTACTGAAATCCACGAGATAAAAAGAGCATGTTCGGACCATAATAAGACATAATTAACAATTTAAAACGATTTACAGAAAACAGTCAAATACCCTATTGTTTGGCGTAAACTTATGAAAACACCTCTATCGTTGAGATGAGAAATAGTAGTAATAACAACAGCGCTATGTATCCTTTGCTTTTTACCCCCCATGAAAGCTCGTGCAGTACTTTTGGAGATTGGCCTTTGCAGATAGACAGTGATTGCTTTTAGACAAATGTTTAAATTATGATCTTTATTTTCTCTGATCCGATTTTGATGAAATGAAACGTGTATCCAACCGCACGATATGCTCAAGCTACGGCTGAAAATCCTACGAAAATTCAGACAGACATAACGAAGTTGTCCCACGTGAAGTTGTTTAGGAGATTAAAGATTTGTAATAGCTGTACACACGTAGGATATTAAAGAAAGGATACTGTACAATCACTTGTACAGAACTACACCGTAGTTATGCTGCATTGGCTTCTATTAGTTATTTGGTGGAACAGGGCCTCTGTTTTTTCTTTACTGTACAAAACCGTTTCTAAAGAGAAGGGACTCAAGATCTAATAAGCACGCAGTGAAATCACAAAGGAAACTACATAAATTCGATTTTCCTTGCAAAGAATTCTTATTAAATAAAAACATCAATATGCGCGAAGGAACGTCGTTACTTCTTAAATTCAAATTATACCCGTCGAAAGATGCACTCCTTTTTTCCATGACATTGCAAAGCATGTGGGATACAGCTGGTTTAAATTTTACTTACAATGGCAGCGGTTTAGTTTGCTATCGTTGGCAACGAACTATTCGCTTTAGAAGGATTATTAATTTAGTCATCAGAACAGCATAAATTATTTATTTCATCGTGAACATAAACAATTATTTCCCTCATTCTACGTGACTGATTTTTCAAAAAGCATTGAACGGCCGTTGCCAACATCAGCACACTACGCCGATGCCGTAAGTAAAATTGCACCCCTTGTTGTAGTACATTGCACCACAGTTATGAGAACGAAAAAACGAAGAATCGGCATCTGTTAGTTATTTGGTGTGCTATATAACTAACATCCCCTCAATTTGTTCTTTCCTGTACTATGGCGTTTTCTACGCATTCCTAAACATAACGAACTGAAAATCTAATGAGGATAGGCCTACACCGAAATCAGAAAGGAAACTACATAAATTCGATTTTTCTAGCAAAGGATACTTATGTAAATATATTCAAAGGATTCACATGGAGGTAATTTTGGAACTGGCAATGCAATTTTACACTTGATCAGCATATACTCATATGTGACTTACGAACTTTCCAACACAGACATACATTAACGTATGTCTACAGTCTGTATATTGCCTGTGTAGTTAATGTATGTCCGTGTTTCTCTTTGAATCTATCTCGATTTAAGAATTGTGCAGTAACCGTATTTTCACATGTACGATAAATTTCGTAGGTCTCGGAGTACGTATCTTTTCCTAAAAGTATTTGGTACAACGGCATTTAATGCGGTAGCTAGGTGGCGTAAAGACAATTCCTCTCATTCCCTGCTCTATGGTTGGCAGGTTCTCGACGTACCCTTGTCCGGTTAGTAAATCAGTGATCTTCTCACTCCCTGTGAATCGGTACACACGACGCCACCTAGCGAGCGCTAGGTTCAACCATTTATTTATTGCTCTAGAAAACCTATGATAAAGAATACAAACACACATGTTAATTACTCACCTAACTGAATGGTATTAATCTGTTACTAACGCATTACTGTCCGCTAAACCAAAGTAACCGATGACTTACGAACTTTCCGTCACAGACATACATCAATGTAAGTCTACAGTCTGTGTATTGCAGTGAGCTCAAAGATAATATGGAGACGGTACTACGTATGATGAAACCGTGACGCTCGACTTATATTTGTCTCTCTAATCCAATTGTCAGTGTTCTGATCCTAAGTGTGGTGTCGCACAAGTCCAAAGTGCGCGCCACCTACTTTCGCCGCGCGCCGCCATGCACGCACTGCGCGGCGTTCTTACGACGACAACCACGAGCGCCTTCTGCGGCAACTCCGCTCGTGGCCACCAGTGAACGACATCGTTCACTTGGGAGTGAGATAGCAACCAGTTAGGACCTTCGGCATTAGATAGGCATCAGTGAAGACTTTGGCTATCGTACAGGCACTAGGCAGACTTCTAGCTCAATTATGTATCAGCACTCTGCAGTACTGAATTCTGTAAAAGTTAAGTATTGTATAAATTCTGTTCAGTATATATCTCGTTCTAATTTACTCTAGTGTTTCTAGTTTCTGGCTGCTCCCCTCCGTACCTGCACCAGCGTGCTATCTTTATTCCTGTGTCGGTCTCATTCCACTCGACCACCGACACCTACGACGGGAACGAGACACAAAAGCGGCGACGAGGCTGGGACACAAAAGTGGCGACGAGGAGTGATAGAACCGAGGACCAGCCCACTTGCAGCAGCCAGACAGCAGCAGTCGAGCACACAGAAATTGCTCCCGCCCACCCACCCTTATTATAAGAATTTTGGGGGAAGACATTTTGTTACGTGTTTTGTGGACTTTTTTGTTGCAGAGCGTCCTCTTTCATATTGCATTTGTGTTTTGTTATAAGTTACTTGTATGCGCGGCGCATAATCGGTCAGCATGGCCACTACCCCGAACCCAAACTTAATGGAAATTATTCAGTTACAGACGGCGCAAATAACACAACTTCTCCAAGCGGTGGCGCAGTTAACTTCACAGGCTGCTCACCGACAACAGCCGCCGCTTCAGCAGCCCACACCTACCGCCGCACCGCTTCCTACGTTTCGCCAGTACAACGAACGTGAGGAAGAATGGAGCGACTACTTCGCACAGTTTCAAGAACTCGTCGCGACTCATCAAATTACAGGTCAGAAAGTGAAGCATCTGCTATTATCTGTGGTGGGCACCAACACCTTCGTGTTACTGAAAAAACTTTTCCCCGACGTATCTCCTAGTGATGTAGACTTTGAACGAATAGTAGAGGCACTAAATGCTCATTATGAGAGAAAAGTTCTCGTAGCTGCGGCACGGTACCGATTTTTCAGACTTAAAAAATTACCGCAGCAGTCACACCAAGAGTGGATTACGGAATTGAAGGGCTTAACCCGCAAATGTAAATTTACTTGCTCTTGTGGACTTTCGTATAGTGACGTGATGTTGAGGGATGCGATTACGCAGAATATTCAGGACCCCAGAATTAGAGCAGCAATTCTGAAACAGTCTGACCCCTCATTAGACAGTGTACTGCAGCTTATAGATGCGCATGGTACTTTTGACTTAGCAGATGTAGAAATGCAAAGCCACAGTGTAAATTCAGTGCGCCGCAACGGACGCTTTCCTAGCCGTAGTTCTCAGTGTAGCACTAGTGATTCTTACAATAGTACAGGCCGTGCTGAACAGACAGTGAACAGTAGCCAGTGTAAAAGTGCGACACAAAGGTCGCCCCGTCGTGTTAGAAACAGTGATTTGAATAACGGGCGCCAACGCTCATTTCAGAAAAATGTACGTAAATCTTGCCCCCAGTGTGTGTCTCGCCACAAGCGTGCTCATTGCCCTAGTCGCAACGCAACCTGTTATCAATGTGGCAAATCAGGACATGTACAGTCTGTGTGTATGCAAATTAAAAACTCAAAGAACGGTACCGTTAGAAACAGTGCTTCGCAGAGTGCGAGAACAGTTCACTCAATAAATGTTATACGGGCTGTGGAATTGAACAGTGCTTTCCTTGGATCTCAATTTCAAGAAAGTAGTTCTGCTTTTTTTTTTTTTTTTTTCCTTTATTGTTGTTTTAAAGCCAGCCGTAGAAACAGCTGGCAGGCTGGCAGCAGCTGCGGTGGCTGCTCTTCAGCCATGTGATACACAAGCATGACAAAGAAGAGATAAAATATAAAAAGATGGACAAAATTGGGGAAATAAAAAACTTGACAGACAGATTTTTCGACAGAGTAAAACGGACATGTATAAACGGGACAAAACATATGGCAGAGAACAAAAAAGAGACGAGTAGTGATAAAACACACACACAGTCAGTAAAAACAACCGGCCACGGTGACAAGTTTAAAAGTACATTGCGGAGACACGAAGTTCACACACGGAGACAGCTGACGGCGTAAAGAATAAAACATGGGGACGGCGATTATGGAGGCACTGAGTAAAACACACGACACTGGAGACACTTGCACTGAACACATAGATAAAAAGTCGAGACGCCCCCGCAGGGAGTGGGGAGGGGATGGAGGGGGGGAGGTGGGGCAGGGACGGGGGAAGTGCGGGGGAGGGGGAGAAGGGGAGGGAAGAGAGCGTAAGGAGGGAAGGAGTGACGAGACTCTGGGCATGGGAGAGGGGTAGCCAAGCGGGCGGGAAGGAAAAGGGGCGGGAGAGAGGGGAGGGGCGCTGATGCTACGGGGAAGGGATCAGAGTTGGTAGGAGGGGTAGATATCGGGCCGAAGTTCGGTATCCGGTAGAGGAAGGGTGCGGAAATTGCCTTGGGAGAGGATACGGAGCGTATGGAGGTGAAGGCCGGGAGGGACGGTTTGGCGGAGGCGTGGCAGAGGCCCGGGATTCGTAAGAATAGGGTAGACCAGAGGGTTTTGGGACTCTATTTTGCGGGATGCGTAAAGGAGCCGGAGATGTTCGAGGTGTTGTAGGAGAGGAGGGAAGGGGATGAGGTCATAGAGGATCCGCGTGGGGGAAGGGAGTCTGATACGGTATGCGAGGCGGAGGGCGTGGCGTTCTAGAATCTGGAGGGACTTGTAGAAAGTAGGAGGGGCTGATATCCAGGCGGGGTGGAAGGAACAAAGGACGGGGCGCATGATTGATTTGTAGGTGTGAAGGACAGTGGAAGGGTGGAGGCCCCACGTCCGGCCAGTGAGGAGTTTTAGGAGGTTTAGGCGGGACAGAGCTTTCTCACGGAGGGATTTGAGGTATGGAGTCCAGGACAGTTGGCGGTCAAGGGTAAGGCCAAGGTACTTGAGGGTGGGGGTGTGGCGGATGGGTCGGTTGTGAAGGGTAAGATAGAAATCGTGGAGGCGGAAGGTGCGGGTAGTACGACCTATGACTATTGCCTGGGATTTGTCGGGATTGACGGAGAGGAGCCACCGGTTACACCAGGAGGCGAACTCGGTGAGGTGGGACTGGAGCAAAACCTGGGAACGGGCAAAGGAGGGGGCGAGGGCCAGGAAGGCGGTGTCGTCAGCATATTGGAGGAGATAGACGGGAGGTTGGGGTTGAGGCATGTCGGCAGAGTAGAGGAGATAGAGGAGGGGAGAGAGGACTGAGCCTTGGGGCACCCCGGCGGAGGGGTAGAAAATACGGGAGTCGGAGTTGCAGACAGTGACGTAGGAGGGGCGGCGGGTAAGGAAGGAAGCGATGAGGCGGACGTAATTAATGGGAAGGGCGTAGAGCTGGATCTTGAAGAGGAGACCGGAATGCCATACTCGGTCGTAGGCTTTTTGGATGTCGAGGGATACAAAAATTGCGGAGCGACGGGAGTTGAGTTGGACGGAGAGGAGATGAGTCAGGCGAAGGAGCTGGTCGTCGGCGGAGAAGGAGGGTCGGAAGCCACATTGGGAGGAGGGGAGAAACTGGTGACGGTGGAGGTGCTGGTGGATTCGACGAGAAAGGATGGTTTCCAGGACCTTGCTGAACACGGAGGTAAGACTGATGGGACGGTAGGATGAGGTCTGGGACGGGGGCTTGTCAGGCTTGAGGAACATGAGAATACGGGAGATTTTCCACAGGTCGGGGTAGAAGCCAGTGTAAAGGATGACGTTGTAGAGTTTGGCAAGGACTTCATGAAATGAGAGGGGGCATGCGCGAAGGTGGCGGTAGGTTAGCCGGTCGTGACCGGGGGCGGTGTTTCGTTCCGTGCGAAGAGTGTCTATTATGTCACGGGCAGTAATGGGAGTGTTCAATTCTGAGGGAGGAATGCGGTCCTAGTACTGGAAGCCAGGGGCGAGCGGAGGAGAGGAGGTGTCGGTGCGCTCATGGACATCCGGGAAGAGAGAGTAGTCAAAGAGGGGATCATCAGGAATGGAAAATACATCAGAAAGGTAGGAGGCAAAATGTTCTGCCTTACTGGCGTTGTCAGGGAAAGGACGATCATCATGGAGAAGTGGGTAGTGGGGGGAGGAGTGACTGCCAGTAAGGCGGCGGAAGGCACGCCAGTACTTGGCGGAGTAGACCGGGAGGAGCGAGTTAAGGCGGGTGCATGTCTGACGCCAGTCCCGGCGTTTCTTCGCGGTCAAAAGGTTTCTTATGTGTCGTTGGAGTTGCCGGTGGCGTTGGAGAGTATCCCGGTCACGGGTCTGGAGAAAGGAGTGGTACAGACGGCGGGATTCGCGGAGGAGAAGGACGGCCTGTGGAGGAAGGGTAGGGCGGTGAGGATAGATCGCCCGGGTAGGGATGTGGGCATGGACCGCGTCAGCAACGGTCTGCTGGAGAAAGGAGGAGGCATGGTCAATATCGGCGGGAGTATGGAGGGGTAGTGGGTGGCTTTCGACCGAGGTGTCAATGGAGCGACGGTAGGCATCCCAGTCGGCACGGGAATAATCATGGACGAGTTTGGGAGGGAGCATGGGACGAGGAGCGCGGGCAGGGCGGGGGCGGTGGTCAAAGGTAAGTAGGACAGGGGCGTGGTCACTGCCTATTAGGTCGAGGACGTCCGCCGTGATGCGCCCAAGGAGGTTGGGAGACACCAGTACTGCATCGGGTGTGGTGTTGCTTTCGGGGCGGGTTGGGCGGGGAAGGGGAAGGACGTCACCCCGGAGCGAGGTGGTGACGAACTGACGCCACCGCCGGAGTTCAGCGGGGTGACGGGAATGAAGGTTGAGGTCAGCGGCAATGACATAGGTCGGGAAGGTGCGGTCGACATGGGAGAGGAAATCGTACGGGAGAGGAGAGGTGGAGCGAATGTAAATGGTGGCGAGAGTGACAGTGAGGGAGGGAAGAAAGAGGCTGAGGATCAAGTGTTCAGTGGGGTCATTGAGGAGAGGGTGTAGCCGGACGGGGTGGTGACGGAGATGGTCGATCGCCACTCCGCCTCGGGCCAGGGGTGGGGGTCCGTCGGTGCGGTGGAGAAGGTAAGGATTGGTGTTGACTGGTCGGCGGGGTTGCAGGAAGGTCTCGTTGAGTAGGAAGGCATCCACGCGGTGTTGGGAGAGAGTGTGGAGGAAGAGGTTCTTATTGGCTGGGAGGGAGCGGATGTTGTGGTAGAGGAGGGTATAGGATGGGCCTGCCATGATGGGATAGAGGGAGGGTTGGGGAGGGTAGAGGAGGGGTGGGGAAAGGAAGGGGACCGGAGGGACTTAAACTTGGGTCTCGAGGCGGGAAAAGGCGAAGTGGGAGTGGGCACGGGAGAAGGTGGCAAAGGTGTCCAGATTGAACACGGACCTGGCGGCCAGTGCAATCTGTTGGAGGGTGTGGGGACGCTGGAAGGGGTGGATGTTGGCGAGGACGGTGGTGACGAACCGGATAACGTCTTCGGCGGTGGGGGGAGGGACCAAGGATTGATTGGGGTGCATGGGAGGATCTATGGGGCGGATGGGGACGGTGAGTTCGGGTTTGGAGGGAGCAGGGGGAGGGACGGATTTGCACTTGTAGGAGTAGGTAGGGTGAGGGCCGCCACAGGTGTTGCAGGTGGGAGGAGAGGTGAGGTTGGGACAGTGTTTATGGAGGTGGGAGTCTTTGCAGTGGGGACAGGTGGGAGGGTTTTTGCAGTTCTGCGTCAGGTGATCATTATAAACGAGGCACCTGGCGCAGCGGTAGGCTTGCGGGGGGGATCGGGAGGGTTCTACCGTGTGGTGGCGATCGTAGATCAGCGCACCCTCGAGGAAGAGGTGGTCAAGGGAAGATGCGGATTCAGTAAATATCCGCATCAAACGGGTGGGGCCAGAGTCATTGTTGATCCGCTTGGCGGAACGGATGGAGATGTCGGGGTGAGAGTTGAGTTGCTCCAACACCTCTTCCTCCGTAATCAAAGGACTAAGCCTTGTGATCACGGCGGTGAGGGTCGGAGGGCGGCGGGGGGGAGGTGGTTGGCGGGCAGAGGAGGCTGTATAGTAGGGGGTGAGGGAGGCATGAGGGCCGAAAAGGACCTTGGGGATGCGAGCGAGGATGTCTGTGTGGAGGGTGGGGCTGGGGGACTTCAGGAGGACAGAGTCTCGGCGGGGAATAATTTGGGAGATGGGGGCGGAGGGGAAATACTTCCGAATTTGGAGGGAGAGGTTTTTATGTTCAAGGAATCGGGGATCAGGATGGGACAGTACATATGTGAACATGTCGGGTTGGGGGCGTGGGAGAATGGGGGCGGTGTCCATAGAGTCCGTAAGAGGGGGAGGAGAAGGGGGCGGGGGAGGGGGGGGGAGCTTTCTTCGATTTGGTGGAGGCGGGGGAAGGGTCCGCACTTCCCCGTTTCTGGGTGCGCTTGGGGATGGCGCCAGTAGAGGCAGGTAGAGATGCTGGAGCAGAGGCAGTGACGGAGGCATAGGTAGGAGGGGCTGGGAGGGAAACACGATCAAGTGGGATTTCGATGGGAGGCGGATGGTGGGGTAGAAGGTGAGAAGGGGGCGGGGGCGACAGCGGCGTATCTGCCACCGTGGCTCGGCGGTGCGTCACATGGGTGGAATTGACCGGTGCAGTGTAGGGGGTAGTGAGGGGGAGGTAGAGCGGAGGGGGAGGGGGGACCTCATGGGATGGTGAAGCGGAGAGGATGACATGGAGCGGGAGAGTAGTTTGGGGAAGGCTGGAGGGGCTCCAGGTGATTGTTGTGGAGGCGAGGGAGGGGGTGGTAGTAAGAATGATGGGTGCAGTATGGACAGGGGGCAGGGTTATTGTGGGAACTGCGGAGAGGGAGGAGGAAGTTGACGGGGTGGACGATGAGGTCGCCATGGGCAGCTCTTACGACAGGGGCGCAGTCCAGGGCGACGAGCGGAGACCGGCAGGGCGGCAGCGATGACGGCGGCGACGGCGGCGGCAGCGTGGACGTTGGTGCTGCTACGAAGACGACGGCGGCGGCGGCGGGGGGCCAGGGGCTGGGCCTGGGGGCGGCGGCAGCGGCGGCGGCGGCGGCGGCGGAGGAGCAGGACCAGGTGCGGGGCCTGGGCGGCGGCGGCGGCGGCGGCGGCGGCGGACCAGGTGCGGGGCCTGGGCGGCGGCGGCGGCGGCGCAAAGCAGGAACGGAAGGAAGTAGCGTGAACAGGAAACCAACTGAAGTAGCCGAGATCAGCCCGGCAATAGCTACAGTCGGGGGGATTCGATGAGTAGTTCTGCTTTTTTTTTTTTTTTTCTTCGTTTATTGTTAATTTCACTCCGACTTTCGTCGGCGGGCTGGCAGCAGCATCAGCGCTGCTCTTCAGCCGAGAGAATAGACATATGACAAGCGAGATAAAAGGAACAAAGACATGAAGTTAAAACAATGAGTATAAAAACATGGTACGGAGGAAAAATGGAAGACTTACAAACTGGACATCGGAGACAATACTGCAGACTTAAGACACATGAACAAGAGAGACTGACACACATAAGCAGATTAAAAACAGTCTGTGCCACGGTGGCGATAAAATCACATGGAGAGACAACACTGGACACACGAAGTCACACGATGATATAGGTGGTGACGACATGAGTTGCGACGCACTGGACATGAACACACGGCGATGACGATGCACTTGACACGAGAATACACTGATGTTAAAAGGCGACGCTGCAGCCCCCGCGGGGCACGGAGAGGGAGGAAGTGAGGAAGCGCGGGGGAGGATCGAAAAGAGAGAGAGGGGGGGAGAAGGTGGGGAGAAGGAAAGACAGGCGCGATTGAGACTCCAGGTGGGGAGAGGAGGGGGGAAATCCAAGCGGGGAGGGGGAGAAGGAGGGGATGGGGAGAGGGGGCCGCTAAGTCTACGGGGAAGGGATCAAAGCTGATAGGAGGGGTATACTTCGGGACGAAGGGCGTCATCCGGTAGGGGAAGGGAGCGGAAGTTGCCTTGGGAGAGGATATGTAGGGTGTGCAGGTGGAGAGAGGGAGGAATGCAGTGGTGGAGGCGTGGCAGAGGCCCAGGGGCGGTGAGGATAGGGTAAACTAGCGGGTTGCGGGAATCGAGTTTTCGGGTGACATACAGGAGGCGGAGGCGTTCAAGGTGTTGAAGGAGGTGAGGGAAGGGGATGAGATCGTAGAGGATCCGCGTGGGGGAAGGAAGGCGGATACGGTAGGCGAGGCGGAGGGCGTGGCGTTCAAGGACTTGGAGGGTGTGATAAAAGGTGGGAGGAGCAGATACCCAGGCAGGGTGGAATGAACAGAGGATGGGGCGCATGATGGATTTGTATGTGTGGAGGACGGTGGAAGGGCGTAATCCCCACGTCCGGCTGGTGAGCAGTTTAAGGAGGTTGAGGCGGGACATGGCTTTTTCACGGATGGATTTCAGATGGGGGGTCCAGGTAAGGTGTCGGTCGAGGGTGAGGCCCAGATACTTAATGGTGTTAGTGTGGCGGATGGGACGGTCGTGGAGGGTGATGTAGAGATCGGGGATGCGGAAGGTGCGGGTGGTACGACCTATAATGATCGCCTGGGATTTGTCAGGGTTGACGGAGAGGAGCCACCGGTTGCACCATGCGGCGAACGCGGTGAGGTGAGACTGGAGCAAAACCTGGGATCGGGCAAGGGAGGGGGCAAGGGCTAGGAAGGCGGTGTCATCAGCATACTGTAGGAGATGGACGGGAGGCTGAGGTTGGGGCATGTCGGCGGAGTAGATAAGGTACAGGAGAGGGGAGAGGACAGATCCTTGGGGCACCCCGGCAGAGGGGTAAAACAAACGGGAGTTGGAATTGCAGACAGTGACATAGGACGGGCGATTGGTGAGAAAGGATGCAATGAGGCGGACATAGTTAATAGGAAGGGCATAGAGTTGGAGTTTGAAAAGGAGGCCGGAATGCCAGACACGGTCGTAGGCTTTTTCTATATCTAGGGACACAAATATGGCGGAGCGACGGGAATTGAGCTGGACGGATAAGAGGTGGATGAGGCGAAGGAGCTGGTCGTCGGCAGAGAAGGATGGTCGGAAGCCACATTGAGAAGAAGGAAGGAGCTGGTGCTGTCGGAGGTGTTGGTGGATACGACGGGATATGATGGATTCAAGGACCTTGCTAAACACGGAGGTGAGACTGATGGGACGGTAGGAGGAGGCTTGGGATGGGGGCTTGTTGGGTTTGGGGAACATGAGGATGCGGGAGATTTTCCACAGGCGAGGATAGAAACCGGTATAGAGGATAGTGTTGTAGAGGGCGGCAAGGACAGTGTGGAAGGAGAGGGGACAGGCACGGAGGTGCCTGTAGGTGAGCCGGTCGTGACCGGGAGCAGTGTTGCGTTTGGTGCGAAGTGTAGCTATGATGTCGTGTGCTGTGATGGGTGTGTTTAAGTCGGAGGGAGGAATGTGCCCCAAGTACTGGAAGCCGGGGGCGAGCGGGGGAGAAGAGGTGTCGGTACGCTCATGGACATCGGGAAAGAGGGAGTAATCAAAATGAGGATTATCAGGAAGGGAGAAGATGTCGGAAAGGTAGGAGGCAAAGTGTTCCGCCTTACTGGCATTGTCGGGAAAGGGACGGTTATCATGGAGAAGCGGGTAGTAGGGGGAGGAGTGACGGCCAGTAAGGCGATTGAAGGCCTTCCAGTACTTTGAGGAGTTGATGGGGAGAGTGGCGTTAAGGCGGGTGCATGTCTGCCGCCAGTCCCGGCGTTTTTTCGCGGACAAAAGGTTTCTAATGTGACGTTGGATTTGCCGGTGGCGTATGAGTGTGTCCCGGTCCCGGGTACGGAGGTACGAGCGGTAGAGGCGTCGGGATTCTCGGAGGAGGAGGACAGCCTGTGGAGGCAGGGTAGGACTGTGCGGGTATATTGATTTGGTAGGGATGTGGGCTTCAACCGCGTTAGCAAGGGTTTGCTGGAGAAAGGTGGAGGCGTGTTCAATATCTTCGGGTGTGCGGAGGGGAAGGGGGTGGCTTTCGACCGAGGTATCTATGGAGCGACCGTAGGCATTCCAGTCGGCACGGGAGTAGTCATGAATGAGTTTGGGAGGAGGTCTAGGACGAGGAGCTCGGGCAGGGCGGGGGCGGTGGTCAAGTGTGAGTAGGACAGGGGCGTGGTCACTGCCTATAAGGTCAAAGACGTCTGCCGTGATACGCCCAAGGAGGTTGGGAGACGCCAAGACGACGTCAGGGGTGGTATTGCTTTCGGGGCGAGTCGGGCGAGGGAGGGGCAGGATTCCGCCCCGGAGCGAGGTGGTGACAAACTGATGCCACCGCCGGAGTTCAGCAGGCGGACGGGAAGACAGGTTTAGGTCTGCGGCGACCACATAGGTCGTGTAGGTGCGGTCAACGTGAGAGAGGAAGTCATACGGGAGAGGAGAGGTGCTGCGGACGTAGATGGTGGCGAGGGTGACGGTGAGGGATGGGAGGAAGAGACTGAGGATTAAATGTTCTGTAGGATCATTGAGGAGCGGGTGTAGCCGGACGGGGTGGTGACGGAGATGGCCGATCGCCACTCCGCCTCTGGCCAAGGGAGGGGGACCATCAGTGCGATGAAGGAGGTAAGGAGCGGTACTGACGGGACGACGGGGTTGGAGGAAGGTTTCATTCAGGAGGAAGGCGTCCACGCGGTGATGGAAAAGGGTATGCATGAAGAGGTGCTTGTTGGCTGGGAGAGACCGGACATTATGGTATAGAAAGGTGTATGATGAGCCTGCCATGGTGGTGGTGGGGGGGTACGGGAGGAGGAACGGAAGAAGGGGGAGCGGGCGGGCTTAGACTTGTGTTTCGAGGCGGGAAAAAGCGAAGTGGGAGTGGGCGCGGGAGAAAGTGGCAAAGGTTTCTAGGTGGAACACTGACCGTGCGACCAGTGCAATCTGCTGGAGGGTGTGCGGGCGTTGAAAAGGATGGATGTTGGCGAGGACCGTGGTTACAAACCGGATGACGTCCTCGGCAGTGGGGGGAGGGAGCAAGGAGTTGTTGGGGTGCATGGGCGGGTCGACGGGGCGAATGGGGACGGTGAGTTCGGGGACGGTGGGGGCTGGGACGGAGTTACATTTGTAGGAGTAGGTGGGATGGGGTCCGCCACAGGTGTTGCAGGTAGGAGGGGAGGCAAGGTTAGGACAGTGCTTGTGCAGGTGAGGGGACTTGCAGTGAGGACATGTGGGGGGGTTGCGGCAATTCTGTGTCAGGTGGTCGTTGTACACGAGGCACCTGGCACAGCGGTATGACTGAGGTGGGGAACGGGAGGGCTCCACCTTGTGGCGGCGGTCGTAAATTAGGGCCCCCTGGAGGAAAAGGTGATCAAGGGACGATGCGGACTCTGTGAATATCCGCATCAGGTATGTCGGGCCAGTGGCATTGAAGATACGCTTGGCGGAGCGGATGGTGACATCGGGCATGGAGTTGAGCTGACCCAACACCTCTTCCTCCGTGATCAGAGGGCTGAGCTTCGTGATCACGGCGGTGAGGGTGGGTGGGCGGCGGGAAGGAGGCGGTTGGCGAGCTGAGGTGGCGGTGTAGTAAGGGGTGAGAGTGGCATGGGGACCAAAGTGGATGCGGGGGAGGCGGTGGAGGATGTCAGTGTGTAGGGTGGGGCTGGGGGATTTGAGGAGGACGGAGTCTCGGCGGGGGATGATCTGAGTCAGGGGGACGTTGGGGTAGTATTTACGAAGTTCAATGGAGAGGGTCTTGTAGTCAAGGAAACGGGCGTCGGGGCGGGAAAGGACATAGGAGTATAGGTCAGGCTGCACGGGAGCAGGAATGGGGGCAGTGTCCATGTGGTTGGATGGAGGCGGAGAAGGAGGGGGAGGAGGGGGAGGAGGGGGAGGAGCCTTTTTGGGCAAAGTTGGAGTGGGGTCCGCGCTCCCACGTTTGGATGACTTTTTGGGCTTGGCGCCCGTGGAGGAGGATGCAGAGGCGGTGGAGGGAGGGGCAGGAGAAACGGAGACTGGGTTGAGGGGGATAATCGTAGGTTGGTGTGGGGGCAGGAAGGACGGCGGGGGCGACTGTGGCGTGTCAGCCACCGTGGCACGGCGATGTTCAATTCGGGCAGGCGGTAACGGAGGAAACTCATGAGGCGAAGTCAGCGGCGTGTAGACAGGAGGAGGAGGGACGTGGGAAGCGGAGGAAAAGGACATTAAGACCGACAGGGGAATTGCCGGTTGGGGGAGGGAAGTGGAACTCCAGGTGGTGGTGGTGGAGGCCTGGGACGGGGAGGTGTAGTGGATGGATGTGGTTGTAGCAGGTGAGTGAGACATATTACCGGGATGACTGAGCGGCGACGAGGATGATGATGATGATGATGATGATGATGATGACGATGGCGAAGACACTGAAGACGAAGAGGCGGTGGTGGCGATGAAAGGCGGCAGGCTCGGAGTGGAGGCGGCGGCGGCGGCAGGCTCGATGGGACGACAGCGACGTTGCAGACACCCGGCGGCGACTGCGGGCTGGCGACGACTGCTCGGCGGCGGCGGCTGGCGGCTGGCGGCGACGACTGCGGCTGGCTGGCTAGCTGGCGGGGACGGCGGCGTCTCGACGACTAGCCCTAAAATCGAGAAAAGAACGATATAACGTATCGCCTTTTGTCGATCGCCTAGAGACTTGCGACTCTAGGCCGGTGGATGAGTAGTTCTGCGCCTATGGCAAAACTATATAGTGCACCACGTAGCAAGTGCCGACGAGCGCGTAAAACAGTCAACGGAAAAGGGTTCGGGACAAGCAAAATGACTATGAACAGTGCATTCCTGTAGTGAAAATAGTGCCTTCTGCAACTGCTCCTTGTAATAGTGCCCAGTACTGTGTAGCTAGTGACAGTAGACATCAAGTAGCTACTCAAAAGTGTAGTGCAGTAGTTAGTACATCTGGAGTAGCTTCGCATGCTTGCGCGGACGCCGATCCGGCGGTAGTGTCATCTAGTGACAGTGTTGTTAATCCGCTGCGTGCCGAGTCTGCGCCGCTTACTTCACTACGCGGCCCGCGCAAGCGCAGTAAACAAACCGTAGCAGACATTGCCCACATTCGCGCACCTGTCGAGCGCCGCAAGCAAAAACTTTTTGTAAATCTCTTCATAGAAAATAAGACGGTGCAATTTCAGCTTGATACTGGTTCCGCTGTCACATTAATAAATAAAGATACTTATGAACTTCTGGGTTCGCCAAAATTGTCGCCGTGTCAACAAGTGTTAACAGCATATACAGGTCAAAATATTCCCGTGTTAGGAACGTGTAGCCTGCCCGCCTCTTTTCAAGGTGTAACAAAAACAGTTGCTTTTGTAGTTCTTCAGGCCCAATCTACACAGAACATTTTTGGACTAGATGCTTTTGACTTGTTTGGTTTATCAATTCAAAGAGATGTGCTTCAAATTTCGTCAATAGTGCCTCAGGATAAAATCAATGCATTGTGTGAAAAATACAGTGACTTGTTTTCGCCGGAATTAGGTTGTGCAAAAGACTTCTTGGCACATGTAACTTTAAAAGAATCTGCAGTTCCAAAATTTCGTAAAGCTAGACCAGTGCCTATCGCAATGCGTGATACAGTTGCCGAAGAACTTAAACGTTAGCAAGATAGTGGGGTGATTTCTCCTGTTTCTGCGAGTCAGTGGGCCTCGCCTTTAGTCATTATACCCAAGCCGTCGGGAAAACTTCGTCTCTGTGCGGACTTTAAATCAACAGTGAACAGTCAAACAATTGTAGACACTTATCCCCTGCCCAGACCTGAGGAACTGATGGACAAATTAGGACAGTCTCGCTTCTTTTCTAAGATTGATTTAGCAGAGGCATACTTACAGATTCCACTTGATGACGAGTCAAAAAAGTTTTTCGTCATTAATACTCACATGGGCCTTTTTCAATTTCAACGCCTACCGTTTGGCAGTTCTTCCGCTCCCGCTATTTTTCAGCGCTTTTTGGAACAGCTGACAGTTTCTGTACCGTGTTCTTCGAACTATTTATATGATATTGTGGTATCCGGACGTACAGTTGAAGAACATTTAGCAAACCTGGAGTGCCTTTTCAAAGTTTTGACTGCAGCAGGTCTACGTTGTAATAAAGCAAAGTGTTCGTTTTTTCAAACTGAAATAGAGTACCTAGGCCATGTGATTAATGCCCAAGGAATACATCCCTTACAGTCACATCTTCGAGCAATCAAAGACTTGCCTCCTCCTAAGAATGTGCACGAATTGCAAGCAGTTATGGGAAAGCTGAACTATTATTTCAGGTTTATTCCCAATGCCTCTCAGATTGCAGCTCCACTAAACATGCCAACGCGGACACACTTTCCCGACTTCCGGTTGGCCAGGATGTATCATTTGATTCTTCAGAAATGGCATGTTGTCAGATAGACTCCAGAGATGCTTCCGCTGTCGCAGACTTTCCTTTCAACTCTCGTCGGGTTGCACAGGAAACAGCTGCGGATGCAGACCTAAGTGTGGTAGCACGTTTTGTTCGCTCAGGGTGGCCTGCCAGAGCCAAAGACATTGATCGGCCTCTGGTTCGACGTTATTTTGCACAACGTCATGCATTATCCTTAAGTCAGGGTGTACTGTTGTTGCATACCGACAACGACCAAGCACGAGTGATTGTTCCTCGTTCCCTGCAACGAGAAGTGTTACGCCTCCTGCATCAAGGACATTGGGGCATTGTTAGGACAAAGCAATTGGCCAGACGTCATTGTACCTGGGTTGGTATGGACGCTCAGATAGAGAACATGACATCACAGTGTACAGTTTGTGCGGAGCATCAGGCGGCTCCTCCACAGCGTTTCTCAGACTGGCCACGCCCCAAGGGACCATGGCAACGTTTACATATTGACTTTGCCGGACCTTTCTGGAACACGCGCTGGTTAATTGTTGTAGACGCTTTCAGCAAGTTTCCTTTCGTGATTGCCATGAACTCAACGACAGCGTCTAGTACGATCAGTGCCTTAACATCAGTGTTTTGCATCGAAGGTTTGCCTGAAACTATCGTCAGTGACAATGGACCTCAGTTTGTTAGTGCGGAATTTCAACAGTTTTGTCGTGTGAATGGCATTCAGCATATTACCACTGCACATTTTCACCCTCAGTCCAATGGTGAAGCGGAACGTTTTGTTCGAACATTCAAGTCTCACATGGAGAAGATGAAAGGTCAGCACTCCAGGCAGCAAGCTCTTCAAATTTTCCTGTCTACGTATCGATGCATGCCACGTGACGGCCCGTCTCCTGCCGAGCTGCTACACGGCCGCCGTCACCGCACTCTCCTTCACCTGCTGCAGCCTCCCACGCACCGAGTCGGTTCGTATGGCGCTACGCGTTTTCAAGTTTCCACGCCGGTGCTGTACAGGGTGTTTGCTGGCAACAAGAAGACATGGTTGCCAGGCACCATTCAGCGCGTGCTCGGTCGCAATATGTATGTTGTACGTTCTTCCACAGGGTCGGAGCTGCGGCGCCACGCAAACCAATTGCGCTTGCACAGGCCGCGCGATCCTGTCTCCCGTTTCTTTATTCCAGACCCAGTTCACCGCCAGGGAGCACAGCCACATCGCTCGCCGCCGGGTCCAGCTTCCCCGGACTACGAGATCGTACCCATGGAGGTGGACGCGCCTCCTACGCAGTCGGCCCCTCCGCCTCCGTCACCGCCGCAGATGACAGCGTCACCAAGGAGGATTCCGGGACCGTGCGTGCCCCCGCCGTCTGGGCCACGCACCTCAGAAGAAGATGACCTGCTCCCGCTGGGCGGAGGTGTGTGCCCTTCCTCAGGTTTCGCCGGGTTTCCTGGAGGATCGCAAGGCGGATGCCGGGGTGCGGACGGCATCTCGATCCCAGCCTCAGCTACGACGCCCGTCCCACCAGTAACGCCCCAGCTATGCACGCACGGCGCGGCGTTCTTACGACGACAGCCACGAGCGCCCTCTGCGGCAACTCCGCTCGTGGCCACCAGTAAACGACATCGTTCACTTGGGACTGAGATAGCAACCAGTTAGGACCTTCGGTATTAGATAGGCATCAGTGAAGACTTTGGCTATCGTACAGGCACTAGGCAGACTTCTAGCTCAATTATGTATCAGCACTCTGCAGTACTGAATTCTGTAAAAGTTAAGTATTGTATAAATTCTGTTCAATATATATCTCGTTCTAATTTACTCTAGTGTTTCTAGTTTCTGGCTGCTCCCCTCCGTACCTGCACCAGCGTGCTATCTTTATTCCTGTGTCGGCCTCATTCCACTCGGCCACCGACACCTGCGACGGAAACGAGACACAAAAGCGGCGACGAGGCAGGGACACAAAACTAAGCACTACAGTTCTTTCTCCAGTGTTTATATTGAGATCTCTGATGTATTACCAGTGGAGTTAGAGCCCCCACAATCGCGTAAGCGGCCGACTGCGAACAGCGCAGAAATTGAAGAGCGCCTCGGCGGCTATTGTGGTGGCAAACTTCCGCGCGAATTTTATATGTGCGTAAGACTCTTTTGATTGGAGAGAGTATTCATTTAAGTCGCGAAAACTATGTGTAATTGAAATATATAACTACAAAACAGCTTCAGACTCCTTGATATACTGCAACTACCTGTTGTAAGTTTATTACACACACAGTGTAGAAATTGGCCAACAGCGTTTCATCTTCCTAACGAAACCGAACTATAACATGCAATTTTTTGCGTTCTAAGTGCAGCATATGAACGGAATTTATTGTCAGACACGATATTTTGGAACTTTCTCAGTATATTCTACGATTGTGAAACTTTTATACAAACATTAATTTCGGAATGTTGTATTCTCAAATATTAAGATATTTCATAACATCAAAAATTCAAATAGGATTGACTGAAACAGCTAATGAAAAAAATCGATTGAGAAAGTGAAATATGGCATCATATACATAACGGAAAAATAGCTTCTTATGTTGTGAATACAGCAAATAGCCACAACCAAATTCTAATTTTTTTTATAGCTTATGGGACTTAACTACAGGGTCATCAGTCCCTAAACTTACAACTACTTATGAGCTAACTAAGACTAAGGACGGCACAAATATCCATTACCGACGGGGGCCTGTCTGTGCCTGTCTGTGCGTGTCTGTGTGTTTCTGTGCCTGTCTGTGCGTGTCTGTGCCTGTCTGTGCGTGTCTGTGCGTGTCTGTTCGTGTCTGTGCGTGTCTGTGCCTGTCTGTACCTGCCTGTGCCTGTCTGTGCCAGTCTGTGCGTGTCTGTGCCTGTCTGTGCCTGTCTGTGGCTGTCTGTGCGTGTCTGTGCCTGTCTGTGATTGTCTGTGGCTGTCTGTGCCTGTCTGTGCCTGTCTGTGCCTGTCTGTGCCTGTCTGTGCCTATCTGTGCCTGTCTGTGCGTGTCGGTGCCTGTCTGTGCCTGTCTGTGCGTGACTGTGCCTGTCTGTGCGTGACTGTACCTGTCAGTGCCTGTCTGTGCCTGTCTGTGAGTGTCTGTGCCTGTCTGTGCCTGTCTGTGCCTGTCTGTTCCTGTCTGTGCCTGTCTGTTCCTGTCTGTGCCTGTCTGTGCCTGTCTGTGCCTGTCTGTGTCTGTCTGTGCCTGCCTGTGCCTGTCTGTACCTGTCTGTGCCTGTCTGTGCCTGTCTGTGAGTGTCTGTGGCTGTCTGTGATTGTCTGTGGCTGTCTGTGCCTGTCTGTGCCTGTCTGTGCCTGATTGTGCCTGTCTGTGCCTATCTGTGCCTGTCTGTGCCTGTCTGTGCGTGTCTGTGCCTGTCTGTGCCTGTCTGTGCGTGACTGTGCCTGTCTGTGCGTGACTGTACCTGTCTGTGCCTGTCTGTGCCTAACTGTGAGTGTGTGTGCCTGTCTGTGCCTGTCTGTTCCTGTCTGTGCCTGTCTGTTCCTGTCTGTGCCTGTCTGTGATTGTCTGTGTCTGTCTGTGCCTGCCTGTGCCTGTCTGTACCTGTCTGTGCCTGTCTGTGCCTGTCTGTGAGTGTCTGTGCCTGTCTGTTCCTGTCTGTGCCTGTCTGTTCCTGTCTGTGCCTGTCTGTGCCTGTCTGTGCCTGTCTGTTCCTGTCTGTGCCTGTCTGTTCCTGTCTGTGCCTGTCTGTGCCTGTCTGTGACAGTCTGTGCGTGTCTCTGCCTGTCTGTGCCTGTCTGTGGCTGTCTGTGCGTGTCTGTGCCTGACTGTGATTGTCTGTGGCTGTCTGTGCCTGCCTGTGCCTGTCTGTGCCTGTCTGTGCCTATCTGTGCCTGTCTGTGACTCTCTGTGCGTGTCTGTGCCTGTCTGTGCCTGTCTGTGCCTCTCTGGGAGTGTCTGTGCCTGTCTGTGCCTGTCTGTGCCTGTCTGTTCCTGTCTGTGCCTGTCTCTGCCTGTCTGTGCCTCTCTGTGTCTGTCTGTGCCTGCCTGTGCCTGTCTGTGCGTGTCTGTGCCTGTCTGTGCCTGTCTGTGCGTGTCTGTGCCTGTCTGTGCCTGTCTGTGCGTGTCTGTGCATGTCTGTGCCTGTCTGTGCGTGTCTGTGCCTGTCTGTGCCTGTCTGTGCCTGTCTGTGAGTGTCTGTGCCTGTCTGTGCCTGTCTGTTCCTGTCTGTGCCTGTCTGAGACTGTCTGTGCCTGTCTGTGCCTGTCTGTTCCTGTCTGTGTCTGTCTGTGCCTGTCTGTGCCAGTCTGTGCGTGTCTGTGCCTGTCTGTGCCAGTCTGTGCGTGTCTCTGCCTGTCTGTGCCTGTCTGTGGCTGTCTGTGCGTGTCTGTGCCTGTCTGTGATTGTCTGTGGCTGTCTGTGCCTGTCTGTGCCTGTCTGTGCCTGTCTGTGCCTGTCTGTGCCTGTCTGTGCGTGTCTGTGCCTGTCTGTGCCTGTCTGTGCGTGACTGTGCCTGTCTGTGCGTGACTGTACCTGTCTGTACCTGTCTGTGCCTGTCTGTGAGTGTCTGTGCCTGTCTGTGCCTGTCTGTGCCTGTCTGTTCATGTCTGTGCCTGTCTGTTCCTGTCTGTGCCTGTCTGTTCCTGTCTGTGCCTGTCTGTGTCTGTCTGTGCCTGCCTGTGCCTGTCTGTGCGTGTCTGTGCCTGTCTGTGATTGCCTGTGTCTGTCTGTGCCTGCCTGTGCCTGCCTGTGCCTGTCTGTGCCTGTCTGTGAGTGTCTGTGCCTGTCTGTGCCTGTCTGTGCCTGTCTGTTCCTGTCTGTGCCTGTCTGTGCCTGTCTGTTCCTGTCTGTGCCTGTCTGTGCCTGTCTGTTCATGTCTGTGCCTGTCTGTTCTTGTCTGTGCCTGTCTGTGCCTGTCTGTGCCTGTCTGTGCCTGTCTGTTCTTGTCTGTGCCTGTCTGTGCCTGTCTGTGCCAGTCTGTGCGTGTCTCTGCCTGTCTGTGCTTGTCTGTGCTTGTCTGTGCGTGTCTGTGCCTGTCTGTACCTGTCGGTGCCTGTCTGTGCGTGTCTGTGCCTGTCTGTGCGTGTTTGTGCCTGTCTGTGCGTGTCTGTGATGTCTGTGAGTGTCTGTGCGTGTCTGTGCCTGTCTGTACCTGTCTGTGCGTGTCTGTGCCTGTCTGTGCGTGTCTGTGCCTCTCTGTACCTGTCTGTGCCTGTCTGTGCGTGTCTGTGCTTGTCTGTGCTTGTCTGTGCGTGTCTGTGCCTGTCTGTGCCTGTCTGTGCGTGTCTGTGCCTGTCTGTGCCTGTCTGTGCCTGTCTGTGCGTGTCTGTGCCTGTCTGTGCCTGTCTGTGCCTGTCTGTGCGTGTCTGTGCCTGTCTGTGCGTGTCTGTGCCTCTCTGTACCTGTCTGTACTTGACTGTGCCTGTCTGTGCGTGTCTGTGCTTGTCTGTGCTTGTCTGTGCGTGTCTGTGCCTGTCTGTGCCTGTCTGTGCGTGTCTGTGTCTGACTGTGCGTGTCTGTGCGTGTCTGTGCCTGTCTGTGCCTGTCTGTGCCTGCCTGTGCCTATCTGTGCCTGTATGTCCGTTTCTGTACCTTTCTGTGCCTGTCTGAGCCTGCAAGTGCCTGTCTGTGCCTGTCTGTACCTGTCTGTGCCTGTCTGTGCCTGTCTGTACCTGTCTGTTCCTGTCTGTGCCTGTCTGTGCCTGTCTGTGCCTGTCTGTTCCTGTCTGGGAGTATCTGTGCCTGTCTGTGCCCATCTGTGCCTGTCTGTGCTTGTCTGAGCCTGCAAGTGCCTATCTGTGCCTGTCTGTGACTGTCTGTGCGTGTATGTGCGTGTCTGTGCCGGTCTGTGCCTGTCTGTGCGTGTCTGTGCCTGTCTGTGCCTGTCTGTGCCTGTCTGTGCGTGTCTGTGCCTGACTGTGCGTGTCTGTGCGGGTCTGTGCCTGTCTGTGCCTGTCTGTGCCTGTCTGTGCGTGTCTGTGCCTGCCTGTGCCTATCTGTGCCTGTATGTCCGTTTCTGTACCTTTCTGTGCCTGTCTAAGCCTGCAAGTGCCTGTCTGTGCCTGTCTGAGCCTGCAAGTGCCTGTCTGTGCGTGTCTGCGCCTGTCTGTGCCTGTCTGTGCATGCCTATGCCTGTCTGTGCCTGTCCATGCATTTCTGTGCCTGTCTGTGCCTGTCTGTGCCTGTCTGTGCGTGACTGTGCATTACTGTGCCTGTCTGTGCCTGTCTGTGCGAGTCTGTGCGTGTCTGTGCCATTCTGTGCCTGTCTGTGCCTGTCTGTGCCTGTCTGTGCGTGTCTGTGTCTGTCGGTGCGTGTTTGTGCGTGTCTGTGCCTGTCTGTGCCTGTCTGTGCCTGTCTGTGCCTGTCTGTGCGTGTCTGTGCCTATCTGTGCCTGTCTGTGCCTGTCTGAGCCTGCAAGTGCCCGTCTGTGCGTGTCTGTTCCTGTCTGTGTCTGTCTGTGCCTGTCTGTGCCTGTCTGTACCTGTCTGTTCCTGTCTGTGCCTGTCTGTACCTGTCTGTTCCTGTCTGGGAGTATCTGTGCCTGTCTGTGCCCATCTGTGCCTGTCTGTGCTTGTCTGAGCCTGCAAGTGCCTATCTGTGCCTGTCTGTGACTGTCTGTGCGTGTATGTGCGTGTCTGTGCCGGTCTGTGCCTGTCTGTGCGTGTCTGTGTCTGTCGGTGCGTGTTTGTGCGTGTCTGTGCCTGTCTGTACCTGTCTGTGCCTGTCTGTGCCTGTCTGTACCTGTCTGTTCCTGTCTGTGCCTGTCTGTGCCTGTCTGTGCCTGTCTGTTCCTGTCTGGGAGTATCTGTGCCTGTCTGTGCCCATCTGTGCCTGTCTGTGCTTGTCTGAGCCTGCAAGTGCCTATCTGTGCCTGTCTGTGACTGTCTGTGCGTGTATCTGCGTGTCTGTGCCGGTCTGTGCCTGTCTGTGCGTGTCTGTGCCTGTCTGTGCCTGTCTGTGCCTGTCTGTGCGTGTCTGTGCCTGACTGTGCGTGTCTGTGCGGGTCTGTGACTGTCTGTGCCTGTCTGTGCCTGTCTGTGCGTGTCTGTGCCTGCCTGTGCCTATCTGTGCCTGTATGTCCGTTTCTGTACCTTCCTGTGCCTGTCTAAGCCTGCAAGTGCCTGTCTGTGCCTGTCTGAGCCTGCAAGTGCCTGTCTGTGCGTGTCTGTGCCTGTCTGTGCCTGTCTGTGCATGTCTGTACCTGTCTGTTCCTGTCTGTGCCTGTCTGTGCCTGTCTGTGCCTGTCTGTTCCTGTCTGGGAGTATCTGTGCCTGTCTGTGCCCATCTGTGCCTGTCTGTGCTTGTCTGAGCCTGCAAGTGCCTATCTGTGCCTGTCTGTGACTGTCTGTGCGTGTATCTGCGTGTCTGTGCCTGACTGTGCGTGTCTGTGCGTGTCTGTGCCTGTCTGTGCCTGTCTGTGCCTGTCTGTGCGTGTCTGTGCCTGCCTGTGCCTATCTGTGCCTGTATGTCCGTTTCTGTACCTTTCTGTGCCTGTCTAAGCCTGCAAGTGCCTGTCTGTGCCTGTCTGAGCCTGCAAGTGCCTGTCTGTGCGTGTCTGTGCCTGTCTGTGCCTGTCTGTGCATGCCTATGCCTGTCTGTGCCTGTCCATGCATATCTGTGCCTGTCTGTGCCTGTCTGTGCCTGTCTGTGCGTGACTGTGCATTACTGTGCCTGTCTGTGCCTGTCTGTGCGAGTCTGTGCGTGTCTGTGCCATTCTGTGCCTGTCTGTGCCTGTCTGTGCTTGTCTGTGCGTGTCTGTGCCTGTCTGTGCCTGTCTGTGCGTGTCTGTGTCTGTCGGTGCGTGTTTGTGAGTGTCTGTGCCTGTCTGTGCCTGTCTGTGCCTGTCTGTGCCTGTCTGTGCGTGTCTGTGCCTATCTGTGCCTGTCTGTGCCTGTCTGAGCCTGCAAGTGCCCGTCTGTGCGTGTCTGTGCCTGTCTGTGTCTGTCTGTGCGTGTATGTGCGTGTCTGTGCCTGTCTGTGCGTGTCTGTGCCTGTCTGTGCGTGTCTGTGTCTGTCTGTGCGTCTCTGTGCGTGTCTGTGCGTGTCTGTGCCTTTCTGTGCCTGTCTGTGCCTGTCTGTGCCTGTCTGTGCCTGACTGTGCGTGTCTGTGCGGGTCTGTGCGTGTCTGTGCCTGTCTGTGCCTGCCTGTGCCTATCTGTGCCTGTATGTCCGTTTCTGTAACTTTCTGTGCCTGTCTGAGCCTGCAAGTGCCTGTCTGTGCCTGTCTGTGCCTGTCTGTTCCTGTCTGTGCGTATCTGTGCCTGTCTGTGCCTATCTGTGCCTGTCTGTGCTTGTCTGAGCCTGCAAGTGCCTATCTGTGCCTGTCTGTGACTGTCTGTGCGTGTATGTGCGTGTCTGTGCCTGTCTGTGCCTGTCTGTGCGTGACTGTGCCTGTCTGTGCGTGTCTGTGCTTGTCTGTGCCTGTCTGTGCCTATCTGTGCCTGTCTGTGCTTGTCTGAGCCTGCAAGTGCCTGCCTGTGCCTGTGGTTGCCTGTCTGTGAGTGTATGTGCGTGTCTGTGCCTGTCTGTGCCTATCTGTGCCTGTCTGTGCCTGTCTGTGCTTGTCTGTGCCTGTCTGTGCCTGTCTGTGCCTGTCTGTCCGTGTATGTGTGTGTCTGTGCCTTTCTGTGGCTGTCTGTGCCTGTCTGTACGTGTCTGTGCCTGTCTGTGCCTATCTGTGCCTGTCTGTGCCTATCTGTGCCTGTCTGTGCCTGTCTGAGCCTGCCTGTGCCTGTCTGTGCCTGTCTGTGCCTATCTGTGCCTGTCTGTGACTCTCTGTGCGTGTCTGTGCCTGTCTGTGCCTGTCTGTGCCTCTCTGGGAGTGTCTGTGCCTGTCTGTGCCTGTCTGTGCCTGTCTGTTCCTGTCTGTGCCTGTCTCTGCCTGTCTGTGCCTCTCTGTGTCTGTCTGTGCCTGCCTGTGCCTGTCTGTGCGTGTCTGTGCCTGTCTGTGCCTGTCTGTGCGTGTCTGTGCCTGTCTGTGCCTGTCTGTGCGTGTCTGTGCATGTCTGTGCCTGTCTGTGCGTGTCTGTGCCTGTCTGTGCCTGTCTGTGCCTGTCTGTGAGTGTCTGTGCCTGTCTGTGCCTGTCTGTTCCTGTCTGTGCCTGTCTGAGACTGTCTGTGCCTGTCTGTGCCTGTCTGTTCCTGTCTGTGTCTGTCTGTGCCTGTCTGTGCCAGTCTGTGCGTGTCTGTGCCTGTCTGTGCCAGTCTGTGCGTGTCTCTGCCTGTCTGTGCCTGTCTGTGGCTGTCTGTGCGTGTCTGTGCCTGTCTGTGATTGTCTGTGGCTGTCTGTGCCTGTCTGTGCCTGTCTGTGCCTGTCTGTGCCTGTCTGTGCCTGTCTGTGCGTGTCTGTGCCTGTCTGTGCCTGTCTGTGCGTGACTGTGCCTGTCTGTGCGTGACTGTACCTGTCTGTACCTGTCTGTGCCTGTCTGTGAGTGTCTGTGCCTGTCTGTGCCTGTCTGTGCCTGTCTGTTCATGTCTGTGCCTGTCTGTTCCTGTCTGTGCCTGTCTGTTCCTGTCTGTGCCTGTCTGTGTCTGTCTGTGCCTGCCTGTGCCTGTCTGTGCGTGTCTGTGCCTGTCTGTGATTGCCTGTGTCTGTCTGTGCCTGCCTGTGCCTGCCTGTGCCTGTCTGTGCCTGTCTGTGAGTGTCTGTGCCTGTCTGTGCCTGTCTGTGCCTGTCTGTTCCTGTCTGTGCCTGTCTGTGCCTGTCTGTTCCTGTCTGTGCCTGTCTGTGCCTGTCTGTTCATGTCTGTGCCTGTCTGTTCTTGTCTGTGCCTGTCTGTGCCTGTCTGTGCCTGTCTGTGCCTGTCTGTTCTTGTCTGTGCCTGTCTGTGCCTGTCTGTGCCAGTCTGTGCGTGTCTCTGCCTGTCTGTGCTTGTCTGTGCTTGTCTGTGCGTGTCTGTGCCTGTCTGTACCTGTCGGTGCCTGTCTGTGCGTGTCTGTGCCTGTCTGTGCGTGTTTGTGCCTGTCTGTGCGTGTCTGTGATGTCTGTGAGTGTCTGTGCGTGTCTGTGCCTGTCTGTACCTGTCTGTGCGTGTCTGTGCCTGTCTGTGCGTGTCTGTGCCTCTCTGTACCTGTCTGTGCCTGTCTGTGCGTGTCTGTGCTTGTCTGTGCTTGTCTGTGCGTGTCTGTGCCTGTCTGTGCCTGTCTGTGCGTGTCTGTGCCTGTCTGTGCCTGTCTGTGCCTGTCTGTGCGTGTCTGTGCCTGTCTGTGCCTGTCTGTGCCTGTCTGTGCGTGTCTGTGCCTGTCTGTGCGTGTCTGTGCCTCTCTGTACCTGTCTGTACTTGACTGTGCCTGTCTGTGCGTGTCTGTGCTTGTCTGTGCTTGTCTGTGCGTGTCTGTGCCTGTCTGTGCCTGTCTGTGCGTGTCTGTGTCTGACTGTGCGTGTCTGTGCGTGTCTGTGCCTGTCTGTGCCTGTCTGTGCCTGCCTGTGCCTATCTGTGCCTGTATGTCCGTTTCTGTACCTTTCTGTGCCTGTCTGAGCCTGCAAGTGCCTGTCTGTGCCTGTCTGTACCTGTCTGTGCCTGTCTGTGCCTGTCTGTACCTGTCTGTTCCTGTCTGTGCCTGTCTGTGCCTGTCTGTGCCTGTCTGTTCCTGTCTGGGAGTATCTGTGCCTGTCTGTGCCCATCTGTGCCTGTCTGTGCTTGTCTGAGCCTGCAAGTGCCTATCTGTGCCTGTCTGTGACTGTCTGTGCGTGTATGTGCGTGTCTGTGCCGGTCTGTGCCTGTCTGTGCGTGTCTGTGCCTGTCTGTGCCTGTCTGTGCCTGTCTGTGCGTGTCTGTGCCTGACTGTGCGTGTCTGTGCGGGTCTGTGCCTGTCTGTGCCTGTCTGTGCCTGTCTGTGCGTGTCTGTGCCTGCCTGTGCCTATCTGTGCCTGTATGTCCGTTTCTGTACCTTTCTGTGCCTGTCTAAGCCTGCAAGTGCCTGTCTGTGCCTGTCTGAGCCTGCAAGTGCCTGTCTGTGCGTGTCTGCGCCTGTCTGTGCCTGTCTGTGCATGCCTATGCCTGTCTGTGCCTGTCCATGCATTTCTGTGCCTGTCTGTGCCTGTCTGTGCCTGTCTGTGCGTGACTGTGCATTACTGTGCCTGTCTGTGCCTGTCTGTGCGAGTCTGTGCGTGTCTGTGCCATTCTGTGCCTGTCTGTGCCTGTCTGTGCCTGTCTGTGCGTGTCTGTGTCTGTCGGTGCGTGTTTGTGCGTGTCTGTGCCTGTCTGTGCCTGTCTGTGCCTGTCTGTGCCTGTCTGTGCGTGTCTGTGCCTATCTGTGCCTGTCTGTGCCTGTCTGAGCCTGCAAGTGCCCGTCTGTGCGTGTCTGTTCCTGTCTGTGTCTGTCTGTGCCTGTCTGTGCCTGTCTGTACCTGTCTGTTCCTGTCTGTGCCTGTCTGTACCTGTCTGTTCCTGTCTGGGAGTATCTGTGCCTGTCTGTGCCCATCTGTGCCTGTCTGTGCTTGTCTGAGCCTGCAAGTGCCTATCTGTGCCTGTCTGTGACTGTCTGTGCGTGTATGTGCGTGTCTGTGCCGGTCTGTGCCTGTCTGTGCGTGTCTGTGTCTGTCGGTGCGTGTTTGTGCGTGTCTGTGCCTGTCTGTACCTGTCTGTGCCTGTCTGTGCCTGTCTGTACCTGTCTGTTCCTGTCTGTGCCTGTCTGTGCCTGTCTGTGCCTGTCTGTTCCTGTCTGGGAGTATCTGTGCCTGTCTGTGCCCATCTGTGCCTGTCTGTGCTTGTCTGAGCCTGCAAGTGCCTATCTGTGCCTGTCTGTGACTGTCTGTGCGTGTATCTGCGTGTCTGTGCCGGTCTGTGCCTGTCTGTGCGTGTCTGTGCCTGTCTGTGCCTGTCTGTGCCTGTCTGTGCGTGTCTGTGCCTGACTGTGCGTGTCTGTGCGGGTCTGTGACTGTCTGTGCCTGTCTGTGCCTGTCTGTGCGTGTCTGTGCCTGCCTGTGCCTATCTGTGCCTGTATGTCCGTTTCTGTACCTTCCTGTGCCTGTCTAAGCCTGCAAGTGCCTGTCTGTGCCTGTCTGAGCCTGCAAGTGCCTGTCTGTGCGTGTCTGTGCCTGTCTGTGCCTGTCTGTGCATGTCTGTACCTGTCTGTTCCTGTCTGTGCCTGTCTGTGCCTGTCTGTGCCTGTCTGTTCCTGTCTGGGAGTATCTGTGCCTGTCTGTGCCCATCTGTGCCTGTCTGTGCTTGTCTGAGCCTGCAAGTGCCTATCTGTGCCTGTCTGTGACTGTCTGTGCGTGTATCTGCGTGTCTGTGCCTGACTGTGCGTGTCTGTGCGTGTCTGTGCCTGTCTGTGCCTGTCTGTGCCTGTCTGTGCGTGTCTGTGCCTGCCTGTGCCTATCTGTGCCTGTATGTCCGTTTCTGTACCTTTCTGTGCCTGTCTAAGCCTGCAAGTGCCTGTCTGTGCCTGTCTGAGCCTGCAAGTGCCTGTCTGTGCGTGTCTGTGCCTGTCTGTGCCTGTCTGTGCATGCCTATGCCTGTCTGTGCCTGTCCATGCATATCTGTGCCTGTCTGTGCCTGTCTGTGCCTGTCTGTGCGTGACTGTGCATTACTGTGCCTGTCTGTGCCTGTCTGTGCGAGTCTGTGCGTGTCTGTGCCATTCTGTGCCTGTCTGTGCCTGTCTGTGCTTGTCTGTGCGTGTCTGTGCCTGTCTGTGCCTGTCTGTGCGTGTCTGTGTCTGTCGGTGCGTGTTTGTGAGTGTCTGTGCCTGTCTGTGCCTGTCTGTGCCTGTCTGTGCCTGTCTGTGCGTGTCTGTGCCTATCTGTGCCTGTCTGTGCCTGTCTGAGCCTGCAAGTGCCCGTCTGTGCGTGTCTGTGCCTGTCTGTGTCTGTCTGTGCGTGTATGTGCGTGTCTGTGCCTGTCTGTGCGTGTCTGTGCCTGTCTGTGCGTGTCTGTGTCTGTCTGTGCGTCTCTGTGCGTGTCTGTGCGTGTCTGTGCCTTTCTGTGCCTGTCTGTGCCTGTCTGTGCCTGTCTGTGCCTGACTGTGCGTGTCTGTGCGGGTCTGTGCGTGTCTGTGCCTGTCTGTGCCTGCCTGTGCCTATCTGTGCCTGTATGTCCGTTTCTGTAACTTTCTGTGCCTGTCTGAGCCTGCAAGTGCCTGTCTGTGCCTGTCTGTGCCTGTCTGTTCCTGTCTGTGCGTATCTGTGCCTGTCTGTGCCTATCTGTGCCTGTCTGTGCTTGTCTGAGCCTGCAAGTGCCTATCTGTGCCTGTCTGTGACTGTCTGTGCGTGTATGTGCGTGTCTGTGCCTGTCTGTGCCTGTCTGTGCGTGACTGTGCCTGTCTGTGCGTGTCTGTGCTTGTCTGTGCCTGTCTGTGCCTATCTGTGCCTGTCTGTGCTTGTCTGAGCCTGCAAGTGCCTGCCTGTGCCTGTGGTTGCCTGTCTGTGAGTGTATGTGCGTGTCTGTGCCTGTCTGTGCCTATCTGTGCCTGTCTGTGCCTGTCTGTGCTTGTCTGTGCCTGTCTGTGCCTGTCTGTGCCTGTCTGTCCGTGTATGTGTGTGTCTGTGCCTTTCTGTGGCTGTCTGTGCCTGTCTGTACGTGTCTGTGCCTGTCTGTGCCTATCTGTGCCTGTCTGTGCCTATCTGTGCCTGTCTGTGCCTGTCTGAGCCTGTCTGTGCCTGTCTGTGCCTGTCTGTCCGTGTATGTGCGTGTCTGTGCCTGTCTGTGGCTGTCTGTGCCTGTCTGTGCCTGTCTGTGCTTGTCTGTGCCTGTCTGTGCCTGTCTGTGCCTGTCTGTCCGTGTATGTGTGTGTCTGTGCCTTTCTGTGGCTGTCTGTGCCTGTCTGTGCGTGTCTGTGCCTGTCTGTGCCTGTCTGTGCCTATCTGTGCCTGTCTGTGCCTGTCTGTGCCTATCTGTGCCTGTCTGTGCCTATCTGTGCCTGTCTGTGCGTGTCTGTGCCTGTCTGAGCCTGCCAGTGCCTGTCTGTGTCTGTCTGAGCCTGCAAGTGCCTGTCTGTGCGTGTCTGTGCCTGTCTGTGCATGCCTATGCCTGTCTGTGCCTGTCCATGCATATCTGTGCCTGTCTGTGCCTGTCTGTGCGTGTCTGTGCCTGTATGTGCTTGTCTGTGCCTGTCTTTGCCTGTCTGTGCCTGTCCGTGCCTGTCTGTGAATGTGTGTGCCTGTCTGTGCCTGTCTGTGCCTGTCTGTGCGTGTATGTGCGTGTCTGTGCCTGTCTGTGCGTGTCTGTGCCTGTCTGTGCCTTTCTGTGCGTGTCTCTGCGTGTAAGTGCGTGTCTGTGCCTGTCTGTGCTTGTCTGTGCGTGTCTGTGCCTGTCTGTGAGTGTCTGTGCGTGTCTGTACCTGTCTGTGCTTGTCTGTGCCTGTCTGTGCGTGTCTGTGCCTGTTTGTGCGTGTCTGTGCCTGTCTGTGCGTGTCTGTGCTTGTATGTGCTTGTCTGTGCCTGTCTGTGCCTGTCTGTGCCTGTCCGTGCCTGTCTGTGAATGTCTGTGCCTGTCTGTGCCTGTCTGTGCCTGTCTGTGCGTGTATGTGCGTGTCTGTGCCTGTCTGTGCCTATCTGTGCCTGTCTGTGCGTGTCTGTGCCTGTCTGTGCCTGTCTGTGCGTGACTGTGCGTGACTGTACCTGTCTGTGCCTGTCTGTGCCTGTCTGTTCCTGTCTGTGCCTGTCTGTGCCTGTCTGTTCCTGTCTGTGCCTGTATGTGCCTGTCTGTGCCTGTCTGTGCCTGTCTGTGTCTGTCTGTGCCTGCCTGTGCCTGTCTGTACCTGTCTGTGCCTGTCTGTGCCTGTCTGTGAGTGTCTGTGCCTGTCTGTGATTGTCTGTGGCTGTCTGTGCCTGTCTGTGCCTGTCTGTGCCTGATTGTGCCTGTCTGTGCCTATCTGTGCCTGTCTGTGCCTGTCTGTGCGTGTCTGTGCCTGTCTGTGCCTGTCTGTGCGTGACTGTGCCTGTCTGTGCGTGACTGTACCTGTCTGTGCCTGTCTGTGCCTAACTGTGAGTGTCTGTGCCTGTCTGTGCCTGTCTGTTCCTGTCTGTGCCTGTCTGTGCCTGTCTGTACCTGTCTGTGCCTGTCTGTGCCTGTCTGTACCTGTCTGTTCCTGTCTGTGCCTGTCTGTGCCTGTCTGTGCCTGTCTGTTCCTGTCTGGGCGTATCTGTGCCTGTCTGTGCCTATCTGTGCCTGTCTGTGCTTGTCTGAGCCTGCAAGTGCCTATCTGTGCCTGTCTGTGACTGTCTGTGCGTGTATGTGCGTGTCTGTGCCGGTCTGTGCCTGTCTGTGCGTTTCTGTGCCTGTCTGTGCCTGTCTGTGCCTGTCTGTGCATGTCTGTGCCTGACTGTGCGTGTCTGTGCGGGTCTGTGCCTGTCTGTGCCTGTCTGTGCCTGTCTGTGCGTGTCTGTGCCTGCCTGTGCCTATCTGTGCCTGTATGTCCGTTTCTGTACCTTTCTGTGCCTGTCTAAGCCTGCAAGTGCCTGTCTGTGCCTGTCTGAGCCTGCAAGTGCCTGTCTGTGCGTGTCTGTGCCTGTCTGTGCCTGTCTGTGCATGCCTATGCCTGTCTGTGCCTGTCCATGCATATCTGTGCCTGTCTGTGCCTGTCAGTGCCTGTCTGTGCGTGACTGTGCATTACTGTGCCTGTCTGTGCCTGTCTGTGCGAGTCTGTGCGTGTCTGTGCCATTCTGTGCCTGTCTGTGCCTGTCTGTGCCTGTCTGTGCGTGTCTGTGTCTGTCTGTGCGTGTTTGTGCGTGTCTGTGCCTGTCTGTGCCTGTCTGTGCCTGTCTGTTCCTGTCTGTGCCTGTCTGTGCGTGTCTGTGCGTGTTTGTGCCTGCCTGTGCCTGTGTGTGCGTGTCTGTGCCTGCCTGTGCCTGTCTGTGCCTGTCTGTGCGTGTCTGTGCCTATCTGTGCCTGTCTGTGCCTGTCTGAGCCTGCAAGTGCCCGTCTGTGCGTGTCTGTGCCTGTCTGTGTCTGTCTGTGCGTGTATGTGCGTGTCTGCGCCTGTCTGTGCGTGTCTGTGCCTGTCTGTGCGTGTCTGTGTCTGTCTGTGTGTCTCTGTTCGTGTCTGTGCGTGTCTGTGCCTGTCTGTGCCTGTCTGTGCCTGTCTGTGCCTGTCTGTGCCTGACTGTGCGTGTCTGTGCGGGTCTGTGCGTGTCTGTGCCTGTCTGTGCCTGCCTGTGCCTATCTGTGCCTGTATGTCCGTTTCTGTACCTTTCTGTGCCTGTCTGAGCCTGCAAGTGCCTGTCTGTGCCTGTCTGTACCTGTCTGTGCCTGTCTGTGCCTGTCTGTACCTGTCTGTTCCTGTCTGTTCCTGTCTGTGCCTGTCTGTGCCTGTCTGTGCCTGTCTGTTAGTGTATGGGCGTATCTGTGCCTGTCTGTGCCTATCTGTGCCTGTCTGTGCTTGTCTGAGCCTGCAAGTGCCTATCTGTGCCTGTCTGTGACTGTCTGTGCGTGTATGTGCGTGTCTGTGCCGGTCTGTGCCTGTCTGTGCGTGTCTGTGCCTGTCTGTGCCTGTCTGTGCCTGTCTGTGCGTGTCTGTGCCTGACTGTGCGTGTCTGTGCGGGTCTGTGCCTGTCTGTGCCTGTCTGTGCCTGTCTGTGCGTGTCTGAGCCTGTCTGTGCCTGCCTGTGCCTATCTGTGCCTGTATGTCCGTTTCTGTACCTTTCTGTGCCGGTCTGAGCCTGCAAGTGCCTGTCTGTGCCTGTCTGTTCCTGTCTGTTCCTGTCTGTGCGTATCTGTGCCTGTCTGTGCCTATCTGTGCCTGTCTGTGCTTGTCTGAGCCTGCAAGTGCCTATCTGTGCCTGTCTGTGACTGTCTGTGCGTGTATGTGCGTGTCTGTGCCTGTCTGTGCCTGTCTGTGCGTGACTGTGCCTGTCTGTGCGTGTCTGTGCGTGTCTGTGCCTGTCTGTGCCTATCTGTGCCTGTCTGTGCTTGTCTGAGCCTGCAAGTGCCTGCCTGTGCCTGTGGTTGCCTGTCTGTGCGTGTATGTGCGTGTCTGTGCCTGTCTGTGCCTATCTGTGCCTGTCTGTGCCTGTCTGTGCTTGTCTGTGCCTGCCTGTGCCTGTCTGTGCCTGTCTGTCCGTGTATGTGCGTGTCTGTGACTTTCTGTGGCTGTCTGTGCCTGTCTGTGCGTGTCTGTGCCTGTCTGTGCCTGTCTGTGCCTGTCTGTGCGTGTCTGTGCCTGTCTGTGCCTGTCTGTGCCTATCTGTGCCTGTCTGTGCCTGTCTGTGCCTATCTGTGCCTGTCTGTGCCTGTCTGAGCCTGCCAGTGCCTGTCTGTGCCTGTCTGAGCCTGCAAGTGCCTGTCTGTGCGTGTCTGTGCCTGTCTGTGCATGCCTATGCCTGTCTGTGCCTGTCCATGCATATCTGTGCCTGTCTGTGCCTGTCTGTGCGTGTCTGTGCCTGTATGTGCTTGTCTGTGCCTGTCTGTGCCTGTCTGTGCCTGTCCGTGCCTGTCTGTGAATGTGTGTGCCTGTCTGTGCCTGTCTGTGCCTGTCTGTGCGTGTATGTGCGTGTCTGTGCCTGTCTGTGCGTGTCTGTGCCTGTCTGTGCCTTTCTGTGCGTGTCTCTGCGTGTAAGTGCGTGTCTGTGCCTGTCTGTGCTTGTCTGTGCGTGTCTGTGCCTGTCTGTGAGTGTCTGTGCGTGTCTGTGCCTGTCTGTGCTTGTCTGTGCCTGTCTGTGCGTGTCTGTGCCTGTATGTGCGTGTCTGTGCCTGTCTGTGCGTGTCTGTGCTTGTATGTGCTTGTCTGTGCCTGTCTGTGCCTGTCTGTTCCTGTCCGTGCCTGTCTGTGAATGTCTGTGCCTGTCTGTGCCTGTCTGTGCCTGTCTGTGCTTGTCTGTGCGTGTATGTGCGTGTCTGTGCCTGTCTGTGTGTGTCTGTGCCTGTCTGTGCCTTTCTGTGCGTGTCTCTGCGTGTAAGTGCATGTCTGTGCCTGTCTGTGCCTGTCTGTGCCTATCTGTGCCTGTCTGTGCGTGTCTGTGCCTGTCTGTGCCTGACTGTGCCTGTCTGTGAGTGTCTGTGCCTGTCTGTGCCTGTCTGTGCCTGTCTGTTCCTGTCTGTGCCTGTCTGTTCCTGTCTGTGCCTGTCTGTGCCTGTCTGTGCCTGTCTGTGTCTGTCTGTGCCTGCCTGTGCCTGTCTGTACTTGTCTGTGCTTTCTGTGCCTGTCTGTGAGTGTCTGTGCCTGTCTGTGATTGTCTGTGGCTGTCTGTGCCTGTCTGTGCCTGTCTGTGCCTGATTGTGCCTGTCTGTGCCTATCTGTGCCTGTCTGTGCCTGTCTGTGCGTGTCTGTGCCTGTCTGTGCCTGTCTGTGCGTGACTGTGCCTGTCTGTGCGTGACTGTACCTGTCTGTGCCTGTCTGTGCCTAACTGTGAGTGTGTGTGCCTGTCTGTGCCTGTCTGTTCCTGTCTGTGCCTGTCTGTTCCTGTCTGTGCCTGTCTGTGATTGTCTGTGTCTGTCTGTGCCTGCCTGTGCCTGTCTGTACCTGTCTGTGCCTGTCTGTGCCTGTCTGTGAGTGTGTGTGCCTGTCTGTGCCTGTCTGTGCCTGTCTGTTCCTGTCTGTGCCTGTCTGTTCCTGTCTGTGCCTGTCTGTGCCTGTCTGTGCCTGTCTGTTCCTGTCTGTGCCTGTCTGTTCCTGTCTGTGCCTGTCTGTGCCTGTCTGTGACATTCTGTGCGTGTCTCTGCCTGTCTGTGCCTGTCTGTGGCTGTCTGTGCGTGTCTGTGCCTGTCTGTGATTGTCTGTGGCTGTCTGTGCCTGTCTGTGCCTGTCTGTGCCTGTCTGTGAGTGTCTGTGCCTGTCTGTGCCTGTCTGTGCGTGTCTGTGCCTGTCTGTGCCTGTCTGTGCCTCTCTGTGAGTGTCTGTGCCTGTCTGTGCCTGTCTGTTCCTGTCTGTACCTGTCTGTGCCTGTCTGTGCCTCTCTGTGTCTGTCTGTGCCTGCCTGTGCCTGTCTGTGCGTGTCTGTGCCTGTCTGTGCCTGTCTGTGCGTGTCTGTGCCTGTCTGTGCCTGTCTGTGCGTGTCTGTGCATGTCTGTGCCTGTCTGTGCGTGTCTGTGCCTGTCTGTGCCTGTCTGTGCCTGTCTGTGTGTGTCTGTGCCTGTCTGTGCCTGTCTGTGCCTGTCTGTGAGTGTCTGTGCCTGTCTGTGCCTGTCTGTGCCTGTCTGTTCCTGTCTGTGCCTGTCTGAGCCTGTCTGTTCCTGTCTGTGCCTGTCTGTTCCTGTCTGTGCCTGTCTGTGCCTGTCTGTGCCAGTCTGTGCGTGTCTGTGCCTGTCTGTGCCAGTCTGTGCGTGTCTCTGCCTGTCTGTGCCTGTCTGTGGCTGTCTGTGCGTGTCTGTGCCTGTCTGTGATTGTCTGTGGCTGTCTGTGCCTGTCTGTGCCTGTCTGTGCCTGTCTGTGCCTGTCTGTGCGTGTCTGTGCCTGTCTGTGCCTGTCTGTGCCTGTCTGTGCGTGACTGTGCCTGTCTGTGCGTGACTGTACCTGTCTGTACCTGTCTGTGCCTGTCTGTGAGTGTCTGTGCCTGTCTGTGCCTGTCTGTGCCTGTCTGTTCATGTCTGTGCCTGTCTGTTCCTGTCTGTGCCTGTCTGTGCCTGTCTGTGCCTGTCTGTGTCTGTCTGTGCCTGCCTGTGCCTGTCTGTGCGTGTCTGTGCCTGTCTGTGATTGTCTGTGTCTGTCTGTGCCTGCCTGTGCCTGCCTGTGCCTGTCTGTGCCTGTCTGTGAGTGTCTGTGCCTGTCTGTGCCTGTCTGTGCCTGTCTGTTCCTTTCTGTGCCTGTCTGTGCCTGTCTGTGCCTGTCTGTTCCTGTCTGTGCCTGTCTGTTCATGTCTGTGCCTGTCTGTTCTTGTCTGTGCCTGTCTGTGCCTGTCTGTGCCTGTCTGTGCCTGTCTGTGCCTGTCTGTTCCTGTCTGTGCCTGTCTGTGCCTGTCTGTGCCAGTCTGTGCGTGTCTCTGCCTGTCTGTGCTTGTCTGTGCTTGTCTGTGCGTGTCTGTGCCTGTCTGTACCAGTCGGTGCCTGTCTGTGCGTGTCTGTGCCTGTCTGTGCGTGTTTGTGTCTGTCTGTGCGTGTCTGTGATGTCTGTGAGTGTCTGTGCGTGTCTGTGCCTGTCTGTACCTGTCTGTGCGTGTCTGTGCCTGTCTGTGCGTGTCTGTGCCTCTCTGTACCTGTCTGTGCCTGTCTGTGCGTGTCTGTGCTTGTCTGTGCTTGTCTGTGCGTGTCTGTGCCTGTCTGTGCCTGTCTGTGCGTGTCTGTGCCTGTCTGTGCCTGTCTGTGCCTGTCTGTGCCTGTCTGTGCGTGTCTGTGCCTGTCTGTGCGTGTCTGTGCCTCTCTGTACCTGTCTGTACTTGACTGTGCCTGTCTGTGCGTGTCTGTGCTTGTCTGTGCTTGTCTGTGCGTGTCTGTGCGTGTCTGTGCCTGTCTGTGCCTGTCTGTGCCTGTCTGTTCCTGTCTGTGCCTGTCTGTGCGTGTCTGTGTGTGTTTGTGCCTGCCTGTGCCTGTCTGTGCCTGTCTGTGCGTGTCTGTGCCTATCTGTGCCTGTCTGTGCCTGTCAGTGCCTGTCTGTGCCTGTCTGTGCCTGACTGTGCGTGTCTGTGCGGGTCTGTGCGTGTCTGTGCCTGTCTGTGCGTGTCTGAGCCTGCCTGTGCCTGTCTGTGCCTGTCTGTGCGTGTCTGTGCCTATCTGTGCCTGGCTGTGCCTGTCTGAGCCTGCAAGTGCCCGTCTGTGCGTGTCTGTGCCTGTCTGTGTCTGTCTGTGCGTGTATGTGCGTGTCTGTGCCTGTCTGTGCGTGTCTGTGCCTGTCTGTGCGTGTCTGTGTCTGTCTGTGCGTCTCTGTGCATGTCTGTGCGTGTCTGTGCCTGTCTGTGCCTGTCAGTGCCTGTCTGTGCCTGTCTGTGCCTGACTGTGCGTGTCTGTGCGGGTCTGTTCGTGTCTGTGCCTGTCTGTGCCTGCCTGTGCCTATCTGTGCCTGTATGTCCGTTTCTGTACCTTTCTGTGCCTGTCTGAGCCTGCAAGTGCCTGTCTGTGCCTGTCTGTACCTGTCTGTGCCTGTCTGTGCCTGTCTGTACCTGTCTGTTCCTGTCTGTGCCTGTCTGTGCCTGTCTGTGCCTGTCTGTTCCTGTCTGGGCGTATCTGTGCCTGTCTGTGCCTATCTGTGCCTGTCTGTGCTTGTCTGAGCCTGCAAGTGCCTATCTGTGCCTGTCTGTGACTGTCTGTGCGTGTATGTGCGTGTCTGTGCCGGTCTGTGCCTGTCTGTGAGTGTCTGTGCCTGTCTGTGCCTGTCTGTGCGTGTCTGTGCCTGACTGTGCGTGTCTGTGCGGGTCTGTGCCTGTCTGTGCCTGTCTGTGCCTGTCTGTGCGTGTCTGTGCCTGCCTGTGCCTATCTGTGCCTGTATGTCCGTTTCTGTACCTGTGGTGTCGCACAAGTACAAAGTGCGCGCCACTTACTTTCGCCGCGCGCCGCCATGCACGCACGGCGCGGCGTTCTTACGACGACAGCCACGAGCGCCCTCTGCGACAACGCCGCTCGTGGCCACCACTGAAGGACATCGGCTCTTCGGACTGAGATAGCAACGAGTTAGGACCTTCGTAATCAGATAGGCACCAGTGGAGACTTTGCTATTGTACAGGCACTAGGCAGGCCTCTAACAACTATGTATCAACATTCTGCAGTACTATGTAAAAGTTAAGTATTGTTACATTTTGTGCAATATATCTCTTTCTAATTTACTCGAGTGTTTATAGTTTCTGGCTGCTCCCCTCCGTACCTGCACCAGCGTGTCGGTCTCATTCCACTCGGCCACCGACACCTACGACGAGGCTGGGACACAAAAGCGGCGACGAAGTTGGGACACAAAAGTGGCGACGAGGAGTGATAGAACCTTGGACCAGCCCGCTTATAGCAGCCAGACAGCAGCAGTCGGAGCACGCAGAAATTGCTCCCGCCCACCCACCCTTATTATAAGATTTTTGGGGGAAGATATTTTGTTACGTGTTTTGTGGACTTTTTTTTGTTGCAGAGCGTCCTCTTTCATATTGCATTTGTGTTTTGTACTAAGTTACTTGTATACGCGGCGCCTAATCGGTCAGCATGGCCACTACCCCGAACCCAAACTTAATGGAAATTATTCAGTTACAGACGGCGCAAATTACCCAGCTTCTCCAGGCCGTGTCGCAGTTGACGACACAGGCTGCTCACCAACAACAACAGTCGTCACATCAGCAGCCCACACCTGCCGCCGCACCGCTTCCGACGTTCCGCCAGTACAACGAACGTGAGGAAGAATGGAGCGACTATTTCGCGCAGTTTCAAGAACTCGTCGCGGCTCATCAACTTACAGGTCAGACTGTTAAGCATCTTTTATTGTCTGTGGTGGGCCCCAAAACTTTCGTGTTACTGCAAAAACTATTCCCGCACGCATCTCCTCGTGATGTAGACTTTGAACAAATTGTAGATGCACTGAATGCTCATTATGAGAGAAAAGTTCTTGTAGCCGCTGCACGATACCGATTTTTCAGACTTAAAAAATTACCGCAGCAGTCACACCAAGAGTGGATTACGGAATTGAAGGGCTTAACCCGCCAATGTAAATTTACTTGCTCTTGTGGACTTTCGTATAGTGACGTGATGTTGAGGGATGCGATTACGCAGAATATTCAGGACCCCAGAATTAGAGCAGCAATTCTGAAACAGTCTGACCCCTCCTTAGACAGTGTACTGCAGCTTATAGAAGCGCATGATACTTTTGACTTAGCTGATGTAGAAATGCAAAGCCATAGTGTAAATTCAGTGCGCCGCAACGGACGCTTTCCTAGCCGTAGTTCTCAGTATAGCACTAGTGATTCTTATTTTTCTACCGGCCGTGCTGAACAGACAGTGAACAGTAGCCAGTGTAAAAGTGCGACGCAAAGGTCGCCCCGTCGTGTTAGAAACAGTAATTTGAATAACGGGCGCCAACGCTCATTTCAGAAAAATGTACGTAAATCTTGCCCCCAGTGTGTATCTCGCCACAAACGTGCACAGTGCCCAAGTCGCAACGCAACCTGTTATCAATGTGGCAAATCAGGACATGTACAGTCTGTGTGTATGCAAATTAAAAACTCAAAGGACGGTACCGTTAGAAACAGTCTTTCTCAGAGTGCGAGAACAGTTCATTCTGTCAATGTACTACGGGCTGTGGAATTGAACAGTGCTTTAGTTGGTTCTCAATTTCAAGAAAGTAGTTCTGCGCCTATGGCACAACTATATAGTGCACCACGTAGCAAGCGCCGACGAGCGCGTGAAACAGTGCAACGGAAAAGGGTTCGGGACAAGCAAAATGACTATGAACAGTGCATTCCTGTAGTGAAAATAGTGCCTTTTGCAACTGCTCCCTGTAATAGTGCCCAGTACTGTGTAGCTAGTGACAGTAGACACCAAGTAGCTACTCAAAAGTGTAGTGCAGTAGTTAGTACATCTGGAGTAGCTTCGCATTGCGCGGACGCCGATCCGGCGGTAGTGTCATCTAGTGACAGTGTTGTTAATCCGCTGCGTGCCGAGTCTGCGCCGCTTACTTCACTACGCGGCCCGCGCAGACGCAGCAAACAAGCTGTATTAGACGTTGCCCACATTCGCGCTCCTGTCGAGCGCCGCAAGCAAAAACTTTTTGTGAATCTTTCCATTGACAATACGACAGTGCAATTTCAGCTCGATACTGGTTCCTCTGTCACATTAATGAATAAAGAGACGTATGAACTTCTGGGTTCGCCAAAATTGTCGCCGTCACAGCAAGTGTTAACAGCTTATACAGGTCAAAATATTCCCGTGCTGGGAACGTGTAGCCTGCCTGCCTCTTTTCAAGGTGTCACAAAAACAGTTGCTTTTGTAGTTCTTCAGGCCAAATCAACATAGAACATTTTTGGACTAGATGCTTTTGACTTGTTTGGTTTATCAATTCAAAGAGATGTGCTTCAAATTTCGTCAATAGTGCCTCAGGATAAAATCAATGCATTGTGTGACAAATATAGTGACTTGTTTTCGCCGGAACTAGGTTGTGCAAAAGACTTCGTGGCACATGTAACTTTAAAAGAATCTGCAGTTCCAAAATTTCGTAAAGCTAGACCAGTGCCTATCGCCTTGCGTGATACAGTTGCCGAAGAACTTAAACGTTGGCAAGATAGTGGTGTGATTTCTCCTGTTTCTGCGAGTCAGTGGGCCTCGCCTATAGTAATTATACCCAAGCCGTCAGGAAAACTTCGTCTCTGTGCGGACTTCAAATCAACAGTGAACAGTCAAACAATTGTAGACACTTACCCTCTGCCCAGACCTGAGGAACTGATGGACAAATTAGGACAGTCTCGCTTCTTTTCCAAGATTGATTTAGCAGAGGCATACTTACAGATTCCGCTTGATGACGAGTCAAAAAAATTTTTCGTCATTAATACTCACATGGGCCTTTTTCAATTTCAACGCCTACCCTTTGGCAGTTCTTCCGCTCCCGCTATTTTTCAGCGCTTTTTGGAAGAGCTGACAGTTTCTGTACCGTGTTGTTCGAACTATTTAGATGATATTGTGGTATCCGGACGTACAGTTGAAGAACATTTAGCAAACCTGGAGTGCCTTTTCAAAGTTTTGACTGCAGCAGGTCTACGTTGCAATAAAGCAAAGTGTTCGTTTTTTCAAACTGAAATAGAGTACCTAGGCCATGTGATTAATGCCCAAGGAATTCATCCCTTACAGTCACATCTTAGAGCAATCAAAGACTTGCCTCCTCCTAAGAATGTGCATGAATTGCAAGCAGTGATGGGAAAGCTTAACTATTATTTCAGGTTTATTCCCAATGCCTCTCAGATTGCTGCTCCACTGCATCACTTACGTAGGAAGAATGTTCCTTTTGTATGGTCTAAAGATTGTCAGGTTGCCTTTGACAAACTAAAGTCTGCACTACTCAGTGATGCATGTTTGATTCCCTTTGACCCACAGAAGCCTGTAGTGTTAGCAGTTGACGCCTCGTCGTACGGTCTGGGTGTTGTTCTGTCGCATCGTATTGGATGTCACGATCGTCCTATTGCCTTTGCATCCAAGCTACTGACGCCGACGCAACAGAATTACAGTCAGATAGAAAAGGAGGCCTTAGCAATCATTTACGGCGTCACAAAGTTTCATCATTATCTGTATGGCAGAAAATTCTATTTGTTGACAGACCACAAGCCTCTCACGTCGTTGTTCTCACCCACAAAGCCAATTCCGCCACGTACGGCACAAAAGCTTCAGAGATGGTCCTTGATATTGTCAAATTATCAGTATGAGATTTTGTACCGACCTACCACTAAACATGCCAACGCGGACACACTTTCCCGACTTCCGGTTGGCCAGGATGTGTCGTTTGATTCTTCAGAAATGGCATGTTGTCAGATAGACTCCAGAGATGCTTCCGCTGTCGCAGACTTTCCTTTGAACTCTCGTCGGGTTGCACAGGAAACAGCTGCGGATGCAGACCTAAGTGTAGTAGCACGTTTTGTTCGCTCAGGGTGGCCTGCCAGAGCCAAAGACATTGATCGGCCTCTGGTTCGACGTTATTTTGCACAACGTCATGCATTATCTTTAAGTCAGGGTGTACTGTTGTTGCATACCGACAACGACCAAGCAAGAGTGATTGTTCCTCGTTCCCTGCAACGAGAAGTGTTACGCCTCCTGCATCAAGGACATTGGGGCATTGTTAGGACAAAGCAATTGGCCAGACGTCATTGTACCTGGGTTGGTATGGACGCTCAGATAGAGAGCATGACATCACAGTGTACAGTTTGTGCGGAGCATCAGGCGGCTCCTCCACAGCGTTTCTCAGACTGGCCACGCCCCAAGGGACCATGGCAACGTTTACATATTGACTTTGCCGGACCATTCTGGAATACGCGCTGGTTAATTGTTGTAGACGCTTTCAGCAAGTTTCCTTTTGTGATTGCCATGAACTCAACGACGGCGTCTAGTACAATCAGTGCCTTAACATCAGTGTTTTGCATCGAAGGCTTGCCTGAAACTATCGTCAGTGACAATGGACCTCAGTTTGTTAGTGCGGAATTTCAACAGTTTTGTCGTGTGAATGGCATTCAGCATATCACCACCGCACCTTTTCACCCTCAGTCCAATGGTGAAGCAGAACGTTTCGTTCGAACATTCAAGTCTCACATGGAGAAGATGAAAGGTCAGCACTCCAGGCAGCAAGCACTTCAAATTTTCCTGTCTACGTATCGGTGCATGCCACGTGACGGCCCGTCTCCTGCCGAGCTGCTACACGGCCGCCGTCACCGCACTCTCCTTCACCTGCTGCAGCCTCCCACGCACCGAGTCGGTTCGTATGGCGCTACGCGTTTTCAGGTTTCTACGCCGGTGCTGTACAGGGTGTTTGCTGGAAACAAGAAGACATGGTTGCCGGGCACCATTCAGCGCGTGCTCGGGCGCAATATGTTTGTTGTACGTTCTTCCACAGGGTCGGAGCTGCGGCGCCACGCAAACCAATTGCGCCTGCACAGGCCGCGCGATCCTGTCTCCGGTTTCTTGATTCCAGACCCAGTTCACCGCCAGGGAGCACAGCCACATCGTTCGTCCCCTGACTACGAGATCCCTATGGACGTCGACGTACATCCGACGCAGTCGTCGCCGCTGCTGTCGCCGCCGCAGATGACAGCGTCACCGAGAGGGACTCCGGGACCGTGCGGGCCCCCCCAGCTTGGGCCACGCACCTCAGAAGAAGATGACCTGCTCCCTCTGGGCGGGGGCGGGCGCCCTTCCCCAGGTTTCGGCGGGTTCCCTGGAGGATCTCAAGGCGGATGCCGGGGCGCGGACGGCGTCTCGATCCCGGCCTCAGCTACGACGCCCGTCCCACCAGTAACGCCCCCGCCCAGGCCCTCCTCCCAGTGCCGTCGCCGTGGCCCTCAGCCCTACGCCACGACGGCGCGGCGGTTTGGGGGGGAGGGGTGTGGTGTCGCACAAGTACAAAGTGCGCGCCACTTACTTTCGCCGCGCGCCGCCATGCACGCACGGCGCGGCGTTCTTACGACGACAGCCACGAGCGCCCTCTGCGACAACGCCGCTCGTGGCCACCACTGAAGGACATCGGCTCTTCGGACTGAGATAGCAACGAGTTAGGACCTTCGTAATCAGATAGGCACCAGTGGAGACTTTGCTATTGTACAGGCACTAGGCAGGCCTCTAACAACTATGTATCAAAATTCTGCAGTACTATGTAAAAGTTAAGTATTGTTACATTTTGTGCAATATATCTCTTTCTAATTTACTCGAGTGTTTATAGTTTCTGGCTGCTCCCCTCCGTACCTGCACCAGCGTGTCGGTCTCATTCCACTCGGCCACCGACACCTACGACGAGGCTGGGACACAAAAGCGGCGACGAAGTTGGGACACAAAAGTACCTTTCTGTGCCTGTCTAAGCCTGCAAGTGCCTGTCTGTGCCTGTCTGAGCCTGCAAGTGCCTGTCTGTGCGTGTCTGTGCCTGTCTGTGCCTGTCTGTGCCTGTCTGTGCGTGTCTGTGCCTGACTGTGCGTGTCTGTGCGGGTCTGTGCCTGTCTGTGCCTGTCTGTGCCTGTCTGTGCGTGTCTGTGCCTGCCTGTGCCTATCTGTGCCTGTATGTCCGTTTCTGTACCTTTCTGTGCCTGTCTAAGCCTGCAAGTGCCTGTCTGTGCCTGTCTGAGCCTGCAAGTGCCTGTCTGTGCCTGTCTGTGCCTGTCTGTGCATGCCTATGCCTGTCTGTGCCTGTCCATGCATATCTGTGCCTGTCTGTGCCTGTCTGTGCCTGTCTGTGCGTGACTGTGCATTACTGTGCCTGTCTGTGCCTGTCTGTGCGAGTCTGTGTGTGTCTGTGCCATTCTGTGCCTGTCTGTGCCTGTCTGTGCTTGTCTGTGCGTGTCTGTGCCTGTCTGTGCCTGTCTGTGCGTGTCTGTGTCTGTCGGTGCGTGTTTGTGCGTGTCTGTGCCTGTCTGTGCCTGTCTGTGCCTGTCTGTGCCTGTCTGTGCGTGTCTGTGCCTATCTGTGCCTGTCTGTGCCTGTCTGAGCCTGCAAGTGCCCGTCTGTGCGTGTCTGTGCCTGTCTGTGTCTGTCTGTGCGTGTATGTGCGTGTCTGTGCCTGTCTGTGCGTGTCTGTGCCTGTCTGTGCGTGTCTGTGTCTGTCTGTGCGTCTCTGTGCGTGTCTGTGCGTGTCTGTGCCTGTCTGTGCCTGTCTGTGCCTGTCTGTGCCTGTCTGTGCCTGACTGTGCGTGTCTGTGCGGGTCTGTGCGTTTCTGTGCCTGTCTGTGCCTGCCTGTGCCTATCTGTGCCTGTATGTCCGTTTCTGTACCTTTCTGTGCCTGTCTGAGCCTGCAAGTGCCTGTCTGTGCCTGTCTGTGCCTGTCTGTTCCTGTCTGTGCGTATCTGTGCCTGTCTGTGCCTATCTGTGCCTGTCTGTGCTTGTCTGAGCCTGCAAGTGCCTATCTGTGCCTGTCTGTGACTGTCTGTGCGTGTATGTGCGTGTCTGTGCCTGTCTGTGCCTGTCTGTGCGTGACTGTGCCTGTCTGTGCGTGTCTGTGCTTGTCTGTGCCTGTCTGTGCCTATCTGTGCCTGTCTGTTCTTGTCTGAGCCTGCAAGTGCCTGCCTGTGCCTGTGGTTGCCTGTCTGTGCGTGTATGTGCGTGTCTGTGCCTGTCTGTGCCTATCTGTGCCTGTCTGTGCCTGTCTGTGCTTGTCTGTGCCTGTCTGTGCCTGTCTGTGCCTGTCTGTCCGTGTATGTGCGTGTCTGTGCCTTTCTGTGGCTGTCTGTGCCTGTCTGTGCGTGTCTGTGCCTGTCTGTGCCTGTCTGTGCCTGTCTGTGCGTGTCTGTGCCTGTCTGTGCCTGTCTGTGCCTATCTGTGCCTGTCTGTGCCTGTCTGTGCCTATCTGTGCCTGTCTGTGCCTGTCTGAGCCTGCCAGTGCCTGTCTGTGCCTGTCTGAGCCTGCAAGTGCCTGTCTGTGCGTGTCTGTGCCTGTCTGTGCATGCCTATGCCTGTCTGTGCCTGTCCATGCATTTCTGTGCCTGTCTGTGCCTGTCTGTGCGTGTCTGTGCCTGTATGTGCTTGTCTGTGCCTGTCTGTGCCTGTCTGTGCCTGTCCGTGCCTGTCTGTGAATGTGTGTGCCTGTCTGTGCCTGTCTGTGCCTGTCTGTGCGTGTATGTGCGTGTCTGTGCCTGTCTGTGCGTGTCTGTGCCTGTCTGTGCCTTTCTGTGCGTGTCTCTGCGTGTAAGTGCGTGTCTGTGCCTGTCTGTGCTTGTCTGTGCGTGTCTGTGCCTGTCTGTGAGTGTCTGTGCGTGTCTGTACCTGTCTGTGCTTGTCTGTGCCTGTCTGTGCGTGTCTGTGCCTGTATGTGCGTGTCTGTGCCTGTCTGTGCGTGTCTGTGCTTGTATGTGCTTGTCTGTGCCTGTCTGTGCCTGTCTGTGCCTGTCCGTGCCTGTCTGTGAATGTCTGTGCCTGTCTGTGCCTGTCAGTGCCTGTCTGTGCGTGTCTGTGCCTGTCTGTGCCTGTCTGTGCGTGACTGTGCCTGTCTGTGCGTGACTGTACCTGACTGTGCCTGTCTGTGCCTGTCTGTGAGTGTCTGTGCCTGTCTGTGCCTGTCTGTGCCTGTCTGTTCCTGTCTGTGCCTGTCTGTTCCTGTCTGTGCCTGTCTGTGCCTGTCTGTGCCTGTCTGTGTCTGTCTGTGCCTGCCTGTGCCTGTCTGTACCTGTCTGTGCCTGTCTGTGCCTGTCTGTGAGTGTCTGTGCCTGTCTGTGAGTGTCTGTGCCTGTCTGTGATTGTCTGTGGCTGTCTGTGCCTGTCTGTGCCTGTCTGTGCCTGATTGTGCCTGTCTGTGCCTATCTGTGCCTGTCTGTGCCTGTCTGTGCGTGTCTGTGCCTGTCTGTGCCTGTCTGTGCGTGACTGTGCCTGTCTGTACGTGACTGTACCTGTCTGTGCCTGTCTGTGCCTAACTGCGAGTGTCTGTGCCTGTCTGTGCCTGTCTGTTCCTGTCTATGCCTGTCTGTGCCTGTCTGTACCTGTCTGTGCGTATCTGTGCCTGTCTGTGCCTGTCTGTGCCTGTCTGTGCGTGTCTGTGCCTGACTGTGCGTGTCTGTGCGGGTCTGTGCCTGTCTGTTGCTGTCTGTGCCTGTCTGTGCGTGTCTGTGCCTGCCTGTGCCTATCTGTGCCTGTATGTCCGTATCTGTACCTTTCTGTGCCTGTCTAAGCCTGCAAGTGCCTGTCTGTGCCTGTCTGAGCCTGCAAGTGCCTGTCTGTGCGTGTCTGTGCCTGTCTGTGCCTGTCTGTGCATGCCTATGCCTGTCTGTGCCTGTCCATGCATATCTGTGCCTGTCTGTGCCTGTCTGTGCCTGTCTGTGCGTGACTGTGCATTACTGTGCCTGTCTGTGCGAGTCTGTGCGTGTCTGTGCCATTCTGTGCCTGTCTGTGCTTGTCTGTGCGTGTCTGTGCCTGTCTGTGCCTGTCTGTGCCTGTCTGTGCGTGTCTGTGTCTGTCTGTGCGTGTTTGTGCGTGTCTGTGCCTGTCTGTGCCTGTCTGTGCCTGTCTGTTCCTGTCTGTGCCTGTCTGTGCGTGTCTGTGCGTGTTTGTGCCTGCCTGTGCCTGTGTGTGCGTGTCTGTGCCTGCCTGTGCCTGTCTGTGCCTGTCTGTGCGTGTCTGTGCCTATCTGTGCCTGTCTGTGCCTGTCTGAGCCTGCAAGTGCCCGTCTGTGCGTGTCTGTGCCTGTCTGTGTCTGTCTGTGCGTGTATGTGCGTGTCTGTGCCTGTCTGTGCGTGTCTGTGCCTGTCTGTGCGTGTCTGTGTCTGTCTGTGCGTCTCTGTGCGTGTCTGTGCGTGTCTGTGCCTGTCTGTGCCTGTCTGTGCCTGTCTGTGCCTGTCTGTGCCTGACTGTGCGTGTCTGTGCGGGTCTGTGCGTGTCTGTGCCTGTCTGTGCCTGCCTGTGCCTATCTGTGCCTGTATGTCCGTTTCTGTACCTTTCTGTGCCTGTCTGAACCTGCAAGTGCCTGTCTGTGCCTGTCTGTACCTGTCTGTGCCTGCCTGTGCCTGTCTGTACCTGTCTGTTCCTGTCTGTTCCTGTCTGTGCCTGTCTGTGCCTGTCTGTGCCTGTCTGTTAGTGTATGGGCGTATCTGTGCCTGTCTGTGCCTATCTGTGCCTGTCTGTGCTTGTCTGAGCCTGCAAGTGCCTATCTGTGCCTGTCTGTGACTGTCTGTGCGTGTATGTGCGTGTCTGTGCCGGTCTGTGCCTGTCTGTGCGTGTCTGTGCCTGTCTGTGCCTGTCTGTGCCTGTCTGTGCGTGTCTGTGCCTGACTGTGCGTGTCTGTGCGGGTCTGTGCCTGTCTGTGCCTGTCTGTGCCTGTCTGTGCGTGTCTGAGCCTGTCTGTGCCTGCCTGTGCCTATCTGTGCCTGTATGTCCGTTTCTGTACCTTTCTGTGCCTGTCTGAGCCTGCAAGTGCCTGTCTGTGCCTGTCTGTGCCTGTCTGTTCCTGTCTGTGCGTATCTGTGCCTGTCTGTGCCTATCTGTGCCTGTCTGTGCTTGTCTGAGCCTGCAGGTGCCTATCTGTGCCTGTCTGTGACTGTCTGTGCGTGTATGTGCGTGTCTGTGCCTGTCTGTGCCTGTCTGTGCGTGACTGTGCCTGTCTGTGCGTGTCTGTGCGTGTCTGTGCCTGTCTGTGCCTATCTGTGCCTGTCTGTGCTTGTCTGAGCCTGCAAGTGCCTGCCTGTGCCTGTGGTTGCCTGTCTGTGCGTGTATGTGCGTGTCTGTGCCTGTCTGTGCCTATCTGTGCCTGTCTGTGCCTGTCTGTGCTTGTCTGTGCCTGTCTGTGCCTGTCTGTGCCTGTCTGTCCGTGTATGTGCGTGTCTGTGCCTTTCTGTGGCTGTCTGTGCCTGTCTGTGCGTGTCTGTGCCTGTCTGTGCCTGTCTGTGCGTGTCTGTACCTGTCTGTGCCTGTCTGTGCCTATCTGTGCCTGTCTGTGCCTGTCTGTGCCTATCTGTGCCTGTCTGTGCCTGTCTGAGCCTGCCAGTGCCTGTCTGTGCCTGTCTGAGCCTGCAAGTGCCTGTCTGTGCGTGTCTGTGCCTGTCTGTGCATGCCTATGCCTGTCTGTGCCTGTCCATGCATATCTGTGCCTGTCTGTGCCTGTCTGTACGTGTCTGTGCCTGTATGTGCTTGTCTGTGCCTGTCTGTGCCTGTCTGTGCCTGTCCGTGCCTGTCTGTGAATGTGTGTGCCTGTCTGTGCCTGTCTGTGCCTGTCTGTGCGTGTATGTGCGTGTCTGTGCCTGTCTGTGCGTGTCTGTGCCTGTCTGTGCCTTTCTGTGCGTGTCTCTGCGTGTAAGTGCGTGTCTGTGCCTGTCTGTGCTTGTCTGTGCGTGTCTGTGCCTGTCTGTGAGTGTCTGTGCGTGTCTGTGCCTGTCTGTGCTTGTCTGTGCCTGTCTGTGCGTGTCTGTGCCTGTATGTGCGTGTCTGTGCCTGTCTGTGCGTGTCTGTGCTTGTATGTGCTTGTCTGTGCCTGTCTGTGCCTGTCTGTGCCTGTCCGTGCCTGTCTGTGAATGTCTGTGCCTGTCTGTGCCTGTCTGTGCTTGTCTGTGCGTGTATGTGCGTGTCTGTGCCTGTCTGTGTGTGTCTGTGCCTGTCTGTGCCTTTCTGTGAGTGTCTCTGCGTGTAAGTGCATGTCTGTGCCTGTCTGTGCCTGTCTGTGCGTGTCTGTGCCTGTCTGTGAGTGTCTTTGCGTGTCTGTGCCTGTCTGTGCGTGTCTGTGCCTGTCTGTGCCTGTCTGTGCGTGTCTGCGTCAGTCTGTGCCTGTCTGTGCGTGTATTTGCGTGTCTGTGCCTGTCTGTGCCTGTCTGTGCCTATCTGTGCCTGTCTGTGCCTATCTGTGGCTGACTGTGCTTGTCTGAGACTGCAAGTGCCTGTCTGTGCGTGTCTGTGCCTGTCTGTGCCTTTCTGTGCCTGTCTGTGCGTGTATGTGCGTGTCTGTGCCTGTCTGTGCGTGTATGTGCGTTTCTGTGCCTGGCTGTGCCTGTCTGTGACTGTCTGTGCCTGTCTGTGCGTGTATGTGCGTGTCTGTGCGTGTCTGTGAATGTCTGTGCCTGTCTGTGCGTGTCTGTGACTGTCTGTGCGTGTCTGTGCATGTCTGTGACTGTCTGTGCCTGCTTGTGCCTGTCTGGGCCTGTCTGTGCCTGTCTGTGCGTGTATGTGCGTGTCTGTGCCTGTCTGTGCGTGTATGTGCGTTTCTGTGCCTGGCTGTGCCTGTCTGTGACTGTCTGTGCCTGTCTGTGCGTATATGTGCGTGTCTGTGCGTGTCTGTGCCTGTCTGTGCCTGTCTGTGCGTGTCTGTGACTGTCAGTGCGTGTCTGTGCGTGTCTGTGACTGTCTGTGCCTGTCTGTGCCTGTCTGGGCCTGTCTGTGCCTAACTGTGCGTGTATGTGCGTGTCTGTGTCTGTCTGTGCGTGTCTGTGGCTGTCTGTGGCTGTCTGTGCCAGTATGTGCGTGTCTGTGACTGTCTGTGCCTGTCTGTGGCTGTCTGTGGCTTTCTGTGCCTATCTGTGCTTGTCTGAGCCTGCAAGTGCCTGTCTGTGCGTGTCTGTGCCTGTCTGTGCCTGTCTGTGTGTGTCTGTGTATGTCTGTGGCTGTCTGTGCCTGTCTGTGCCTGTCTGTGCGTGACTGTGACTGTCTGTGCCTGTCTGTGCCTGTGTGTGCTTGCCGGTGCCTGTCTGTGCCTGTCTGTGCCTGTATGTGCCTATCTGTGCCTGTCTGTGCTTGTCTGAGTCTGCAAGTGCCTGTCTGTCTGTGTCTGTGCCTGTCTGTGCCTGTCTGTGCGTGACTGTGCCTGTCTGTGCCTGTCTGTGCCTGTCTGTGCTTGTCTGTGCATATCTGTGCCTGTCTGTGCTTGTCTGTGCCTGTCTGTGGCTGTCTGTACCTGTCTGTGCTTGTCTGTGCCTATCTGTGCCTGTCTGTGCCTGTCTGAGCCTGCAAGTGCCTGTCTGTGCGTGTCTGTGCCTGTCTGTGCGTGACTGTGCCTGTCTGTGCCTGTCTGTACCTGTCTGTGCATATCTGTACCTGTCTGTGCTTGTCTGTGCTTGCCTGTGCCTGTCTGTGCCTGTCTGTGCCTGTCTGTGCCTATCTGTGCCTGTCTGTGCCTGTCTGAGCCTGCAAGTGCCTGTCTGTGCGTGTATGTGCGTGTCTGTGCCTGTCTGTGCGTGACTGTGCCTGTCTGTGCTGGCTGTTCCTGTCTGTGCGTGTCTGTGCCTGTCTGTACGTATCTGTGCCTGTCTGTGCTTGTCTGAGCCTGCAAGTGCCTGTCTGTCTGTGTCTGTGCCTGTCTGTGCCTGTCTGTGCGTGACTGTGCGTGTCTGTGCATATCTGTGCCTGTCTGTGCTTGTCTGTGCTTGCCTGTGCCTGTCTGTGCCTGTCTGTGCCTGTCTGTGCATGTCTATGCCTGTCTGTGCCTGTCCATGCATATCTGTGCGTGTATGTGCGTGTCTGTGCCTGTCTGTGCCTGTCTGTGCCTGTCTGTGCGTGACTGTGCGTGACTGTGCGTGACTGTGCCTGTCTGTGCCTGTCTGTGCGAGTCTGAGCCTTCAAGTTCCTGTCTGTTCGTGTCTGTGCCTGTCTGTGCCTGTCTGTGCCTGTCTGTGCCTGTCTGTGCGTGTATGTGCGTGTATGTGACTGTCTGTGCCTGTCTGTGCCTGTCTGTGCCTGTCTGTGTGTGACTGTGCCTGTCTGTGCCTGTCTGTGCCTATCTGTGCCTGTCTGTGCTTGTCTGAGCCTGCAAGTGCCTGTCTGTGCGTGTCTGTGCGTGTCTGTGCCTGTCTGTGCCTGTCTGTGCGTGTCTGTGCCTATCTGTGCCTGTCTGTGAATGTCTGTGCCTGTCTGTACCTGTCTGTGCCTGTCTGTGCGTGTCTCTGCGTGTAAGTGCGTGTCTGTGCCTGTCTGTGCGTGTCTGTGCGTGTCTGTGCCTGTCTGTGCCTGTCTGTGCGTGTATGTGCGTGTCTGTGCCTGTCTGTGCGTGTGTGCGTGTCTGTGCCTGTCTGTGCCTGTCTGTGCCTGTCTGTGCCTTTCTGTGCGTGTCCCTGTGTGTGCGTGTCTCTGCGTGTAAGTGCGTGTCTGTGCCTGTCTGTGCGTGTCTGTGCTTGTCTGTGCGTGTCTGTGCCTGTCTGTGCCTGTCTGTGCGTGTCTGCATCTGTCTGTGCCTGTCTGTGCGTGTATTTGCGTGTCTGTACCTGTCTGTGCCTGTCTGTACGTCTCTGTGCCTATCTGTCCCTGTCTGTGCTTGTCTGAGCCTGCAAGTGCCTGTCTGTGCGTGTCTGTGCCTGTCTGCTTTCTGTGCTTGTCTGTGCGTGTATGTGCGTGTCTGCACCTGTCTGTGCCTGTCTGCGTCTGTCTGTGCCTGTCTGTGGCTTTCTGTGCCTATCTGTGCTTGTCTGAGCCTGCAAGTGCCTTTCTGTGCGTGTCTGTGCCTGTCTGTGCCTGTCTGTGCCTGTCTGTGTGTGTCTGTGTCTGTCTGTGGCTGTCTGTGCCTGTCTGTGCCTGTCTGTGCGTGACTGTGCCTGTCTGTGTGTGTCTGTGTCTGTCTGTTGCTGTCTGTGCCTGTCTGTGCCTGTGTGTGCTTGCCTGTGCCTGTCTGTTGCTGTCTGTGCCTGTCTGTGCCTGTCTGTGCCTCTCTGTGAATGTCTGTGCCTGTCTGTACCTGTCTGTGCCTGTCTGTGCGTGTCTCTGCGTGTAAGTGCGTGTCTGTGCCTGTCTGTGCCAGTCTGTGCTTGTCTGTGCGTGTCTGTGCCTGTCTGTGCCTGTCTGTGCGTGTATGTGCGTGTCTGTGCCTGTCTGTGCGTGTATGTGCGTGTCTGTGCCTGTCTGTGCCTGTCTGTGCGTGTCTGGGCCTGTCTGTGCGTGTCTGTGCCTGTCTGTGGATGTCTGTGCCTGTCTGTACCTGTCTGTGCCTGTCTGTGCGTGTCTCTGAGTGTAAGTGCGTGTCTGTGCCTGTCTGTGCGTGTCTGTGCCTGTCTGTGCCTGTCTGTGCGTGTATGTGCGTGTCTGTACCTGTCTGTGCGTGTATGTGCGTGTCTGTGCCTGTCTGTGCCTGTCTGTGCGTGTCTGTGCCTGTCTGTGCCTTTCTGTGCGTGTCTCTGCGAGTACGTGCGTGTCTGTGCGTGTCTGTGCCTGTCTTTGCGTGTCTGTGCTTGTCTGTGCGTGTCTGTGCCTGTCTGTGCCTGTCTGTGAGTGTCTGTGCCTGTCTGCGCATGCCTATGCCTGTCTGTGCCTGTCCATGCATATCTGTGCCTGTCTGAGCCTGTCTGTGCGTGTCTGTGCCTGTATGTGCTTGTCTGTGCCTGTCTGTGCCTGTCTGTGCCTGTCCGTGCCTGTCTGTGAATGTGTGTGCCTGTCTGTGCCTGTCTGTGCCTGTCTGTGCGTGTCTGTGCCTGTCTGTGCCTTTCTGTGCGTGTCTCTGCGTGTAAGTGCGTGTCTGTGCCTGTCTGTGCTTGTCTGTGCGTGTCTGTGCCTGTCTGTGAGTGTCTGTGCGTGTCTGTGCCTGTCTGTGCTTGTCTGTGCCTGTCTGTGCGTGTCTGTGCCTGTATGTGCGTGTCTGTGCCTGTCTGTGCGTGTCTGTGCTTGTATGTGCTTGTCTGTGCCTGTCTGTGCCTGTCTGTGCCTGTCCGTGCCTGTCTGTGAATGTCTGTGCCTGTCTGTGCCTGTCTGTGCTTGTCTGTGCGTGTATGTGCGTGTCTGTGCCTGTCTGTGTGTGTCTGTGCCTGTCTGTGCCTTTCTGTGCGTGTCTCTGCGTGTAAGTGCATGTCTGTGCCTGTCTGTGCCTGTCTGTGCGTGTCTGTGCCTGTCTGTGAGTGTCTTTGCGTGTCTGTGCCTGTCTGTGCGTGTCTGTGCCTGTCTGTGCCTGTCTGTGCGTGTCTGCGTCAGTCTGTGCCTGTCTGTGCGTGTATTTGCGTGTCTGTGCCTGTCTGTGCCTGTCTGTGCCTATCTGTGCCTGTCTGTGCCTATCTGTGGCTGACTGTGCTTGTCTGAGCCTGCAAGTGCCTGTCTGTGCGTGTCTGTGCCTGTCTGTGCCTTTCTGTGCCTGTCTGTGCGTGTATGTGCGTGTCTGTGCCTGTCTGTGCGTGTATGTGCGTTTCTGTGCCTGGCTGTGCCTGTCTGTGACTGTCTGTGCCTGTCTGTGCGTGTATGTGCGTGTCTGTGCGTGTCTGTGAATGTCTGTGCCTGTCTGTGCGTGTCTGTGACTGTCTGTGCGTGTCTGTGCATGTCTGTGACTGTCTGTGCCTGCTTGTGCCTGTCTGGGCCTGTCTGTGCCTGTCTGTGCGTGTATGTGCGTGTCTGTGCCTGTCTGTGCGTGTATGTGCGTTTCTGTGCCTGGCTGTGCCTGTCTGTGACTGTCTGTGCCTGTCTGTGCGTATATGTGCGTGTCTGTGCGTGTCTGTGCCTGTCTGTGCCTGTCTGTGCGTGTCTGTGACTGTCAGTGCGTGTCTGTGCGTGTCTGTGACTGTCTGTGCCTGTCTGTGCCTGTCTGGGCCTGTCTGTGCCTAACTGTGCGTGTATGTGCGTGTCTGTGTCTGTCTGTGCGTGTCTGTGGCTGTCTGTGGCTGTCTGTGCCAGTATGTGCGTGTCTGTGACTGTCTGTGCCTGTCTGTGGCTGTCTGTGGCTTTCTGTGCCTATCTGTGCTTGTCTGAGCCTGCAAGTGCCTGTCTGTGCGTGTCTGTGCCTGTCTGTGCCTGTCTGTGTGTGTCTGTGACTGTCTGTGCCTGTCTGTGCCTGTCTGTGCCTGTCTGTGCCTGTCTGTGCGTGACTGTGACTGTCTGTGCCTGTCTGTGCCTGTGTGTGCTTGCCGGTGCCTGTCTGTGCCTGTCTGTGCCTGTATGTGCCTATCTGTGCCTGTCTGTGCTTGTCTGAGTCTGCAAGTGCCAGTCTGTCTGTGTCTGTGCCTGTCTGTGCCTGTCTGTGCGTGACTGTGCCTGTCTGTGCCTGTCTGTGCGTGACTGTGCCTGTCTGTGCCTGTCTGTGCTTGTCTGTGCCTGTCTGTGGCTGTCTGTACCTGTCTGTGCTTGTCTGTGCCTATCTGTGCCTGTCTGTGCCTGTCTGAGCCTGCAAGTGCCTGTCTGTGCGTGTCTGTGCCTGTCTGTGCGTGACTGTGCCTGTCTGTGCCTGTCTGTACCTGTCTGTGCATATCTGTACCTGTCTGTGCTTGTCTGTGCTTGCCTGTGCCTGTCTGTGCCTGTCTGTGCCTGTCTGTGCCTATCTGTGCCTGTCTGTGCCTGTCTGAGCCTGCAAGTGCCTGTCTGTGCGTGTATGTGCGTGTCTGTGCCTGTCTGTGCGTGACTGTGCCTGTCTGTGCTGGCTGTTCCTGTCTGTGCGTGTCTGTACGTATCTGTGCCTGTCTGTGCTTGTCTGAGCCTGCAAGTGCCTGTCTGTCTGTGTCTGTGCCTGTCTGTGCCTGTCTGTGCGTGACTGTGCGTGTCTGTGCATATCTGTGCCTGTCTGTGCTTGTCTGTGCTTGCCTGTGCCTGTCTGTGCCTGTCTGTGCCTGTCTGTGCATGTCTATGCCTGTCTGTGCCTGTCCATGCATATCTGTGCGTGTATGTGCGTGTCTGTGCCTGTCTGTGCCTGTCTGTGCCTGTCTGTGCGTGACTGTGCGTGACTGTGCCTGTCTGTGCCTGTCTGTGCGAGTCTGAGCCTTCAAGTTCCTGTCTGTTCGTGTCTGTGCCTGTCTGTGCCTGTCTGTGCCTGTCTGTGCCTGTCTGTGCGTGTATGTGCGTGTCTGTGACTGTCTGTGCCTGTCTGTGCCTGTCTGTGCCTGTCTGTGCCTGTCTGTGTGTGACTGTGCCTGTCTGTGCCTGTCTGTGCCTATCTGTGCCTGTCTGTGCTTGTCTGAGCCTGCAAGTGCCTGTCTGTGCGTGTCTGTGCGTGTCTGTGCCTGTCTGTGCCTGTCTGTGCGTGTCTGTGCCTATCTGTGCCTGTCTGTGAATGTCTGTGCCTGTCTGTACCTGTCTGTGCCTGTCTGTGCGTGTCTCTGCGTGTAAGTGCGTGTCTGTGCCTGTCTGTGCGTGTCTGTGCGTGTCTGTGCCTGTCTGTGCCTGTCTGTGCGTGTATGTGCGTGTCTGTGCCTGTCTGTGCGTGTGTGCGTGTCTGTGCCTGTCTGTGCCTGTCTGTGCCTGTCTGTGCCTTTCTGTGCGTATCCCTGTGTGTGCGTGTCTCTGCGTGTAAGTGCGTGTCTGTGCCTGTCTGTGCATGTCTGTGCTTGTCTGTGCGTGTCTGTGCCTGTCTGTGCCTGTCTGTGCGTGTCTGCATCTGTCTGTGCCTGTCTGTGCGTGTATTTGCGTGTCTGTACCTGTCTGTGCCTGTCTGTACGTCTCTGTGCCTATCTGTCCCTGTCTGTGCTTGTCTGAGCCTGCAAGTGCCTGTCTGTGCGTGTCTGTGCCTGTCTGCTTTCTGTGCCTGTCTGTGCGTGTATGTGCGTGTCTGCGCCTGTCTGTGCCTGTCTGCGTCTGTCTGTGCCTGTCTGTGGCTTTCTGTGCCTATCTGTGCTTGTCTGATCCTGCAAGTGCCTTTCTGTGCGTGTCTGTGCCTGTCTGTGCCTGTCTGTGTGTGTCTGTGTGTGTCTGTGGCTGTCTGTGCCTGTCTGTGCCTGTCTGTGCGTGACTGTGCCTGTCTGTGTGTGTCTGTGTCTGTCTGTTGCTGTCTGTGCCTGTCTGTGCCTGTCTGTGCCTGTGTGTGCTTGCCTGTGCCTGTCTGTTGCTGTCTGTGCCTGTCTGTGCCTGTCTGTGCCTCTCTGTGAATGTCTGTGCCTGTCTGTACCTGTCTGTGCCTGTCTGTGCGTGTCTCTGCGTGTAAGTGCGTGTCTGTGCCTGTCTGTGCCAGTCTGTGCTTGTCTGTGCGTGTCTGTGCCTGTCTGTGCCTGTCTGTGCGTGTATGTGCGTGTCTGTGCCTGTCTGTGCGTGTATGTGCGTGTCTGTGCCTGTCTGTGCCTGTCTGTGCGTGTCTGTGCCTGTCTGTTCGTGTCTGTGCCTGTCTGTGAATGTCTGTGCCTGTCTGTACCTGTCTGTGCCTGTCTGTGCGTGTCTCTGAGTGTAAGTGCGTGTCTGTGCCTGTCTGTGCGTGTCTGTGCCTGTCTGTGCCTGTCTGTGCGTGTATGTGCGTGTCTGTGCCTGTCTGTGCGTGTATGTGCGTGTCTGTGCCTGTCTGTGCCTGTCTGTGCGTGTCTGTGCCTGTCTGTGCCTTTCTGTGCGTGTCTCTGCGAGTACGTGCGTGTCTGTGCGTGTCTGTGCCTGTCTGTGCGTGTCTGTGCTTGTCTGTGCGTCTCTGTGCCTGTCTGTGCCTGTCTGTGAGTGTCTGCGTCTGTCTGTGCCTGTCTGTGCGTGTATTTGCGTGTCTGTGCCTGTCTGTGCCTGTCTGTACGTGTCTGTGCCTATCTGTCCCTGTCTGTGGTTGTCTGAGCCTGCAAGTGCCTGTCTGTGCGTGTCTGTGCCTGTCTGCTTTCTGTGCCTGTCTGTGCGTGTATGTGCGTGTCTGCGCCTGTCTGTGCCTGTCTGCGTCTGTCTGTGCCTGTCTGTGGCTTTCTATGCCTATCTGTGCTTGTCTGAGCCTGCAAGTGCCTTTCTGTGCGTGTCTGTGCCTGTCTGTGCCTGTCTGTGCCTGTCTGTGTGTGTCTGTGTCTGTCTGTGGCTGTCTGTGCCTGTCTGTGCCTGTCTGTGCGTGACTGTGCCTGTCTGTGCCTGTCTGTACCTGTCTGTGCCTGTCTGTGCCTGTCTGTGCATATCTGTGCCTGTCTGTGCTTGTCTGTGCTTGCCTGTGCCTGTCTGTGCCTGTCTGTGCCTGTCTGTTCCTATCTGTGCCTGTCTGTGCCTGTCTGAGCCTGCAAGTGCCTGTCTGTGCGTGTATGTGCGTGTATGTGCGTGTCTGTGCCTGTCTGTGCCTGTCTGTTCCTGCCTGTGCCTGTCTGTGCCTGTCTGTGCCAGTCTGTGCGTGTCTCTGCCTGTCTGTGCTTGTCTGTGCTTGTCTGTGCGTGTCTGTGCCTGCCTGTACCTGTCTGTGCCTGTCTGTGCGTGTCTGAGCCTGCAAGTGCCTGTCTGTGCGTGTATGTGCCTATCTGTGCCTGACTGTGCTTGTCTGTGCTTGCCTGTGCCTGTCTGTGCCTGTCTGTGCCTGTCTGTGCCTATCTGTGCCTGTCTGTGCCTGTCTGAGCCTGCAAGTGCCTGTCTGTGCGTGTATGTGCCTATCTGTGCCTGACTGTGCTTGTCTGAGCCTGCAAGTGCCTGTCTGTCTGTGTCTGTGCCTGTCTGTGCGTGACTGTGCGTGTCTGTGCATATCTGTGCCTGTCTGTGCTTGTCTGTGCTTGCCTGTGCCTGTCTGTGCCTGTCTGTGCCTGTCTGTGCATGTCTATGCCTGTCTGTGCCTGTCCATGCATATCTGTGCGTGTATGTGCCTGTCTGTGCCTGTCTGTGCCTGTCTGTGCCTGTCTGTGCGTGACTGTGCGTGACTGTGCCTGTCTGTGCCTGTCTGTGCGAGTCTGAGCCTTCAAGTTCCTGTCTGTTCGTGTCTGTGCCTGTCTATGCCTGTCTGTGCCTGTCTGTGCCTGTCTGTGCGTGTATGTGCGTGTCTGTGACTGTCTGTGCCTGTCTGTGCCTGTCTGTGTGTGACTGTGCCTGTCTGTGCCTGTCTGTGCCTGTCTGTGCCTGACTGTGCGTGTCTGTGCGGGTCTGTGCGTGTCTGTGCCTGTCTGTGCCTGCCTGTGCCTATCTGTGCCTGTATGTCCGTTTCTGTACCTTTCTGTGCCTGTCTGAGCCTGCAAGTGCCTGTCTGTGCCTGTCTGTACCTGTCTGTGCCTGCCTGTGCCTGTCTGTACCTGTCTGTTCCTGTCTGTTCCTGTCTGTGCCTGTCTGTGCCTGTCTGTTAGTGTATGGGCGTATCTGTGCCTGTCTGTGCCTATCTGTGCCTGTCTGTGCTTGTCTGAGCCTGCAAGTGCCTATCTGTGCCTGTCTGTGACTGTCTGTGCGTGTATGTGCCTGTCTGTGCCTGTCTGTTCCTGTCTGTGCGTATCTGTGCCTGTCTGTGCCTATCTGTGCCTGTCTGTGCTTGTCTGAGCCTGCAGGTGCCTATCTGTGCCTGTCTGTGACTGTCTGTGCGTGCATGTGCGTGTCTGTGCCTGTCTGTGCCTGTCTGTGCGTGACTGTGCCTGTCTGTGCGTGTCTGTGCGTGTCTGTGCCTGTCTGTGCCTATCTGTGCCTGTCTGTGCTTGTCTGAGCCTGCAAGTGCCTGCCTGTGCCTGTGGTTGCCTGTCTGTGCGTGTATGTGCGTGTCTGTGCCTGTCTGTGCCTATCTGTGCCTGTCTGTGCCTGTCTGTACTTGTCTGTGCCTGTCTGTGCCTGTCTGTGCCTGTCTGTCCGTGTATGTGCGTGTCTGTGCCTTTCTGTGGCTGTCTGTGCCTGTCTGTGCGTGTCTGTGCCTGTCTGTGCCTGTCTGTGCGTGTCTGTACCTGTCTGTGCCTGTCTGTGCCTATCTGTGCCTGTCTGTGCCTGTCTGTGCCTATCTGTGCCTGTCTGTGCCTGTCTGAGCCTGCCAGTGCCTGTCTGTGCCTGTCTGAGCCTGCAAGTGCCTGTCTGTGCGTGTCTGTGCCTGTCTGTGCATGCCTATGCCTGTCTGTGCCTGTCCATGCATATCTGTGCCTGTCTGTGCCTGTCTGTGCGTGTCTGTGCCTGTATGTGCTTGTCTGTGCCTGTCTGTGCCTGTCTGTGCCTGTCCGTGCCTGTCTGTGAATGTGTGTGCCTGTCTGTGCCTGTCTGTGCCTGTCTGTGCGTGTATGTGCGTGTCTGTGCCTGTCTGTGCGTGTCTGTGCCTGTCTGTGCCTTTCTGTGCGTGTCTCTGCGTGTAAGTGCGTGTCTGTGCCTGTCTGTGCTTGTCTGTGCGTGTCTGTGCCTGTCTGTGAGTGTCTGTGCGTGTCTGTGCCTGTCTGTGCTTGTCTGTGCCTGTCTGTGCGTGTCTGTGCCTGTATGTGCGTGTCTGTGCCTGTCTGTGCGTGTCTGTGCTTGTATGTGCTTGTCTGTGCCTGTCTGTGCCTGTCTGTGCCTGTCCGTGCCTGTCTGTGAATGTCTGTGCCTGTCTGTGCCTGTCTGTGCTTGTCTGTGCGTGTATGTGCGTGTCTGTGCCTGTCTGTGTGTGTCTGTGCCTGTCTGTGCCTTTCTGTGAGTGTCTCTGCGTGTAAGTGCATGTCTGTGCCTGTCTGTGCCTGTCTGTGCGTGTCTGTGCCTGTCTGTGAGTGTCTTTGCGTGTCTGTGCCTGTCTGTGCGTGTCTGTGCCTGTCTGTGCCTGTCTGTGCGTGTCTGCGTCAGTCTGTGCCTGTCTGTGCGTGTATTTGCGTGTCTGTGCCTGTCTGTGCCTGTCTGTGCCTATCTGTGCCTGTCTGTGCCTATCTGTGGCTGACTGTGCTTGTCTGAGCCTGCAAGTGCCTGTCTGTGCGTGTCTGTGCCTGTCTGTGCCTTTCTGTGCCTGTCTGTGCGTGTATGTGCGTGTCTGTGCCTGTCTGTGCGTGTATGTGCGTTTCTGTGCCTGGCTGTGCCTGTCTGTGACTGTCTGTGCCTGTCTGTGCGTGTATGTGCGTGTCTGTGCGTGTCTGTGAATGTCTGTGCCTGTCTGTGCGTTTCTGTGACTGTCTGTGCGTGTCTGTGCATGTCTGTGACTGTCTGTGCCTGCTTGTGCCTGTCTGGGCCTGTCTGTGCCTGTGTGTGCGTGTATGTGCGTGTCTGTGCCTGTCTGTGCGTGTATGTGCGTTTCTGTGCCTGGCTGTGCCTGTCTGTGACTGTCTGTGCCTGTCTGTGCGTATATGTGCGTGTCTGTGCGTGTCTGTGCCTGTCTGTGCCTGTCTGTGCGTGTCTGTGACTGTCAGTGCGTGTCTGTGCGTGTCTGTGACTGTCTGTGCCTGTCTGTGCCTGTCTGGGCCTGTCTGTGCCTAACTGTGCGTGTATGTGCGTGTCTGTGTCTGTCTGTGCGTGTCTGTGGCTGTCTGTGGCTGTCTGTGCCAGTATGTGCGTGTCTGTGACTGTCTGTGCCTGTCTGTGGCTGTCTGTGGCTTTCTGTGCCTATCTGTGCTTGTCTGAGCCTGCAAGTGCCTGTCTGTGCGTGTCTGTGCCTGTCTGTGCCTGTCTGTGTGTGTCTGTGTATGTCTGTGGCTGTCTGTGCCTGTCTGTGCCTGTCTGTGCGTGACTGTGACTGTCTGTGCCTGTCTGTGCCTGTGTGTGCTTGCCGGTGCCTGTCTGTGCCTGTCTGTGCCTGTATGTGCCTATCTGTGCCTGTCTGTGCTTGTCTGAGTCTGCAAGTGCCTGTCTGTCTGTGTCTGTGCCTGTCTGTGCCTGTCTGTGCGTGACTGTGCCTGTCTGTGCCTGTCTGTGCCTGTCTGTGCCTGTCTGTGCTTGTCTGTGCATATCTGTGCCTGTCTGTGCTTGTCTGTGCCTGTCTGTGGCTGTCTGTACCTGTCTGTGCTTGTCTGTGCCTATCTGTGCCTGTCTGTGCCTGTCTGAGCCTGCAAGTGCCTGTCTGTGCGTGTCTGTGCCTGTCTGTGCGTGACTGTGCCTGTCTGTGCCTGTCTGTACCTGTCTGTGCATATCTGTACCTGTCTGTGCTTGTCTGTGCTTGCCTGTGCCTGTCTGTGCCTGTCTGTGCCTGTCTGTGCCTATCTGTGCCTGTCTGTGCCTGTCTGAGCCTGCAAGTGCCTGTCTGTGCGTGTATGTGCGTGTCTGTGCCTGTCTGTGCGTGACTGTGCCTGTCTGTGCTGGCTGTTCCTGTCTGTGCGTGTCTGTGCCTGTCTGTACGTATCTGTGCCTGTCTGTGCTTGTCTGAGCCTGCAAGTGCCTGTCTGTCTGTGTCTGTGCGTGTCTGTGCATATCTGTGCCTGTCTGTGCTTGTCTGTGCTTGCCTGTGCCTGTCTGTGCCTGTCTGTGCCTGTCTGTGCATGTCTATGCCTGTCTGTGCCTGTCCATGCATATCTGTGCGTGTATGTGCGTGTCTGTGCCTGTCTGTGCCTGTCTGTGCCTGTCTGTGCGTGACTGTGCGTGACTGTGCCTGTCTGTGCCTGTCTGTGCGAGTCTGAGCCTTCAAGTTCCTGTCTGTTCGTGTCTGTGCCTGTCTGTGCCTGTCTGTGCCTGTCTGTGTCTGTCTGTGCGTGTATGTGCGTGTCTGTGACTGTCTGTGCCTGTCTGTGCCTGTATGTGCCTGTCTGTGTGTGACTGTGCCTGTCTGTGCCTGTCTGTGCCTATCTGTGCCTGTCTGTGCTTGTCTGAGCCTGCAAGTGCTGTCTGTGCGTGTCTGTGCGTGTCTGTGCCTGTCTGTGCCTGTCTGTGCGTGTCTGTGCCTATCTGTGCCTGTCTGTGAATGTCTGTGCCTGTCTGTACCTGTCTGTGCCTGTCTGTGCGTGTCTCTGCGTGTAAGTGCGTGTCTGTGCCTGTCTGTGCGTGTCTGTGCGTGTCTGTGCCTGTCTGTGCCTGTCTGTGCGTGTATGTGCGTGTCTGTGCCTGTCTGTGCGTGTGTGCGTGTCTGTGCCTGTCTGTGCCTGTCTGTGACTGTCTGTGCCTTTCTGTGCGTGTCCCTGTGTGTGCGTGTCTCTGCGTGTAAGTGCGTGTCTGTGCCTGTCTGTGCGTGTCTGTGCTTGTCTGTGCGTGTCTGTGCCTGTCTGTGCCTGTCTGTGCGTGTCTGCATCTGTCTGTGCCTGTTTGTGCGTGTATTTGCGTGTCTGTACCTGTCTGTGCCTGTCTGTACGTCTCTGTGCCTATCTGTCCCTGTCTGTGCTTGTCTGAGCCTGCAAGTGCCTGTCTGTGCGTGTCTGTGCCTGTCTGCTTTCTGTGCCTGTCTGTGCGTGTATGTGCGTGTCTGCGCCTGTCTGTGCCTGTCTGCGTCTGTCTGTGCCTGTCTGTGGCTTTCTGTGCCTATCTGTGCTTGTCTGAGCCTGCAAGTGCCTTTCTGAGCGTGTCTGTGCCTGTCTGTGCCTGTCTGTGCCTGTCTGTGTGTGTCTGTGTCTGTCTGTGGCTGTCTGTGCCTGTCTGTGCCTGTCTGTGCGTGACTGTGCCTGTCTGTGTGTGTCTGTGTCTGTCTGTTGCTGTCTGTGCCTGTCTGTGTCTGTCTGTGCCTGTGTGTGCTTGCCTGTGCCTGTCTGTTGCTGTCTGTGCCTGTCTGTGCCTGTCTGTGCCTCTCTGTGAATGTCTGTGCCTGTCTGTACCTGTCTGTGCCTGTCTGTGCGTGTCTCTGCGTGTAAGTGCGTGTCTGTGCCTGTCTGTGCCAGTCTGTGCTTGTCTGTGCGTGTCTGTGCCTGTCTGTGCCTGTCTGTGCGTGTATGTGCGTTTCTGTGCCTGTCTGTGCGTGTATGTGCGTGTCTGTGCCTGTCTGTGCCTGTCTTTGCGTGTCTGTGCCTGTCTGTGCGTGTCTGTGCCTGTCTGTGAATGTCTGTGCCTGTCTGTACCTGTCTGTGCCTGTCTGTGCGTGTCTCTGAGTGTAAGTGCGTGTCTGTGCCTGTCTGTGCGTGTCTGTGCCTGTCTGTGCCTGTCTGTGCGTGTATGTGCGTGTCTGTGCCTGTCTGTGCGTGTATGTGCGTGTCTGTGCCTGTCTGTGCCTGTCTGTGCGTGTCTGTGCCTGTCTGTGCCTTTCTGTGCGTGTCTCTGCGAGTACGTGCGTGTCTGTGCGTGTCTGTGCCTGTCTGTGCGTGTCTGTGCTTGTCTGTGCGTGTCTGTGCCTGTCTGTGCCTGTCTGTGAGTGTCTGCGTCTGTCTGTGCCTGTCTGTGCGTGTATTTGCGTGTCTGTGCCTGTCTGTGCCTGTCTGTACGTGTCTGTGCCTATCTGTCCCTGTCTGTGGTTGTCTGAGCCTGCAAGTGCCTGTCTGTGCGTGTCTGTGCCTGTCTGCTTTCTGTGCCTGTCTGTGCGTGTATGTGCGTGTCTGCGCCTGTCTGTGCCTGTCTGCGTCTGTCTGTGCCTGTCTGTGGCTTTCTATGCCTATCTGTGCTTGTCTGAGCCTGCAAGTGCCTTTCTGTGCGTGTCTGTGCCTGTCTGTGCCTGTCTGTGCCTGTCTGTGTGTGTCTGTGTCTGTCTGTGGCTGTCTGTGCCTGTCTGTGCCTGTCTGTGCGTGACTGTGCCTGTCTGTGCCTGTCTGTACCTGTCTGTGCCTGTCTGTGCCTGTCTGTGCATATCTGTGCCTGTCTGTGCTTGTCTGTGCTTGCCTGTGCCTGTCTGTTCCTATCTGTGCCTGTCTGTGCCTGTCTGAGCCTGCAAGTGCCTGTCTGTGCGTGTATGTGCGTGTATGTGCGTGGCTGTGCCTGTCTGTGCCTGTCTGTTCCTGCCTGTGCCTGTCTGTGCCTGTCTGTGCCAGTCTGTGCGTGTCTCTGCCTGTCTGTGCTTGTCTGTGCTTGTCTGTGCGTGTCTGTGCCTGTCTGTACCTGTCTGTGCCTGTCTGTGCGTGTCTGTGCCTGTCTGTGCGTGTTTGTGCCTGTCTGTGCGTGTCTGTGTCTGTCTGTGGGTGTCTGTGCGTGTCTGTGCGTGTCTGTGCCTGTCTGTGCGTGTCTGTGCCTGTCTGAGCGTGTCTGTGCCTCTCTGTACCTCTCTGTACCTGTCTGTGCCTGTCTGTGCGTGTCTGTGCTTGTCTTTGCTTGTCTGTGCTTGTCTGTGCCTGTCTGTGCCTGTCTGTTGCGTGTCTGTGTCTGTCTGTGCGTGTCTGTGCTTGTCTGTGCGTGTCTGTGCCTGTCTGTGGCTGTCTGTACCTGTCTGTGCTTGTCTGTGCCTATCTGTGCCTGTCTGTGCCTGTCTGAGCCTGCAAGTGCCTGTCTGTGCGTGTCTGTGCCTGTCTGTGCGTGACTGTGCCTGTCTGTGCCTGTCTGTACCTGTCTGTGCATATCTGTACCTGTCTGTGCTTGTCTGTGCTTGCCTGTGCCTGTCTGTGCCTGTCTGTGCCTGTCTGTGCCTATCTGTGCCTGTCTGTGCCTGTCTGAGCCTGCAAGTGCCTGTCTGTGCGTGTATGTGCGTGTCTGTGCCTGTCTGTGCGTGACTGTGCCTGTCTGTGCTGGCTGTTCCTGTCTGTGCGTGTCTGTGCCTGTCTGTACGTATCTGTGCCTGTCTGTGCTTGTCTGAGCCTGCAAGTGCCTGTCTGTCTGTGTCTGTGCCTGTCTGTGCGTGACTGTGTGTGTCTGTGCATATCTGTGCCTGTCTGTGCTTGTCTGTGCTTGCCTGTGCCTGTCTGTGCCTGTCTGTGCCTGTCTGTGCATGTCTATGCCTGTCTGTGCCTGTCCATGCATATCTGTGCGTGTATGTGCGTGTCTGTGCCTGTCTGTGCCTGTCTGTGCCTGTCTGTGCGTGACTGTGCGTGACTGTGCCTGTCTGTGCCTGTCTGTGCGAGTCTGAGCCTTCAAGTTCCTGTCTGTTCGTGTCTGTGCCTGTCTGTGCCTGTCTGTGCCTGTCTGTGCCTGTCTGTGCGTGTATGTGCGTGTCTGTGACTGTCTGTGCCTGTCTGTGCCTGTCTGTGTGTGACTGTGCCTGTCTGTGCCTGTCTGTGCCTATCTGTGCCTGTCTGTGCTTGTCTGAGCCTGCAAGTGCCTGTCTGTGCGTGTCTGTGCGTGTCTGTGCGTGTATGTGCGTGTCTGTGCCTGTCTGTACCTGTCTGTGCGTGTCTGTGCCTATCTGTGCCTGTCTGTGAATGTCTGTGCCTGTCTGTACCTTTCTGTGCCTGTCTGTGCGTGTCTCTGCGTGTAAGTGCGTGTCTGTGCCTGTCTGTGCGTGTCTGTGCGTGTCTGTGCCTGTCTGTGCCTGTCTGTGCGTGTATGTGCGTGTCTGTGCCTGTCTGTGCGTGTGTGCGTGTCTGTGCCTGTCTGTGCCTGTCTGTGCCTGTCTGTGCCTTTCTGTGCGTGTCTCTGTGTGTGCGTGTCTCTGCGTGTAAGTGCGTGTCTGTGCCTGTCTGTGCGTGTCTGTGCTTGTCTGTGCGTGTCTGTGCCTGTCTGTGCCTGTCTGTGCGTGTCTGCATCTGTCTGTGCCTGTCTGTGCGTGTATTTGCGTGTCTGTACCTGTCTGTGCCTGTCTGTACGTCTCTGTGCCTATCTGTCCCTGTCTGTGCTTGTCTGAGCCTGCAAGTGCCTGTCTGTGCGTGTCTGTGCCTGTCTGCTTTCTGTGCCTGTCTGTGCGTGTATGTGCGTGTCTGCGCCTGTCTGTGCCTGTCTGCGTCTGTCTGTGCCTGTCTGTGGCTTTCTGTGCCTATCTGTGCTTGTCTGAGCCTGCAAGTGCCTTTCTGTGCGTGTCTGTGCCTGTCTGTGCCTGTCTGTGCCTGTCTGTGTGTGTCTGTGTCTGTCTGTGGCTGTCTGTACCTGTCTGTGCCTGTCTGTGCGTGACTGTGCCTGTCTGTGTGTGTCTGTGTCTGTCTGTTGCTGTCTGTGCCTGTCTGTGCCTGTCTGTGCCTGTGTGTGCTTGCCTGTGCCTGTCTGTTGCTGTCTGTGCCTGTCTGTGCCTGTCTGTGCCTCTCTGTGAATGTCTGTGCCTGTCTGTACCTGTCTGTGCCTGTCTGTGCGTGTCTCTGCGTGTAAGTGCGTGTCTGTGCCTGTCTGTGCCAGTCTGTGCTTGTCTGTGCGTGTCTGTGCCTGTCTGTGCCTGTCTGTGCGTGTATGTGCGTGTCTGTGCCTGTCTGTGCGTGTATGTGCGTGTCTGTGCCTGTCTGTGCCTGTCTGTGCGTGTCTGTGCCTGTCTGTGCGTGTCTGTGCCTGTCTGTGAATGTCTGTGCCTGTCTGTACCTGTCTGTGCCTGTCTGTGCGTGTCTCTGAGTGTAAGTGCGTGTCTGTGCCTGTCTGTGCGTGTCTGTGCCTGTCTGTGCCTGTCTGTGCGTGAATGTGCGTGTCTGTGCCTGTCTGTGCGTGTATGTGCGTGTCTGTGCCTGTCTGTGCCTGTCTGTGCGTGTCTGTGCCTGTCTGTGCCTTTCTGTGCGTGTCTCTGCGAGTACGTGCGTGTCTGTGCGTGTCTGTGCCTGTCTGTGCGTGTCTGTGCTTGTCTGTGCGTGTCTGTGCCTGTCTGTGCCTGTCTGTGAGTGTCTGCGTCTGTCTGTGCCTGTCTGTGCGTGTATTTGCGTGTCTGTGCCTGTCTGTGCCTGTCTGTGAGTGTCTGCGTCTGTCTGTGCCTGTCTGTGCGTGTATTTGCGTGTCTGTGCCTATCTGTCCCTGTCTGTGGTTGTCTGAGCCTGCAAGTGCCTGTCTGTGCGTGTCTGTGCCTGTCTGCTTTCTGTGCCTGTCTGTGCGTGTATGTGCGTGTCTGCGCCTGTCTGTGCCTGTCTGCGTCTGTCTGTGCCTGACTGTGGCTTTCTGTGCCTATCTGTGCTTGTCTGAGCCTGCAAGTGCCTTTCTGTGCGTGTCTGTGCCTGTCTGTGCCTGTCTGTGCCTGTCTGTGTGTGTCTGTGTCTGTCTGTGGCTGTCTGTGCCTGTCTGTGCCTGTCTGTGCGTGACTGTGCCTGTCTGTGCCTGTCTGTACCTGTCTGTGCCTGTCTGTGCCTGTCTGTGCATATCTGTGCCTGTCTGTGCTTGTCTGTGCTTGCCTGTGCCTGTCTCTGCCTGTCTGTGCCTGTCTGTTCCTATCTGTGCCTGTCTGTGCCTGTCTGAGCCTGCAAGTGCCTGTCTGTGCGTGTATGTGCGTGTATGTGCGTGGCTGTGCCTGTCTGTGCCTGTCTGTTCCTGCCTGTGCCTGTCTGTGCCTGTCTGTGCCAGTCTGTGCGTGTCTCTGCCTGTCTGTGCTTGTCTGTGCTTGTCTGTGCGTGTCTGTGCCTGTCTGTACCTGTCTGTGCCTGTCTGTGCGTGTCTGTGCCTGTCTGTGCGTGTTTGTGCCTGTCTGTGCGTGTCTGTGTCTGTCTGTGGGTGTCTGTGCGTGTCTGTGCGTGTCTGTGCCTGTCTGTGCGTGTCTGTGCCTGTCTGAGCGTGTCTGTGCCTCTCTGTACCTCTCTGTACCTGTCTGTGCCTGTCTGTGCGTGTCTGTGCTTGTCTTTGCTTGTCTGTGCTTGTCTGTGCCTGTCTGTGCCTGTCTGTTGCGTGTCTGTGTCTGTCTGTGCGTGTCTGTGCTTGTCTGTGCGTGTCTGTGCCTGTCTGTGCCTGTCTGTGCGTGTCTGTGCCTGTCTGTGCCTGTCTGTGCATGTCTGTGCGTGCCTGTGCCTGTCTGTGCCTGTCTGTGCCTGTCTGTGCGTGTCTGTGCTTGTCTTTGCTTGTCTGTGCTTGTCTGTGCCTGTCTGTGCCTGTCTGTTGCGTGTCTGTGTCTGTCTGTGCGTGTCTGTGCTTGTCTGTGGGTGTCTGTGCCTGTCTGTGCCTGTCTGTGCGTGTCTGTGCTTGTCTGTGTCTGTCTGTGCCTGTCTGTCCCTGTCTCTGCCTGTCTGTGCCTGTCTGTGCCTGTCTGTGCGTGTCTGTTCTTGTCTGTGCCTGTCTGTGCGTGTCTGTGCCTATCTGTGCCTGTCTGTGCTTGTCTGAGCCTGCAAGTGCCCGTCTGTGCGTGTCTGTGCCTGTCTGTGTCTGTCTGTGCGTGTATGTGCGTGTCTGTGCCTGTCAGTGCGTGTCTGTGCCTGTCTGTGCCTGTCTGTGCATGTCTGTGCGTGCCTGTGCGTGTCTGTGCCTGTCTGTGCCTGTCTGTGCGTGTCTGTGCTTGTCTGTGTCTGTCTGTGCCTGTCTGTCCCTGTCTCTGCCTGTCTGTGCCTGTCTGTGCCTGTCTGTGCCTGTCTGTGCGTGTCTGTTCCTGTCTGTGCCTGTCTGTGCGTGTCTGTGCCTATCTGTGCCTGTCTGTGCTTGTCTGAGCCTGCAAGTGCCCGTCTGTGCGTGTCTGTGCCTGTCTGTGTCTGTCTGTGCGTGTATGTGCGTGTCTGTGCCTGTCTGTGCGTGTCTGTGCCTGTCTGTGCCTGTCTGTGCATGTCTGTGCGTGCCTGTGCCTGTCTGTGCCTGTCTGTGCCTGTCTGTGCGTGTCTGTGCTTGTCTTTGCTTGTCTGTGCTTGTCTGTGCCTGTCTGTGCCTGTCTGTTGCGTGTCTGTGTCTGTCTGTGCGTGTCTGTGCCTGTCTGTACGTGTCTGTGCCTATCTGTCCCTGTCTGTGGTTGTCTGAGCCTGCAAGTGCCTGTCTGTGCGTGTCTGTGCCTGTCTGCTTTCTGTGCCTGGCTGTGCGTGTATGTGCGTGTCTGTGCCTGTCTGTGCATGTCTGTGCGTGCCTGTGCCTGTCTGTGCCTGTCTGTGCCTGTCTGTGCGTGTCTGTGCTTGTCTTTGCTTGTCTGTGCTTGTCTGTGCCTGTCTGTGCCTGTCTGTTGCGTGTCTGTGTCTGTCTGTGCGTGTCTGTGCTTGTCTGTGCGTGTCTGTGCCTGTCTGTGCCTGTCTGTGCGTGTCTGTGCTTGTCTGTGTCTGTCTGTGCCTGTCTGTCCCTGTCTCTGCCTGTCTGTGCCTGTCTGTGCCTGTCTGTGCCTGTCTGTGCGTGTTTGTTCCTGTCTGTGCCTGTCTGTGCGTGTCTGTGCCTATCTGTGCCTGTCTGTGCTTGTCTGAGCCTGCAAGTGCCCGTCTGTGCGTGTCTGTGCCTGTCTGTGTCTGTCTGTGCGTGTATGTGCGTGTCTGTGCCTGTCTGTGCGTGTCTGTGCATGTCTGTGTCTGTCTGTGCGTGTATGTGCGTGTCTGTGCCTGTCTGTGCCTGTCTGAGCCTGCAAGTGCCTGTCTGTGCCTGTCTGAGCCTGCAAGTGCCTGTCTGTGCGTCTCTGTGCCTGTCTGTGCCTGTCTGTGCCTGTCTGTGCATGTCTATGCCTGTCTGTGCCTGTCCATGCATTTATGTGCCTGTATGTGCGTGACTGTGCTTGTCTGTGCCTGTCTGTGCGTGACTGTGCATCACTGTGCCTGTCTGTGCCTGTCTGTGCGAGTCTGTGCGTGTCTGTGCCTTTCTGTGTGTGTCTGTGCCTGTCTGTGCCTGTCTGTGTGTGTCTGTGCCTGTCTGTGCCTGTCTGTGTGTGTCTGTGCCTGTCTGTGCGTGTCTGTGCTTGTCTTTGCTTGTCTGTGCTTGTCTGTGCCTGTCTGTGCCTGTCTGTTGCGTGTCTGTGTCTGTCTGTGCGTGTCTGTGCTTGTCTGTGCGTGTCTGTGCCTGTCTGTGCCTGTCTGTGCGTGACTGTGCCTGTCTGTGCGTGTCTGTGCCTGTCTGTGCCTGTCTGCGCCTGTCTGTGCATATCTGTGCCTGTCTGTGCTTGTCTGTACCTGTCTGTGCCTGTCTGTGCGTGTCTGTGCCTGTCTGTGCGTGTTTGTGCCTGTCTGTGTGTGTCTGTGTCTGTCTGTGAGTGTCTGTGCGTGTCTGTGCGTGTCTGTGCCTGTCTGTGCGTGTCTGTGCCTGTCTGTGCGTGTCTGTGCCTCTCTGTACCTCTCTGTACCTGTCTGTGCCTGTCTGTGCGTGTCTGTGCTCTTCTTTGCTTGTCTGTGCGTGTCTGTGCTTGTCTGTGCGTGTCTGTGCCTGTCTGTGCCTGTCTGTGCGTGTCTGTGCTTGTCTGTGTCTGTCTGTGCCTGTCTGTCCCTGTCTGTGCCTGTCTGTGCCTTTCTGTGCCTGTCTGTGCCTGTCTGTGCGTGTCTGTGCCTGTCTGTGCCTGTCTGTGCGTGTCTGTGCCTATCTGTGCCTGTCTGTGCTTGTCTGAGCCTGCAAGTGCCCGTCTGTGCGTGTCTGTGCCTGCCTGTGTCTGGCTGTGCGTGTATGTGCGTGTCTGTGCCTGTCTGTGCGTGTCTGTGCCTGTCTGTGCCTGTCTGTGCCTATCTGTGCCTGTCTGTGCCTGTCTGTGCCTATCTGTGCGTGACTGTGCTTGTCTTTGCTTGTCTGTACCTGTCTGTGCCTGTCTGTGCCTGTCTGTGCCTTTCTGTGCCTGTCTGTGCCTGTCTGTGCGTGTCTGTGCCTGTCTGTGCCTGTCTGTGCGTGTCTGTGCCTATCTGTGCCTGTCTGTGCTTGTCTGAGCCTGCAAGTGCCCGTCTGTGCGTGTCTGTGCCTGTCTGTGTCTGTCTGTGCGTGTATGTGCGTGTCTGTGCCTGTCTGTGCCTATCTGTGCCTGTCTGTGCCTGTCTGTGCCTATCTGTGCCTGTCTGTACCTGTCTGTGCCTGTCTGTGCGTGTCTGTGCTTGTCTTTGCTTGTCTGTACCTGTCTGTGCCTGTCTGTGCCTGTCTGAGCCTGCAAGTGCCTGTCTGTGCGTGTCTGAGCCTGCAAGTGCCTGTCTGTGCGTGTCTGTGACTGTCTGTGCCTGTCTGTGCCTGTCTGTGCATGTATATGCCTGTCTGTGCCTGTCCATGCATTTCTGTGCTTGTATGTGCGTGTCTGTGCTTGTCTGTGCCTGTCTGTGCCTGTCTGTGCGTGACTGTGCATTACTGTGCCTGTCTGTGCCTGTCTGTGCGAGTCTGTGCGTGTCTGTGCCTGTCTGTGTCTGTCTGTGCCTGCCTGTGCCTGTCTTTGCCTGTCTGTTCCTGTCTGTGAATGTCTGTGCCTTTCCGTGCCTGTCTGTGAATGTCTGTGCCTGTCTGTACCTGTCTGTGCCTGTCTGTACGTGTATGTGCGTGTCTATGCCTGTCTGTGCGTGTCTGTGCCTGTCTGTGCCTGTCTGTGCGTGTATGTGCGTGTCTTTGCCAGTCTGTGCGTGTCTGTGCCTGTCTGTGCCTGTCTGTGCCTGTCCGTGTCTGTCTGTGAATGTCTGTGCCTGTCTGTGAATGTCTGTGCCTGTCTGTGCCTGTCTGTGCGTGTTTGTGCGTGTCTGTGCCTGTCTGTGCGTGTCTGTGCCTGTCTGTGCCTGTCTGTGCCTGTCCGTGCCTGTCTGTGAATGTCTGTGCCTGTCTGTGCCTGTCTGTGCCTGTCTGTGCGTGTATGTGCGTGTCTGTGCCTGTCTGTGCGTGTCTGTGCCTGTCTGTGCCTTTCTGTGCGTGTCTCTGCGTGGAAGTGCGTGTCTGTGCCTGTCTGTGCCTGTCTGTGCGTGTCTGTGCCTGTCTGTGCGTGTCTGTGCGTGTCTGTGCCTGTCTGTGCGTGTCTGTGCCTGTATGTGCCTGTCTGTGCGTGTCTGCGTCAGTCTGTGCCTGTCTGTGCGTGTATTTGCCTGTCTGTGCCTGTCTGTTCCTGTCTGTGCATGTCTGTGCCTGTCTGAGCCTGCAAGTGCCTGTCTGTGCCTGTCTGAGCCTGCAAGTGCCTGTCTGTGCGTGTCTGTGCCTGTCTGTGCCTGTCTGTGCATGTCTATGCCTGTCTGTGCCTGTCCATGCATTTCTGTGCCTGTATGTGCGTGTTTGTGCCTGTCTGTGCCTGTCTGTGCCTGTCTGTGCGTGACTGTGTATTACTGTGCCTGTCTGTGCCTGTCTGTGCGAGTCTGTGCGTGTCTGTGCCTTTCTGTGCGTGTCTGTGCCTGTCTGTGCGTGTCTGTGCCTGTCTGTGCGTGTCTGTGCCTGTATGTGCCTGTCTGTGACTGTCTGTGCCTGTCTGAGCCTGTCTGTGCCTGTCTGTGCCTGTCTCTTCCTGTCTGTGCCTCTCTATGCCTGTCCATACCTGTCTGTGAATGTCTGTGCCTGTCTGTGCCTGTCTGTGCCTGTCTGTGCGTGTCTGTGCGTGTCTGTGCCTGTCTGTGCGTGTCTGTGCCTGTCTGTGCCTTTCTGTGCTATCTGTGCGTGTATGTGCGTGTCTGTGCCTGTCTGTGCGTGTATGTGCGTTTCTGTGCCTGGCTGTGCCTGACTGTGACTGTCTGTGCTTGTCTGTGCGTGTATGTGCGTGACTGTGCCTGTCTGTGCCTGTCTGTACCTGTCTGTGCCTGTCTGTGCCTGTCTGTGCATATCTGTGCCTGTCTGTGCTTGTCTGTGCTTGCCTGTACCTGTCTGTGCCTGTCTGTGCCTGTCTGTTCCTATCTGTGCCTGTCTGTGCCTGTCTGAGCCTGCAAGTGCCTGTCTGTGCGTGTATGTGCGTGTATGTGCGTGGCTGTGCCTGTCTGTGCCTGTCTGTTCCTGCCTGTGCCTGTCTGTGCCTGTCTGTGCCAGTCTGTGCGTGTCTCTGCCTGTCTGTGCTTGTCTGTGCTTGTCTGTGCGTGTCTGTGCCTGTCTGTACCTGTCTGTGCCTGTCTGTGCGTGTCTGTGCCTGTCTGTGCGTGTTTGTGCCTGTCTGTGCGTGTCTGTGTCTGTCTGTGGGTGTCTGTGCGTGTCTGTGCGTGTCTGTGCCTGTCTGTGCGTGTCTGTGCCTGTCTGAGCGTGTCTGTGCCTCTCTGTACCTCTCTGTACCTGTCTGTGCCTGTCTGTGCGTGTCTGTGCCTGTCTGTTGCTTGTCTGTGCTTGTCTGTGCCTGTCTGTGCCTGTCTGTTGCGTGTCTGTGTCTGTCTGTGCGTGTCTGTGCTTGTCTGTGCGTGTCTGTGCCTGTCTGTGGCTGTCTGTACCTGTCTGTGCTTGTCTGTGCCTATCTGTGCCTGTCTGTGCCTGTCTGAGCCTGCAAGTGCCTGTCTGTGCGTGTCTGTGCCTGTCTGTGCGTGACTGTGCCTGTCTGTGCCTGTCTGTACCTGTCTGTGCATATCTGTACCTGTCTGTGCTTGTCTGTGCTTGCCTGTGCCTGTCTGTGCCTGTCTGTGCCTGTCTGTGCCTATCTGTGCCTGTCTGTGCCTGTCTGAGCCTGCAAGTGCCTGTCTGTGCGTGTATGTGCGTGTCTGTGCCTGTCTGTGCGTGACTGTGCCTGTCTGTGCTGGCTGTTCCTGTCTGTGCGTGTCTGTGCCTGTCTGTACGTATCTGTGCCTGTCTGTGCTTGTCTGAGCCTGCAAGTGCCTGTCTGTCTGTGTCTGTGCCTGTCTGTGCCTGTCTGTGCGTGACTGTGCGTGTCTGTGCATATCTGTGCCTGTCTGTGCTTGTCTGTGCTTGCCTGTGCCTGTCTGTGCCTGTCTGTGCCTGTCTGTGCATGTCTATGCCTGTCTGTGCCTGTCCATGCATATCTGTGCGTGTATGTGCGTGTCTGTGCCTGTCTGTGCCTGTCTGTGCGTGACTGTGCGTGACTGTGCCTGTCTGTGCGAGTCTGAGCCTTCAAGTTCCTGTCTGTTCGTGTCTGTGCCTGTCTGTGCCTGTCTGTGCCTGTCTGTGCCTGTCTGTGCGTGTATGTGCGTGTCTGTGACTGTCTGTGCCTGTCTGTGCCTGTCTGTGTGTGACTGTGCCTGTCTGTGCCTGTCTGTGCCTATCTGTGCCTGTCTGTGCTTGTCTGAGCCTGCAAGTGCCTGTCTGTGCGTGTCTGTGCGTGTCTGTGCCTGTCTGTGCCTGTCTGTACGTGTCTGTGCCTATCTGTGCTTGTCTGTGCTTGTCTGTGCGTGTCTGTGCCTGTCTGTACCTGTCTGTGCCTGTCTGTGCGTGTCTGTGCCTGTCTGTGCGTGTTTGTGCCTGTCTGTGCGTGTCTGTGTCTGTCTGTGGGTGTCTGTGCGTGTCTGTGCGTGTCTGTGCCTGTCTGTGCGTGTCTGTGCCTGTCTGAGCGTGTCTGTGCCTCTCTGTACCTCTCTGTACCTGTCTGTGCCTGTCTGTGCGTGTCTGTGCCTGTCTGTTGCTTGTCTGTGCTTGTCTGTGCCTGTCTGTGCCTGTCTGTTGCGTGTCTGTGTCTGTCTGTGCGTGTCTGTGCTTGTCTGTGCGTGTCTGTGCCTGTCTGTGGCTGTCTGTACCTGTCTGTGCTTGTCTGTGCCTATCTGTGCCTGTCTGTGCCTGTCTGAGCCTGCAAGTGCCTGTCTGTGCGTGTCTGTGCCTGTCTGTGCGTGACTGTGCCTGTCTGTGCCTGTCTGTACCTGTCTGTGCATATCTGTACCTGTCTGTGCTTGTCTGTGCTTGCCTGTGCCTGTCTGTGCCTGTCTGTGCCTGTCTGTGCCTATCTGTGCCTGTCTGTGCCTGTCTGAGCCTGCAAGTGCCTGTCTGTGCGTGTATGTGCGTGTCTGTGCCTGTCTGTGCGTGACTGTGCCTGTCTGTGCTGGCTGTTCCTGTCTGTGCGTGTCTGTGCCTGTCTGTACGTATCTGTGCCTGTCTGTGCTTGTCTGAGCCTGCAAGTGCCTGTCTGTCTGTGTCTGTGCCTGTCTGTGCCTGTCTGTGCGTGACTGTGCGTGTCTGTGCATATCTGTGCCTGTCTGTGCTTGTCTGTGCTTGCCTGTGCCTGTCTGTGCCTGTCTGTGCCTGTCTGTGCATGTCTATGCCTGTCTGTGCCTGTCCATGCATATCTGTGCGTGTATGTGCGTGTCTGTGCCTGTCTGTGCCTGTCTGTGCGTGACTGTGCGTGACTGTGCCTGTCTGTGCGAGTCTGAGCCTTCAAGTTCCTGTCTGTTCGTGTCTGTGCCTGTCTGTGCCTGTCTGTGCCTGTCTGTGCCTGTCTGTGCGTGTATGTGCGTGTCTGTGACTGTCTGTGCCTGTCTGTGCCTGTCTGTGTGTGACTGTGCCTGTCTGTGCCTGTCTGTGCCTATCTGTGCCTGTCTGTGCTTGTCTGAGCCTGCAAGTGCCTGTCTGTGCGTGTCTGTGCGTGTCTGTGCCTGTCTGTGCCTGTCTGTACGTGTCTGTGCCTATCTGTGCCTGTCTGTGAATGTCTGTGCCTGTCTGTACCTGTCTGTGCCTGTCTGTGCGTGTCTCTGCGTGTAAGTGCGTGTCTGTGCCTGTCTGTGCGTGTCTGTGCGTGTCTGTGCCTGTCTGTGCCTGTCTGTGCGTGTATGTGCGTGTCTGTGCCTGTCTGTGCGTGTGTGCGTGTCTGTGCCTGTCTGTGCCTGTCTGTGCCTGTCTGTGCCTTTCTGTGCGTGTCTCTGTGTGTGCGTGTCTCTGCGTGTAAGTGCGTGTCTGTGCCTGTCTGTGCGTGTCTGTGCCTGTCTGTGCGTGTCTGCATCTGTCTGTGCCTGTCTGTGCGTGTATTTGCGTGTCTGCATCTGTCTGTGCCTGTCTGTGCGTGTATTTGCGTGTCTGTACCTGTCTGTGCCTGTCTGTACGTCTCTGTGCCTATCTGTCCCTGTCTGTGCTTGTCTGAGCCTGCAAGTGCCTGTCTGTGCGTGTCTGTGCCTGTCTGCTTTCTGTGCCTGTCTGTGCGTGTATGTGCATGTCTGCGCCTGTCTGTGCCTGTCTGCGTCTGTCTGTGCCTGTCTGTGGCTTTCTGTGCCTATCTGTGCTTGTCTGAGCCTGCAAGTGCCTTTCTGTGCGTGTCTGTGCCTGTCTGTGCCTGTCTGTGCCTGTCTGTGTGTGTCTGTGTCTGTCTGTGGCTGTCTGTGCCGGTCTGTGCCTGTCTGTGCGTGACTGTGCCTGTCTGTGTGTGTCTGTGTCTGTCTGTTGCTGTCTGTGCCTGTCTGTGCCTGTCTGTGCCTGTGTGTGCTTGCCTGTGCCTGTCTGTTGCTGTCTGTGCCTGTCTGTGCCTCTCTGTGAATGTCTGTGCCTGTCTGTACCTGTCTGTGCCTGTCTGTGCGTGTCTCTGCGTGTAAGTGCGTGTCTGTGCCTGTCTGTGCCAGTCTGTGCTTGTCTGTGCGTGTCTGTGCCTGTCTGTGCCTGTCTGTGCGTGTATGTGCGTGTCTGTGCCTGTCTGTGCGTGTATGTGCGTGTCTGTGCCTGTCTGTGCCTGTCTGTGCGTGTCTGTGCCTGTCTGTGCGTGTCTGTGCCTGTCTGTGAATGTCTGTGCCTGTCTGTACCTGTCTGTGCCTGTCTGTGCGTGTCTCTGAGTGTAAGTGCGTGTCTGTGCCTGTCTGTCCGTGTCTGTGCCTGTCTGTACCTGTCTGTGCGTGTATGTGCGTGTCTGTGCCTGTCTGTGCGTGTATGTGCGTGTCTGTGCCTGTCTGTGCCTGTCTGTGCGTGTCTGTGCCTGTCTGTGCCTTTCTGTGCGTTGTTTCTGCGAGTACGTGCGTGTCTGTGCGTGTCTGTGCCTGTCTGTGCGTGTCTGTGCTTGTCTGTGCATGTCTGTGCCTGTCTGTGCCTGTCTGTGAGTGTCTGCGCCTGTCTGTGCCTGTCTGCGTCTGTCTGTGCCTGTCTGTGGCTTTCTGTGCCTATCTGTGCTTGTCTGAGCCTGCAAGTGCCTTTCTGTGCGTGTCTGTGCCTGTCTATGCCTGTCTGTGCCTGTCTGTGTGTTTCTGTGTCTGTCTGTGGCTGTCTGTGCCTGTCTGTGCCTGTCTGTGCGTGACTGTGCCTGTCTGTACCTGTCTGTACCTGTCTGTGCCTGTCTGTGCCTGTCTGTGCATATCTGTGCCTGTCTGTGCCTGTCTGTTCCTATCTGTGCCTGTCTGTGCCTGTCTGAGCCTGCAAGTGCCTGTCTGTGCGTGTATGTGCGTGTATGTGCGTGGCTGTGCCTGTCTGTGCCTGTCTGTTCCTGCCTGTGCCTGTCTGTGCCTGTCTGTGCAAGTCTGTGCGTGTCTCTGCCTGTCTGTGCTTGTCTGTGCTTGTCTGTGCGTGTCTGTGCCTGTCTGTACCTGTCTGTGCCTGTCTGTGCGTGTCTGTGCCTGTCTGTGCGTGTTTGTGCCTGTCTGTGCGTGTCTGTGTCTGTCTGTGGGTGTCTGTGCGTGTCTGTGCGTGTCTGTGCCTGTCTGTGCGTGTCTGTGCCTGTCTGAGCGTGTCTGTGCCTCTCTGTACCTCTCTGTACCTGTCTGTGCCTGTCTGTGCGTGTCTGTGCTTGTCTTTGCTTGTCTGTGCTTGTCTGTGCCTGTCTGTGCCTGTCTGTTGCGTGTCTGTGTCTGTCTGTGCGTGTCTGTGCTTGTCTGTGCGTGTCTGTGCCTGTCTGTGCCTGTCTGTGCGTGTCTGTGCCTGTCTGTGCCTGTCTGTGCCTGTCTGTGCATGCCTGTGCCTGTCTGTGCCTGTCTGTGCCTGTCTGTGCGTGTCTGTGCTTGTCTTTGCTTGTCTGTGCTTGTCTGTGCCTGTCTGTGCCTGTCTGTTGCGTGTCTGTGTCTGTCTGTGCGTGTCTGTGCTTGTCTGTGCGTGTCTGTGCCTGACTGTGCCTGTCTGTGCGTGTCTGTGCTTGTCTGTGTCTGTCTGTGCCTGTCTGTCCCTGTCTCTGCCTGTCTGTGCCTGTCTGTGCCTGTCTGTGCGTGTCTGTTCCTGTCTGTGCCTGTCTGTGCGTGTCTGTGCCTATCTGTGCCTGTCTGTGCTTGTCTGAGCCTGCAAGTGCCCGTCTGTGCGTGTCTGTGCCTGTCTGTGTCTGTCTGTGCGTGTATGTGCGTGTCTGTGCCTGTCTGTGCGTGTCTGTGCCTGTCTGTGCCTGTCTGTGCCTATCTGTGCCTGTCTGTGCCTGTCTGAGCCTGCAAGTGCCTGTCTGTGCGTGTCTGTGCCTGTCTGTGCCTGTCTGTGCATGTCTATGCCTGTCTGTGCCTGTCCATGTATTTATGTGCCTGTATGTACGTGTCTGTGCTTGTCTGTGCCTGTCTGTGCGTGACTGTGCATCACTGTGCCTGTCTGTGCCTGTCGGCGCGAGTCTGTGCGTGTCTGTGCCTTTCTGTGCGTGTCTGTGCCTGTCTGTGCCTGTCTGTGTGTGTCTGTGCCTGTCTGTGCGTGTCTGTGCTTGTCTTTGCTTGTCTGTACTTGTCTGTGCCTGTCTGTGCCTGTCTGTTGCGTGTCTGTGTCTGTCTGTGCGTGTCTGTGCTTGTCTGTGCGTGTCTGTGCCTGTCTGTGCCTGTCTGTGCGTGACTGTGCCTGTCTGTGCGTGTCTGTGCCTGTCTGTGCCTGTCTGCGCCTGTCTGTGCATATCTGTGCCTGTCTGTGCTTGTCTGTACCTGTCTGTGCCTGTCTGTGCGTGTCTGTGCCTGTCTGTGCGTGTTTGTGCCTGTCTGTGCGTGTCTGTGTCTGTCTGTGAGTGTCTGTGCGTGTCTGTGCGTGTCTGTGCCTGTCTGTGCGTGTCTGTGCCTGTCTGTGCGTGTCTGTGCCTCTCTGTACCTCTCTGTACCTGTCTGTGCCTGTCTGTGCGTGTCTGTGCTTGTCTTTGCTTGTCTGTGCTTGTCTGTGCCTGTCTGTGCCTGTCTGTGCCTGTCTGTGCGTGCCTGTGCCTGTCTGTGCCTGTCTGTGCCTGTCTGTGCCTGTCTGTGCGTGTCTGTGCTTGTCTTTGCTTGTCTGTGCTTGTCTGTGCCTGCAAGTGCCCATCTGTGCGTGTCTGTGCCTGTCTGTGTCTGTCTGTGCGTGTATGTGCGTGTCTGTGCCTGTCTGTGCGTGTCTGTGCCTGTTTGTGCCTGTCTGTGCCTGTCTGTGCATGTCTATGCCTGTTTGTGCCTGTCCATGCATTTATGTTCCTGTATGTGCGTGTCTGTGCTTGTCTGTGCCTGTCTGTGCCTGTCTGTGCGTGACTGTGCATTACTGTGCCTGTCTGTGCCTGACTGTGCGAGTCTGTGCGTGTCTGTTCCTGTCTGTGCGTGTCTGTGCCTGTCTGCGCGTGTCTGTGCCTCTCTGTACCTCTCTGTACCTGTCTGTGCCTGTCTGTGCGTGTCTGTGCTTGTCTTTGCTTGTCTGTGCTTGTCTGTGCCTGTCTGTGCCTGTCTGTTGCGTGTCTTGGTCTGTCTGTGAGTGTCTGTGCGTGTCTGTGCGTGTCTGTGCCTGTCTGTGCGTGTCTGTGCCTGTCTGTGCGTGTCTGTGCCTCTCTGTACCTCTCTGTACCTGTCTGTGCCTGTCTGTGCGTGTCTGTGCTTGTCTTTGCTTGTCTGTGCGTGTCTGTGCTTGTCTGTGCGTGTCTGTGCCTGTCTGTGCCTGTCTGTGCGTGTCTGTGCTTGTCTGTGTCTGTCTGTGCCTGTCTGTCCCTGTCTGTGCCTGTCTGTGCCTGTCTGTGCCTGTCTGTGCCTGTCTGTGCGTGTCTGTGCCTGTCTGTGCCTGTCTGTGCGTGTCTGTGCCTATCTGTGCCTGTCTGTGCTTGTCTGAGCCTGCAAGTGCCCGTCTGTGCGTGTCTGTGCCTGTCTGTGTCTGTCTGTGCGTGTATGTGCGTGTCTGTGCCTGTCTGTGCGTGTCTGTGCCTGTCTGTGCCTGTCTGTGCCTATCTGTGCCTGTCTGTGCCTGTCTGTGCCTATCTGTGCCTGTCTGTGCCTGTCTGAGCCTGCAAGTGCCTGTCTGTGCGTGTCTGAGCCTGCAAGTGCCTGTCTGTGCGTGTCTGTGACTGTCTGTGCCTGTCTGTGCCTGTCTGTGCATGTCTATGCCTGTCTGTGCTTGTCCATGCATTTCTGTGCCTGTATGTGCGTGTCTGTGCTTGTCTGAGCCTGTCTGTGCCTGTCTGTGCGTGACTGTGCATTACTGTGCCTGTCTGTGCCTGTCTGTGCGAGTCTGTGCGTGTCTGTGCCTGTCTGTGTCTGTCTGTGCCTGCCTGTGCCTGTCTTTGTCTGTCTGTTCCTGTCTGTGAATGTCTGTGCCTTTCCGTGCCTGTCTGTGAATGTCTGTGCCTGTCTGTACCTGTCTGTGCCTGTCTGTACGTGTATGTGCGTGTCTATGCCTGTCTGTGCGTGTCTGTGCCTGTCTGTGCCTGTCTGTGCGTGTATGTGCGTGTCTTTGCCTGTCTGTGCGTGTCTGTGCCTGTCTGTGCCTGTCTGTGCCTGTCCGTGCCTGTCTGTGAACGTCTGTGCCTGTCTGTGAATGTCTGTGCCTGTCTGTGCCTGTCTGTGCGTGTTTGTGCGTGTCTGTGCCTGTCTGTGCGTGTCTGTGCCTGTCTGTGCCTGTCTGTGCCTGTCCGTGCCTGTCTGTGAATGTCTGTGCCTGTCTGTGCCTGTCTGTGCCTGTCTGTGCCTGTCTGTGCGTGTATGTGCGTGTCTGTGCCTGTCTGTGCGTGTCTGTGCCTGTCTGTGCCTTTCTGTGCGTGTCTCTGCGTGGAAGTGCGTGTCTGTGCCTGTCTGTGCCTGTCTGTGCGTGTCTGTGCCTGTCTGTGCGTGTCTGTGCGTGTCTGTGCCTGTCTGTGCGTGTCTGTGCCTGTATATGCCTGTCTGTGCGTGTCTGCGTCAGTCTGTGCCTGTCTGTGCGTGTATTTGCCTGTCTGTGCCTGTCTGTTCCTGTCTGTGCCTGTCTGTGCCTATCTGTGCCTGTCTGTGCCTGTCTGAGCCTGCAAGTGCCTGTCTGTGCCTGACTGAGCCTGCAAGTGCCTGTCTGTGCGTGTCTGTGCCTGTCTGTGCCTGTCTGTGCATGTCTATGCCTGTCTGTGCCTGTCCATGCATATCTGTGCCTGTATGTGCGTGTCTGTGCCTGTCTGTGCCTGTCTGTGCCTGTCTGTGCGTGACTGTGTATTACTGTGCCTGTCTGTGCGAGTCTGTGCGTGTCTGTGCCTTTCTGTGCGTGTCTGTGCCTGTCTGTGCGTGTCTGTGCCTGTCTGTGCGTGTCTGTGCCTGTATGTGCCTGTCTGTGACTGTCTGTGCCTGTCTGAGCCTGTCTGTGCCTGTCTGTGCCTGTCTCTTCCTGTCTGTGCCTCTCTATGCCTGTCCATACCTGTCTGTGAATGTCTGTGCCTATCTGTGCCTGTCTGTGCGTGTCTGTGCGTGTCTGTGCCTGTCTGTGCGTGTCTGTGCCTGTCTGTGCCTTTCTGTGCCTATCTGTGCGTGTATGTGCGTGTCTGTGCCTGTCTGTGCGTGTATGTGCGTTTCTGTGCCTGGCTGTGCCTGACTGTGACTGTCTGTGCTTGTCTGTGCGTGTATGTGCGTGTCTGTGCGTGTCTGTGCCTGTCTGTGCCTGTCTGTGCGTATCTGTGACTGTCTGTGCGTGTCTGTGCGTGTCTGTGACTGTCTGTGGCTGTCTGTGCCTGTCTGTGCCTGTCTGAGCCTGCAAGTGCCTGTCTGTGCGTGTCTGTGCGTGTCTGTGCCTGTCTGTGCATGTCTATGCCTGTCTGTGCCTGTCCATGCATATCTGTGCGTGTATGTGCGTGTCTGTGCCTGTCTGTGCCCTTCTGTGCCTGTCTGTGCGTGACTGTGCGTGACTGTGCCTGTCTGTGCGAGTCTGAGCCTTCAAGTTCCTGTCTGTTCGTGTCTGTGTCTGTCTGTGGCTGTCTGTGCCTCTCTGTGCCTGTCTGTGCGTGTCTGTGACTGGCTGTGCGTGTCTGTGCGTGTCTGTGACTGTCTGTGCCTGTCTGTGCCTGTCTGTGCCTGTCTGTGCGTGTATGTGCGTGTCTGTGTCTGTCTGTGCGTGTCTGTGGCTGTCTGTGGCTGTCTGTGCCAGTATGTGCCTGTCTGTGCCTGTCTGTGCGTGTCTGTGCCTATCTGTGCCTGTCTGTGCTTGTCTGAGCCTGCAAGTGCCCGTCTGTGCGTGTCTGTGCCTGTCTGTGTCTGTCTGTGCGTGTATGTGCGTGTCTGTGCCTGTCTGTGCGTGTCTGTGCCTGTCTGTGCCTGTCTGTGCCTGTCTGTGCCTATCTGTGCCTGTCTGTGCCTGTCTGAGCCTGCAAGTGCCTGTCTGTGCGTGTCTGAGCCTGCAAGTGCCTGTCTGTGCGTGTCTGTGACTGTCTGTGCCTGTCTGTGCCTGTCTGTGCATGTCTATGCCTGTCTGTGCCTGTCCATGCATTTCTGTGCCTGTATGTGCGTGTCTGTGCTTGTCTGTGCCTGTCTGTGCCTGTCTGTGCGAGTCTGTGCGTGTCTGTGCCTGTCTGTGTCTGTCTGTGCCTGCCTGTGCCTGTCTTTGTCTGTCTGTTCCTGTCTGTGAATGTCTGTGCCTTTCCGTGCCTGTCTGTGAATGTCTGTGCCTGTCTGTACCTGTCCGTGCCTGTCTGTACGTGTATGTGCGTGTCTATGCCTGTCTGTGCGTGTCTGTGCCTGTCTGTGCCTGTCTGTGCGTGTATGTTCGTGTCTTTGCCTGTCTGTGCGTGTCTGTGCCTGTCTGTGCCTGTCTGTGCCTTTCCGTGCCTGTCTGTTAATGTCTGTGCCTGTCTGTGAATGTCTGTGCCTGTCTGTGCCTGTCTGTGCGTGTTTGTGCGTGTCTGTGCCTGTCTGTGCGTGTCTGTGCCTGTCTGTGCCTGTCTGTGCCTGTCCGTGCCTGTCTGTGAATGTCTGTGCCTGTCTGTGCCTGTCTGTGCCTGTCTGTGCGTGTATGTGCGTGTCTGTGCCTGTCTGTGCGTGTCTGTGCCTGTCTGTGCCTTTCTGTGCGTGTCTCTGCGTGGAAGTGCGTGTCTGTGCCTGTCTGTGCCTGTCTGTGCGTGTCTGTGCCTGTCTGTGCGTGTCTGTGCGTGTCTGTGCCTGTCTGTGCGTGTCTGTGCCTGTATATGCCTGTCTGTGCGTGTCTGCGTCAGTCTGTGCCTGTCTGTGCGTGTATTTGCCTGTCTGTGCCTGTCTGTTCCTGTCTGTGCCTGTCTGAGCCTGCAAGTGCCTGTCTGTGCCTGTCTGAGCCTGCAAGTGCCTGTCTGTGCCTGTCTGAGCCTGCAAGTGCCTGTCTGTGCGTGTCTGTGCCTGTCTGTGCCTGTCTGTGCATGTCTATGCCTGTCTGTGCCTGTCCATGCATATCTGTGCCTGTATGTGCGTGTCTGTGCCTGTCTGTGCCTGTCTGTGCCTGTCTGTGCGTGACTGTGTATTACTGTGCCTGTCTGTGCCTGTCTGTGCGAGTCTGTGCGTGTCTGTGCCTTTCTGTGCGTGTCTGTGCCTGTCTGTGCGTGTCTGTGCCTGTCTGTGCGTGTCTGTGCCTGTATGTGCCTGTCTGTGACTGTCTGTGCCTGTCTGAGCCTGTCTGTGCCTGTCTGTGCCTGTCTCTTCCTGTCTGTGCCTCTCTATGCCTGTCCATACCTGTCTGTGAATGTCTGTGCCTGTCTGTGCCTGTCTGTGCGTGTCTGTGCGTGTCTGTGCCTGTCTGTGCGTGTCTGTGCCTGTCTGTGCCTTTCTGTGCCTATCTGTGCGTGTATGTGCGTGTCTGTGCCTGTCTGTGCGTGTATGTGCGTTTCTGTGCCTGGCTGTGCCTGACTGTGACTGTCTGTGCTTGTCTGTGCGTGTATGTGCGTGTCTGTGCGTGTCTGTGACTGTCTGTGCCTGTCTGTGCGTATCTGTGACTGTCTGTGCGTGTCTGTGCGTGTCTGTGACTGTCTGTGGCTGTCTGTGCCTGTCTGTGCCTGTCTGAGCCTGCAAGTGCCTGTCTGTGCGTGTCTGAGCCTGCAAGTGCCTGTCTGTGCGTGTCTGTGACTGTCTGTGCCTGTCTGTGCCTGTCTGTGCATGTCTATGCCTGTCTGTGCCTGTCCATGCATTTCTGTGCCTGTATGTGCGTGTCTGTGCTTGTCTGTGCCTGTCTGTGCCTGTCTGTGCGTGACTGTGCATTACTGTGCCTGTCTGTGCCTGTCTGTGCGAGTCTGTGCGTGTCTGTGCCTGTCTGTGTCTGTCTGTGCCTGCCTGTGCCTGTCTTTGTCTGTCTGTTCCTGTCTGTGAATGTCTGTGCCTTTCCGTGCCTGTCTGTGAATGTCTGTGCCTGTCTGTACCTGTCTGTGCCTGTCTGTACGTGTATGTGCGTGTCTATGCCTGTCTGTGCGTGTCTGTGCCTGTCTGTGCCTGTCTGTGCGTGTATGTGCGTGTCTTTGCCTGTCTGTGCGTGTCTGTGCCTGTCTGTGCCTGTCTGTGCCTGTCCGTGCCTGTCTGTGCCTGTCCGTGCCTGTCTGTGAATGTCTGTGCCTGTCTGTGCCTGTCTGTGCCTGTCTGTGCGTGTATGTGCGTGTCTGTGCCTGTCTGTGCGTGTCTGTGCCTGTCTGTGCCTTTCTGTGCGTGTCTCTGCGTGGAAGTGCGTGTCTGTGCCTGTCTGTGCCTGTCTGTGCGTGTCTGTGCCTGTCTGTGCGTGTCTGTGCGTGTCTGTGCGTGTCTGTGCGTGTCTGTGCCTGTCTGTGAATGTCTGTGCCTGTCTGTGCCTGTCTGTGCGTGTTTGTGCGTGTCTGTGCCTGTCTGTGCGTGTCTGTGCCTGTCTGTGCCTGTCTGTGCCTGTCCGTGCCTGTCTGTGAATGTCTGTGCCTGTCTGTGCCTGTCTGTGCCTGTCTGTGCGTGTATGTGCGTGTCTGTGCCTGTCTGTGCGTGTCTGTGCCTGTCTGTGCCTTTCTGTGCGTGTCTCTGCGTGGAAGTGCGTGTCTGTGCCTGTCTGTGCCTGTCTGTGCGTGTCTGTGCCTGTCTGTGCGTGTCTGTGCGTGTCTGTGCCTGTCTGTGCGTGTCTGTGCCTGTATATGCCTGTCTGTGCGTGTCTGCGTCAGTCTGTGCCTGTCTGTGCGTGTATTTGCCTGTCTGTGCCTGTCTGTTCCTGTCTGTGCCTGTCTGTGCCTATCTGTACCTGTCTGTGCCTGTCTGAGCCTGCAAGTGCCTGTCTGTGCGTGTCTGTGCCTGTCTGTGCCTGTCTGTGCATGTCTATGCCTGTCTGTGCCTGTCCATGCATATCTGTGCCTGTATGTGCGTGTCTGTGCCTGTCTGTGCCTGTCTGTGCCAGTCTGTGCGTGACTGTGTATTACTGTGCCTGTCTGTGCCTGTCTGTGCGAGTCTGTGCGTGTCTGTGCCTTTCTGTGCGTGTCTGTGCCTGTCTGTGCGTGTCTGTGCCTGTCTGTGCGTGTCTGTGCCTGTATGTGCCTGTCTGTGACTGTCTGTGCCTGTCTGAGCCTGTCTGTGCCTGTCTGTGCCTGTCTCTTCCTGTCTGTGCCTCTCTATGCCTGTCCATACCTGTCTGTGAATGTCTGTGCCTGTCTGTGCCTGTCTGTGCGTGTCTGTGCGTGTCTGTGCCTGTCAGTGCGTGTCTGTGCCTGTCTGTGCCTTTCTGTGCCTATCTGTGCGTGTATGTGCGTGTCTGTGCCTGTCTGTGCGTGTATGTGCGTTTCTGTGCCTGGCTGTGCGTGTCTGTGCCTGTATGTGCCTGTCTGTGACTGTCTGTGCCTGTCTGAGCCTGTCTGTGCCTGTCTGTGCCTGTCTCTTCCTGTCTGTGCCTCTCTATGCCTGTCCATACCTGTCTGTGAATGTCTGTGCCTGTCTGTGCCTGTCTGTGCGTGTCTGTGCGTGTCTGTGCCTGTCTGTGCGTGTCTGTGCCTGTCTGTGCCTTTCTGTGCCTATCTGTGCGTGTATGTGCGTGTCTGTGCCTGTCTATGCGTGTCTGTGCGTGTCTGTGCCTGTCTGTGCGTGTCTGTGCCTGTATGTGCCTGTCTGTGACTGTCTGTGCCTGTCTGAGCCTGTCTGTGCCTGTCTGTGCCTGTCTCTTCCTGTCTGTGCCTCTCTATGCCTGTCCATACCTGTCTGTGAATGTCTGTGCCTGTCTGTGCCTGTCTGTGCGTGTCTGTGCGTGTCTGTGCCTATCTGTGCGTGTCTGTGCCTGTCTGTGCCTGTCTGAGCCTGCAAGTGCCTGTCTGTGCCTGTCTGAGCCTGCAAGTGCCTGTCTGTGCGTGTCTGTGCCTGTCTGTGCCTGTCTCTTCCTGTCTGTGCCTCTCTATGCCTGTCCATACCTGTCTGTGAATGTCTGTGCCTGTCTGTGCCTGTCTGTGCGTGTCTGTGCGTGTCTGTGCCTGTCTGTGCGTGTCTGTGCCTGTCTGTGCCTTTCTGTGCCTATCTGTGCGTGTATGTGCGTGTCTGTGCCTGTCTGTGCGTGTCTGTGCGTGTCTGTGCCTGTCTGTGCGTGTCTGTGCCTGTATGTGCCTGTCTGTGACTGTCTGTGCCTGTCTGAGCCTGTCTGTGCCTGTCTGTGCCTGTCTCTTCCTGTCTGTGCCTCTCTATGCCTGTCCATACCTGTCTGTGAATGTCTGTGCCTGTCTGTGCCTGTCTGTGCGTGTCTGTGCGTGTCTGTGCCTATCTGTGCGTGTCTGTGCCTGTCTGTGCCTGTCTGAGCCTGCAAGTGCCTGTCTGTGCCTGTCTGAGCCTGCAAGTGCCTGTCTGTGCGTGTCTGTGCCTGTCTGTGCCTGTCTCTTCCTGTCTGTGCCTCTCTATGCCTGTCCATACCTGTCTGTGAATGTCTGTGCCTGTCTGTGCCTGGCTGTGCGTGTCTGTGCCTGTATGTGCCTGTCTGTGACTGTCTGTGCCTGTCTGAGCCTGTCTGTGCCTGTCTGTGCCTGTCTCTTCCTGTCTGTGCCTCCCTATGCCTGTCCATACCTGTCTGTGAATGTCTGTGCCTGTCTGTGCCTGTCTGTGCGTGTCTGTGCGTGTCTGTGCCTGTCTGTGCGTGTCTGTGCCTGTCTGTGCCTTTCTGTGCCTATCTGTGCGTGTATGTGCGTGTCTGTGCCTGTCTGTGCGTGTCTGTGCGTGTCTGTGCCTGTCTGTGCGTGTCTGTGCCTGTATGTGCCTGTCTGTGACTGTCTGTGCCTGTCTGAGCCTGTCTGTGCCTGTCTGTGCCTGTCTCTTCCTGTCTGTGCCTCTCTATGCCTGTCCATACCTGTCTGTGAATGTCTGTGCCTGTCTGTGCCTGTCTGTGCGTGTCTGTGCGTGTCTGTGCCTATCTGTGCGTGTCTGTGCCTGTCTGTGCCTGTCTGAGCCTGCAAGTGCCTGTCTGTGCCTGTCTGAGCCTGCAAGTGCCTGTCTGTGCGTGTCTGTGCCTGTCTGTGCCTGTCTGTGCCTGTCTGTGCATGTCTATGCCTGTCTGTGCCTGTCCATGCATTTCTGTGCGTGTATGTGCGTGTCTGTGCCTGTCTGTGCCTTTCTGTGCCTGTCTGTGCGTGACTGTGCGTGACTGTGCCTGTCTGTGCCTGTCTGTGCGAGTCTGAGCCTTCAAGTTCCTGTCTGTTCGTGTCTGTGTCTGTCTGTGTCTGTCAGTGCCTGTCTGTGCCTGTCTGTGCGTGTCTGTGACTGTCTGTGCGTGTCTGTGCGTGTCTGTGACTGTCTGTGCCTGTCTGTGCCTGTCTGTGCCTGTCTGTGCGTGTATGTGCGTGTCTGTGTCTGTCTGTGCGTGTCTGTGGCTGTCTGTGGCTGTCTGTGCCAGTATGTGCGTATCTGTGACTGTCTGTGCGTGTCTGTGGCTGTCTGTGGCTTTCTGTGCCTATCTGTGCTTGTATGAGCCTGCAATTGCCTGTCTGTGCGTGTCTGTGTCTGTCTGTGGCTGTCTGTGCGTGTCTGTGCCTGTCTGTGCCTGTCTGTGCCTGTCTGTGCCAGTCTGTGCCTATCTGTGCCTGTCTGTGCTTGTCTGATCCTGCAAGTGCCTGTCTGTCTGTGTCTGTGCCTGTCTGTGCCTGTCTGTGCGTGACTGTGCCTGTCTGTGCCTGTCTGTGCCTGTCTGTGCATATCTGTGCCTGTCTGAGCTTATCTGTGCTTGCCTGTGCCTGTCTGTGCCTGTCTGTGCCTGTCTGTGCCTGTCTGTGCGTATCTGTGCCTGACTGAGCCTGCAAGTGCCTGTCTGTGCGAGTATGTGCGTGTCTGTGCCTGTCTGTGCGTGACTGTGCCTGTCTGTGCCTGTCTGTGCATGTCTGTGCGTGTATGTGCGTGTCTGTGCCTGTCTGTGCCTGTCTGTGCGTGACTGTGCGTGACTGTGCCTGTCTGTGCCTGTCTGTGCGAGTCTGAGCCTTCAAGTTCCTGTCTGTTCGTGTCTGTGTCTGTCTGTGGCTGTCTGTGCCTGTCTGTGCCTGTCTGTGCGTGTCTGTGACTGTCTGTGCGTGTCTGTGCGTGTCTGTGACTGTCTGTGCCTGTCTGTGCCTGTCTGTGCGTGTATGTGCCTTTCCTTGTCTGTCTGTGCGTGTCTGTGGCTGTCTGTGGCTGTCTGTGCCAGTATGTGCGTGTCTGTGACTGTCTGTGCCTGTCTGTGGCTGTCTGTGGCTTTCTGTGCCTATCTGTGCTTGTCTGAGCCTGCAAGTGCCTGTCTGTGCGTGTCTGTGCCTGTCTGTGCCTGTCTGTGCGTGTCTGTGCCTATCTGTGCCTGTCTGTGCTTGTCTGAGCCTGCAAGTGCCTGTCTGTCTGTGTCTGTGCCTGTCTGTACCTGTCTGTGCGTGACTGTGCCTGTCTGTGCCTGTCTGTGCCTGTCTGTGCATATCTGTGCCTGTCTGTGCCTGTCTGAGCCTGCAAGTGCCTGTCTGTGCGTTTATGTGCGTGTCTGTGCCTGTCTGTGCGTGACTGTGCCTGTCTGTGCTGGCTGTTCCTGTCTGTGCGTGTCTGTGCCTGTCTGTACGTATCTGTGCCTGTCTGTGCTTGTCTGAGCCTGCAAGTGCCTGTCTGTGCCTGTCTGAGCCTGCAAGTGCCTGTCTGTGCGTGTCTGTGCGTGTCTGTGCCTGTCTGTGCCTGTCTGTGCATGTCTATGCCTGTCTGTGCCTGTCCATGCATATCTGTGCGTGTATGTGCGTGTCTGTGCCTGTCTGTGCCTGTCTGTGCATGTCTGTGCATGTCTATGCCTGTCTGTGCCTGTCCATGCATATCTGTGCGTGTATGTGCGTGTCTGTGCCTGTCTGTGCCTGTCTGTGCGTGACTGAGCGTGACTGTGCCTGTCTGTGCCTGTCTGTGCGAGTCTGAGCCTTCAAGTTCCTGTCTGTTCGTGTCTGTGCCTGTCTGTGCCTGTCTGTGCCTGTCTGTGCCTGTCTGTGCGTGTATGTGCGTGTCTGTGCCTGTCTGTGCCTGTCTGTGCCTGTCTGTGCGTGACTGTGCCTGTCTGTGCCTATCTGTGCCTGTTTGTGCTTGTCTGAGCCTGCAAGTGCCTGTCTGTGCGTGTCTGTGCGTGTCTGTGCCTCTCCTTGCCTGTCTGTGCGTGTCTGTGCGTGTCTGTGCCTGTCTGTGAATGTCTGTGCCTGTCTGTGCCTGTCTGTGCCTGTCTGTGCGTGTCTCTGCGTGTAAGTGCGTGTCTGTGCCTGTCTGTGCCTGTCTGTGCGTGTTTGTGCGTGTCTGTGCCTGTCTGTGCCTGTCTGTGCGTGTATGTGCGTGTCTGTGCCTGTCTGTGCGTGTATGTGCGTGTCTGTGCCTGTCTGTGCCTGTCTGTGCGTGTCTGTGCCTGTCTGTGCCTTTCTGTGCGTGTCTCTGCGTGTAAGTGCGTGTAAGTGTGTGTCTGTGCGTGTCTGTGCCTGTCTGTGCGTGTCTGTGCTTGTCTGTGCGTGTCTGTGCCTGTCTGTGCCTGTCTGTGCGTGTATGCGTCTGTCTGTGCCTGTCTGTGCGTGTATTTGCGTGTCTGTGCCTGTCTGTGCCTGTCTGCGTCTGTCTGTGCCTGTCTGTGGCTGTCTGTGCCTGTCTGTGCCTGTCTGTGCCTGTCTGTGCCTGTCTGTGCCTGTCTGTGCCTGCCTGTGCCTGTCTGTGCGTTTATGTGCGTGTCTGTGTCAGTCTGTGCGTGTCTGTGGCTGTCTGTGGCTGTCTGTGCCAGTCTGTGCGTGTCTGTGACTGTCTGTGCCTGTCTGTGGCTGTCTGTGGCTGTCTGTGCCTGTCTGTGCCTGTCTGTGCGTGTCTGTGCCTGTCTGTACGTGTCTGTGCCTATCTGTGCCTGTCTGTGCTTGTCTGAGCCTGCAAGTGCCTGTCTGTGCGTGTCTGTGCCTGTCTGCTTTCTGTGCCTGTCTGTGCGTGTATGTGCGTGTCTGTGCCTGTCTGTGCCTGTCTGCGTCTGTCTGTGCCTGTCTGTGGCTGTCTGTGCCTGTCTGTGCCTGTCTGTGCCTGTCTGTGCCTGTCTGTGCCTGTCTGTGCCTGTCTGTGCGTTTATGTGCGTGTCTGTGTCAGTCTGTGCGTGTCTGTGGCTGTCTGTGGCTGTCTGTGCCAGTCTGTGCGTGTCTGTGACTGTCTGTGCCTGTCTGTGGCTGTCTGTGGCTGTCTGTGCCTGTCTGTGCCTGTCTGTGCGTGTCTGTGCCTGTCTGTACGTGTCTGTGCCTATCTGTGCCTGTCTGTGCTTGTCTGAGCCTGCAAATGCCTGTCTGTGCGTGTCTGTGCCTGTCTGCTTTCTGTGCCGGTCTGTGCTTGTATGTGCGTGTCTGCGCCTGTCTGTGCCTGTCTGCGTCTGTCTGTGCCTGTCTGTGCGTGTCTGTGCCATTCTGTGGCTGTCTGTGCCTGTCTGTGCCTGTCTGTGCCTGTCTGTGCCTGTCTGTGCCTGTCTGTGCGTATCTGTGCCTGTCTGTGCCTATCTGTGCCTGTCTGTGCTTGTCTGAGCCTGCAAATGCCTTTCTGTGCCTGTCTGTGGCTGTCTGTGCCTGTCTGTGGCTGTCTGTGCCTGTCTGTGCCTGTCTGTGCCTGTCTGTGCCTGTCTGTGCGTATCTGTGCCTGTCTGTGCCTATCTGTGCCTGTCTGTGCTTGTCTAAGCCTGCAAGTGCCTTTCTGTGCCTGTCTGTGCGTGTCTGTGCCTGTCTGTGCGTGTATGTGCGTGTCTGTGCCTGTCTGTGCCTGTCTCTGCCTGTCTGTGCGTGACTGTGCCTGTCTGTGCCTGTCTGTGCGTGTCTGTGCCTGTCTGTGCCTCTCTGTGCCTGTCTGTGCCTGTCTGTGCCTGTCTGTGAATGTCTGTGCCTGTCTGTACCTGTCTGTGCCTGTCTGTGCGTGTCTCTGCGTGTAAGTGCGTGTCTGTGCCTGTCTGTGCCTGTCTGTGCGTGTCTGTGCGTCTCTGTGCCTGTCTGTGCCTGTCTTTGCGTGTATGTGCGTGTCTGTGCCTGATGTGCGTGTATGTGCGTGTCTGTGCCTGTCTGTGCCTGTCTGTGCCTGTCTGTGCCTGTCTGTGCCTGTCTGTGCGTGACTGTGTTTGTCTGTGCCTGTCTGTGCCTATCTGTGCCTGTCTGTGCTTGTCTGAGCCTGCAAGTGCCTGTCTGTGCCTGTCTGTGCCTGTCTGTGAATGTCTGTGCCTGTCTGTGCCTGTCTGTGCCTGTCTGTGCGTGTCTCTGCGTGTAAGTGCGTGTCTGTGCCTGTCTGTGCGTGTCTGTGCGTGTCTGTGCGTGTCTGTGCCTGTCTGTGCTTGTCTGTGCGTGTCTGTGCCTGTCTGTGCCTGTCTGTGCGTGTCTGCGTCTGTCTGTGCCTGTCTGTGCGCGTATTTGCGTGTCTGTGCCGTTCTGTGCCTGTCTGTGCGTGTCTGTGCCTATCTGTGCCTGTCTGTGCTTGTCTGAGCCTGCAAGTGCCTGTCTGTGCTTGTCTGTGCCTGTCTGCTTTCTGTGCCTGTCTGTGCATGTATGTTCGTGTCTGTGCTTGTCTGTGTCTGTCTGTGACTGTCTGTGCCTGTCTGTGCGTGTCTGTGCCTATCTGTGCCTGTCTGTGCCTGTCTGTGCCTGTCTGTGCCTGTCTGTGCCTGTCTGTGCCTGTGCTTGTCTGTTCACAGACGATCCGAGTATTCCAAAAATTGCCGGTAAACTGATAACAAACAATGAACGAACGAACACAAATAATAGACGTCGCCAGTTGAAACGTTGCCTCAACAATGTTTGCTAAATAATGAGACAGGAAAAATGAAAGAGGAAGAATAGAAAAGTAGCGTTTTGTTGCAATAAGAAATTTACATTTATATAAAGTTATTCATAATTACTAGGGAGGAGCCGGCCGGGAATGGCCGAGCGCACTGAGGCGTCTTGCCACGGTGTGTGAGGCTGCTCCCGCCACAGGTTCGAATCCCCCCCTAGGACATGAATGTTGTGTTCGTCCTTACTTTAAGTTACGTTAAGTTCGATGTAGATCGTCGCTACATGAGCATAGTACTTAAAAAGCGTCGTAAAAAAAAGTTAAGATGAAGGTTACATTCAAGCCCGGAGATGAGAGTGATTGTCCCGTCGGCCCGGAGAATTCATTCCAAACCCGGGCACTCCGGGCGGCGCCCGGAGATCTGGCAACCCTAGCTAGTTGTGTTTCGCATGAACGATATTTTCTAAATCCGTGTTGACCTTTTGTCAATACATCATTTTGTTCGAGATAATTCCTAATATTTGAATACAAGATATGTTCCAAAACCCTGCTGCGAATTGACGTCAGTGAAATAGGCCTGTAGTTTAGTGGGTTACTCCTACTGCCTTTCTTGAATATAGGTGTGACCTGGATAACTTTCCAATCTTTTGGTACAGATCCTTCTTTGAGAGAGCGGTTGTATATGACTGTTAAGTAAGTCGCTATCGCTTCAGCATGATCAGATAGAACATAATGGGTATGCAGTCCGAACCAGAAGACTTGTTCTTGTTAAGTGATTTTCGTTGCTTCACTACTCCTGTGATATCTACTTCTACGTTACTCATTACTGCCTCTGTTCGTAATTAGAAATCTGGAATATTGGTTTCGTCTTCTTTGGCGAATGAGTTTCTAAAAGCTATGTTTAGTAACTCTGCTTTAGTAGCGCTATCATCAGCAGGATCACCATTACTATCACGTAGTGAAGGTATTGCTTGTATTTTGCCCTGTGAGATTACCGCCCAATAGAAATATTGGTAATTAATAGCATTTGATAATTAAACAGTATGAAGTTCACTGCAAACATTGACCATGCCAATGCACTAAATGTTACACAATTTTAATCTTATTAATTATGGTAGCAATGTATGTACATAGTTGGGTGATAACATTTATAGTTAGGCCATAGGCAGAAATTCTCCACGTTGAGATTTGCTGTGTGCTTGTAGCTGACGGGAGGCCAGCGAGCAGGCCGACGTTGGTGGCTTGTTCCAGCTTAGGATTTTCCAGGGGAGAGAGGGACAATGGCGAGTGCCAGGCACAGTGCAGTGCACAGCGTGAAATAAAATATTCTAATACTACTGGCATTTGAAGTAATACGATGCAGTTAGGAACCTTTAAGGCCCTCATTACAAAATGTCCTGTTGATAAATAAACAATACATTAGCTGATATAGTCACATCTGGCGTAATATGTTTAATTGACAATGAAAAGTAATAAATTACCAATGAATACAAGACAGTTACACAACTAGCATTGCAATGTTTGTTTATAAAAATAATATATTAACTATTTCTCATTTTATTTTCAATTAATCTTGTGTATTTTTATCTTGAAATATTCAGTTAAATCACTTATCTGTGATATAAGAAATTGCACGATTATAATAAATAGTACAAAGGATGTTTATACCAATATAAAAGTCTAAGAAGACATTTGTTATTGTGTAGTGTAATTATTTTGATTTTAAGTAAAGTTATAGAAATGTATTGGGTGAGTGCTGTATGTTGGCAAATCGGTTAGAACAGCTCACATGGGGAAGTTGATGACGTAGGGAAAAACCCCGGCAGTTGGACTTTTGGGGCGCGCGTGTGAGGGCAGGAAGTGACGAGGCAGAAGCACGTGGGGTAGCTGGCCGGGCGGCGTCGCTCTGCATCAGTCGGCATGTGGACCTCGAGGTGGACGATATAGATTTGTGTGTGGTATTCGCCACGTGTGGTTGCTCGTCGTAGACTGCACCAAGTTGAATCGAGTGCTACTGTGTGTTGTGAATATATAGCTGGTGGAACAAGGTGTGCATCGCACTGAATTAAAGTGATTTGTTAATGTAACACGTGTCGTTGCATAGGCACGAACATAAACGGTGTTTGAGACAGGCACATGGTGTGAAAACAAGTTGCGACATATATTCATTTTGTCTGGGGGCTCACGAGCTATAACTTTATTTGATAAATGTGTCGATGTACAGATGTATCAGCCACAGGGTTTTAATATGGTGTAATAAACAACATTAAGTGAACTTCCACGTATTTTCAAAAATAGTAGTTAGTACACCCTTTTCTCTCATGAACGTGACTTTATTATGAATTTGTTTTGTTAATCATATGCAGGGAAGGAAAGCTGCGAACGTGTGATATCATCCCCTAGAAAACGAGTGAAACAGTCGCAATCACAGTTCCAGTGTTTTTGCATGTTTAGGAATTTGGTTCGCAGTTGGTGGTTGTGAGTTTTAAAAATTAATCTTTCCCTATTTAAACTCTCACCCCGATCTTTCACCCTCGCAGCCCCTAGTACATTTAACGTACGACCAAAATCTCTTTGCGTTTTCTTTCAAATTTCTAGAAAGAGTTTCGTTGTGATAAGTATTGTAGGCATCTCGCACTGAAGTCCTCGGTAAATTTCGAGCTTCTTTGTAGGATCGCCAATCCTGAGGATTTTGTGTTCCTTTAAATTTAGCATTTCTTTTCCGTTGCTCTTGCATCAGTGTCCTCTCCTGTTTTGTGTACCAAGGGGCATCACCACGTTCTTTTATTAATTTATTTGGTACTAGCTTAAACCTGCGGCTCCACTAGCGTTATGGTTGATTGTGATAGACAATGCGCGAAACGTCAAATCGATTTTTTTTAAACAGATGTATTAAAAGAAATTTCTTTTTTACAGCTTTATTTATTTATTCTTATATTTCCTTATTCGCATGCTTATCCTTACCGAGAAAGAGCTGAAGACATTGTAGCACGCATAGACCAAAGATATGGTCTGTGGCATCACGTTTCGCTGTATGTAACCTCCTTGCTATAGAGTCGCAAACGTCATCGCTGGCTTTCACCCCGAATATTTTTTTTTAATTTGACGACTTTCAACCACCTTATCTTTCACCCTCTTATAGCTATCGGCATGGATCTGCTATGGTGTACAATGGAAGACTTCGGACAACAATTACATAAAGACCATTCGTTTGCCTTCTGTAGTTTTCGTAGAATTTTATATACACCGATAACTTCCCATCCCAATATACTCCACCCTTTTATTATTATCAATCCTCAAGCAACAATGCAACCAATAAAACCATTTTCAAAGAGTCAACATAATTTTCAAAGAGTAATTATTGTTCTGCATTTCGCGTTATATGCTTCAAATTATTAATATCTATCAGATCGCTATAAAACCTTCCTCAGGTATAAATTCGTAACTGTACAAATATTTAAGTCTCTGCATCTTGTCATTCGGACATGATAAGCGTACATCGAACATTCACATTAATATATATAGATAAATAGCTATCTGATCGCCATAAAACCGTGCCTAAATAGACATTTTTTTTGTAGACCAAGATAGGTTTAACAACATTAGTGCATGTCCTGTTGAGAATGGTCTTTCTGATCATGGTGCACAGCTAGTTACATTATATGATGTAGCTCCTTTCAGTAATTTTAATCAGTCCTCCAAAGTTGTTCGTACAATTAATGATTCGACAGTTAGAAATTTCATGGAAAGTCTTCAGCAGTTAGATTGGGATGAAGTGTACAAGGAACCTGATGCTAATTTAAAACACAACTTATTTCATGATACTTTTGTAAGGGTATTTGATAACTGTTTCCCCCAGAAATTAGTCAAATTTAATTGTAAGAAACCAAGCAAAACACCGTGGCTAACCAAAGGTATAAAAATATCTTGTAACCGGAAAAGGGAACTGTATCTGACAGCAAGAGAGAGTAGTGACCCAGAAATACTCAACTATTATAAAAACTACTGTTCTGTATTAAGGAAAGTTATTAAAAAATCCAAAAGCATGTGCATCATGTCTGAGATTAGTACATCAAATAATAAAATTAAAACAATCTGGAATATTATAACAAGGGAGACAGGGCAACCAAGAACACAGGAAGACAGCATTACCATCAAAGTGAATGAAAAAATTACAAACAAAAAGTCAGAAGTTGAAAACACTTTTAATAATTATTTTCAAATGTTGTGGAGAATATAGGATCCAAATGTTCATTAGAAGAAGCTAGGCAATTAATGGAACGGGGTGTACCTAGACAGTTTGATACAATGGAAATCCCACCCACCTCTCAAACTGAAATTAGGAAATTAATAAACTCTCTCAAGAGTAAAAGCTCTCATGGCATTGATGGCATATCCAGCAGGGTATTAAAAGCTTGTTCCCAAGAAATGTGTAGGATTCTTAGCCACATTTGTAATAGCTCACTGGAGCAGGGTATTTTCCCTGATAGACTGAAATATGCTATTGTCAAACCACTTCATAAAAAAGGTGATACGTTGGATGTCAACAACTACCGCCCAATCTCACTTCTGACAGCTCTATCAAAAATTCTTGAAAAAGTAATGTATTTCAAAGTAGCTTCATATATTAATAAAAATAAAGTTCTAACAAAATGTCAGTTTGGTTTCCAGAACGGTTTTTCAACAGAAAATGCAATACATATATTCACTAATGAAATATTAAATGCTCTGGATAACCGTAAATCACCCGTTGGGATTTTTTGTGATCTATCAAAGGCCTTTGATTGTGTTAACCATGGAATTCTTCTAGATAAGTTTAAGTATTGCGGTATGAGTGGGAAAGTGCACAAATGGTTTAAATCATACCTAACTGGCAGAGTTCAGAAAGTTGATATAAGTAATTCACATAATACACCAAAAACAGCCAAGTCCTCAAACTGGGGAACTATCAAGCATGGGGTGCCACAGGGTTCGGTACTGGGACCTTTGCTGTTCTTAATATATATTAATGATTTGCCTTTCTATATTCATAAAGATGCCAAGCTAGTTCTCTTTGCTGATGACACAAGTATCGCTATCACACCCAAATCACAGGAATTAACTGATGAAATTGTCAATGAAGTATTTCAGAGAATTATTAGGTGGTTCTCTGTAAATGGACTCTCTTTAAATTAAAAAAAAAAAACCAAACAAACAAACCACAGTATATTCAGTTTCTCACAATAAATGGCATCACACCATTAATTAATATTGACTTCAACCAGAAATCTATAGCTAAGGTAGAATATTCAATTTTTTTAGGTTTATGCATTGATAAGTGGTTGAATTGGAAGAAACACATTCAAGATCTGCTGAAACGTTTGAGCTCAGCTACTTATGCTATTAGTATGATTGCAAACTTTGGTGATGTACAACTCAGTAAACTAGCATACTATGCCTATTTCCATTATCTGCTTTCTTATGGCATCATATTCTGGGGTAATTCATCATTTAGTAAGAAAGTATTCATTGCCCAAATGCGGGTCATCAGAATAATTGCTGGAGCCCACCCAAGATCATCCTGCAGACGTTTGTTTAAGGATCTAGGAATCTTCACAGTAGCTTCACAAAATATATATTCAATTATGATATTTGTTATTAACAATCCAACTGAATTCAAATGTAATAGCGGTGTACATAGCTACAATACTAGGAGAAAGGGTGACCTACACCATTCAAAGTTAAATTTAGAAAGGGGTTAATTATTCTACCACAAAAGTCTTTGGTCACTTACCAAGTAGTATCAAAATTCTGACAGATAGCCAACCAGCATTTAAAAATAAATTAAGAGAATTTCTGAATGGCAATTCCTTCTACACATTAGATGAATTTCTAGATAAAAGTTAGTACTTTAGGAAAAAAATTAAAAATAAAAAAGTAAAAAATATTCAAATATTGAGTGACATGCAATATTATGTATAGACACATTTCATTTAACTGACACGTTCCACATCATTACGAAGTGTCGTATTCATTATCTATGGAATAAGTATTAATCTAATCTAATCTAATCTAAAAAGCCTTCCCCGGGTAGACATTAGTAACTGTACAAATGTTTAGCCTTTTTATGTCTTGTGATTCAGACGTGATAAACGTACACCGAACAGACATTTACATTTATAGATATAGATAAAACTGTCAATTGCTGTCGATACCACTTCTTTGAATTTGAGCAACATCTGGTCTACACCTACGTTTGGTGTTAGAAACGAGTGGATTTATCTGTCAAGAAGCAATGTCTTTCTATCTGCTTTCCTGAACAAATATACTTTTCGTTAATTTTGATGACTGGGACTTTCGATATTCACTCTCGCTACGACAGTTTTGATGCTCGTTATGAGCTCAGGATTATTTGTTGCTAAGAGATCAAGTGTGTTTTGACGTACGTTCACAATTCTAGTGGGCTCATGACCTAATTGTTCGAAATAATTCTCAGAGAATGCGTTGGGTACAATTTCACACGATGTTTTATGCGTACCTCCTGATTTGATAATGTAATTTCGTCAACAGATTGAGGGTAAATTAAAATCACCACCTACTATTATCGTGTGAGTCGGGTATGATTTTGTAATTAGACTCAGGTTTTCTTTGAACCTTTCGGCTATTGTGTTGTCAGAGTCGGGAGGTCGGTAAAAGGAACCGATTATTAACTTCTTACGATTTTCAGGTACAACCTCTTCCCATTGCAAGAGAATGTTAGGCGGGCAGCTGCTAAGGTAATGGTAACTGTTCCGCTCTCAAATAATACTCTTCGGTGCGAATTACTGATAGGCAGTTAACATCGAAGAAACAGATGTATGAAAAAAAGCTATAATGTTGGTTTCTTATGGGAGGACCAAGTGTTCAAAGATTTTATTTTTTCATGTGAACTATTGCATACAACAGCAGACGATATTTTTACTGTATTAAATTGTTATCTCCATGTACACGATGTCACCTGGAAAAGATGTGTAGCCTTGTCTACGTATGGAGCGAAGTCATTGGTTGGCAAAAGACAGCAGTACTTGCACTAGCAGCAGCTCCTGAGGGGAATTGGACTCACTGTTGCATCCACCGTGAAGCCCTAGTGGCCAAAAGATTCCCTGGTGACAGATGGATTCAGCTACGAAGAAATAGGCAAAATTCAAGGCCTCAATGAAGAATAGCAACATCAACTTGTGGATCTGTCCGGCCGTGGTACGATGAAAAACATTTCCATCGGTGATAAAATGACAGACTTCTGGGCAAGGCTACAAGAAACTTGAAGACAAGGCAATGAAGAAGATCCTTCTACTGGAGACCGCATGTCGGTGTTTCATGGAAAAGGAATGTGGGTATCGCCTCGACATGCGGTCGGATTTCAGATTGAAAGTTTCAAGTGTGGAACCTAGCGTTTCAGAAATAGTGGACTCAAAGGTCAGATTGACCTCATCTCAATGAGAACTGAAAATTAAAACTGACTGTATGGGGGAGTACTCTGTTGTAACTGTATTTTTTTCAAATAAATTGTACCTTGTATGAAATTAGTGTTTTCTTATTCTTCACTGACGTCTACTCAATGCAATCTCAAGTGTAGTACACTTTAAAAGACCAATACACTCACTTTAATTTTTTTCCTGTCATTTTCGGATCATACTCAATTTTTATTTTTTTGAGGATTTTGTTATACTAAATAGATCTGAAGGCAAAGATTTTTAGCAATAATCAAAAATTTATCACTAACAATGATGGCTAAATTGAAAAAAGTTTTAAGCTCAAATTTTTTTCAATAATGAATATGTCAATGCTTTTTCTAAGTACCAAAAATGGAAAACATACAAAAAGACTTTTTTTCCTTTATTGTGTTTTCACACCAGCTATTACACCAGTAGGCTGGCATCAGCTCCAGAGGCTGCTCTTCAGCCGAGAGAATAAAATACATGGATGAGATGAAAATTAAAATACAAGACAGGCGAAAAAACAATGGAGGAACAAAGACATAGACAAGGTGCCAATTCGAAGTACAAACAGTTGACAGATGAGTAAAATCACATTTAGTCAGTTGAAAATGATGAGCCACGGTGACGTAAAAAAAAAAAAAAAAAAAAAAAACCTGTAGGACGACAACAACTCAGGATGGCGAGTACACGGAGACACTAATTAAAACACACGGTACGACGCTTGTCTGATTGCGGTGGACGCAGATAAAAAACGTACACTTCACTAGAGCACAGCACACAACACTTGACGTAGCACTGTGAAAACTGTCGGTCCAGGACCCCGAGAAGGGGAGGGGGGAGGCAAGCGCAGGGGAGAGGAAAAACGGCGGGGAAGGAGGCGGTAGGGAGGAGCCGTAGGGAGGGGGTAGCCAAGCTGGGGAGAGGGGGCCCTGTATATACGGGGGGGATCAGAGCTGGTAGGACGGGTATAAGTCGGAACGGAGGACGTTATAAGGGAGGGTTAGGCGGCGGAAATTACCCTGGGAGAGGACACGGAGGGTGTGGGGATGAAGGGAAGGGGGTATAACGCTGTAGAGGCGTGGCAGAAGCCCTGGGTCAGTGAGGATGGGGTGGGCCAGGGGGTTGCAGGAGTCTATTTTACGGGTGGTATAGAGGTTACGGATATGCTGGAGGTAAACGAGGAGGTGGGGAAATGGGATCAGGTCGTACAGGATCCGTGTGGGGGAAGGGAGCCGGATGCAGTAGGCGAGGCGGAGGTCGTGGCACTCGAGGATTCAGAGGGTTTTATAGTAGGATGTGGGAGCGGAGATCCAGGCGGGATGGAAGCTGCAAAGGACAGGACGCATGAGGGACCGGTAGGTGTAGAGGATGGTGGAGGGGCTGAGACCCCACGTCCGGCCGGTGAGGAGTTTGAGGAGGTTAAGGCGGGAGAGGGCTTTCTGTCGGACAGTGCGGAGGTGGGGGTCCAGGAGAGGTTACGATCAAGGGTTGGACCGAGGTACTTCAGGGTGGGGGTGTGGCGGATAGGGCAGTTGTGGAGGGTGAGGGAGAAATCGTGTAGATGGAAGGAGGGGGTGGTACGACCTATGATAATTGCCTGGGATTTGTCAGGATTGACGGAGAGGAGCCACCGGTTACACCGTGAGGTGAACTCGGTGATGTGGGACTGGAGCAGAAACTGGGAACGGGCAAGGGAGGGGGCGAGGGCTAGGAAGGCGGTGGCGTCAGCATATTGTAGGAGATAGATGGGAGGCTCGGGTTGGGGCATGTCGGCGGAGTAGATGAGATAAAGGAGAGGAGAGAGGACGGAGCCTCGGGGCACCCTGGCGGAGGAGTAGAACAAATGGGAGTCGGAGTTGCAGACAGTGACATAGGAGGGGCGGTGGGTGAGAAAGGAAGCATTGAGGCGGACGTAATTAATAGGAAGGGCGTAGAACTGGAGCTTGAAGAGGAGACCGGAATGCCATACACGGTCGTAGGCTTTTTGGATATCGAGGAAGACAAAAATTGTGGAGCGACGGGAGTTGAGTTGGACAGATAGGAGACGAGTCAGGCAAAGGAGCTGGTCATTGGCAGAGAAGGAGGGTCGGAAGCCACATTGGGAAAGGGGGAGGAACTGGTGGCGATGGAGGTGCTGATGGATATGGCGGGAGAGGATGCTTTCCAGGACCTTGCTGAACACGGAGGTAAGACTGATGGGACGGTAGAATGAGGTCTGGGATGGGGGCTTGTCAGGTTTTAGGAACATGGGAATACGGGAGGACTTCCACAGGTCAGGGTAAAAGCCAGTGAAAAGGATGATGTTGTATAAGGTGGCAAGAGCTTCGTGGAATGGTGGTGGGGGGGGTGGCTTGGAGGTTGCGGTAGGTCAGTCGGTCGTGACCGGTGGCGGTGTTGTGTTTTGTCCGAAGAGTGTCGATTATGTCACAGGCGGTAATGGGTGTGCTCAGTTCTGAGGGGGGATGTGGTCCAAGTACTGGAAGCCAGGGGCGAGTGGAGGAGAGGAGGTATCAGTGTGCTCGTGGACGCCCGGGAAGAGAGAATAGTCGAAGAGGGGATCATCAGGAATGGAAAAGACTTCGGAGAGGTAGGAGGCCAAGTGTTCTGCCTTACTGGCGTTGTCAGGATGAGGACGGTCATCATGGAGAAGCGGGTAGTGGGGGGAGGAGTGACTGCCAGTAAGGCGGCAGAAGGCACGCCACTACTTGGAGGAGTTGACCGGGAGGAGAGGATTAAGGCAGGCCATGTCTGGCGCCAGTCCTGGCGTTTTTTCGCGACTAGAGGTTTCTGATGTGTCTTTGGAGTTGCCGGTGGCGTAGGAGTGTATCCCGATCACGGGTGCGGAGGAAGGAGCGGTACAGACGACGGGATTTGCGAAGGAGGATGGCCTGTGGAGGAAGGGTAGAACGGTGAGGATAAATCGTCCGGGTGGGGATGTGGGCACGGACTGCATCAGCAACGGTCTGCTGGAGGAAGGAGGAGGCACGGTCAATATCGGCAGAAATGTGGAGGGGAAGTGGGTGGCTTGCGACCGAGGTGTCAATGGAGCGACGGTACGCATCCCAGTCGGCACGGTAATAGTCATGAACAAGTTTCGGAGGGGGTACAGGACGGGGAGCACAGGCAGGGCGGGGTGGTGGTCAAGGGTAAGTAGGACAGGGGTGTGGTGACTGCCTATAAGGTCAAGGATATCCTTCGTGATGCGCCCAAGGAGGTTGGGTGATGCCGGAACGTCGGGCTTGGTGTTGCTTTCTAGGCGGGTTGGTGGGGAAGAGGAAGGACGTCGCCCCGGAGCGAGGTGGTGACGAACTGACGCCACCGCCAGAGTTCAGCGGGCGGACGGCAAGAAAGGTTAAGGTCGGTGGCAATCACGTAGGTCTTGAAGGAGCGGTCTATGTGGGAGGGGAAGTCATATGAAAGGGGAGCAGTGCTGCGGATATAAATGGTGGCGAGTGTGACACTAAGGGATGGGAGGAAGAGGGTGAGGATCAGGTGTTCGGTGGGGTCATTAAGGAGTGGTGGCAGAGGTGGCCGATCGCCACTCCATCTCGGGCGAGGGGTGGGGGGCCATCGGTACGGTGGAGGACGCTGGTGCTGTTAGGACGGTGGGGTTGGAGGAAGGCATCCACACAGTGGTGGGAAAGGGTGTGCATAAGGAGGTGTTTATTGGCAGGAAGAGAGCGGACATTATGATAGAGGAAGGTATAGGTAGGGCTTGTCATAGGGGTCAAATGGGAAGGGCGAGAGGAGGGAGAGGGGGCGACGGGAAAAGAGGGTACGGTGTGTCTAGACTAGGGTAACTTGCCGGGAGAAGGTGAAGTGGGAATGTGCACGGGAGAGAGTGGCGAAGGTTTCGAGGTGAAAGACGGAACGGGCGGCAAGGGCGAACTGTTGGAGGGTATGGGGATGCTGGAAGGGATGGATGTTCTGGAAGACGGTCGTGACAAATCGGATGACGTCGTCTACAGTTGGAGGGAGCAGAAGGAGTTGTTGGGATGTAGAGGGGGATCGACAGGACGAACAGGGAGTTGTGGGGGCGGGGACGGATTTACACTTATAGGAGTAGGTGGGATGGGGGCCACCACAGGTGTTGCAGACAGGAGGGGAGGCGAGGTTGGGACAGATTTTGTGGAGGTGATTGGACTCACAGTGGGGGCAGGTGGGCGGGTTGCGGCAGTGCTGTGTCAGGTGATCGTTGTAAACGAGACACCTGGCACAGAGGTAGGATTGGGGTGGGGAGCGGGAGGGATCTACCTTGTGGCGGCGGTCATAGACGAGTGCCTCCTCGAGGAGACGGCGATCGATGGAGGATGCAGATTCGGTGAAAATCCGCATCAGGTATGTGGGGCCGGTGGCATTACGGATGCATTCGGCAGAGCGAACGGAGATGTCCGGGTGGGTGTTGAGTTAGCCCAACACCTCCTCCTCCGTGATAACCGGACTATGTTTGGGGTTGACAGGGTGAGGAGGAGGTATAGTAAGGTATAGTAAGGGGTGACGGACGCGTGGGGGCCGAGGTGGATGGCGGGGAAGTGCTCAAGCGTGTCGGTATCGAAAGTAGGGATGGGAGATTTGATGAGGACAGAGTCCCTACGGGGGATGAGTTGGGCGATAGGGGCGGCAGGGAAGTTCTTTCGAAGCTCTAAGGAGAGGGTGCGATTGTCGAGGAAGCGGGGATTGGGACGGGAGAAGAGGTAGGTATACATATCCGGTTGGGGGGGGATGGGTGCAGTGTCCGTGACGTCGGCAGGCTGTGGAGGCGGACGAAAAGGGGGTGGAGGGGGTGGAGGGGGAGGAGGAGCCTTCTTAGAGGCGGAAGGGATGGGGTCGGCGCTTCCACGTTCCGTGGTCGTCTTTCGGGTGCCGGTGGAGGAGGAGAAGGACGGGACAGGGTCGTCGGGACGTGGCGGGGGGGCGGGGCGGAAAGAGGCGGCGACTGCGGGGTGTCGGCCACCGTGGCCGGCGACGGGTGATCCGTGCCGGTGAGATGGGGGGGAAGTCTGCAGGGGAGGTGAGGGGGAGATGAGATACACGGTAGCTGGGGGAGGAGGGGAGACGTGGGAGGCGGCCGGGGTGGAGAGGAGCACAGAGAGGGGGATGTCACGGGAGGGGCGGGCGTAGGTGGAGCTCCGAGTCGTGACGGTGGGGCCGGTAGTGGGGTCGTATATAAAACGGTGGTGGTGACGGTGACAGGGGTGTCGGACATCGTGAAGGACGAAAGAGGGAAAGAAGTCGAAGAGGAAGAAAAGGTGGACAGTTCGAGCGAAAGGTGGCGACCACTGCAGGCGGCCGGCTGGAACTGGCGGAGTGGCGGGAGACCACCGGCAGGTGGCTGGAGGGCGGCGGCGGCGGCGGCGGCGGCGACCAGGCAGCGACGACCGATCCGGGGGATCCGGGGGGGGGGGGGGGGCGAACTGGCCTGGCGGTCAGCGGGACCCCAGGGCAGAAGCAGGGCCACGTCAGCCGACGTGACGGGGTGCCTGCTACCAGGCGGAGAGGATGACAAAAAGACTCTTTCTTAATTTGGCTTTTTTGGGTGTTTCATACTGACTGTGTGATATGACAACCAACCACGTATTATTTGTTAGCAGCCAGCAGCCATGTATTTATTATTTACCTATTAAGGTGCTGGCTTTTAGTTTTTGTCACACAACAGCAGCGCCTCGAGATAATTTTGACGATTTCGGCTTGCTCGTTGCATGCATCCTGGAAGCTGTGTGAGAGCAGGGCCGCAGAGGTGGTCAGGAGGTGGCGCAGAGCGGCGGCGCCCGACGTAGTTCCGCAGTGCGGCGCCAGGTGGCAGCAGCTGCTGCTAGTGTGGCCTGCCGCCGGAAGAGGGCAGGCGTGGCGCCAGGCGGCAGCAGCTGCTGCTAGTAAGGCCTGCCGCCGGCAGAGGGCAGGCGCGGCGTCACCGCAGCTTTCCCGCCACCTCCTGCGACGCGCTGCTCGCCTGGCCCGCCCCAACGAAGCAGACCGAGTGTCGCCGACCGCGTGCGGTTTGTTCGCTTTTCTTTTTATTCCGGAGAATTAATTATTATTAATTATATCGAATCGGGACACATTCGAATGGAAAGCGAAATCATGAATGCACAGAAAGTTGACTTTCCTTCCATACCCTCGGAAATCACGAGATATTCCTAAATAAATAGCCTAATCCTTCTGATTAGCAGACAGTGTAGGCCTAAATGCCATTGATACTCATTTCACTTAGGTACCAGTAATGTAAACGTTCCCATAGTTTTGTCTCTCACCATATTCTCGAAAACTCGTTTCACCTCGGCGTGTGGCCGTCAGCTCTCTGCTGCGTCAAAAAGCAAGATAAGAACCCTGGCTTTCCAAGAAGCAGCGGTGAACCGAGGACTGCTAGGCACAGCTGCCGACTGCCTCGAGGAAGAAAGCCGTAGAGCTGAATGTGGAGGCGAACTCATAAAGCCTATTCAATTTATTTATATATGACTTATTCTCATACCTTTTATAATTTAACCGATTACGCTACGAAAACAGAAGCACAGGAAATAAAATGAGAGGCTCGCATTAATTTGAAAGCGGAATAGGAGCAAAGTGATGGAAATGTTAGGGTATATAATGAGCTCATAAAATAATTGAGCAGCGTCTACGTTTCTAGCCGAAGACAAAGGTAGACTCTTTGTGTATAACTTGAACTATAGTAACACTCCTGTTGCTCACAACATTCGGCTCTTTGGCCGCATGTGAACGGTGGGCTCTCGTCTCCAGCACAGCAGAGACAGAACCGCTCACAGTACGACACCGGCACACGATACCCACCTACTGCCGCGTTCGTGTCGTGATTTGTTACGTGTGTACTATGTCAAAAGTCCGCTACTGCCCAGTTTTAAAATTAAAACAATAAAAAATATGACAGCCTTTGGGAGGTGCCACTGCACCTGTTCTCTCCAGCGCTGACGAATAACGAACTCAAGAGTACGCCAAGGACGACCACGAACCAGGGATACTAATTACAGCATACCCCACACATTCACCTACCGAACGAATTTTACATTGGAATGATGGCGCGGAATCTTGAGACCCGAGCCTTTCAAAAATAACGATATAACTCATATTCCGAAGTTGGTCACCGAGAGTGTGAGTAATATAGAATAATTTTGACCGTAATTAGGAGGGAAAACAGTAATTTCCTTACAAATAGCCAAAATACACGGAAACTTATAGAAATGTTTATGATACCACAAATACAAGTAATTGATTTCCAACAGCAGGCGGTACTGGTTTCTAATATTCTCCTGCAAAACTGACAATTACGAAAGACAATATGCTCCCCACGTTTGCTTCAATGTTACGTAAGACCGCCGACAGATGACAGTGCTGCCTCCGAAACTATGGCCGCCCTTTAATTCCTCCCAGCAACTACCGAACGCCGCAATAGAGGTCTCTGCCATCACGCTACCGCCAGCCTTGGCAAGTCCTCGGTTCCCGCTTTCTGATGTTTATCTATTTATTTATTATCCATCTTTAAGCATTCAAAAATGGAATCGATGTCGTTATTTGTGTAGGGAAGAGTGGGACTAGAAAGGACATGGGGTAAAAGTGGACATACATTTATTTCAGTGATGTACTCGCTGCAAATTGGCGCCAATACGGTCATTGCTGCAGACAACAGAAGCGAAAATATGTTTTCAGTACTTTTGTATTCGATTTTTGTGATGAACAAACTTCCAGATAAGTCCAAAAGGTTAGTACGGAGAGTATTAAAACTTGTGATTTAAGAATATATAAAAAGTATCCTATTTTTTATGTGCAATACTCCATCTAAATAAAATAGATTCGTTAGTGTTTGGTGTCATATCAAAAATGTTTACTGTTAAAATTATTTTAGGTGAAATATTTATGCTGTAGATGGCGAGCGCATCCGAATAACTGTGAGAGGTAATATTGCTGCAGGAAAAGTTCAGAGAGCTGTAAGAGAAGTTCTGTTAAAAAGGGGGGAGCGTTCGACGAAGTGCAGAGAAACATGGATTTAAGAAGTTTATGCTGCAGAAACGCACGACCACAGCTAAGAAATATAGAGCTGAAGTTAGGAAATACCCAAGTTAACTATCTTTGGAAACAAATTCGCTTAGCCAAATCCCAGTTTTAGTGTAATGGTTTTAAAAACCCATTTTCTATTGTATCAGTGCTTGTGACTTCATTACGCAGAGCCTGAGCAGCCAGCAGGCAGCAGCCTGTGGGACACCTCCCCCTCACCTTCCACTGGAGGTGTGGCCCAGAGTGTAGGCCGACACCTGTTCAGAAGCTGCAAGGAAGTCAGCAGTTTACACTGGCGCTGCAGTCGAAGACCAACTAGAAGCATCGGCGATGGCTGCAGGACAAAGGGGAATTGAAGACATCTGCAAAAAATGGAAGCCTTTCCACCAAGGGTACTGGAAAGTGAGGAAGAAGGATGCTGTGAAAAATATGATGAAGCCAAAAGCTAACAAAGTTGGCAGATGATGAGGAAGTGAGGTTTGGAGATTTTGTTTTGGTTTGTTTGACATAGATATTATGTAGGCCAAGTTAAGCACACAGTTGGGAAAAAGGAAGTGATTTTTCCTATTTGCGGAAAAAAGACTCTGGATTTGGGTTCTCTGTTGTACCAGATGCGTCAGTTTGGAGAGGTCTGACATTGCTTGTCTCCTGCCTTCAACAAACACACAAAGAAAGGGAGGGTGTTCCAGTTAATGTTCATTTTATTAAGGTGTAAATGAAACTTTTGTGGTAAATTTGGTCTTATTTACACAAAAAGCGTAATGTCCACTTTAAGCCTACGGAATTTCAGCCATTGGTCACACTTAGCCCACCATGGGGTACATGTGATTGCAGACATTTTTTTTTTTTTTTTTTTTTGTGGTTAAAATATTGAAGGTATGAAGAATTACTTCAATGCTTCTTTTAGAGTGGAAACTGCTTAATGCTAAGGTTTCTAAATCTGCACCAGTTTGGTGTAAGACAAAACACGAAACATAAAAAGTGTCCACACTAGCCCCACTCTGCCCTACACACACACACTCAAATGCACAATTACGTAAGTACCATAAGCTTAAACATGCAGTTACATAAATGGCACTCATATTTTGAAAGAGCGACAATATTTTACCGACACGATTCACCCATCTGGTATGATCCATGAAATCATCAACGTGTCGCCAAACCCGTATACGGGATATCTTAATACTTGTATACAGTAGATAATAAATAATCTATAGTTACCCTCGTAAATTACAATAACAGAATGTACCATCGATCACAGGTTTCACGCCAAACATTCGTGGCTTAGGCGCTCACACACGGAAAAAAAACAACTTTGTATTAACCTACACCTACACCTTTTTAAACACAAAATATTGATCTGTTCTGTTTGTAAACAAACTGTCGCCTTTAACCCGGTCAACACACAATTACTCACGCCTTCTACAAACACGCACGCAGCTCAAAGCTGACGGGTGTAATTACGTGCTATAAATGACCCGAAAGAGTTTGGACCAATTTTCGTTAGCGTGATAAAAATTTTACATCGTATTATAAATTACCTTAATCCTACTCGAACCAAGTCACAACTTTAGGTCATGTTTAGGGCATGGTGAGAATTCTGCTAGTGTTTAAAATAGTTTTTCTTTTAGCCATTACAACACGGTGTTTTTAAAACATGTTAAATAGTCTTATCCACTGTATTTCCAACTGTCTCGTATCTTTTCAAGCCTAGCAACTGTGACGTCAATGTGTGGCTGTCTGCGTGTGTTGTGGTGATGGACAGAGTGTCGCAGTTTGAGTCTGTGTAGCTTTACGTTTGTGAGTTGGCTATCAGACAGCTTGACGTAAAGACGGACGTAACTGTTGATATTTTTAATTTCTTGAAATTTGGTCTACAAGACGCATGATGTCTGAGTGCACAGGTGCTTCTGATACCTTATAACTTTTTTAATGACCACCATATTTAGCTTTTCGAGTGTTAAGCAACAGTTAACACTGAGTTATTTTTATTATGTCTTCGACACGTAATCTCGTGGGTCGATTTCTCCTTCGGAAGGAAATCTGTCAATAAAAAACTCGCATTTCTTTCCTCACTGCTTCAGTTACTGCAAACGTTTTCCACGTGAAGGAGGAAACTGGTATTGGCAATATGAGTGAGATTCATACTTACTACCGACTGTCATTTTTAATAATATGAAAATCTCGTCTTGCAGTGGGGATACCTGCGATTACAGGAAAAAACTGATATTAAGTGAGAATCGGATACAGGCAAGAAAGAAATTTTTTGTTACCTCATATCCAGAACTATGCAGCGTGTTCTACACGCTTTCCTGCTTTCGTGTCCTCATCATAAAAGGATAAGAAACGTTCAGAGTACTTGAGATGACTGTGAAACCTGCTTTCCAGTCAAAACGCGTCCTTGGTCCTGTGTGTGGGAATGTTTTGTGGGTAGCGAGCGAGCACACCAGAGGCCAAGACTGGCAGTGGTCTAGAGGACAGCCAGTCAGAGATCTAGAAGCCAGCCAGTCAGGTTCTAGAAAGCCAACCAATCAGCGGAATAGACGCCAGCCAGTCAGTGGTCTAAAAGGCAGCCAGTCAGCGGTCTAGAAGCCAACCAGTCAGCGGTCTAGAGGCCAGCCAATCAGCAGTCTACAAGCCAGCCAGTCAGCGGTCTAGAAGCCATCCAGTAAGGGGTCTAGCGGCCAGCCAGTCAACGGTCAAGAGGCCAGCCAGTCAGCGGTTTAGAAGCCAGGGAGTCAGTGGTCTGGAAGGCAGCCAATCAGCGGTCTAGAGGCCAGCCTGTCAGCGGTATACAACCCAGCCAGTCAGTGGTCTAGAAGCCATCCAGTCAGTGGTCTAGAGGCCAGACAGCCAGCGGTCTAGAAATGAGCAAGTCAGCAGTCTAGAGGCAAGCCAGTAAGTGGTCTAGAAGCCAGCGAGTTAGCAATCTGGAGGCCAGTCAGTCAAAGCTCTAGAGGCCAGCCTGGCAGCGGCCTAGAAGCCAGCCAGTCAGCGGTGAAGAATCGAACCAGTCAGCAGTCTAGAAGCCAGCCAGTCAGTGGTCTGGAAGGCAGCCAGTCAGAGGTCGTGAGGCCAGCCTGACAGCGGGCTAGAAGCCAGCTAGTCAGCAGTCTAGAAGACAGCCATTCTCCGCTCTAGAGGCCAGCCAGTCAGCGGTCAAGAAGCCAGCGAGTCAGCAGTCTAGAAGCAAACCGGTCAGCGCTCTAGAGACCATCCGGCCAGCAGCATAGAAGCCAGCCAGTCAGCGGTCAAGTAGCCAGCCAGTCAGCGGTCAAGAGGCCAGCCAGTCAGCAGTCTAGAAGCCAGCCAGTAAGCGGTCTGGAAGGCAGCCAGTCAGAGGTCTAGAGGCCAGCCTGTCAGTGGGCTAGAAACCAGCCAGTCAGCAGTCTACAACACACCCATTCAGCACTCTAGAGGCCAGCCAGTCAGCGGTATAAAAGACAGCCAGTCAACGGGCAAGACTCCAGCCAGTCTGCAGTCTAGAATCCATCCAGTCAGCGGTCTAAGGGCCAGCCAGTCAGCAGTCGAGAAACCAGCCAGTCAGTGGGCAAGAGGCCATCCAATCTGCAGTCTAGAATCCAGCCAGTCAGCGGTCTAGAAGCCAGCCAGTCAGCTGTCTGGAAGGCAGCCTGTCAGTGGTCTAGAGGCCAGCCTGTCATCGGTCTAGAAGCCAGTCAGTCAGCAGTCTAGAAGCCAGCCAGTCAGCGGCCTAGAGGCCAGCCAGTCAGCGGTCTAGAAGCCAGCCAGTCAGTAGTCTAGAAACCAGTTGGACAGCAGTCTGGAAGCCAGCCAGTCAGTGGTATAGAGGCCAGCCAGTCAGCGGGCTAGAAGCCAGCCAGTCAGCGTTCTAGAGGCCAGAAAGTCAGTGGTCTAGAAGCCAGCCAGTCAGTGAACTGGAAGCCAGCCAGACAGCGGTCTAGAGGCCAGATAGTCAGCTGTCTAGAACCCACACAGTCAGCGGCATACAGGCCAGCCAGTCAGCAGTCTAGAAGCCAGCCCGTCAGTAGTCTAGAAACCAGTCAGACAGCAGTCTGGAAGCCAGTCAGTCAGCGGTATAGAGGCTAGCCAGTCAGCGGGCTAGAAGCCAGCCAGTCAGCGGCCTCGGGGGCAGCCACTCAGTGGTCTTGAAGTGAGCCGGTCAGAAGTATGGAGCCCAGCCAGTCAGAGATCAAGAAGCCAGTCAGCAATCAAGACGCCAGCCAGTCAGCAGTGAAGAAAAGACCAGGCAGCAGTCTAGAGGCCAGCCAGTCAGTGGTCTAGAAGCCAGCCAGTCAGCAGTGTAGAAGCCAACAAGTAAGCTGTCTAGAAACCAGCAGTCAGTGGTCTGGAAGCCAGCCAGTCAGCAGTCTAGAAGCCAGCCAGTCAGTGGTCTAGAAGCCAAACTGTCAGCGGTCTAGAGGCCAGCCAGTCAGTGGTCTTGAAGCCAGCCAGTAAGAAGTATAGAGCCTAGCCAGTCAGCGGTCAAGAAGCCAGTCAGTCAGCGGTCAAGAGGCCAGCCAGTCAGCGGTGAAGAAAAGACCAAGCAGCGGTCTTGAGGCCAGCCAGGCAGTTGTCTATAGGCCAGCCAGTCAGCGGTCTAGAAGCCAGCCAGTCAGCGGTGTAGAAGCCAACAAGTAAGCGGGATAGAACCCAGCAAGTCAGCGGTCTAGAAGAAAGCAAACCAGCGGTCTAGAGACCAGCCAGTCGGCAGTCAAGAAGCAAGCCAGTGAGCAGTCTAGAAGCCAGCCAATAAGCTACATAGAGGCCAGCCAGCCAGTGGTCTAGACGCCAGCCAGAAAGCGGTCTAGCAGCCAGCCAGTCAGCAGACTAGAGGAAAGCCAGGCAGTGGTCTAGAGGCCAGAAAGTCAGCGGTCTAGAAGACAACCAGACAGCAGTGTAGAAGCCAGCAAGTCAGCAGTCTAGAACCCAGCAAATCAGCGGTCTAGATGAGAGCAAATCAGCGGTCTAGAAGCCAGCCGTCAGCCATCTAGAATCATCTACAGCGGTCTAGACGCCAGCAAGAAAGCGGTCTAGAGGCAGTCAGTCGTCTAGAAGCCAGCCAGTCAGCAGTCTAGAAGCCAGTGATTCAGCGGTCTAGTAGCCAGCCAGTCAGAGGTCTAGATGCCAGCCAGTCAGCGGTCTAGAAAACAGCCAGTCAGCGGTCTTGAAACCAGCCAGTCAGTGTTCTAGAAGTCAGCCTGAAAGTGGTCAGGAAGCTAACCAGTCAGTGGCCTAGAGGCCAGTCAGTTAGCAGTCTAGAAGCCAGCCAGTCAGCATTCTACAAGAAAGCTAATCAGAGGTCTGAAACCCAGCCGGTCAGCGGATACGAGGCTAGCCAGTCGGCGGTCTAGAAGCCAGCCAGTCAGCAGCCAAAAGTCAGCCAATCAGCGATCTGCAGGCAAGCCAGTCAGCGGTCTAGAAGCCAACCAGTCTGCGGTGTAGAAGCCAGCCTGTCAGCGGCCTTGTGGCTGGCCAGCCAGCAGTCTAGAAGCCAGTCAGAAGCAGTTTAGAAGCAGGCCAGTTAGCGGTTAGAGGCCCGCCAGTCAGCGGTCTAGAGGCCAGCTAGTCAGCGGTCTAGAAGCCAGTCGGAAGCGGTTCAGAAGCCAGCAAGTCAGCGATCTGGAAACCAGCCAGTCAGCAGTCTAGAAGTCAATTAGTCCGCAGTCTAGAAGCCAGCCAGTCAGCGGTCAAGAGGCCAGCCGTTCAGCAGTCTAGATACCAGCCAGTCTGCTGTATTGAGGCCAGCCAGTCAGCAGTCTAGAAGCCAGCCAGTCAGTGGTCTAGAGATCAGTCAATCCGCAGTCTAGAAGCCAGCCATTCAGCGATCTAGAAGCCAGCCAGTCAGCAGTCTAGAAGCCAGCCAGTCAGCGGTCGAGAGGCCAGCCAGAATGCGGTCTATAAGCCAGCTAGTCAGCATTTTAGAGGCCAGCCAGCCACAGTGGTCTAGATGCCAGCCTGTCATCGGCCTAGATGCAAGCCAGTCAGCAGTCTAGAAGCAAGCCAGTCAGTGGTCTAGACAGCAGCCAGTCAGCGCTAAAGAGGCTAGCCATTCAGCAATCTAGAAGCCAGCCAGTTAGCGGTCTACAAGCCAGCCAGTTAGTGGTCTAGAAGCCAGCCAGTCAGTGGTCTAAAGGCCAGTCACTCAGTGGTCTAGAAGCCAGCCAGTCAGCTGTCTAGTGGACACCCAGTCAGCAATCTAGAAGCCAACAAGACAGCAGTCTAAAATCCAGATAGTCAGTGGCCTAGACGCCAGCCAGGCAGCGCTTTAAAAGCCAGCCAGGCTGTGGACTGGAGGCCAGCCAGTCAGCGGTCTAGAGGTTAGCCAGTCAGCAGTCTAGAAGACAGCCAGTCAGCAGTCTAGAGGCCAGCCAGTCAGGGGTCTAGAGGCCAGTCAGCGGTCTAGAAACCAGCCAGTCAGTGTTCTACAAACCAGATACACAGCGGTCTGGAAGCCAGCCAGTCATCGGTCTAGACGCCAGCCAGTCATCGGTCTAGAGGCCAGCCAGTCATCGGTCTAGAAGCCAGCCTGTCAGCCGTCTAGAAGCCTACCAGTAAGTGGTCTAGAGGCTAGCCAGTCAGCAGTCTAGAAGCTAGCCACAGTGGTCTAGAAGCCAGCCTGTCAGCGGCCTAGATGCCAGCCACTCGGAGGACTAGAGGCCAGCCAGTCAGTGGTCTAGAAGCCAGTCAGTCAGCCGTCTAGAGGCCAGCCAGTCAGCGGCCTAGAAGACGTTCAGTCTGCGGTGTAGTAGCCAGCCTCTCAGCGGTCTTGTTGCCGTCCAGCCAGCGGTCTAGAAGCCAGTCAGAAGCAGTTTAGTAGCCAGCCAGTCTGAAGTCTGGAAGCCAGCCAGTCAGCAGTCTAGAGGTCAGTCAATCCGCAGTCTAGAAGCCAGCCAGTCAGCGGTCTAGGAGCCTGCCAGTCAGAGGTCGAGAGGCCAGCCAGACAGAGGTCTAGAGGCCAGCCTGTTAGCGGTCTAGAAGCCAGCCAGTCAGCGGTCTATAAGGCAGCCAGTCAGCGGTCTAGAAGCCAGCCAGGCAGCCTTCTACAAGCCAGTTAGTCAGCGGTCTAGCAGCCGGCCAGTCGGCTGTCTAGTGGACAGCCAGTCAGCAGTCTAAAAGCCAGCCAGTCAGCAATCTAGAAGCCAACGAGACAGCGGTCTAGAATCCTGATAGTCAGCGGCCTAGGCGCCAGCCAGTCAGCGCTCTAAAAGCCAGCCAGGCTGTGGTCTGGAGGACAGCCAGTCAGCAGTCTAGAGGTCAGCCAGTCAGCAGTCTAGAGGCCAGCCAGTCAGCAGTCTAGAGGGCAGCCAGTCAAGAGTCTAGAGGCCAGCCAGTGAGCGGTCTAGAAACCAGTCAGTCAGTGTTCTACAAACCAGATACACAGCGGTCTGGAAGCCAGTCAGTCAGCGGTGTAGAAGGCAGCCAGTTATCGGTCTAGAGGCCAGCCAGTCATCGGTCTAGAAGCCAGCCAGTCAGCCATCTGGAAGCCTGCCAGTCAGTGGTCTAGAGACCAGCCAGTCAGCAGTCTAGAAGCTAGCCACAGTGGTCTAGAAGCCAGCGTGTATCGGCCTAGATGCCAGCCACTCAGAGGTCCAGAGGCTAGCCAGTCAGAGGTCTAGATGCCAGCCAGTCAGTGGTCTAGAAGGCAGTCAGTCAACGGTGTAGTGGCCAGCCAGTCACCGGTCTAGAAGCCTGTCAGTCAGCAGTCTAGAGGCCAGCCAGTCAGCGGCCTAGAGCCACTCAGTCTGCGGTGTAGAAGCCAGCCTCTCAGCGGTCTTGTTGCCGTCCAGCCAGCGGTCTAGAAGCCAGTCAGAAGTAGTTTAGAAGCCAGCCAGTCAGAAGTCTGGAAGCCAGCGAGTCAGCAGTCTAGAGGTCAGTCAATCCACAGTCTAGAAACCAGCCAGTCAGCAGTCTAGAGGCCTGCCAGTCAGAGGTCTAGAAGCCAGCCAGACAGCGGTCTTGAGGCCAGCCTGTTAGCGGTCTAGAGGCCAGCCTGTTAGCGGTCTAGAAGCCAGCCAGTCAGTGGTCTATAAGGCAGCCAGTCAGCGGTCTAGAAGCCAGCCAGGCAGCCTTCTAGAAGCCAGTTAGTGAGCGGTCTAGTAGCCAGCCAGTCAGCTGTCTAGAGGTCAGCCAGTAAGCAGTTAAAAGCCAGCCTTTCAGCGGTTAGAAGCCAGTAAGTCAGTGGTCCAGAAGCCAGCTAGTGAGCGAGCTGAAAACTAGCCAGTTAGAGGTCTACAAGCCAGCCACTTAGAGGTGTAGAAGCCAGCCAGTCAGTAGTCTAGAGGCCAGGCAGTCAGCAGTGTAGAAGCCAGCAAGTCAGCCAGGATAGAATACAGCAAGTCAAAAGTCTAGAGTCCAGCAAGTCAGCAGTCTAGGATCAAGCCAGTCAGCGGTTTAGAACCAGCCACAGCGATCTAGAGGCCAGCCAGTCAGCAGACCTGAAGGCAGCCAGTCAGAGGTCCTGAGACAGCCAGTCAACGGTCCTGAAGCCAGCCAATCAGCGGTCCTGAAACCAGCCAGTCAGCGGTCTAGAGGTCAGCCAGTCAGCAGTCTAGAGGCCAGCCAGTCAGCGGTCTAGAATCCAGCGAGTCAGCGGTCTAGTGGCCAGCCAGTTAGCTCTCTAGAAGCCAGCCAGGCAGAAGTCTAGAGGCCAGCCAACCAGCAGTGTTGAATCCAGCCAGTCAGCGGTGTAGAATCCAGTCAGTCAGCGGTCAAGAGACCAGCCAGTCAGCAGTCTAGAAGCCAGGTAGTCAGTAGTCTAGTTGCCAGCTAGTCAGTTCTAGAAGCCAGCCAGTCAGCGGTCTAGAAGAAAGCCAATCAGCACGCTAGAGGCCAGTCAGTCAGTGGTCTAGAAGCCAGCCACTCAGTGGTTAGAGGCCTGCCATTCAACTGTCTAGAAACCAGTGAGTCAGTGGCGTAGTTGCCAGCCAGTCAGTGGTCTAGAATCCAGTCAGAAGTGCTAAAGAAGCACAGAAAGTCAGCGTTCTGGAAACCAGCCAGTCAGCAGTCAACAGGTCAGCCACTCCGCAGTCTAGAAGCCAAGCAGTCAGCGGTCTAGAGGCCATCCAGTCTGCGGTCTAGAAGCCAGCAAGTAAGTGGCCTAGAAGCCAGTCGGTCAGCAGTCTAGCGCCAAGCCAGTCAACAATCTAGAAGCCAGCTAGTAAGCAGTGTAGAGGCCAGACAGTGAGCGGATTAGAAATCAGCCACTCAGCGGTCTAGATCCCAGCAGAAGCGGTCTGGATGCCAGGCAGTCAGCAGTCTAGAAGCCAGCCAGTCGGCGGTCTAGAAGCCAGTCAGTAAGCAGTCTAGAAGCCAGTCAGTCGGCGGTCTAGGAGAGAGCCAGTCAGCAGTCTAGAGGCCAGTCAGCCAGCAGACTAGTAGCCAGCCAGTCAGCGGTTAGAGGCCCGTCAGTCAGCAGTCTAAAAGCCAGTAAGTCAGCGGTCTAGAAGCCAGCCAGTAAGCAGTCTAGAAGCCAGCCAGTCGGCGATCTAGGAGAGAGCCAGTCAGCAGTCTAGAGGCCAGCCAGTCAGCGGACTATAAGCCAGCCAGTCTGCAGTCTAGAGGCCAGCCAGTAAGCAGTATAGAGGCCAGCCAGTCAGCAGTCTAGAATCCAGCCACTCAGCGGTGTGGTAGCCAGCAGTCAGCGGTCTGGATGCCAGCCAGTCAGCAGTCTAGAAGCCAGCCAGTCGGCAGTCTAGGAGCCAGCCAGTCAGCAGTCTAGAGGTAAGTCAATCAGCGGTCTACAGGCAAGCCAGTCAGTGGTCTAGAAGCCAACCAGTCAGCAGTCTAGAAACCAGTCAGCCAGCGGACTACAAGCCAGCCAGTCAGCAGTCTAAAAGCCAGTTAGTCAGTGGTCTATATGCCAGCCAGTCAGCGGTCTAGAAGCCAGTCAGAAGCGGTCCAGAAGCTCACCAAGTCAGCGTTCTGGATGCCAGCCACTCAGCAATCTAGAGGTCAGCCACTCCGCGGTCTAGAAGCCAGCCAGTCAGCGGTCTCGGGGTCAGCCGGTCGGCAGTCTAGATACCAGCCAGTATGCTGTATAGAGACCAGCCAGTCAGCAGTCTAGAAGCCAGCCAGTCTGCGATCTAGAGGCCAGCAAGTCAGTGGTTTAGAAGCCAACCAGTAAGTAGCAGTGTAGGGGCCAGCCAGTCAGCAGTCTCGTATCCAGACACTCAGCGGTCTAGAAAACAGCAGTCAGTTGTCTGGATGCCAGCCAGTCAGCAATCTAGAAGCCAGCCAGTCAGCGGTCTAGCTGCCGGCCAGTCAGCGGTCTAGAGGCCAGCCAGTCAGCGGTCTTGAAGCCAGCCAGTCAGAAGTATGGAGGCCACCAGTCAGCGGTCAAGAAGCCAGTCCTTCAGCAGCCCAGAGGTCAGCCAGACAGTGGTGAAGAAAAGACCAGGCAGCGGTCTAGAGGCCAGCCAGGCAGTTGTCTATTGGCCAGCCAGTCAGCGGTCTAGAAGCCAGCAAGTCAGTGGTCTAGAAGCCAGCAAGTCAGCGGTCTAGAACCCAGCTTGTCAGCAGTCTAGAGGCCAGCCAGTCAGCGGTCTATAAGTCTTCCAGGAAGCGGTCTAGTGGCCAGCCAGTCAGCGGTCTAGAAGCCAGCCAGTCATCGGTCTAGAAACCAGCATGTCAAGAGTCTAGAGGCCAGTCAGTCAGCAGTCTAGAAGCAAGCATGTCAGCAGTATACAGGCCAGCCAGTCAGTGGTGTAGAAGTCAGCCTGTCAGGGGTCAAGAGACCAGCCAGTCATCGATCTAGCAGCCAGCCAGTCAGCGGTCTAGAGGCCAGCCAAGCAGCAGACTAGATGCCAGCCAGTCAGTGGTGTACAAACCAGCATGTCAGCGGTCTAGAGACCAGCCAGTCGGTGGTCGGGAATTCAGCCAGTCAGCGGACTAGAACCCAGCCAGCCAGTGGTCTAGACGCCAGACAGCCTGTGGTCTAGAAGACGGCCAGTCTGCAGTCTAGAGATCAGTCAACCCGCAGTATAGAAGCCAGCCAGTCAGTGGTCTAGAGGCCTGCCAGTCAGAGATCTAGAGGCCACCCTGTTAGCGGTCTGGAAGCCAGCCAGTCAGCGGTTAGAAGACAGCAAGTCAGTGGTCTAGAAGCCAGCTAGTGAGTGAGCTGAAAGCTAGCCAGTTAGAGGTCTAGAAGCCAGCCAATCAGTGGTCTAGAGGCCAGGCAGTCAGCGGTCTAGAAGCCAGCAAGTCAGCAGGATAGAATCCAGCAAGTCATTGGTCTAGAGGTCAGCTAGTCATCAGTCTAGGATCCAGCCAGTCAGCGGTCTAGAACCAGCCACAGCGATCTAGAGGCCAAGAGTCCACTACACTCAGGAAGCGGCTACACGGGTAGCGGGGGCTGTGTGGCGTGGACTGGGCGGTTTTTTAGGTTAGATGGCCTCGGGAATACACAAAATGGGTTTCAGTCTCAAAGGGGGCAGGTCAGACACGGGAAGAAAGTAGACATAAAAACCATTGGTGTAACAGTTGTAAATTGTCGTAGCTGTGTTGGGAAAATTCCAGAGCTCCAAGCGCTGATAGAAAGTACTGAGGCACAAATCGTTATAGGTTCTGAAAGCTGGCTGACGCCTGAGATAAATTCGGCCGAAATTTTTTCAAAGGGCCAAATGGTCTTCAGAAAGGATAGAATAAATAAAACAGGGGGTGGCGTGTTTATTGCTGTTACAAACGGTTTATCCTGCAACGAAATTGAGGCAGATACTTCCTGTGAATTGGTGTGGGTGGAGGTTATACCTGACCACCGAAATAAATTAATAAGTGGATCTTTTTATCGGCCCCCTGACGCAGACGATGCGGTTGCAGAAATGTTCAAAGAAAGCTTGAATCATATTTCAAATAGGTATCCGAAGCATACTGTTATAATCGGCGGCGACTTTAATTTACCCTCGATATGTTGGCGTAATTACGTATTCAAAACCGGGGGCAAATATAAAACATCGTCCGAACTAGTTCTGAATGCTTTTTCTGAGAACTACTTCGAACAGTTAGTTCATGAACCCACTAGAATAGTACGTGGTTGCGAAAATACTCTTGATCTCGTAGCAACAAATAATCCCGAGATAGTAAAGAGCATCAAAACAGATACAGGGATTAGCGAACATCGAGTTGTAGTAGCGAGACTGAATATCGAAATTCCCAAATGCACCAAAAATAAACGAAAAATATATCTATTCAATAAAGCAGATAAGAATTCGCTTCACGCTTTCCTGAGTGATAGTCTCCAGTCCTTCAAAACTAAAAATGCGAGTGTAGATCAGTTGTGGCTTACATTCAAAGACATAATATCAGTAGCAATCGAGAGATTTATACCAAATAAATTAATAAAAGAGGGGGCTGACCCCCCGTGGTACACAAAACAGGTCAGATCACTGTTGCAGAAACAAAGGAAAACGCATGCAAAATTTAAAAAGACACAGAATCCGCAAGACTGGCGATCTTTTACTGAAACTCGCAACCTAGCGCGGACTTCAATGCGAGAATCTTATAGTTGTTTCCACAACGAAATCCTGTCTCGTAATCTTGCAGAAAATCCAAAGAAATTCTGGTCGTATGTGAAGTACACTAGCGGCAAAACACAAACAATACCTTCATTACGCGATAGCAATGGTAATACTACCGACGACAGTACTGCTAAGGCAGAATTACTAAACACAGCTTTCCGAAATTCTTTCACCAAAGAAGACGAAGTAAACACTCCAGTATTCAATCCAAGAACAGCTGCCAGCATGCGAAACTTAGAAGTAGATGTTCCTGGAGTAGTAAAACAACTTAAGTCACTAAACAAAAATAAATCTTCCGGGCCAGATTGTATACCAACTAGATTCCTCTCAGAGTATGCTGATGAAATAGCTCCGTACTTAGCTATAATTTACAACCGATCACTCAGCGAAAGATCCGTACCCAAAGACTGGAAAGTTGCCCAAATTACTCCAATATTCAAGAAAGGCAATAGGAGTGATCCCCAAAATTACAGGCCTATCTCATTGACGTCGATTTGCAGTAGGATTTTGGAACATATACTTTGTTCGAATATTATGTACTACCTCGAAGAGAACGACCTATTAACCAATAGTCAGCACGGATTCAGAAAGTATCGCTCTTGCGAAACACAGCTTGCCCTTTATTCACATGAAGTGTTAAGTGCCATCGACAAGGGATCTCAAATCGATTCCATATTTCTGGATTTCCGGAAGGCTTTTGATACTGTACCCCACAAGCGGCTTCTAATGAAATTGCGTGCTTATGGAATATCTCCCCAATTGTGCGATTGGATTCACGATTTCCTATCAGAAAGGACACAGTTCGTTGTAATTGACAGTAAGTCATCGAGTAAAACAGAAGTGATATCTGGCGTTCCACAGGGAAGCGTTATTGGTCCCCTACTCTTCCTCGTGTTTATAAACGATTTAGGAGATAATCTGAATAGCTCCCTTAGACTGTTCGCGGATGATGCTGTCGTTTATCGGTTAGTGAAGTCAACAGAGGATCAAAAGCAACTGCAAAGCGATTTAGACAAAATTTCTACTTGGTGCGAAAATTGGCAATTGACACTAAATAAAGAAAAGTGTGAAGTAATACACATGACCACTAAAAGAAATCCGCTGTACTTCAATTACGCGATAAATCAGTCAAACCTTAAGGTCGTAAATTCTACCAAATACCTAGGAGTTACAATTACGAACAACTTTGACTGGAGAGAACACATAGAAAATACTGAGACGTTCAGTCTCCGTGCTGGGACTCAACAGTTCCGTGTGTTGTCTGTCAACCGCACTTATGACTTTAAGATATACTTTGTTCGAATATTATGAACTACCTCGAAGAGAACGACCTATTAACCAATAGTCAACACGGATTCAGAAAGTATCGCTCTTGCGAAACACAGCTTGCCCTTTATTCACATGAAGTGTTAAGTGCCATCGACAACGGATCTCAAATCGATTCCATATTTCTGGAGAGAACACATAGAAAATATTGTGGGGAAGGCGAACCAAAGGTTACGTTTCATCGGCAGAACGCTTCGAAGATGCACCAGCTCCACCAAAGAGACTGCCTACATCACACTTGTGCGTCCTCTCTTGGAGTACTGTTGCCCCTTGTGGGACCCTCACCAGGTGGGACTGACGGAAGATATTGAGAAGGTTCAGAGTAGGGCAGCTCGTTTTGTTTTATCACGTTACGGGGGGGAAATCGACACGGAAATGTTGCACGAATTGGGGTGGAAATCATTAAAAGAAAGACGTTATTCATTGCGGCGTGATCTGTTTGCGAAGTTTCAATCACCGACTTTTAGTTCTGAATGTGAAAATATTTTGCTAGCATCACCTACTTAGGCAGACATGACCATCCCAATAAAATAAGAGAAATCAGATCGAAAACGGAACGATTTAGGTGTTCTTTCTTCCCGCGCGCTATTAGAGAATGGAACGGTAGAGAAAAGTTATGAAGGTGGTTAATGAACCCTCTGCCAGGCACTTAAATGTGATTTGCAGAGTATCGATGTAGATGTAGATGAACCAGTCAGCAGTCCTGAAGCCAGCCAGTCAGAGGTCTAGAAGCCAGCCAGTAAGCTATCTAGAGGCCAGCCAGTCAGTCAGCGGTCTAAGGGCCAGCAAGACAGTGGTCTAGAAGCCAGCTTGTCAGCGTCCTAGAATCCAGCCAGTCAGCAGTCCAGAGGCCAGCCAGTCAGCAGTGTAGCAGCCACCAAGTAAGCGGTCTAGAGGCCAGCGAGCCGGCAGCGAGTAGCTAGACAGTCAGCAGTCATAAGCCCAGGCAGAAGCCAGCCAGCCAGTCAGTGGTCTAAGGGCCAGCAAGACAGAGGTCTATAAGCCAGCTTGTCAGCATTCTAGAATACAGCCAGTCAGCCGTCCAGAGGCCAGCCAATCAGCTGTCTAGTAGCCAGCCTATCTGCGGTCTAGAGGCCAGCCAGTCAGCAGCTAGTAGCCAGACTGTCGCAGTCATGAGGCCAGGCAGTCAGTGGCCTGGAAGCCAGCCAGTCAGCAGTCTAGAACCAGCCACTGCGGTCTACAGGCCAGTCAGTCAGCGGTCTAGAAGCCAGCCATTCTGCGGCCTAGAAGCCACCAGTCAGCGGTCTAGAGCCCAGCCAGACAGCGGTCTTGAAGCCAGCTAATCAGTGGTCTAGAAGCTAGACAGTCAGCGGTCTAGAGACCAGCTAGTCGGTGGCCGAGAATCAAGCCAGTAAGTTATCTAGAAGCCAGCCCATAAGCTATCTAGAGGCCAGCCAGGCAGTGGTCTAGAAGCTAGCCAGTAAGCAGTCTAGAGGCCAGCGAGTCAGCGGTTTAGAAGCCAGCCAGTCAGAGGTCTAGTTACCAGCCAGTTAGCGGTCTAGGATCCAGCCAGTCAGTGGTCCAGAAGAAAGCCAATCAATGGTGTAAAGGCCAGCCTGTCAGCGGTCTAGAAGCCAGCCAGTCAGCAGTCCAAGACCCAGTCAGTCAGCAGTCTGGAAGCTAACCAGACAGCAGTCTAGAGGCCTGCCAGTCATCGATCTTGAAGCCAGCCTGTCAGTGGTCAGGAGGCCAGCCAGTCAGTTGCCTAGAGGCTAGGCAGTTAGCAGTCTAGAAGCCAGCCAGTCTGCATTCTACAAGCCAGCTAGTCAGAGGTCTGAAACCCAGCCAGTCAGCAGTCACAAGGTCAGCCAGTCGGCGGTCTAGAATCCAGCCAGTCAGCAGTCTATAAGTCAGCCAATCAGCAGTTTACAGGCACACCAGTCAGCAGTCTAGAAGCCAGCCATTGAGCGGCATAGAAGCCAGCCAGGCAGTAGTCCAGAGGCCAGACAGCCAGCAGTCTAGAAGCCAGTTAGTCAGCGTTTAGAGGCCAGGCAGTCAGTGGTCTAGAAGCCAGCCAGTCAGCTGTCTGGAAGACTACCAGTCAGTGGTGTTGAGGCCAGCCTGTCAGTGGTCGAGAAGCCAGCCAAACAGCAGTCTAGAAGCTGCCAGTCAGCGGTCTAGAGGCCAGACAGTCAGATGTCTAGATGACAGCCAGTCAGCGATCTGGAACCAGACAGTCAGCAGTCTAGAGGTCAATTAGTCAGCGGTCTAGAAGCCAGCCAGTCAGCCATCTAGAGGTTAGCAGGTTAGCGGTCTAGTTACCAGCCTGCCTGCTGTATAGAGGCCAGCCAGTCAGCAGTCTACAAGCCAGCCAGTCAGCGGTGTAGAAGATAGCAAGTCAGCGGTCAAGAAGCAAGCAAGACAGTGAACTAGATGCCAGCAAGTCAGCGGCCTTTAAGCCACTGCCACTGCGGTCTAGTGGCCAGCCAATCTGCGGTCTAAAAGCCAGCCAGTCAGTGGTCTGGAAGCCAGCCAGTCAGAAGTCTAGAAGCCAGCCAGTCAGTGGACTAGAGGCCAGCCAGTCAGTGGTACTGAGGCCAGCAGTCTAGAAGCCAGTCAGTCAGTGGGTAGAGGCCAGCCAGTCAGCGGTCTTGAAGCCAGTCAGAAGCAATCCAGAAACCAGCAAGTCAGCGATCTGGAAGCCTGCCAGGCAGCAAACTAGAGGTCAATTAGTCCGCCAGCCAGCCAGACAGGTGTCTGTAAGGCAGCCACTCAGCAGTCTAAAGGCCAGCCTGTCAGCGGTCTAGAAACCAGCCAGTCAGCAGTCTAGAAGTCAGCCACGCAGCGATGTAGAGATCAGCCAGTAAGCTTACTAGAAGCCAGCGAGTTAGCGGTCTAGAGGCCAGCCAAACAGCGCTCTAGAAGCCAGCCAGTCAGCAGCCTGGGAGGCAGCCAGTCAGTGATCTAGAGGCCAGCATGTCAGTGGTGTAGAAGCCAGCGAGTCAGCAGTCTAGAAGACAGCCAATCAGCAGTCTATAAGCCAGCCAGGCAGCAGTCTAAAGGCCAGCCAGCCAGTAGTCTAGAAGCCAGCCAGACAGCAGTGTAGAAGCCAGTCAGTCAGCGGTCTAGAATCCAGCCAGTCAGCGGTCTAGAAGCCAGTCAGTCAGTGGTGTAGAAGGCAGCCAGTCTGCAGTCAAGAAGCCCGCCGGTAAGCGGTCTAGAGGCCAGCCAGTCAGCGGTCTAGAAGCCAGCGAGTCAGTGGTCTAGATGCTAGCCAGTAGTGGTCTATAGGCCAGAAAGTCAGCCGTCTAGAAACCAGGCAGCTTGAAGCCAGTCAGTGAGTGATGTAGAAGCCAGCCAGTCAGCAGTCAAGAGGTCAGACAGTCAGGGGTCTAGAGGCGAGCCAGTCAGCGGTCTAGAAGCCAGCCAGTCAGCAGTCTGGAAGGCAGCCAGTAAGCAGTCTAGAGGCCAGCCTGGCAGCGGTCTAGAAGCCAGCCAGTCAGCAGTCTAATACCAGCCAATCAGCAGTCTAGAGACCAGCCAATCAGCTGTCTAGAAGCCAGCGAGTCAGTGGTCTAGAGGCCAGCCAGTTAGCGATCTAGAAGCCAGCCAGTCAGCAGCTTTATAGGCAGCCATTCAACGGTCTAGAGGCCAGCCTGTCAGCGGTATAGAAGCCAGCCATTCAGCAGTCTAGAAGACAGCCAGGCAGCGGTCCAGAGGTCAGCCAGTCAGCAGTATAGAAGCCAGCCAGTCAGTGGTGTAGAAGCCAGTCATCAGCGGTCTAGAATCCAGCCAGTCAGCGGTCAAGAGACCAGCCAGTTAGCAGTCTAGAAACCAGCCAATCAGCGGTCTAGAAGCCAGCCACAGTGGTCTAAAAGCCAGCCTGTCAGTGATCTAGAACTCAGCCAGTCAGTGGTGTAGAGTGTAGAAGACAGCCAGTCAGCAGTCAAGAGGTCAGAAAGTCAGGGGTCTAGAGGCCAGCCAGTTAGCAGTCTAGAAGCCAGCCAGTCAGTAGTCTGGAAGGCAGCCAGTCAGCAGTCTAGAGGTCAGCCTGTCAGTGGTCTAGAAGCCAGCCAGATAGCAGTCTACAACCAGCCAGTCAGCAGTCTAGAGACTAGCCACTCAGCTGTCTAGAAGTCAGTGAGTCAGCGGCCTAGAGGCCAGCCAGTTAGTGCTCTAGAAGCCAGCCGGTCAGCAGCCTGGAAGGCAGCCAGTCTGTGGTCTAGAGGCCAACCTGTCAGCGGTCTAGAAGCCAGCCAGGCAGCAGTCTAGAAATCAGCCAGTCAGCAGTTTAGAAGCCAGCCTGGCAGCGGTCTAGTTACCAGCCAGTCAGTGGTCTAGAAGCCAGCCAGTCAGTGGTCCAGAAGAAAGACAGTCAATGGTGTAGAGACCAGCCGTTCAGCGGTCTAGAAGCCAGCCAGTCTGCGGTCCAAGGGCAAGTCAGTCAGCAGTCTGGAAGCTAACCAGACAGCGGTCTAGAGGCCAGCCAGTCAGCGGCCTAGAAGCCATCCAGGCAGCAGTCCAGAGGCCAGGCAGCCAATAGTCTAGAAGCCAGTCAGTCAGCGGTTAGAGGCCAGCTAGTCAGCGGTCTTGATGCCAGTCAGAAGCGGTCCAGAAGCCAGCAAGTCAGCGATCTGGAAGCCTGCCAGGCAGCAAACTAGCGGTCAATTAGTCCGTGGTCTAGAAGCCAGCCAGTCAGCGTTCTAGTGGCCAGCCGGTTAGCGGTCTAGATACCAGCCAGTCTCCTGTATAGAGGCCAGCCATTCAGCAGTCAAAAAGGCCAGCCAGTCTGCGGTCTAGAAGCCAGTAAGTCAGTGGTCTAGAAGCCAGCCAGTAAGCAGTGTAGAGGCCAGCCAGTCAGCGATCTAGAAGGGAGCCAGTCAGTGGTCTAGAAACCAGCTAGTAAGCAGTATAGAGGCCAGCCAGTCAGCAATCTTAAATCCAGCCACTCAGTGGTCTAGAAGTCAGCCAGTCAGTGGTCAGGATACCAGCCAGTCAGCAGTCTAGAAGCCAGGCAGTCGCGACCTAGAAGCCAGCCAGTAAGAGGTCTAGATGCCAGCCAGTCAGTGGTTTAGAAGACAGCCAGTAATTAGTATAGAGGCCAGCCAGTCAGCGGTCATTTTGCCAGTCAGTCAGCAGTCTAGAGGCCAGCCAGTCAGCGGTGAAGATGCCAGTCAGTAAGCGATTTAGAGGCCAGCCAGTCAGTAGTCTAGAAGCCAGCCAGTCAGCGGTCTAGAGGCCAGCCAATCAGAGGTCTAAAAGCCATCCAGTGAGCGCTCTAGAGGGCTGCCAGTTAACGGTCTAGAAGCCATCCAGTCATTGGTCTAGAAACCAGCTGTAAGCAGTCTAGAGGCCAGCCTGTCAGCGGTCTAGAAGCAAGAGAGTCAGCGGTATACAGGCCAGCCATTATGTGGTCTACAAACCAAGCAGTCAGCGGTCTAGAAGCCAGCCAGTCAGTGGTGTTGAATCCAGCCAGTCAGCAGTCAAGAGAACAGACAGTCAGCGGCCTAGAAACCAGCCAGTCAGCAGCCTAAGGGCGAGACAGTCAGCGGTCTAGAATCAAGCCAGTCAGCGGTCTAGAGACCAGCCAGTCACCGGTCTAGACCAGCAAGTCATCGGTCTAGAGGCCAGGCAGTCAGCGGTCTAGAAGCTAGCAAGTCATCGGTCTAGAAGCCAGCCAGTCAGCAGGATAGAAGCCAGCCACAGTGGTATAGAAGCCAGCCTGTCAGCGGTCTAGAGGCCAGCCAGTCAGCGGTCTAGAAGTCAGCATCTCAGTGGTCTAGAACCCAGCCAGTCAGTTGTCTAGAGGCCAGTCAGTCACCAGTATAGAAGCCAGCCAGTCAGCAGTATAGAGGCCAGCCAGTCAGCGCACTAGAAGCCAGCTAGTCAGTGCTCTAGAGGCCAGCCAGATAGTTGTCTAAAGGCCAGATGATCAGCATTCTTGAAGCCAGCCAGTCAGTGGTGTAGAAGCCAGCCAGTCAGCAGTCAAGAGGTCAGACAGTGAGGGGTCTAGAGGCCAGCCAGTCAGCGGTCTAGAAGCCAGACAGACAGCAGTCTGTAAGGCAGCCAGTCAGCAGTCTAAAGGCCAGCCTGTCAGCAGTCTAGAAGCCAGCCAGTCAGCAGTCTAGAAGTCAGCCAGGCAACGATCTAGAGATCAGCCAGTCAGCTTACTAGAAGCCAGCGAGTTAGCAGTCTAGAGGCCAGCCAGTCAGCGCTCTAGAAGCCAGCCAGTCAACAGCCTGGGAGGCAGCCAGTCAGTGATCTAGAGGCCAGCATGTCAGTGGTGTAGAAGCCAGCGAGTCAGCAGTCTAGAAGCCAGCCAGTCAGTAGTCTATAAGCCAGCCAGGCAGCAGTCTAAAGGCCAGCCAGCCACCAGTCTAGAAGCCAGCCAGACATCGGTGTAGAAGCCAGTCAGTCAGCGGTCTAGAAGCCAGTCAGTCAGCGGTGAAGATGCCAGCCAGTCTGCAGTCAAGAAGCCAGCCGGTAAGCGGTCTAGAGGCCAGCCAGTCAGCGGTCTAGATGCCAGCGAGTCAGCGGTCTAGATGCTAGCCAGTAGCGGTCTACAGGCCAGACAGTCAGCGGTCTAGAAACCAGGCAGTCAGTGTTAAAGAAGACAGCCAGCCAGCGGAATAGACGCTAGGCAGTCAGCGGTCTAGAAGCCAGCCAGTCAGAGATCCATGGCCAGCTAGTCAGCTGACTGGAAGCCAACGAGTCAGAGGTCTAGAGGCCAGCCACTCAGCACTCTAGTAGCCAGCCAGTTAGTGGTCTAGAGGCCAGCTGGTCAGCGTTCTTGAAGCCAGCCTGTGAGTGATGTAGAAGCCAGCCTGTCAGCAGTCAAGAGGTCAGACAGTCAGGGGTCAAGAGGCCAGCCAGTCAGCGGTCTAGAAGCCAGCCAGTCAGCAGTCTGGAAGGCAGCCAGTTAGCAGTCTAGAAGCCAGCCTGTCAGCGGTCTAGAAGCCAGCCAGTCAGCAGTCTAGTACCATACAATCAGCGGTCTAGAGGCCAGCCAATCAGCTGTCTAGAAGCCAGCGAGTCAGCAGTCTAGCCAGTTAGCGCTCTAGAAGCCAGTCAGCTGCTTGGAAGGCAGCAATTCAACGGTCTAGAGACCAGCCTGTCAGCGGTCTGGAAGCCAGCCAGTCAGCAATCTAGAAGACAGCCAGGCAGCAGTCCAGAGGTCAGCCAGTCAGCGGTCTAGAAGCCAGCCAGTCAGTGGTGTAGAAGCCAGTCAGTCAGCGGTCTAGAATCCAGCCAGTCAGCGGTCAAGAGACCAGCCAGTCAACAGTCTAGAAGCCAGCCAATAAGCGGTCTAGAAGCCAGCCACAGTGGTCTAAAAGCCAGCCTGTCAGTGATCTAGAACCCAGCCAGTAAGTGGTGTAGAGTGTAGAAGCCAGCCAGTCAGCAGTCAAGAGGTCAGAAAGTCAGGGGTCTAGAGGCCAGCCAGTTAGCAGTCTAGAAGCCAGCCAGTCAGTAGTCTGGAAGGCAGCCAGTCAGCAGTCTAGAGGTCAGCCTGTCAGTGGTCTAGAAGCCAGCCAGTTAGCAGTCTAGAACCAGCCAGTCAGCAGTCTCGAGACTAGCCAGTCAGCTGTGTAGAAGCCAGCGAGGCTGCGGCCTAGAGGCCAGCCAGTTAGTGCTCCAGAATCCAGCCGGTCAGCAGCCTGGAAGGCAGCCAGTCAGCGGTCTAGAGGCTAGCCTGTCAGCGGTCTAGATGCCAGCCAGTCAGCAGTCTAGAAGCCAGCCAGTCAGCAGTTTAGAAGCCAGCCAGGCAGCGGTCTAGAGGCCAGCCACTCAGCAGTCTAGAAGCCAGCCAGTCAGTGGTGTAGAAGCATGTCAGTCAGCGGTCTAGAAGTCAGTTAGTCAGAGGTCAAGACGCCAGCCAGTTAGCAGTCTTGAAGCCAGCCAACCAGCAGCTCGAAGCTAGCCACAGTGGTCTAGAAGCCAGCCTGTCAGCGGTCTAGAGGCCAGCCAGTCAGAGGTCTATAAGTCAGCCTCTCAGTGGTCTAGAACCCAGCCAGTCAGTGGTCTAGAGGCCAGCCAGTCAGCGGACTAGAAGCCAGCGAGTCAGCGGTCTAGAGGCCAGCCAGTCAGTGCTCTAGAAGCCAGCCAGTTAGTGGTCTAGAGGCCAGCTGGTCTGCGTTCTTGAAGCCAGCCAGTCAGCAGTGTAGAAGCCAGCCAGTCAGCTGTCAAGAGGCTAGACAGTCAGGGGTCTAGAGGCCAGCCAGTCAGCGGTCTTGAATCCAGCCCATCAGCAGTCTGGAAGGCAGCCAGTCAGCAGTCTAGAGGCCAGCCTGTCAGCGGTCTAGAAGCCAGCCAGTCAGTGGTCTAGAGACCAGCCTGTCAGTGGTCTAGAAGCCAGCCAGTCCTCAGTCTAGAAGCCAGCTAGTCAGCAGTCTAGAAGCCAGCCATGCAGCGGTCTAGAGGCCAGCCAGTCAGCAGTCTAGAAGCCAGCCAGTCAGTGGTCTAGAAGCCAGCCAGTCAGCAGTCTAGAAGCCAGCCAGTCAGCAGTGTAGAAGCCAGCCAGTCAGCAGTCAAGAAGCTAGCCAGTCAGCAGTCTAGAGGCCAGCCAGTCAGTAGTCTAGAAGCCAGCCAGTCAGCAGTCTAGAAGCCATCCAGTCAGCAGTCTAGAAGCCAGCCAGTCAGCGGTCTAGAGGCCAGCCAGTCAGCAGTCTAGAAGCCAGCCAGCCAGCGGTCTAGAAGCCAGAGAGTCTGTGGTCTAGAAGCTAGCCAGTCAGCTTTTATGGTGAGTTGTTATCCATCATCTACTAGTGAAAAATTTCGTCAGCAAGGGAGTTGTTGTTGAAGCAATCCACACTAGGGTATTTTCCTGCGTTAAAAATACGGTTCAAATCATTGCAATTCTGAATGATTATAACACACTGATTGTATTTTTGCTCATTATTCTTTCGAAACATCTGTTATCTTTACGTAATTAAAGCTTAAAAAGCATTAAATTTTACGATTAAATTGTGTGATCGAAAATGCTCTATTATTGGCTGATGTACTGGTGACTCTACAGAACATTTGGATGTACCAACTAGAAGATGGAACTGTATCGTTGTTAGTGTTCGATTAATTTGTCAGAGTATAAAGTTTTTTTGGTGATGTAAATGTGTTTACAGCTTTTATGCCGCAACGGAAAAGAATTGTGTGAAGGCTGATAGCGGAAGTTGATGTATGGTATATTCATTCTTAAAAAACAATCCAAATTTTTACGTGTCGTCATAAATAAGAAACATGAAATCTGTGTTGTAAGTAACACGTACCTACAATTTAAAGCTAGTTATTGATAGAGATATTTTATTCCATTGGAAAAAGGTACACTCCTTGTGTCAGCAGACTTACTCTGAAGTCACCATATTATACAGTAAAGAGTAAAATTTTACCTTCTATCCAGGCAGCTTCAAGTGATTATCTTGGGAACATCGACAACACGATAGAAAATCTGTGCCGAGATGTTCGGTCCACATAGAATGACTCGATTAGGGTATCGTACAGGCCGTGAAGTAAATAAACGGTGCTGTTCGTGCTCTACGATTGACAGATTCTTCTATGTACCATTGTCTGTTCAGTAAGTAATTGTCCTCGTAAACCCGAGGTTTCAGACCAAACATTTGCTTTGTCACGCAATTGGCTCTTGGTGACGTCACACGACTGTCACTATTCGGTATCTGTTGTGAACATTATGACAGGAGGCCGCCAGGTCAGTTGGTAAAATTTAACTGAGTAAAGCACACAGTTAAGGGAGTAACTTCATTTTGAACTTCTTAAATACTGGTAGCAAGATGTAACATCAAAACCTAATTTGTATACAATATCGCCATACCCTTCACTAGATCTTTAATACAAAGCATGGGAAATGCGTCCTAGTCAAATTGCTCTCTTACCCACTGATGGTGTTAGATCCTACAAACTAACATTCTTGTCCCTCAGTCAACCTCTACAAGATTTCAATTCTATAACTAGTATTTTGCCAAACAGTTCTGTAATATTAACAACTGTTAGTGTTTTTATTTTTTTCCCTTTCCTTTAATATACACATTTTTCTTATAATCTTGCAAATGAGGTGGATTTTTGTGTAGCTACTGAAAGATCTCCAACCAAATTAAGGGAATTTTGTCTTTTCCTGTGAAATTCTGAAAGTAATCACATGGCCTATCTCACTTGTACTTGCTTCCTATGGTACTGTATTCTAAATCATTTATCTGTAATAATGATTAGGTGAAGTAATAGCTCAATTGTTTTAAATGGGAATTTACAGTGTGACATTGCTTATAGTTAAAGATACATTAACGTATTCAGAAGGGTAGTCAATGTCTTGGCTTTTCAGGTCCGACCATGTAAACACTTCAGGCTTGTGAGTTTTTACTCCGTTACAAATTGGATTCATTACATGCAGTTTCAATCATTGGTTATCTCGATAGAAGAATGAAGGGATATGATCCGAGCTTCACTGAATGAAAGTGATTACAGAGCATACTCTGATATATCTGGGGAACCAACGACGTCCCAATGCCGCTCACTCTACCAGGGGGAAGTTACCAGCAATTGAAAAGTGAATCTGAAACATGAGGCTGTGGTACAATATCAGTCACTATTTGTAAACTTAATGCTTGCAAAAGCAGCCCCACCCCTCAAAAATATATTAAAACTAGCACAGGTGGCAGAATGCATAATTACTTTAGAACCAAAATCTGCATCTGCGAAACATAAACCTTGAATATCTTTTGTCCATTGAAAACTTACAAAACTCAAAGTTTGATGACATCATTTAGCCTTAGTTTTTGTAATCTGTCACATAATCTGCAGTAATTGCCTTTTTATAATACAATTGTAATCATTCACTATTCATCACACTATAGAACCACATAAGAACCAAACAAAAAATTATTAAATATCAGTTTATTTTTATCAGACATTTACATATTAAAAATAACAAAAATTAGTTACAAAACTTAATGAACATTACTCACTACTTACAATCCATTATCGATGTATCAAAATATGAAACCAAAATGATTGGATACCTTTGAATTGGTGTTGTCATTAAAACATTAAACATTTGGGAGTATTAATATATTTATTGCAATTTCATATTAAATGTAATTCGAACAGGGCATTGACATTGATTATTAAAGTTATATTACAACTTTTCTTCCCATCATTTTTTAAAATACTATTGGAAAAATTTGGCCAAGTCCTACAGCAAAGATGTCCCACTTTTTTCACATATGAAAACCAACCATTTTGTGAAACATGACGCAACCATATAGACCAGCTGAAGCCAGGTTTTCACAAAGATCAGTGACTATGATGTATGAAGGTTTGTTTTGTGTGGAGAGTGAACAGTTCAGTGGCTGTAATTCTGTAAATTCAATGAATCAAACAACACGTGTCCTGACTTTCAGAGCTATAAATACCCTTGCAAACATTTCTGTGCAGCTGTTATTTATCAGCCAGAGTGGGGTTTTGATCAAGAAGTCACCCATTGATCTCTTGATGAGATGTATGGAATCAGCTTTAATGTGGGCCTATCTGTATTAATCTCTCAAGATGTCAGACGCAATAAGGGTCAGTATAAATGGAGATGAACTACCTTGAACCTCAAACATTTCTTTGCGGCAATCAGAAAAAGGGTGTTCTGTAAACAAATTTACAGCCTCTCATATAATTTTAACAGCAGCAAAACATTACAAAAAGTACTGTAAAGCTCAAAGTGCTGATAAATGGCACCACCTGTTATCTGCTATTGGCTGTGACATCAAATTCCAAAGAATAGTAAGAAGTAATATGCAAGTAATCTTACAGGACCTCATGTAAAAAATCTCATAGCATACCATGTTAGGAGACAGAAATGGCAAAGCTTTTTTTGCATTTTATATGCATTACCATCATGGTACGAACACAAGACAACCCTTTCTAGAATTTTACCACTCTGTAGTAGTCTCACAAGTTTGCTTGCAATGAGGAAGAAATGTTAGCGACATTCGGTTGTTACCTGATGATGGCCTAAGAAGCCGAATGCCAGTTAGTAACGTGATAAATGATTTTGCAGAAAATCAGGAATTTTCCTTCTTGGTAATAAAAAAGTAGTAGAGGAAACAAATCACCATGAAACATCAAACATAGCTTGGCAACAAACAAAGAGAAGTTTGCCATCTGGCAGAGAGAGAGAGAGAGAGAGAGAGAGAGAGAGAGAGAGAGAGAGAGTAGATGGTGGTCTACTTTAGCAGTCTCATAAAGATAATATGCCATTAACCTCACAGGAAATTGCATAAAAACCTCAGTGTATGAGGGGTCATAAATAATAGACCTTTTATATTGCTCTTTATACATATAAAATATATTTTCAACTGGAATAGAGAGGTCTTTATCCCCAGTAAGACCTAGGATTCTTATCTCTCACTTTTCACTTCTTTCACCAACTGGCAATGCTGCTGATGTGAAAAATGTCGAGTAGCACTGTGGTTTGGATTCCACCTTAAACTTTAAGTCCCACTACAACTCACTGGGTAAGGCGAGCTTGAAGGTCTCTGTAGCTAGATTTTGTTGCACTTAATGTTAATGCAGCAGTAGATCCTTTATTGTGGTGATTTTACTGAATCTAATTTGTATTTCCTTTAACCAACCAAAGACTCATACACATTACAAGAAGTTCTTTGATTACTCACAAACTGCAATCAAGTTACCAACATTTATGTGCCACTACATGTGATGATTTGTTAAACACGTGAAAAACTATATATCGAGGGTTTCCCTTCTGCAAAGCAATCCATCATTGAGGGTATTTGGTGTAGAACAATCTCCATGCAATCTGGTCTGAAGTTTACCACAGACTGACTGGTCAGAAATCCTTCATAACTGCAGCTACTAAATAAATTAGGAACATTAGATTACTATACAGTAGGTACATTTAAGTGACAGACAAGAAATTTTCAAAGTATAGAAAAATTGAATACTCACAAATTTTACTCCTTGTCAACATTGCTCACCAGATGCAAAGCCCAGAAATACTTCATAATTGAATATAATAAATCTCAGTGCACAGAATTTGCCAGTAACTCTGCATACTATTCAGACTGCCAATAACCTTCAACATAACAGAAATATCAATCGAGAACAGTTTGACCAAGACGTAGTTGGCCTACCAGTACATATAACATGTAGGTACGCCTGACAGAAGCATATCAAGTTTTCAAAATATTATTAAAAACCAAATACTCACTTGTTTGGGTCCCCAGTGTGACTGCTAACCTGATGCAACTTCCAAAAGCAATAACAGAGTCAGTAACAACACACTGATTGCGATGAGCAATCTCTCTCATGTTCATTAACACGGAAATCTTGATCCTTTTGCCGGTTACACATTCTTAACCCTGTAAATGCATAGAAGCAAGAGGGGTAAGAATACATTCTTATTTGGGGAAAACTGGCAGTAAGTACATTGCCATAAATGAACACCGTATGTTAACTTTCTGTAATACACTACTGATGAGAAATGTAACACATTACATTCACTGACCTATTCAGACAGTGTTCAAGGACACCATTTTCTAGCAAGCAACTCGATGAGTAACCATAGTGACAACATCAATGTAATAGATGGTATAGCTGTGGGAAATTAACCATTAAAGGGAAATTATTAACTTATTGGGAATGAGAACAGAGGTTACAGTTAAACATAAACCAGAAAATTATAGACCAATATCAATTGTCCCTATAATTTCTAAAATAATAGAGAGCTGCATGCATGTACAGATATACAAGTATTTTGAAAATAATAACTTACTGAATGAAAGTCAGTCTGGATTTAGATCAAACCTCTCGACCAGAAAAGCTGTCGAAAGTTTGATAACTGCAATTCATGATGATTGTGAAAGGAAGCAGACCATGTGTGCTACACTTATAGACCTAAGTAAAGCTTTCGACTCCGTATCATATGAGATTATTGTAAAAAAGCTAGAATTCTATGGTGTTGCAGGCCAAATACTAAATTTATTTAAATCTTATCTGAGCTGCAGGCAACAACTAGTGTATATTAACAACGAGAGGTCAAAATTAATGACAATTAAGAGAGGAATCCCACAAGGGTCTGTCCTTGGACCATTCCTTTTTATTGTCAATATTAATGATTTTCCAAATTATATATCCTGTAAAAATGTGCTGTATGCAGATGATATGACAATGATTATATCTGGTGAAAATAAACAGGTAGTGAAAGACAAAAATAAGCAACTATATGAAAAAAGTAATCAGTGGTGTAAAGCCAAACAGTTATGTATAAATACTACAAAAACTGAGGAAATATATTTTAACTTGAAGATACGAAAAGAAGACAATCAATGTGTTAAACTGCTGGGCTTTAAAATAGATCAACGACTTTCTTGGGATGATCAAATAAAAAAATGTATCTAGCAAACTCACACGTGTGATTTTTCTATTGTATAAATTAAGGTAGTGTGTAAACGAAAAATTACTGATTCTCTGTTACTACGCATTCTTTCAATCACAGTTGCAGTATGGAGTATTGCTATGGGGAAATGCACCAGACACATCCCTTATTTTCAAATTGCAGAAAAAAGCAATTAGATATATACAAGCTGGCACCTAGAGAATCCTGTAGGAAACACTTCAGTGAGCTCCGTATAATGACACTCCCACTCTACATGTACTACTGTCTACTTTATGTGTTGTTGTGGTCTTCAGTCTGGAGACTGGTTTGATGCAGCTCTCCACAATACCCTATCCTGAGCAAGCCTCTTCATCTCCACATAAGACCGACAACCTACATCTGTCTGAATCTGCTTAATGTATCCATCTCTTGGTCTTCCCCTGCGATTTTTTCCCCATACACTTCCCTCCAACGCTAAATTCACAATTCCTTGATGTCTAAGAATGTGTCCTACCAATCTATCCCTTCTTTTAGTCAATGTATGCCAGAAATTTCTTTTCTCCCCAATTCTGTTCATTACCTCCTTATTAGTTACGCGATCCACCCACCTAATCTTCAGCATTCTTCTGTAGCACCATATTTCAAAAGCCTCAATCCTCTTCCTGTCTGCACTGTTTATCGTCCATGTCTCACTCCCATACAAGGCAACACTCCATACAAATGCCTTCAGAAAGGACTTCCTTAGGTTTAAATCAATATTCGATGTTAACAAATTTCTCTTTTTCAAGAACGCTTTTCTACCCATTGCCATTCTGCATTTTATATCCTCTGTACAGCGACCCTCATTTGTTATTTTACTGCTCAAGTAACAAAACTCATCTACCTCCTTTATTGCTTCGTTTCCCAATCTAATTCCTTCAGCATCACCTGATTTTCTTAGACTGCACTCCATTACCCTAGTTTTGCTCTTGTTAATGTTCATCTTATATGCACCTTTCAACACACTGTCCATTCCGTTCAATTGCTCTACCAGGTCCTTTGCTGTATCTGACAGAATTACTATGTCGTCGGCAAAACGCAATGTTTTTAATTCTTCCCCCTGAACTTTTATTCCTTCACCAAATTTCTCCTTGCTTTCCTTTATAGCTTGCTCAATGTACAAATTGAACAACAATGGAGAAAGACTACAACCCTGTCTTACTCCCTTTCCAACCACTGCATCCCTTTCATGCCCTTCAACTCTGACAACCGCTGACTGGTTTTTGTACAAGTTGTAAATAACCTTACGTTCCCTATATTTTACTCCTGCTTGTTTCAGAATTTGAAAGAGTTTATTCCAATCAACATTGTTAAAAGCCTTCTCCAAATCTACAAAAGCTAGGAATGTAGGTTTGCCTTTTCTTAATCTATCTTCTAGGATAAGCCGTAAAGTGAGGATTGCCTCCCGTGTTCCTACATTTCTCCTGAATCCAAACTGATCTTCCCCAAGGTCGGCTTCTACCAGCTTTTCCATCCTTCTGTATATAATTCGCGTTAATATTTTGCAACCATGACTTATTAAACTGATGGTTCTGTAGTTTTCACACCTGTCTGCACCTGCTTTCTTAGGGATGGGGATTATAACATTTTTCTTAAAGTCTGAGGGTATTTCACCTGTCTCATACATCTTACACACCAGGTGAAACAATTTTGTCATTGCTGGTTCTCCCAGAGACTTCAGTAGCTCTGAGGGAATATCATCTACTCCAGGGGCCTTGTTTCGACTTAGGTCTTTCAGGGCTCTGTCAAATTCTTCTCTCAGTACAGTATCTCCTAATTCATCTTCATCTACATCCTCTTCCCTTCCTACAATATTATCTCGAAGTTCATTTCCTTTGTAGAGCCCCTCTATATACTCTTTCCACCTTTCCGCTTTCCTTTCTTTGCTGAGAACTGGTTTTCCATCAGTGTCCTTGATATTCATAGAGCTGTTTTTCGTATCTCCAAATGTTTCTTTTATTTTCCTGTAAGCTGTATCTATTTTCCCCCTATTTATACATTCTTCTACGTCCTTGCATTTGCCTTCTAGCCACTCCTGCTTAGCCATTTTGCACTTCCTGTCAATCTCATTTCTTAGTCGTCTGTACTCCATTTTGCCTGTTTCATTTACTGCATTTTTATATTTTCTCCTTTCATCGATTAAATTTAGTATCTCCTGTGATATCCAAGGATTTTTTGTAGGCCTTTCCTTCCTACCTATTTTGTCCTCTGCTACCTTCACTATTTCATCTCTCAATTTTACCCTCCTCTACTGTTTTATTTTCCCCTGTTTCTGTCAATTGTTGCCTAAAGCTCCCTTTGAAATTCTTAAGAACCTCAGGTTCCTTCAATTTATCCAGGTCCCATCTCCTTATTTTCCTACCTTTTTGTAGTTTCTTTAGTTTCAGCCTACAGTTCATAACCAACAAGTTATGGTCAGAGTCTATATCTGCCCCTGGGTACGTCTTACACTGTAGAACCTGGTTCCGAAATCTATGTCTTACCATTATAAAATCTATCTGGTATCTCCCGGTGTCTCCTGGTCTCTTCCACGTATACAACCTTCTTTTGTGATTCTTGAACGAGGTGTTTGTTATAACTAAATTATGTACCGTGCAAAATTCTACCAGGCGGCTTCCTCTTTCATTCCTTTTGCCCAGACCATATTCACCTACTATCCTCCCTTCCCTTCCTTGTCCTACTACGGAATTCCAGTCTCCCATAACAATTAAGTTTTTCTCTCCCTTAATTGTCTGAATAATTTCCTTTAGCTCCTCATATATATCTTCGATTTCCTCATCATCGGCAGAGCTAGTTGGCATATAAACCTGTACTACTGTTGTCGGTGTTGGCATATTTACTGTCAGAGTGAATGTACATACACATAATACTAGAAACAGTACTATGTTAGATATTCAATATTCAAGACTGTCCCTGATACACAATAGCCACAAACAACTAGGTCTTAAATTGTATAATAAGCTACCACAGTCTGTAAAAATCCTTACATTAAGTAATTTTAAAACAGTTTTAGAGGTATGGTTCAAAAACACGCCACATTACTCAGTTGAAGAATACTTCCAAAGTAACTTAGAGAATATGCATAATTAAATTAAATTCATAGATTGATAGCAATTAAGATATTCAATGACAGATAATTATTTATGTAAAAGAAAAACTGTAATAATGTGTATATGTTGTAAATTATGTCATCAATTTGTGATCTAAAAAGATAAAATGTATATGTAAAACCTCATATGACGAAGCCAATTGCGTGGTGAACATGCTGAAAGGCTAATAAATAAACAAATAAAAAAATAGGACATGCGGTTAAATTGTATGACGCTTCTTGCCGGGCTGCAGTGGGTATGTTGGCACCAATGGTGATGATGGCAACTACAATTAAAACAAAACAATTTTTTTTCTGAACGGACAAGGTTACAAACCAGAACCTGTCAATCACAGAGCAGGTATAGTATTAATTTTGCTGCGAGTGAAACGAGCAGCAATAACATTTACTCTGTAGCTCGTGACAAATATTAACAAAATTCTACACTTCATTGTTCATCTGTTGCCAACATAAGCAATAGAGCCCGGCGTGAAGAGTTGTAAAATTTTGCCAGATATGTATACTCCCTCTCTGGTCAGCCAACTGGGTTAAAATGCATTTGTAATAAACACACTAGTGCGCCTCGGTTGCATAGTGGTAGAGTGCCAGACTACAAAGGTCGCGGATTCAATCCCCGCCAGGTCCTCGTATTTTTATCTGTCACTTTCCACTTATTTCACCTCTGGCAGTGTTGCTCATGTGAAAAATACCGAGTAGCACCGTGGTTCGGAACCCCCTATAACTGGCTGGGTAAGTCAGTTGGAAGGTCGGAGGAAGGCAACGGCATACCACCTCCAAACAGGACCATGCCTAGTAAAGCACTGTGGTGTTCAAACCAATCTTCGGCTTGTTGACTGCTTTACCTTCATAAACACACTACACTAACAAATACTTAAATTGTACTAGTGTGACATGCACCATTACCTTCTAGGCCTATTACAGGGCCGGCGCAAGCCCAAGTGCCGCCCCGTGCGACCTGCTGAATTACCCATTTTCAAGATGTATCTTTCACAAAATGTTTGATGTACTGTAATTCAAAAACTATTAAAGTGATACGAGACGCTTTTATATCAGCGCATCCATCTATTCTATATCTATAAAATGAGCTTACATGCTCCTTTGTGTCATATATGTATCAATAGTTATTAATTTTTAAGTGGTTTATTGCATATTTCTCCAAGGTGAAACAGGGCTTCTTCCACCGTTCGCCATTGAATCTCCTAACTGTCTGGATTTTCCAGTCACGTGTCTATACACAAAGCGAGTGACCAGATGCACATTTCACAGATGAGACGTGCCTCTATCTATTGACCAACCCCTGAACTATGACAACTCAGAAGCAGTCAAAACACACCCCGTTTACATGGGCTCCCAAAACCGGATTTCGTAAACCTATTTCCCAATTCCGCTTTTGGTTGGTCATGTAAACACTCCAAAATCGATTCTGGAAATCGGTTTTCCAGTTCCACAATCGATTTTCGTGCCCATGTAAACGCAACCGTTTTTGAAGCATTCTTGGCTTGTCAGATTGTGTTTTCTTGTCAAGAATTTTCGGCACATATGGAAAGAGTGATATTTTCTAATGTGAAATAAAAGTATAAATATTAGAGTGAACATAATCCTGTATGATCAAAATATCCACGGGTGTACTGCCGGTCTATAGTGTCCAGCGGGCACAATATTTCGGCGATCATACATGTCGCCATCATCAGGTGAACTGACGGACTGAGCTCCTGGAAACGCGCCGACACGGAGATCCGCACGCTACGGCTGCTCGAAGGGAACTGGGTTCTAGCCCGGTAGCGGGCCATTTAAATACCCGCGGCCCGCGGAGCGACCCCTCCGCGGTCCGCGCCGCGCAGTGGAACCGATTGCGCCGGCGTCTGAGATGACGTCGGTGTGAGGGCTCTGTCCGCCGTGGTCGTCACTTCGTTACGTTTGCTAGATTTACTCTTAATTAACCCAATCGCTGGTTCCCAAGCTTTGCTAAGATTATAGCCAGAGTCACACTATAGACCGGCAGTACACCCGTGGATATTTTGATCATCAAATACGCCGGGAGAAACTGAAGAATCACATAATCCTGTATATTTAAATAAAGAAAAATAGCGACTGTGCAGACTAAATTAGGAATTGAATCAGCTGTTTTCCAGCCGCCATTTTAAGTGAGCTACGAAATCCCATTCAGGCTATGCCATGTAAACAAGACACCGAAAAACGGTTTACGAAAATCGGTTTTCGTCTTCCGGAAGATCTGTTCCATGTAAACGTAGTGACAGTTACCATTAGGGAGAGCTCGATGCAAAACAGCAAGAACCAATTGGATTGCAGAACACCGTGCTGGTATATCTTTGACTCGATGCAGCAGACGTCATTGTTCATTCTGGCATAATATGTTAACTGTTTTGTGTTAAGGTTGCACAGTGCCATTTCAAAGTGACAGTGCACTGACTTTGTATCACAAGGAGATGTCCGTTATTATTACAGGTCAAACTGTAATGCAGCAATAAGATGTTCTAATAAATTTAATTATGTTGTTGTTGTGGTCTTCAGTCCGGAGACTGGTTTGATGCAGCTCTCCACCCTACTCTATCCTGAGCAAGCCTCTTCATCTCCTCATCGGAACGGCAACCCATATCCGTCTGAATCTGCTTACTGCATCCATCTCTTGGTCTCCCTCTGCGGTTTTTACCCCACACACTTCCCTCCAACGCTAAATTCACAATTCCTTGATGTCTAAAGGCCAATTCACGCTGTCCGTCACGTCACGTCACGTCACGTCACCGTCCGTCAGAACATTCCGCAATGTATTTCTAATGGCGGCATTCACACTGTCCGTCACGGGACCGTCACGTCACGTCAACGTCCGTCAAGCTTTCTCGAGAAGAATGTTTTGACGGAACGGTCGTCTGCTAACATCGGAAGTTAACCTAATTTCGTCACGCGAATTACATTTTGCAGTCGACGATTGCACTGTTTATATGCAAATGTGTCTTATTCATCTTTGTGCTGTTGTTGTACCTCGTTTTAGGGGTAAATCTCAAATGTTTCAATGACGACTTAAATATTTTTGTCAATTGAGTGTCCCCCTATAATCGAGGTCGGATATCTGAAACCAAAAAATGGTTTATGTTACGTAACAATGTAACAGAAACGACTGAAGCAAACTGTTTATTTGAATAAGATTGTAATTTGAATACGCATTTTTCATTAAATAACACATTAAATGAAAATGCCAGTTATAATGAAAGACAAAAATTCAGTTGTTTACGACGTATTAACAATGTCAGCATGCAAATCGTAATAGTTAAAGTATACAGGCGATATTTATGCTCTTACAAGTATGGTTTGATGTCTTCATATGTTAATTTTTTCGCTTGAAAATAGATATCGATGTTTTGAAATGTTGTTTCAATTCCCAGTAAGTTGGCCAAAAACATACACTGTAAAGTTTTCTTTGACCGTTAATAACATTTAGCGTTGTTGTTTCCCCTTTCTAGTATTAAACTATGACTTTCTACATAACAGATCACCGCTCATAACCTCACTTTCAACATCGCGTATTGAGATGGACGAATTGACGTGACGGACACGGACGGACAGTGTGAATACAACTTGACGTGACGGTTCCGTGACGTGACGTTGACGTGACGGACAGTGTGAATTGGCCTTAAAAATGTGCCCTACCAATCTATCCCTTCTTTTAGTCAAGGTATGCCAGAAATTCCTTTTCTCCCCATTTCTGTTCAGTGACTCCTCATTAGTTACGCGATCCACCCTCCTAATCTTCAGCATTCTTCTGTAGCACCATATTTCAAAAGCCGCAATCCTCTTCCTGTCTGCACTGTTTATCGTCCATGTTTCACTCCCATACAAAGCAACACTCCACACAAATGCCGCCAGAAAGGACTTCCTTACACTTAAATTAATATTAGATGTTAACAAATTTCTCTTTTTCAAGAATGCTTTTCTACCCATTGCCATTCTGCATTTTATATCCTCTGTACTGCGACCATCATTTGTTATTTTTCTGCTGAAGTAACAAAACGCATCCACCTTCATTGTTTCGTTACCTAATTTAATTCCTTCAGTATCGCCGATTTCCTTAGACTGCACTACATTACCCTCATTTTGCTCTTGTTGATGTTCGTTTTATACACACCTTTCAACACACTGTACATTCCATTCAGCTGCTCTTCCACGTATTTTCCTGTCTATGAGATAATTAGAATGTATTAGCAAAACACAATGTTTTTAATTCTTCACCCTGAACGTTAATCATGTACTCGAAAAGATTCACCACCTTCAGTTCTTATGGAGGGGATATGTGATTGCGTATACATCATAAGTAAGTAGTGTGTACAGTGTATACTGTAGAATGTTTCTTTCTATTTTCTATTACGCAATTGATTAAAGCAAAGAAATCACTAATGTTTGTGGTGACCCAAAGAGGTTAGAATAACCACACACCGACATGATCCTGCTTATTTATCATTAAATTAATTATCCTATTAGTGTATAATATTAGCGAACTTCTAGCAAATAAACAGTAACGGATTACTCCATGAATCGTACGCTTTCTGCACAGTACATTTAAAATACATTACAACATCTCTAAACAATCCAAAGTTATCATTTACGAATTCAGTCAGTGGAACCTTTGACCTGGAACGCTTTATTTGTAAATACGTTTCATTGCGTAGGGAACGCTGTTATAATTCGGCGCATTGTTGTTCCTGATTGAGAGAAAAAGAGGTTTATTAGGTGTTGTGCTCTAAATTGTTTCATCTAAAGTTTACGTATCTGGGAATGGTATACCTGGAGGTGAAGCTGTTTGTTTTGAAGGAGATACAGCCTCATGAGCAGTTCTTGGGGTCGCTGAGGAAAAAGTTCGTCGAGAACGTAAAGAACAAAATAAAGCACTTACAGGAAACCTTTTCATTAACTCACACATCCCGTGCTTTGTTTTGTAAGAAAGGATGGATCGGAAGATCATCGTTTACGAAAGTTTAATAATATCCAGACAAAAATAATCCATAGGCTACTTGTTTCCCATTCGGTGTACTTTCCTGCTTAAGTATTTTTAAAAGTGTGGTAATTGAATCTAGAGTAGTATACTTATTTTGTATGTTGCAAAAAAATTACATTTTTTCTATGATCTATACATCTTTGCATGTTGGTGAAATGATGATACGGTTTTTCAATCTTCATCGGGTGTATTTTTAATCTAATGGTCTGTGGCGCTGCGTGCCGCGTTGGTCTATAACAACTTGTTCAGCAAGGAAGTACTGCACAAACCAGAAGGTGGGCAAACAAGTAGTTAATCAGTAGTTGTCTGTATTAGAGCATGTGATACTTCACAATAGCCACATTTTAAGTACTAACCGATATTTTTCGATTAAGAAGTAACCAAACTAACAGTTCTTAACGAATTATATTGATGTACATCATACTTTTGCCTAACATGACTACTGTTCAAAATCATCGAATTGTTCCTTTCTGCCCCGAAAAATTAAAATCTGGTAATGTTTTAACAATTTCCTGGAATTTTGTCAATGGGTATTTGATTTGTGTGGGCCTTTTGTGTTGTGCAATTTCACTATAACAGCATTAGCCCGAAAATAAAGTATTAATGAAACTATAAAATATGTTACAAATATGGGAGTTGTGACCAGAACACCTGAAATCACAAAACAATTGACATAACAAAGCTAGCATAAACAAGTACTGTTAACTTGAGAGCAATGGGCTTGTGTTGGTGAAGTTCGTAATAATTCCAATGGATAATAAACTGAGATGACACAATTGTGCACAAGTTAGTAAAATAATAAAAATAAATAAATAAAAAATCACAGTTCTCCATGATTTGTAATCAGAAAGATCACGAAATGCCCTGAGCTATAAACTTGATTTTTAGCATACTTCCTCTCATGTTTCCATACCATATATAACATTTGTCTTCTCATGCATTTCAGCTGGATTGTAAAAATAATTTGTTCTACAGAAGTGTGAAACAAATGTGTAAATCTACAGAGGCTTCTAGTTTAATAAATGTCACTATATAGGTGTAAATCAGCAGAGTAGATCACGAGTGGTGGCAGTTTTCATAGTTCAGAATCCATGTTAAACTCTAGGTCCCTCTATAACTCACTGGGTACGTCAATTTAGATGTTGGAGGAAGACTATGGCATAGAACCTCGACAGGGCCATGCCAAGTAGAACACTGGTGTTTAAACAGCTCCCCGGGCTGATTACTGCTTTGCATTTACTGAATCATACATATTAAAATGATCTAGAAGTAATTACCATAATGAGCAGTGTGACAAGATTAACATTAATCATGGTTTGTCAGTATATTTTACAGAAATAAGTTGTTTGCTTCTATTTCAGTGTAGCTTTACTTGCAAATCCTGAAGGTTCATCAGTAATGATACGTTGGCCATGATCTCATTCAGTAAACGCACATGCACATAAAAAGAGAGATATTTAATTACCGGTACAGAAATACAGTGCATCTATTAGGGGGGGGGGGAGTTGTGAGGTGTTAAGAGACAACAAAATCAGTAGTGAAGAGGTACCAGAAAAATACTAATGCTAAAAACAAGGGGTGGGGGGGGGAGGATCCTCAACAATCAACTAAACCGCAAGAGGGCGAGTGGGCTGGTATTGTAAATTTCCTCAATCTATATAGGAGCTCAAGACGATAACTGTGGAATTGTGAGCCCATACGCAACTCCAAAACATAATACTGCAAATTTTGATTTAAGCTACCATTATAGCTGAAATGGAGGTCACAAACTTCACATATTGTAGCTTATATCCCACAAAAGAAACATTATCTAATGCTTCACTTGATCTATAGGCCTACTGCTACAGAAAATCTGACATATGTTGCTGAAACAAACTTCATAATACCTACAATTCACAATCAGACACAATTATTGTAAAACAACAAAACCAAAATATCAGTAATGCATTAACACAAATTTCAGTATGTTTAAGAAACAGTTATCTACATAATTATTTTGCTAATCACATTGAAGTGCATGGCAGAAGTTTCATTGAACCATTTTTATGATATTTCTCTGATGTTCCATTCTCTGATAGTACATGGGGAAAGAGGAACACCTCAATATTTCTCTTTTAGATCTGATTTCTCTTTTTTATGATGATCATGTCTCCCTCTGTAGGTGGGTGCTAACAAAATATGTTCGCATTTGGTGGAGAAAGTTGGTGAAAGAAATTTGGCTAATAAATCTTGCCACAATGAAGAATGCCTTTCTTTTACTGATTTCCACACCAACTCTTTATTACTGTGACACACTCTCCTCTGTATCGTGATAATACAAAATGAGTTGTCCTTCTCTGAACTTTCTCTATTTCCATCATTTCCACTTGGTGGGGATCCCACAATGCACAGTCAATGAAACATAGCCTTCGGTTCAACTTCCCTGTGATATTTCGTTGTTTTCTTTAGAAATAAAGTTGTCGGTAATTGTAATTCCTAGATATTTAATTGAATTTACGGCATGTAGATTTGACTGATTTATTGTGTAAATCATATTTCACAGATTTCTGTTATGGTTAACATAATGCTGATCATTATTATGGGTCAAATTTTAATTTTTGCACCATGCAGATAACTTATCTAAATCATTTTGCAGCTGCTTTTGATCTTCCGGTGACCTTACTACCTGATAAATGAAAGTGACACCTGCGAACACAGTCTCCTAAATTGTTTATTAAGGCAAGGAATAGTAGGGGCACTGTAACACTTCCCTGTAGACTGCCATATATCACTCCTGTTTTATTCAATGCCTTCTGTTAAAAGAGAATGCAATTTGATTAGCGGCTGTTTGTGAGGTACAGTGTCAAAAGCCTTCCGGAAATCTAGAAATTTGGAAACAATTTGAACTCCCTTGTCGATAGCACTCGCCACTTTGTGCGAGTATATTGCTAGCTGTGTTTCACGAGGACAATACTTTCTAATCCACGTTGACAATGTCGCATGCACCTACACACCGTAGATACTGCAATGAGGAATGAAAACAGACGTGGCTATCAAATTTAAACGAGACACAAATCTCGCACATTAACACTAGAACAGGAATGTCATAATCTTTAGTATGGGTAGCCTAGGGAACCTCTGGATAGAACACCATGGGCCTACATTGTCCTATCAACAGTACAACATATATTTGGGTCCACGATATGACAAACTTAAATACCACCTCCACACACTTCACGTACTCTGCAGGTTAACTGAATAGCAACAGTTGTATAATGAGCATAGCCTGTAACTCAATATAAAGGCGATAGTCGAGTTGCTGAAAGTTCTGTCACGTCTCGACGTAACTAACCGGCAACTGTAAAAGTTTTACACTGTGTGCTGACTGCTACTTCATTCCGGGATTTAAAAATAGCATCTCTCTCTCTCATCTGTTGTCACTATCCGTGGAAACGAAGTTGCATTTATGTCATTATCACGTCTCAGATTACCTGACAACACTTCAGGTCCTCGTGCAGCATTGTAGGTGCAGAAATGCACACTTTTGAGGCGAGGTGTCCATATTTCTTCAAGCTTCTAAAAAAATTCTTTCTCACTCGCTCACACGAATTGTCAGACCGGCCGGCGTGAGGCCGATACTGTCTCGACGTGTCGTCACGGGACTTTTGCCTCCTCCGAACTGTCGCACCCACATACGTACATTAAACGCGTCCGGAAGACCGTCACCGCGTGTCTCGATTGATTGCTGACGAATTTCAATCGGTGGCACACCACGCAAATGTACAAACTGAACGATTATACACTGTTCATGCACTGATGCCGTCGTCATTTTAAGTATCTATAGTGGGCCCAGCTGTCGCCACTGCTGCTAGAGTTGAGTGTGATGCGCAGTGCCGCTGTGTCGTATCGAGCGTTCGCAGTGAGTGCGCGTGTGTTTTAAAATGAACTACGTGCATCTGTCAGTAGCCAGTCGTGAGAGAGAGACAGAAATCTGAGGTGTTCTAACTCGAATGCACTTCACAGCATTTGATGTCTGGAAATTGAAGCAGCTTAGGATGCACGCTACACTGCATTCTTATGCTAAGTTAGGAGACTCAAAGTTGTGACAAAAAAATGCATTTTTAAAATCCATCAGCTGTTTATTCGAAACCTTATATATCTACCAGTTTCGGTCAATAGACCATCTTCATGGATAAAAAGGTGTTAAAACTGAATGGTAAAATGCATCAAATAAAATACATCTAGCTGAGACAAACAGGAGTCAGTATAATTAAAAGTGTTAAAATTACAGTGGTCATCTTAGATAAAACCAATCAGTCTAACACAAACATAGTTATACTGACTCCTGTTTGTCTCAGCTAGATGTATTTTATTTGATGCATTTTACCATTCAGTTTTAACACCTTTTTATCCATGAAGATGGTCTATTAACCGAAACTGGTAGATATGTAAGGTTCTGAATAAACAGCTGATGGTTTTTAAAAATGCAATTTTTGAAATATATTACGGCTGTAGACACAAAGCATTCACGGAGTTGTTTCAAATTTCTGAGTTAATCTGACAGTTTGATATGTGAAGTGAGAGGGGAAGCTGCAGTGCTTAAAGTAAGTTATTTGCAGGAGTTGAAGGCACTACTGGCCTGTGTCCGCATCTCAGTTCAGTTGTCTAAGTCTGACAGTTACTCATTTACCTTTTCACTAACAAAGGAAATCAATGTTCATTCTTCCCACATTTGTGGCCTAAATTTATGTTAATTGCTTTACCTGTGACATTCTATTCAGTAACCTCCCCTTCTCTTCGCTTCATTTCTTATTTTGAATCAGTCTGTCTAATCCCATCCTTCCTCTTTTCTTCGTTTCACCTGTCTGATTAACTTTTCTGTTTCGTAAGTGAAATTTCATCATTTTCACAATTACTATTCGATACACTTGTTGTAGGTACACTTTTCTTCATAACAGGGATTCTTTGATGACTTTTGCGCAGCATACAAACCATACTTGCAAGTGGATAAAACTCTAGAATTTATTTACTTTATGGAAAAAAATGAATGTGCAGTTACATTACAAACTTTACATTAGAAAAAAACTCTTGTTAATTATTTCAATTTATTTATTGGAAAATTCTAGAGTTTCATACAGCTGCAAGTACAGTTTGTAATCTGTGAAAAATTTGTCGAACAATCTCTTTTATAAATAAAAGTGTACTTGCCACGAATGTATCCAGTAATAAGTAAAAAAATGATGAAATTTCACTCAACTTAAAGGCTGCTGATGTGCACAAAAAAATAGACACTCGCATTCACACCACTTAAATTTTTGGCCACGGCCTTCATCAGAGAAAGAAACACGTATATTTTCACAATCACTTAGACAACTATACACCCACAACCACCGTGTCCGGCTCTTTGAGCATGAATCCGAAATCCTTCCTGGTCGAGTGACAAAGTTTTCTGAATTTATTTGGGAAAAAGTTAGATCTAGTGGAAATTAAAATGTCCTGTGGCCCTCTCCTGCTCTAGGTTGGCTATCCCCCTCAATTATTATTACCCTATCTAGCCTTCAGAGCTCTCAGCTGTTCAGATCTTTGTCCATTGGGGAACCCGACACTCTTGCCGCCCCATTCTCCCACAATCTTGGGTTCTGGGCAACTGTTCCGTATCTCTCCCCATTTCCTAAGCCTTTCCTTTCACCCCTCTTTGCATTTCGTCATCCCTTCTTCCAGGAGCAGGAGGCAGTGGAACCAGAAGCTTTTCATATCTTTTATATGTTAAAAATTGAATATTGATATTACACAGCTGTACTTCAAATTTTTATTATAGACTAGCTGTAAACCCGGCGTTGCCAGGGTGTTTATTTATCCTACACTCTCTTAGTCCACCTCCTCTTCCCTCCTCTTCTGCATCCATCTCTTTCATCTCATGTCATTTCCAACTTTTCCTCTCTCGGCAAAGTTTTCTGCAAGGTACCCATTATATACCGTACAAACATTTATGTACCCAGTGATCTTCCTCTTGGTTTAAAGGTCGTGGGTGCACCTCCTCTTCCCTCCCCTTCTGCATCCATCTCTTTCATCTCATGTCATTTCCAACTTTTCCTCTCTCGGCAAAGTTTTCTGCAAGGTACCCATTATATACCGTACAAACATTTATGTACCCAGTGATCTTCCTCTTGGTTTAAAGGTCGTGGGTGCAAAAATTCATAAAGATTGGAGCGAAGCTACATATTTTATAAAATTCCATAAGTTAAGTACCCTCCACCACACACCGAACAAAATTTTTATACAGACATTGACATTCCTCTTGTTTTTAAGGTAGTGTGTACAAAATTTCATCAATATTGGAACAAAACTATAGATTTATATCCAATAGAAACAGGGCCACATTGAAAAACCCACTTTGTTGTTCTCAAATATTCTGTTTTATTTAATACAACTCTTGTTCTGAGAATAATCAAAACAACAAGAGGATCTGCGAAATCGGTCGAGCTGTTCTCAATTTATGGTGCGACCAAGGTATTTAGGGATCCATTTTTATGTTGCAAAGTACTCTCCCTCATGCATCGTATGAAACTTGAGGTAGACGGTGACGTTACTCTCGTTTTGAAGGTCAAGCGTGCAAAATTTCGTGAAAGTCTGAATGAAACTAGATTTTGTAAGTCTGTAGCAGAAGTATGCTCCGCCATGCACCTATCACACTATACTTTCTTAGCTGATGTTTTCTACCTATAAACTATATTCTTGCCAAATTTCAGCTTCATGGGTGAAGTAGTTTAGTCAGTGAGTGAGTGTCCTTTCGCTAAGAGACTAAGAAAAAGATTGCTTAATTTTAGATGCAAGAGAATTAAGGGAGAATTGCAGACAAAAATAAATAGTAACATGCAAATCTGTAATGCTAACTTTGATAAAAGTTCATGCCTGATGACAGTTTTACGGCATCTACAGCGAAGCTTTTTTGAGTGGTACACTTCTTTGTTGCAGGTCCCTAAGCACTCCCATTTTCCAATAATTGACACATAAATCTGGGTATTCTCATGTGGTAGCTCTTTTGTTTTCGGGTTAGAAACCTTTATGGGCGTATGTTGCACAGTTCACCAAAGTTTCATTGCAATCAGATGAATGGTTTATGAACACACAGAGGACATACACACAAACATTCATTTTTCTATATATAGATTGTCAATTTCAACCCAATCCGACCATTTTCGGGTCTCAAAGTAATTAATAGTTGTATACTTCACTGGTAATGATCATAATATCACACATCAACTGTTTCATAACTGTGATCAGCACAGCACTTGAGATATGTCGCACCTCTCTGAAAGCTGTCCAGCATCACCTGCACAAAATATTTCTTTTGTGTTTACTTCTGCCGTCAGTTGATGAGTTGATTTATAATCTGTCATATTATATTTTCAAAATTTGATTGTGTGTGTGTGTAAATAAAACTCTTAACATCATGTTTTTTTTTTTCAGACAGCACATCCACTGATGCTCTTTGGTATAGTAGAGAAAATGAAAGTAAATCTGTCACTTGATTCTGGAAGAAGTGGGACAGAAAACTGCCATGTGATCAGTGCTGATTTAATCATACAGTTGGAAGAACAGCAGTGTGATTATATTTCTGCACCACAAAGAATGTGAGTACAAAAAAATACCATGAAAGTGGTGTAATTTAAAGAATACAAGATCTGAGAAAATGGGGGGGGGGGGGGGGGGGGAATTACAACTCTACACTAAAACACACTTCGCAGTGTCAGCATAGGGTGACTGAAGACCTCAGTGCTCTATATTTCAAAACTTTTCAGAAGCAAAGGAAAATATATAAAAAATAATTTTGAAAGATTTTTAGACTTTGTCACTTAAAACCCAAATTCAATGATTGTTTATATATAAATAAATTAGAAAATGGATGACTTACCCAAAGGACAGGCTCGTCGACAGACACAAATAAAATCACACACAAACACTCATACAAGCTTTTGCAACCATTGGTCGCTTCTTCGGGAAAAGAGGAAGAAAGGAGAGGAGAAAGGGAAGGATATGGGTTTTAAGGAAGTGGAAAAGGAGTCATTCCAGTCCCAGGAGTGGAAGGACTTACCTTAGGGGGGAAAAAAAGGAAGTAAACAAATACACACACACTCACACATATCCAAACGCGAACACACCTAGGCAGATATTTGTAGAAACCAAAGAAGTCCAATGTCAATGGCTGCTTCACAACCCGGGCCATCTGGATCCTCCCATCCACCACCAGTTTTTCTGAACTGCACAGATGGGAGTTATCTCTAAAATACTTTCTCCGATCCTGAAATAAACCAGGCCTCAACCTACGATAACTTCCATCCCCCCCCCCCCCCCCCCCCCATACCTTACAGTTATTACCTCTCTCTCCCAAACCTCACCTATTTTGAGTGGTATGTGAATGTGTGATCGTGTGTGTGTGTGTGTGTGTGTGTGTGTGTGTACTTGCAGTGTGCACACATTTTGTATATTCATTTTATTTTATCTTCCTTTATTTTGTTTATTTTATTTTTATTATTGTACCTAAGAATGGTCCTCTGGTGCTGGATAAGCTGATAACAGCTTTCACATCCTGCAGCTACCCTCCTGATGCGGTACAGAAGCAAATTGCCAAAGTGCCCCTTTTGTCACCGGATACTTTCTGGGACTGGATCAGACTCTGACTGTGGCTCTCCAGCAGGGATACGACTTCCTTAAATCCTGCCCCGAAATGAGATCCGTCCTTCCCACTCCACCGAGAGTGCCTCACTTCCACCCACCCGACCTTCTAGTTCATCCCTATGAAATCCCCAAACCACCTTCCGTACCCTCCAGCTCCTACCCGTGTTACTGTCCCCGGTGTAAAACCTGCCCTATGCACCCTTCCACCACCACTTACTCCAGTCCAGTAACCCGGAAGGTGTACACGATCAAGGGCAGAGCCACTTGCGATAGCACCCACGTTATTTACCAACTAACATGCCTGCACTGTGAAGCGTTCTATGTGGGAATGACCAGCACCAAACTGTCCATTCGCATGAACGGTCACAGGCAGACAGTGTTTGTTGGTAATGAGGATCACCCTGTGGCTAAACATGCCTTGGTGCACGGCCAGCACATCTTGGCGCAGTGTTACACCGTTCGAGTTATCTGGATACTTCCCACCGAAACCGACCTTTCAGAACTCCAAAGATGGGAACTCGCCCTTCAGCGTATTCTCTCTTCCCGCTGTTCACCCGGTCTCGACCTCAGTTAATTTCAAATTTCCACCTACCATTGATCTCTGATCTCCGGACAGAGCCTCGGACTCGACTTTTCTTTAACTGAAAAAACTCTGCACTGAACAAAGACAGGTTAACAGCGCTGTTTAAAGTCAATATGAGAATTATTAACTAAAATCTCAAATGTGAGGTACAGGTTGCTACTACAGTACTAAAAGATTGATCTACTTTGCCCGTGATGGAAGATTAGTGCTGAAATGCGACTCACTGTGGTATAATGTCGTCCACTACCGGTTGTCGAAGGAAGTGTCAAAATTAAGTCTTCTTAGCGTCGAATTAATTTGAACAGAGTGCCACCAGTCTTTGCTAGTAACTGTACAAAAAAGTATTCTTCATCCGAGGCGACTTAATATTTTTCTCAAAGAGTGTGACCTCTAAGAAAAACAGCTACACGTTACCGGCTTTATTCTCTGTTCGACGCACACACTCAGAGACTCCTCTACAACTATCGTTTTAACCGTGCTAGCTGGCCACTTTTCGTGCCTTTTCCATCTTTTCCCTTCGTGTCATCATTTCCTGGTGATGGGAATGCCTCCCCCTAATCTGTATATTTACAAAACACCTAAGCTGGAACCTCTACAGAATTTAGGAATTTACGTTTCACAAAGTAAGTTTTACACAGGAAAACATATTGTGCAGAATTTACCGTAATTAATTACAATTTTTCATTAGGCTAAAACACGTGTTCAAAGATATTGAAATTAAAAACACACACGCACACACACACACACACACACACACACACACACACACACACATGATGATGGCGGCATCCTTTTGGGTAAAATATTCCGGACGTAAAATAGTCGCCCATTCAGATCTCTGGGTGGGGACTACTCAGGAGGATGTTGTCATCATAAAAGACAACACTGGCATTTTACGGATTGGAGTGTGGAATGTTAGATCCCTCAATCAAGTAGGGAAGTTACAAAATTTGAAAAGAAAAATGGATGTGGTCAGATAAGTAGAGGAAAAATCAGTTGGGGGTATTACAGGAGTAGGTCTGATAATGTATGAGAAGATAGGAATGCGGGTAAACTACTATGAGCAGCACAGTGATCGCATTGTCGTCGTCAAGCTAGATACTAAGCCAACAACAAACACAGTAGTACAGGTTATATGCCGACTAGCTCTGCCGATGATGAGGAGATTGAAGAAATGTGTGAAGAGGTAACGAAAATTATTCAGACAATTAAGGGAACAGAAAACTTAATTGTAATGGGGACTGGAATTTGGTTGTAGGAAAAGGAAGGGAAGGAAAATAGTAAAGCAAAGAAGCTTTCTACAGTTCTACAGTATGTCTGCCTAAGTGTACTTGTGTCTGTGTAAATGTGTGGGTGTGTGTGTATTTGTTTACCCTCCTTTTTTCCCCCCCAAGGTAAGTCTTTCCTGTCCCGGGATTGGAATGACTCCTTATCCACTCCCTTAAAACCCCATCATTTCCTTTTCCCTCTCCTTCCCTTCTGCCTGACGAAGCAGCTAGGCTGCGAAAGCTTGCGTTTGTGTGTGTGTGTGTGTGTGTGTGTGTGTGTGTGTGTGTGTGTGTGTGTGTGTGTGTTTATTTGTTGCTATCACTGCCTGTGCCCCTTCGCCTGGTAAGTGTACTTCATCTATTTTTTACGTATATTATACTATATATATTTTGAAGCAGTGTCTTCCAGGGTGGTAGCAGCTAGTGGATTTCCTGACAGATTACCTGTAGAGTAAAGAAAAATCAAAAAAGGAATATCTGGCTACCAGAAGTCCCTAATAAATATATTTGACGATCTTATGTCACTTCATAGGGGTGTAGTGCAACTCATTACACTACACACTTCAGACTGCTTTAATTTATTGAGGTCGTGTATTTTCCCTAACTTTCTGCAGTTTCTTCAATCCCAACTTAAAGTATATAAACAATAAGATATGCTCAGTCTATATCTGCCCCTGGATATAGCTTAAAGTTTAAAAGCTGGCTCTGAATTCTGTCTTAACATAAACTCAATTTGATCTTTTGCTGTCTTTTGCTCATATACCACCTTCTTTCATGGTTATTAAACCAAGTGTTTGTGATGGTTAAATTATGCTTTGTGCACAATTCTACCACATGGCTTCCTCTTTCACCTCCAATTTCACCTCGTATTGTCCCATTTTAAGTTAGTAGCGCTAAAGCTAGGCTGTTTGCGATGGCCTTTTGACAACTGAAAATTTTGTTTCAAAAATGCCTTAATTGTTCATCTGAGATGAAAATTGGGTAAGTGTATTTGTAGAGGAGAAAATTGCCTACAACTTTGCTCTCTTATGTTTTATCCATATCTCACGCCATTCCAAAGATATTTACAAAAATAATAGTGTTTTGACACTGTGTGTGTGTGTGTGTGTGTGTGTGTGTGTGTGACATGTTGTCACTTTTCAGGCTGCACTCTCCAATTGTTTGATTTCAAATTTTACAGACTTAGTTGTTGGCTGCCAGCGATCAGAACCTCTCTCTGACATCATAAGCAGCCGCCGCTAGAGGCCGGCATTGGCATTGTGCCCTATCTCGGCAACTATGCATCAGATCAGAAAAAAAGTAAAAGTTGCTTATAATTTAGTACTGAGTAACTGTTGTTTGAAGTATATTTATTCTCCTTACCCCACCCCACACCCCCTCCCAATATTTTGACTCTGAAATTTGGTACACACATCTAAAGATATAAGTTTTCATATGGTTCTAATGTCATATTCTTTTTCTGTAAGCCATTTAATGGAGATTTGAGGAATTGTTTGAGGTTGATATTTCATCAAGGGTTACTATATCACAGGAAAATAATTTTTTATTAACAAATACAAAATTTACACAAAAAATCTTGAATCGTAATTCGTGATGTTTGTGATTTGTTTTGTTATTTTCGAAACCCCCCCCCCCCTCCACACACACACACACACACACACACACACACAAAAGTGTGCCTTGGTGTGTTTTCGTGTGTGTGTGTGTGTGTGTGTGTGTGTGTGTGTGTGTGTGTGTGTGTGTGTGTGTGTGTGTTCATTTACCTTTCCTTTTTTCCCCTAAGGTAAGTCCTTCCACTGCCTGTAAAATTTCCTATGGCTACAATTTGTAGTGTACAAATTATAAATTGTAACATCATACAGAATGCCGTAGTTTTATTCCATAAACAGCGGAAAAGTAGTAAGTGAGAAACTGTGTTCCTTTCATCATTTTGCTATGGCTGTCAGCGAGAAAAAGTTTAATATAGTTCTGAAATTACGTTTAAAGTTTCTTGCAAGTCGCTAAGTACTCTCATTCTCATATAGTGTATTTATAAAGTCTCGCTGCATTATGTTGCAGTTTTTTGCAATTCCTGTTGTTTATGATGTCATATCTTCTGAACCGTGTGCCGTATGTAATTCTTAACACTGCAGCAATTGTTACCTCACGGTAAGGAATGTGTGTACGAAATTTGGTTGAAATCGGTCCTGTGGTTTAGGAGAAAATGAGCAGCATTGTCGCAAAATGCAGCAGTTTTTCACATATCTCATTGTTTATGACATCATATCTCGTGAACTCATCCTTGGCAGCGCTAGTCGGCTTACAAAGCTGTACTGCTGTGGTCAGATCTCATCCTTGGCAGGGCTAGTCGGCTTACAAAGCTGTACTGCTGTGGTCAGAGTTTGCTTCATGCATAGCTTTGCTAAAATAATGCGTTCAAAATGCTGATCATAGTAGTTTACCTGCATCCCTGATTTCTTATTCATTTTGAGACCTAGTCTCGAAATGGCCCCAACTTATTTCATATTTAGTCCTGTTCATCCCACCACCGGACTTCACTTATCCCCACTATATCTGAATTCGACCTACGTATTTACCTTTCCAAATTTTCTGAATTAACTACCCAATTAAGAGAGGTAACATTCCTCACTCTGATCCATGGAAGACCCATTTTTATGCCAACATCCTCCTGAGTAGTTTCCACCCAGAGATCCAAATGGGGGACTAATTTTCCTCCGGAATATGTTACCCGTGAGGACACCGTCGTTATACATTCGTACAGTAGAGCTGCGTGTCCTCAGGAAAAGTAACAGCTGTAGTTTCCCCCTCGCTCTCAGCCGTTCGCAGTAACTGTGTGGCAAAGCCACATTAGCTGATGTTACGAGGCCAGCTCAGTCAATCGTCCAGACTGTTGCCCCTGTAACTACTGAAAAGGCTGCTCCCCCTCTTCAGGGGCCCCCTACTTAGCTTGCATTTATAGCGAATCTTTAATTCAGCGCAAAGCTCCTAGTGATTGGAAAAAAGCGCAGGTGACTCCCGTGTATAAGAAAGGAAAGAGAACTGACCCATACAATTACAGGCCAATATCGTTGACATCGGTTTCATGTAGAATTTTGGAGCATATTCTCAGTTCGAATATAGTAAATTTCCTTGAAACGGAAAAGCTTTCCATGAATCAGCACGGGTTTAGGAAACATCGTTCATGTGAAACTCAGCGTGCCCTTTTCTCACATGACATCTTGCGAGCCATGGACGAAGGGCAACAGGCGGATTGTGTTTTTCTCGACTTCAAAAAGGCGTTCGACACTGTGCCACACTGCAGACTGCTAACGAAGATACGAGCTTATGGAATAGGTTCACAGATTTGTGACTGGCTGGAAGACTTCCTAAGTAATAGAACGCAGTACGTTGTTCTCGACGGCGTGTGTTCATCAGAGACGACTGTATCGTCAGGCGTGCCCCAGGGGAGTGTGATAGGTCCGCTATTATTTTCTATCTATATAAATGATCTGATGGACAGAGTAAGTTGTAATTTGCGGCTGTTTGCTGATGATGCTGTGGTGTATGGGAGTGTGTCGTCTGTAACTGACTGTAATAGCATACAGGTTGACTTAGACAAAATTTCTAGTTGGTGCGAAGAATGGCAGCTAGCTCTCAATGTAGAAAAATGTAAGGTGATGCGCATGAGTAGAAAAAACAATCCTATAATGTTCGAATACAGCATCAGTAGTGAGCTTCTTGATGCGGTCGCGTCGTTCAAATATCTAGGCGTAACATTGCAGAGCGATATGAAATGGAACGAGCATGTAAGGACAGTTGTGAGTAAGGCGGACAGCCGACTTCGGTTTATTGGGAGAATTTTGGGAAGATGTACTTCACCTGTAAAGGAGACCGCGTATAAAACTCAATTGGGGATCGCTGGAAGAAAGACGACATTCTTTTCGTGAATTTCTGTTAAGTAAATTTAGATGGCCGGAATTTGAAGCTGAGTGTAGTACGATCTTGCTGCCGCCTACTTACATTTCGCGTAAAGATCACAAAGACAAGATAAGAGAAATTAGGGCTCGTACGGAGGCATATAGGCATTCTTTTTTTCCTCTTTCAATTTGGGAGTGGAATAGGAAAGGAAATGCCTAGTAGTGGTACAGTGTACCCTCCGCCACGCACCTTACGGTGAATTGCGGAGTATGTATGTAGATGTAGATGTAGAACCACACATTTGTCTGGCCTCTCCACAAGTACTCCTTCGCCGTTTGTCGCACTTGCATTACAGCCGACTGTATCGTTGAGACGAGCGAGCCACTGCATCTCGGCCGTGTCTATTGTTCGTGGAGGGGGAGGGGATTCAGTGGCACGTGCAGTTTATCAGCAAGCTTGTATTGCCATTCCAGCTCATATATTAGTTTTTATTAGTTGACAATGTGTAGCATTTTCCATTTCAACAGTTCACTTAGAGGCTTAGTCCATTTATTATTGTGTCTCACTGTTCCGTAATTTTTCAGGGTAGCTTGCTGGCAGCCAAAACTTGTCACACAGCAAGCTGTGTATTGGGAGTAACTTTAGTCCAAGTCTCAGAGATGACTTTGAGCACCTTTCCACAGTGAGCTTCTCCGAAGGTAAGTGGAGCGGTGTTATTTAATTTGCAATTTAGGCTGACCCGAGTATCAAACACCTTCACCCAATTAATGTCCCTCTCCCAACTCTACTGCCACTTTCCTTTATTTACTATTTATATTTATTCATTCTATTTTGTTACTGTCTCTCCTAATTCTCCCCCTCCTTGACTGACTTCCAAACTGCATCTCACATTCTTGTACCTGCACACTTTGTCAGAATATTCTATCCCCATCCTTGTCTCACATTGTTCCCCTCCCCAATCCTCCCTTCCCCTCCCCCCTTCTTCCTTTCCCTCCCCTGTCCTCTCCTTCCTACTACACCATTCATATATAATTTAACATTTATGTTTCTACTACTGATAACATTACGTCATGCAGACTTTTCATAAAATCAAAATAATTCACAATTCTAATTGATGAAACGAAAATTATAGAGGGAAACTTTCCCGGTGGGATAAACAAAAATAAAAATAGAAAAGAGATGACTTATCAAAAGGACCGGCTCGTCGAGAGAAACAAATAAAATCACACACAAACACACATACAAGCTTTCGCCACCACTGGCAGCTTCTTCAGGAAAAAGAGGAAAAAAGGGGAGGAAAAGGGAAGGATATGGGTTTTAAGGAAGTGGAAAAGGAGTCATTCCAATCCCAGGAGTGGAAGGACTTACCTTAGGGGGGAAAAGGAAGATAAACAAATACGCACACACTCAGACATATCAAAACGCAAACACACCTAGACAGACAACTTCCTTAAAACCCATATCCTTCCCTTTTCCTCCCCTTTTTTCCTCTTTTTCCTGAAGAAGCTGCCAGTGGTGGCGAAAGCTTGTATGTGTGTTTGTGTGTGATTTTATTTGTTTCTCTCGACGAGCCGGTCCTTTTGGTAAGTCATCTCTTTTCTATTTTTATTTTTAATTCACAATTCTCTTTCATAATTTTACTCCACTGCTCAATGAGTGAAATATAATATTTTATTTTATGTTATTTATTATTTTCCCACCATAAAAATGCTATAATGATGAAAACTAAACTTTTCTTCTGAAGCAGAAGCTGTTTGTATGCTTTCAGATACAGTAAAACTTCCCTTAACCGACACTTCCCAATAGCTGACTCCTCTCAATAGCGGACATTTTAAAATTCCCCTGCAAAACAACATTGGCCCTTAAGCTAAAATTATTCCGAATAGCGGACATTCTCAATAACGGACACGGTCACCGTAATATGTCCCCCGACAACAATCAAAACTTCCAAATAACGGATAGTGTGGAAGAATCTGTACACTCTTGTGTGTCAAAAGTCCGAGTGTCGTCAATTCTAACGTGTGTTGATTGAAGATTTAGCATGTTTCTTGTTCGAATTCCGTGATTTCGTGTCATTGCCATATGTTGGAACTTCTTGGAAGTACAGTACGTACAGTATTGGTTTGTGCAGTGCAGAAACAGACACTGAGAGTGCGGCGCCAAACACTTTCCGCCTGTTGTCGGTACATCAGACGAGGCCAAGCGTTCGATAGTTAACGCGCTGTTGTGTTGCAGCGTGGGCTTAGGTAGGACAGGGGAGAGGCGATAGGTGTATCGAATGTTTTCATTCAGTGGCTGCCACAGCCTGGTTTAAAAGTAAAAGAACTTTGTCGAATGCGTCTCGAGTGTTTTCTAGTCGTTTGTCTGTGTGTTTTCGATTTGAAGTTTCGTGCTCGTGCTACAGGCTTTAAAATGCGCAGAGATAAAAGTGGCCAAATACCGAAAACGAATCATTCGAGTGCTGGTAAAAAAAAGAAAAAAACACTGACTACGGGCGCGAAATGAAAAAAGAATGTGATGTCGTTGTAACAAAAGCTTCGCACTTTGCAGAAAATTGATGCCTGTGAGCCACCCGCGAAAGTTGTTACGGATTTGAACGTCGGTATGAGTGCGATTACTGATTGAAAAACAAACTGATCAGAAATTTAAACATTTAGTTCCACTCGAGCGTCAAGCAGCGCAATGAAATCTCGAAAAAGAATGAGAAAAGGTTCACATCCTCAGTCAGAAGAGGCTTTATTTTTGTGACACGAACAAATAAGAGCCAAAGGCGTGCTAGTTAAGTTCCTCTACTTCCTCAAAAAGCTGTGACTTTTTATGAACTCATTGAAGGCAAGGCGTAAGAATTCCACGGACAGTACGGCTGGCTGGATCGGTTCAAGATGCGGCATGGCGTTCGCACATTTTACTTAGCGGTATTGACGCAAATTGGTGTATTTCACGCACGAAAACAGGAGACTTTGGTTTTATCCGAGAATTTCGTTATTCGAAGCGGTCGCCATACCGATCGTTTCAGATAAACGGTAGTTTACTATTATGTATTTTATCCTTTTCTTAAAAGCAGACAGTTCCATTTTCCCCATCGGTGTCCGTAATTCAGAAGTTTTACTGTATTTCTGTTTTCAAAGCATCTACTTCCACTCTCTGGCGACTTAAAAACTTGCCGTATCCTGATTTGACCTTTTCTTTTTAATGATGACAATGGGCCATTCCACCACCAGTTTTGTTAACTTCTGGGGGCTCGGCATTCACTCGCCGAGTGTGGGCCCGGCAACCCGGCCGGGGCGGTGAGCGCCGCCGGTCCTCCGGGCACGCTTTGGCGACTGCCGCACGTCTCGGGGAACGGAGATCTCGGCTCGACCGATCTCCGTCGAGGAAGGCCTACCTAGGAAGACTTCTAGATCCCCAGCTGCTCTCCGTACGAGACGGATTCTCGAACTAATCGTTTCGCGCCTCCCGGCGGGTGGACGTACCGCTGGGAGGCGTCGACAGTCTATCCGGAAAGGGGGTCTAGTAGCGAGTCCTCCAGACGCGGAGATAACGAAAAGAGGATTGTACGGGGCAACAGAGCACACATTGCTAATCGAAATATATTTATTGTAATTACAAAAATAAAGGGTACTTTTGAAAAGGTGTTTCCTTTCTACTTGCAGAAGCAGTTAGAGGACATAGCAGGCAATTTTAAATCTGTAAAGCATCTGCAAAATAGTATGCCGTCTGTATCTAGACGGCTAGCTCCTGACAGTCGGCAAACCTTACAGAGTGCTTTAGGAAATAAGTAATTGAAACTGAACTCAAATCATAGTAAAGGCATTGTCACCTGCTGAGACCTTGTCGATGTCCGTAAAGAGGAACTAAAGGAAGACTGGGATTACAAAAGCCTTGTGGATGTTCAAAATACTATGAAAATGGTGGGTGGGGAGTCAATGAGATTAAAGAGTCCAGTTTTTCTGAACCATCTGAAGCCAGGCTTCCTCTGTTTCACCGTTCGAACCTACAGTAAGTGATAAAAAGTATCGAGACAACTGGCTGAAAATGATTTAGGAGTACGTGGTGCCCTCTGTCAGTAATGCTGGAATTCAGTATTGTGTCGGCCCACCCTTAGCCTCCACTCTCGCAGGCATAAGTTGGATCAGGTGCTGGAAGCTTTCTGGGGGAATGGCAGCCCATTCTTCACGAAGTGCTACTGTGAGGAAAGGTATCGGTGTAGGTTTGTAAGGCCCGGCACGAAGTCGGCGTTCCGACGTATCGGAGGTGTTCGTGTTCTCTAGGATTCGGCTCGGGACTATGTCCGGGCCATTCCATTACAGGGATGTTATTGTCATATAACCACTGCACTGTAGGCCGTGCATTATGAACGTTTGGTTGATTGTGTTAAAAGATTCGATCCCATCCCCGAGTTGCTCTCAAACGGTGGGAAACCGGAAGGTGCTTAAAACATGCTGTGCTACGAGAGTGCCGTGCGAAACAACGAGGGCTATAAGCCCCCTTCGTGGGAAACACGACCGCACCGTAACACCGGCGCCTTCGAATTTTACTGTTGGCAAAGGTATTAAACGTAAGGAGAGGCATCGAATTAAAATTTGCGCTGTGGCAGGGATTTGAACCCGGGACCTCTTACTTACTAGATAGGCGCTTTAGACCACTCGTCTAACACCGTTGCAGCCGAAGCGACTACACGGACTGTCTTAAAGCACTTCTCCCTCCACACCACATACTTTAATTCTGCCTCGTGTTCCCTGTGAAATGCGTATCAAATTGCCAGGGCTCTCCTGTATTGGAATAGCACCCTAGCAAAGAACGCAAATGGAAACAATCCCATCTCATTCCTCAGGTCGAGTTCCCGGTTTCGAATCCTGGCCACAGTGCATATTTTAATTTGGTGCCTCTCCTTATGTTTAATACCTTTGGTATAATGAGACAATGTCTCGAGGAAATGTATTATTGTCGATATTTAGTGTCGGCACTACACGTGCTGGCAGATGACATTTACCAGGCATTCCCCATACCCGCACCAAGCCATCAGATCGCCACATTGTGTACTGTTATGTGTCCCTCCACACAATGTATTTCCACTGTTCAACGGTCCCAAGCTTACACTTCTTATTGCAGGCAAGGCATTGTGTGGCATCGACCTGCGTGATATGACATACGGGCAGTCACTTGTCCTGGAAATCAGAGTTTTCTCACCTCCCACCTGTCTTATTACTTGGAGAGTTTACTAATACAGTTCAGAATTCCTGTGTGATCATTTGGATAGACACCTTCCTATTACACTGTACAACACTATTCAACTGTCGGCAGTCTCTGCCGGGCGACAGATGAGGTCGGCCTGTACACTTTCCTACTGTACCTGTCCCTTCACGTTGCCACTTCACTATCACATCAGAAACACTGGTCCTAGGCACATTTAGGTGTGTGGAAATATTGCGTACAAACTTCCGACACGGCTGACACCCGATCGCCTGACCGCGTTCTCGAGACCTCGAGTTCTGCGGAGCACCTCGATATGCCGTCTCACGATGTCCGACTACTGAAGTTGCCGATACGGAGTACGTGGCAGTAGGTGGCGACACGATGCACCTAATATGAAAAATGTACGTTTTTGGGGGTGTCCGGACACTTCCGATCGAGTAGTGCGTGCCCCGAACCCGGTGCACCGCTTTAAGTGTCGGCACTTCGGGCACACCGCGTGGGGATGCGAGGAGAAGCACTTACGGCAGAGGAGTCTGTATAACACCAGCTGCCTGCAAAGTGCGTCAATTGTTCTGGTGATGACCCTGTCTGGAGTAGCGACTGTAGGGTTCACCACGAGGAAAATAAAGTACAGGAGAGTGAAACGACTACTGGCATTTGAAACACTGCTACATTTGAAGTTGAGCAATACTGACTTTCTCTTTTCTTCATTGCAGTGATTCAGGCACATTGCAGCGATTCAGTGTTTGAAACTCTGAAGAAAAGTACACACATCTTCTACGGTATTTTTTGATTTGTATTTTTACAAGAATAGATGTTTTGGCGCAAGTAGGCTTATTTATCTTTTGAGTCAGCAAAGCGTACATAACACAGCCTACATTTGGTGGCAAACCTTCGTCGTGACAGCTGATAGCACCATTTTACAAAACTTTGCAGTCGTCGACTGGATGTTTCCTATAACATGAGGACGGGGAAGCCGAGCAGCACGAGACGTCTGAAGCAGTGTGTGTCGTGTGCGCTCTCATGTCGTCCTATCGAAATGTGGCTGTCTGAAAACTCTGGAGGTACAGGAGGCTGAGTGGAACCCGATACTGCCTCCGCGCGTAGTAGTGGTGGCGGGACCGGTACGGAGTGGCACGAGGTGGCAGTTTTGAATAATGTCTCACCACAGTGTCTCCAGACTTGAAACCGAATATCACAGCGGTGCGATCAGAGTTTGGATTCGTCGGTAAAAACAGTGTTTTTCCGATCCGGACCCTACTGCACCACTGTGATATTGAGATTATGATCTGCTGCACCCAATGTTACAGTTTGGGGTGATACCGGAGTCAATTGCTCATCCCCCGCCGGCCGCAGTGGCCGAGTGTTCTGGGCCGTGCCACTCACGTTCTGCGCGGTGAGGGGGTTCGATTCCGCACTCGGGCACGGATATTTGTGCCGTCTTTAGTATTGGCTACATCGTAAGTAGTTTGTAAGTTTAGGGACTAATGACCCCGTAGTTAAGTCCCGTAAGCTCTACGAACATTTGAACATTTTGCTGATCCCCCTCCAGTAGGCACTACCCGTACAGTAACCTGCCAGCGTTACACCCCTAATGTATCGAAGCCCGTCACTGTCCCTTACTTTCGAAGCTCGCCTACCGTCGCGGTGCGACAGACGGCGCGATACCGAGCACGGCACACAGTGTCGGGGACGTTCTCGTCACCCGTCGAACGGAATTTCTCCCACTCTCTCACGTATCAAAATGTCCGATTGACGATTGCGGAACGACTGTCCCGGGATACTCCGGCCGCCGCTGTGCCGGATTCGGTGGGAGTGGCACAGACTGCTGCGCCCCGACGACACGGCCAGAACGCCTCTGATAGAGTGCCGCCTGTGCGGCAGTGGCGGCAGTGCTCGGTACTGGCTCCTTCGTCTCCCTCGTGTCGCGTGTGGTTGTATTTTCAGTTGGGTGATGTTTGCACGGCGTGTTGTCTCCCAGATAAATTTGGCTCAGATATCTCCAGTTATTCTCAGTATTGTGTTTCGGATGGCCAGCAGCAAATTTTTTATAGCTCCTTAGTCTCCCAAATTATGTAATTTGCTCAATAAATATATTTATTCAAGATCTAATTACTTAAAAATAATACATTAGTGTCCTTTGTGTTGTTATGCATGAATTACTAACAAATGTGGAGAAAATTGTGAAATGTTTATATAGTAATAACAAAGTCTATTTTCATAAAAAGGAAATATAATAATAATAATAATAATAATAATAATAATAATAATAATAATACACTTTACTATCTACAAAGAAAAATAGTGATGTCTACTGGATTGCCGCATCTTTGTGACATTGGTAAAATGCCATTTTGTGCTTGCCATCTTGACACGCTACTGCCTTCAGGTTAAAAACAGACACTTATTAGTTCATCTGGCGACACCTTGCAGTACAGGTGCAGACAGAAGTTGCAATGACCGTGCTGCTACAATCGAACTATTCTCCCAAAACACGACACCTGCATTATTGTGTGGTTTAGTTCATATATATATATACCACATCCCACCAAATTAACGTGTTCGTACTGTCTACTTTAATAGTTTATGATTACGTAAAAGCTTTGGCCTGTAAACTAGCACCTAGAATTCGGGCTAGGACTTAGTTCCACAGCAAGGAGGGAACACACTAGGTGAGAATACTTTGAATAAAAACCACAAGATAGTTAACTTTTTAAGAATAGCTTGTATTATGCTCAATAGGCTAAGGTTACATAGGATCTATCTTAACAATGTATGTATATTCTCCACGTCACAGCACTCTCTTCTGATGCTCATTTATGCTTTGCTATGTTGCGCGGCGCTCTCTTCTTCGGCCACTACGGCTGTCTTTGGACCGCCTCACCAGCTCGCTCCCGCACACCTGCGCACACTTTAAAATCCCTATATATATCTATATCTATAAATGTGAATGTCTGTTCGGTGTACGATTATCACGTCTGAACCACAAGACGTAAAGAGCTAAAAATTTGTACAGTTACTAATGTCTACCCGGGGAAGGCTTTAGGCACGATTTTGTGGCCATCGGATAGCTATTTATCTATATATAATAATGTGAATGTCTGTTCAGTGTACGATTATCACATCCGAATGACAAGACGCAGAGACTTAAATATTTGTACAGTTACTAATTTATACCTGAGTAAGGTTTTAGGCATGGTTTTATAGCACGCCGGCCGCGGTGGCCGTGGGGACTGAGGCGCTTCAGTCACAGTCTGCACGGCCACTACGGTCGGGGGTTCAAATCCCCTCTCGGGCATGGATATTTGTGCCGTCCTTAGTTGTAGTTAGTTCATAAGTTTAGGGACAGATGACCCCGTAGTTAAGTCCAATAAGCTCTACAAACATTTGAACATTTTTTTTTATAGCAATCTGATAGATATTTAGTAATTTATAACACAAAATGCGGAACAATAGTTACTTTTTGAAAATTATTTTACTCTTTGAAAATGGTTTTATTGGTTGCATTGTTACTTGAGGGTTGATAATGATAAAAAAGTGGAGTATATTGGGATGGAAAGTTATCGGTGTATATAAAATTCTACGTGTGTGTGTGTGTGTGTGTGTGTGTGTGTGTGTGTGTGTGTGTGTGTGTGTGTGTTAATATTTCGCTCTGCGGCGAAAACTACAGAACGCAAACTAATGGTCTGTGTGTAATTGTTGTCCGAAGTCTCCTGTTGTACACCATAGCAGTCCCATGCCGATAGCTATAAAGGGGTGGAAGATATGGTGGTTGAAAGTCATCAAATTATAAAAAAATTCGGACTGAAGGCCAGCGATGACATTTGCGACTCTATAGCGACGAGGTTACTTACAGCGAAATGTGATGCCACAGATCATATCTTTGGTCTATGCGTGCTACAATGTCTTCAGCTCTTTCTCTGTAAGAATAAGCATACGAATAAGGAAATATAAGAATAAATAAATAAAGCAGTGAAAAAAAAATTCTTTAAATACATCTCTTTAAAAAAATCGATTTGACGTTTCGCACATTACATCAAGTGATCAGTCTGTGATATTATTACAATAATTATTGTTGAATTTCATGATTGGATTCTTTGAAACAAGTGAATTTTTACATGTGATTTGATCTCATAGCACACTACTAAAAGATAGCTTATCTATCGTAATCAACCAACACACGAGCAGAGCCGCAGGCTTAAACTACTCTACTTATCTATATATGGTGATTCCCCACGTCTCGTGGTGGGACTACACCGTAGTGTACAGCTAAATTAACTGTTACACTACAACCTACAGTGCAGCACCTAGCCAAAGGGTCCCCTGAAGTGGACCTGTGCATTACGATTTCAATAAGGACTGCAGTTGTAAAGCAATATGACCAGTAACAGCTGTCCACTACAGTGGATGCTATGTGCTACAGGGTTAATAAGTTCGAAGAACTAGTTAGTCAGTTAAATTGATATAACCCATGTATATCACTCCCATAGGATCACAAATACAAGATCACAGTATTCCGTGTCAGAGTTGGCTCTTCATTCGGCCTCCCTCGAATACGGGAGAACGGCGTCCCCCAGGGCTCAGTGTTGAGCGTTACACTCTTTCTAATCGCCATCAGTGGGTCAGTGAGCTCTGTCGGGTCGCCGGTAACCCCGGCACTGTATGTCGACGACTTTTGCGTATAGTACAGCTCCTACTCAGTAGCCTCTGCTGAACGTCGGCTCCAGAGCGCCGTTCGGCGGGCTTCGACGTGGGCTACGTTCCACGGTTTCCAGTTTTCCTCGTCAAAAGTGAGGGTGATGCATTTTTGTCGTCGTACTACAGTGCACCCTGATCCAGAACTGTTCTCAGGTACTCGGCACCTGGAAGTTGTAGCCCAGCACCATTTTCTGGGTCTTCTCTTCGACAAAAAATTGACTCGGGTGCCCCAAATTCGTCACCTACAGATTAGTTGTATGAGGAAACTTATTGCCCTATGTTTCCTTGCTCATTCATCTTGGGGTTTAGACCGAACAACTCTACTTCGTATCTATTGGGCTCTAATCTTGTCCCGATTGGACTATGGGAGTCAAGTTTGTCTCGGCAGCTCCTTCTGCCCTGAAATTATTAGATCCGGCACACCATTATGGTGTACGCTTGGCTACAGGTGCGTTCCCGACTAGCCCTGTCGACAGTCTCCTTGTTGAGGCAGGAATCTGCCCTCTTCAGGTCAGGCGGCATCAGCTTCTGGCGTCTTATGCCGTCGCCGTCCGGCAGTATCCTGCTCGTCACACTTACCGGGTTCTTTTTGCATATGAAGGGCTTTGACTCCCTGATACCCGGCCGCAGGCGGGATTGCCTGTCGGACTGCGGCTTGCCTCTCTTTGCCGAGATTTCCATTTCCCTTCCCTAGATTGCGCCCCCCATTTCACTGCACGCACATCCCAAGGATGGTACAGCGACCACTAATTGGGGCGGATCTCTTCCAGGGCCTAAAAGCTTTAATTCCCCCACCCCCCGAGGTCTTTCGGCGTTTGGTGCACCGAGTACTAGAAGAGTTTCAGGGAGCTCGAAAACTGTGGGCCACTCCAGATATGCGTTTACATCTCCCGTTGGGGCGGAATGCCATTCTCTGCCAGAGGCACGCAGTGTGTTCACGGCAGAGCTGATGGCGATTATAGAGCGCTCTGTTGTATTAAACAGACTGCCGTGGAATATGGTTTAATCTGTGTTGACTCCACGAGCAGTCTGCAGGCCATCGATTGACGTTTTCCCTCCCATCCTTTGGTTATTTCCTGTGGATATCTCCTCGCTGACCTCCATCGTGCTGCCTGCTCCGTTACCTTTCTCTGGGTGCCAAGCCGTGTCGGTATTACAGGGAACGAAGAGGCCGACCGGTTGGCTCGATCGGCAATTACTCGCTGCCCACCTCCCTTTCTAATTCCGGGTGCGGATCTGCGGGTGCAAATCAGATCTTTGCTTCACTCCTCATGGGATAGCAGTTGGAAAGCTACTGCCCCTTCCAATAAACTCCGCACCATCAAAGATACGACTGCAGCTCGGAGTTCAGCTTTACGCCCTTCCCAGAGAGAATCGACTGTCCTCTGTTGCCTCCGTATTGGACATTGCAGGCTGACCCACAGATATCTTTTACGCAATGACAATCCACCGCATTGTGATTGTGGAGCCGTACAATCCGTGGCTCATATTCTGGTCGAATGTCCTCTGCATTTGACACTTCGTGGCTACTGTGGCCTACCGCCTTCATTGCCTCTAGTTTTGCCGGATGACTGATCGTGTCCTTCCCTTCCTCTGTGAAGGTAGGTTTTATTCTCAGCTCTAGGACTCGCTCGGTCGGGGTGAGTGGGTTTGTGACGCTTTGCTGTTTGCAGGGTTTAGAGCCTTCTCCCACCCCCCCCCCAGTCCCCCACTCTTTTATATTTTAACGTCGTTTTATTTCTCCCTACTCTGAAGCCACTATCTGTAGACCACTTTGCCATTAGTAACTTGTGGTTTAGAAGGTTGTGGTCGCTTCCGGAGCAGCTTCCGCTGCCCTAAGGTGGTTTTAGTCTTGTCAGTGAGATGATTTTAATTCCTTCCTTTTTTCCCCTAGTGGATTGGTCTTTTAGCTTTCCCACATTTTTTGTTGGGTTCTGTGGCATGTACAATTCGGAGTTAAAGGGACTGATGACCTCGTTTGGTCCCTCATTTCCATCCACACACACACACACACACACACACACACACACACGCACACGCGCGCGCGATGACAGTGCATGCAGATACATTTGAGGAATCAAATAAACAATGTCCAGAGACATATTTTGTCTCAGTTTCTATTAAAGATATTAATAAGAGAACATTATAAGGGAACATAAGGCAGATTTGAGTTTATGTGGTGCAGGGGGGGGCGTACCTTAAGACCGTCCCTGCAGTTGCTGTATCCAGTAAGTCTCGGTGGACTAGTGGTTATGGCGTCTGCCTAGTAAGCAGCAGGTCCTGGGTTCAAATCTCAGTTGTGACGTAATTTTAATTTGATGCCTCTACTTCAGTTTAATATCTTTAATTTGAGGAATCGTCATTGTATGCTCCTCGCACGGATGAAGAGGGGAGGAAAGCCTATTACGCTATTGACAAACGAAGTGGCTTACAGAACATCAGTACTTGAATATTGCTCGTCAGTGTGGGATCTGTAGTGGATAGGGTTGAAAGAACGGATAGAGAAAATTTAAAGGAGAGCAGCGTACTCTGATACAGGTCTCTCGTCAGTGCTAAAGCATCACAGAGACGATGGACAAAATTCAGCAACAGACACTGTAATACGCGCGTTCTGTACCCCGGTACACATTTCTTTTGAAGTTCCGAGAGTATAGTTCCTCGAGCAGCTGACCAATATATTGCTTCTTCGTACCTATATGTGTCACGAAAAGATTCTCGGCATAAATCTGAGACAGTTGTCCCCACACGAGGCATATTGACAGCTGTTTTCCTCAGGATTGGTAGGCGATGCAGTAGGAGGAGGAAGTGGCAAAGTACTCCCCACCACGCACTGTGATGTGGCTTGCGAAACGTGGGTGTAGATGTAGAACTGGTAGCGTGGTAAGTACATTCTGCCGTGCACCTCCTGATTGAATGCACAGTATAGACGTAGACTGTTTTTCTTTGTTGTTCCTTTATGTACAGAGCTTGGCTTTCATTGATTCCTGTTTAAAACTACAGTGCATCCTCCTCTCTGCCCCTTTTTTGCACTCAGTTAAACGAATTGCTTCTGCAGAGAAATGTCATTTTGTTTGTTACAGTGCAATATTAAAATTTGTAGTATATGTTGCCTTCAAACATTGGCTGTTTTTGTAAACATTTGGTTGAACTGCTGGGTTATGTAACTCCTTATCTTCCGGTAGCTTTAGTGCGGTATTTTAGTTAACTGATAGGCCTAGTCTGATGCCCTCTTATATCGTGACTCACAGATCGGGTTCAAGGACGAGCTGCTATCTGCAGTGTGTAGTCTGGTTGCTCGATTCAGCAGTCGTGTAGTACCGCTTTGCACAGTTCAGTGACTGGAGTGAAGTGTAGGAAGTGGCCCGAACTATTGACTCAAAATTCTGAGGTTGGTTCGCCCCCGCCCGCCTTCTTTCATTGATTCATTTAGTATCCCACTGAGGAGAACCTTATAGAATGTGACACAACATGAGGCATTTATTAGTACAAGACAAAGCCCTCACAAAAATAATCTGTATACGCTATTTATAAAAAATGTTACTTTATTGCTTAATGGTATTAATACTAACCTTTCAAAGTTAATTGAGTAAATTAATTTTACTCAGTAGCTGCTGTTTTCTCACTACCAGTAAATTAATATTTACAGTATTGCATTACAATGCTGTTTCTTTTTACACCTATGAATACAGAGTTCCATTTATAGTAAACTAACTAATAACCCAGTATTGCCCGGGTATTTATTTACTTATTTATTCCTGCCATTTTTCAGGTATATATTCATTTGTATAAGGGCTGTATGTCTATAAAATCTCTTGGAAATGCAACTAGTAATAAAGAAGTAATAGATTAAAACTTTGTGGGTGATGGGGCAGTTTTCCACGAACATTACTGTTTATGTGCTCATATCTCATGAACTACGTGTCGTACTGTGATACAATTTACAAGGTACACTCAACAATATGCATGTATACTGTCTGTAAAATTTCCTGCAGCTACAATTTGTAGTGTACAAAATATACATTGTAACGTCATACCGAATGCCATAGTTTTTACTCCATAAGCTCTGGAAAAGTAGTAAGCGAGAAACTTTTTTCCTTTCATCATTTTGCTGTGGTTGTCAGGGAGAAAAAGTTTAATAAAGGTTTGAAGTTATGCTATAGTTTGTCGCAAGTTGCTAAGTACTCTCATTGTCATATAGCATATTTATAAAGTCTCGCCCCCTTACATGGCAGTTTTTTGCGAATCATATTGTTTATGAATAATATAGTGAGGACAGTTTACAACTCACTGCAAAGACGTGGCGACGAGCTGCGACAAGCACATACAAAAGACACACACGTTCAACATATTCAGCTATCGGCCACGGCCTTCTTCAGAAAATAGAACACTCACGCAATCACACAGGCACACAACACAGTCATACAACCATCACCTCCGACTGCCGCACTTGGAATCACGCTCTGCAGCGAATCGGGGACGGGAGGGGAGGGGATGGGATGGGAGAGGGGATAGGATGGTTACGTCACGGTGGTGGGGACGGGTTAGATGGGAATAACGAGATGCAGCTTAGGAATGGAGTGGGGAGGCGGGTGAGGGGAGAAAATAAAGTAAAATAAATATATATAGAAAATGCGTGCACACTGCAGGTACACAAGACCACACACACACACACACACACACACACACACACACACACACACACACGATTGCACATTCACACACACAGTTCTGGGCACGAGGATAGAAAATCAAAACCTTGGCGAAGGATGAAATTTACTTGTTTTCTATCCTCGTGCCCAGAACTGAGAGACATCCTGCCCAAGATCCTTCCCACCCCTCCTAAAGTGGTGTTCTGCCTCTCTCCCAACCTTCACAACATCCTAGTTCATCCTTATGCCACCCCGAAACCCAGCTCACTGCCACAGGGATCGTATCCTTGTGGAAGACCCCGCTGCGAGACCTGTCCGATCCACCCACCCGGCACTTCCTATTCCAATCCTGTCACAGGCTTATCCTACCCTATCAGAGGCCGGGCCACCTGTGAAAGTAGCCACGTAATTTACCAACTGTGCTGCAAACACTGTACAGCTTTCTATATTGGCACGATCACCGACCAGCTATCCATTAGGACGAATGGCCACTGCCAAACTGTGGCCAAAAACAAGGTGGACCACCCTGTGGCACAGCATGCAGCGGAGCAAGTGCTCGATTTCAATGGCTGCTTCACAACCCGGGCCATCTGGATCCTCCCCTCCACCACCAGCTTTTCTGAACTGCACAGATGGGAGTTATCCCTAAAATACAATCTCCGATCTCGAAATCGACCAGGCCTCAACCTACGATAACTACCCTATATTTTTTCTCCATACCTTACAGTTCCTACCTCTCTATCCTAAACCTCGCCTATTTTGAGTGGTGCGTGAATGTGCGATCGTGTGCGTGTGTGTGGTCTTGTGTACTTGCAGTGTGCACGCATTTTCTATATATATTTATTTTACTTTATTTTATTTTCTCCCCTCACCCGCTTTCCCACTCCATTCCTAAGCTACATCTCGTTATTCCCATCTAACCTGTCCCCACCACCGTGACGTAACCTTCCTATGCCCTCTCCCGTCCCCGATTTGCTGCAGAGCGCGATTCGAAGTGCGGCAGTCGGAGGTGACGGTCGTATGACTGTGATGTGTGCCTGTGTGATTGCGTGAGTGTTCTATTTTCTGAAGAAGGCCATGACCGATAGCTGAATGTGTTGTATGTGTGTGTCTTTTGTATGTGCCTGTCGCAGCTCGTCGCCACGTCTTTGCGGTGAGTTGTACACTGTCCTCACTATATTATTAATTCCAACCTGGACTTTCCATTATCATATTGTTTATGATGTCATTTCTTCTGAACCGTGTGTCATGTGTGATTCTTAACCCTGCAGCAATTGTTAACTTATGGTAAGGAATGTGTGTACCAAATTTGGTTGAAATTGGTCCAATGGTTTAATAGAAAATGAGCAGCATTGTCACTTAATGCAGCAGTTGTTCGCACATCTCATTGTTTATGACGTCATATGTCATGAACTGTGTATCGTACATGATTCTTACACTTACAGTGACTGTCTTCATGGATTGAAGCTTATGAGTGCAAAATTTCATAAAGATTGGAACAAAACTGTGGATTTGTATTCAACACAAACACACACAAACGTATGGACACTCTGCTTTATAAATAAAGACTAGTAAAATTCCCGATTCCATAAAGAATTGAATTCCCGTGTATAGAACTGCTTCAATCTTCTGATTACATATTTAATGTGCTAAACACTTTACTTTGAGCTTATAACAGAGAAAGAGTTTAGGAATAGTGTGTTAAAAGCTTGTTAGAAGTCACCTAGTGTGCTCTGATTGTCAAAAACTGGGGGAATATTGGATAATTCATGCTCAATAGGCAAACCTACTTTTTTCACCCATTTAAATGTGGATGATGTCATACCTCCTAAACTTTGCATTGTATCATAATATAGTTTTTGCGGGTAGGTTCAGTGATATGTGAATAATGTCTGCAAATTAAAACCTCATGCCTTATGCTGTAGTTGTAATGCACGCTAATATAAGCAGAAGGTATTTTTTGGTGTGTCGTGCTGTGTCTCCTGGACTACGTAATTCTGCAGGTGTGTTCAGTGCTGTACTTAGCTTTGGAGTGCAAAGTGTGTTACAAGTGCAATGTGTAATTAAAATGTCATGGTAAATACTGAAATTTGAGCACATGTCCTGAAAAAATGCAGTAAATGATAATGTTCTTTCCTTTCATTGTTATGCTGGTAGAATTAGTGGGTAAATGGTTCTTACTTTATGAAGTTTGTTTTGAGTCGCTAAGTGTTGTACGAGGGCATTTCGAAAAGTAAAGATACGATGGCTCACATTCCTTAAATAGAACATTTATTTAGAAAACATCCTTTACGTCTTATTAACTTGATTATTTGTTAGTTTTTGACATAATTGCCCTCATTTTCTAAACATTTGTTAAGTCGGTGCACAAGCTTTTCTATTCCACAGTCATAGAAGGGTGCCGCCTGTTGTCGGGACCACATTTCTACTTCATCTTTGATCTCTTCATCGTCGTGGAATCATTTTCCACCAAGATGTGACTTCCGGTAATGGAAGGGACGGAAGTCGATGGGTGCAAGGTCCGGGCTGTATAGCGGATGGTCCAGTACGTCCCATTTGAATTGTTTGAGCAGTGCTTTCGTTATGAACACTGTGTGAGGCCGAGCATTGTCATGAAGCAAGTGGACTCATTTGTCAGCATTCCCCTGTGTTTGTTTTGAATTGCCCTTCGAGACATTTCAAAGTCTGGCAATATGCAGCAGCATTAATTGTCGTTCCAGGAGGCATAAATTCCAACAGAAGAATGCCTTGCCTGTCCCAAAAAAACAGAAGCCATGATTTTCATTGCTGTAATCGACATTTTGTATTTCTTGGTTTTTGGTGAATTCGAATGGTGCCATTGCATTGATTGTTGCTTGGATACAGGTGTATGGTGGTAAACCCGCATCTCGTCACCTGTCACAATGTGATCGAGGAACTCGTCACCTGCTTCAGCATAGCTTGTGAGGAAGGCGAGTGCAAAGCCCATCTTTTTCTTTTTGTGATCTTCCGTTCACATTTTTGGAACCCAGCACGCACACAATTTCCTGTACCCTAACTTGACAGTCATAACATCATAAAGAGTTATCATTGACATGTCCGGTATGATCTGATGCAATTCTTTCAATTTTGAGATGTCTATTAACACGAATTGCTTCCTCCGTTCTCCGAAGAAGGGCATCAGAGATCATAGATGGCAGACCTGTTCTTCGTTCGTCAGGACATCGGTCCTACCTTCAGAGAAATGACGATACCATTTCGTTACATTTTGTCGATTCATAATGTTCCCATAAACAGAAACAATTTCTTTGTGAATATCCGCTGGTCGCTGACCTTTAGCATGAAGAAAACGTACGACGGAGCGTACTTTGCATTTGGCGGGACTCTGAATTGCCACAGCCATTTTAAACAAGACCTACTCCAACCGGAATCGACATTCAACTGCTGAACGTCCGCGAGGAGAAAGCTAACGGTTCCAGGTTAACACCAGTGTTGCCAACTTGCTCGCTAAAACTCTTAATATGTGAATAATGCAGTGTATTTCAACCAAAATCTCACTCAGGAAGTACTTTGACAATAAAAAGAACCACGGGTTCAGTAATAAAATAACCTATGCTTAAGTGAAACATATTTACTGTTAAAATTACAGATTTCCTTGTGCAACATTCATTGTAGATTGTTTTATAATACAGTGTCTCCTTGTACAGTAGTTTCGCTTCCAGCATTTTTCTCTCTGGTGTTGTCAAGTACATGGCTACATTTTGTTTGTACTTACCTACTAGTTGTAGTTGTAGTAGTGGTATGTTTCACAGAAAAAGTTCACTCAGCCTCCAGACAACACTGTGTAAAGTACATCTTATTGCTTGCACATATGAAAGACAAGGATTACCATTGCTCTGCCTCGATGCTTCCTCGTAGCACAGCACTGTCGACAACTTCTCGAGGGGGCACAAGAATTTCTCGAGAATTTGCCTCGGCGTCACGCTTTTCTCGAGCACTCTTGTAGCCCGTCCCTACTCGCCACAGTTTTAGGAAGACCCAGCTTCTTATTTCTACAATATGTGAATTCATGTAAGGACGTTTTGGATGTAACATGTCGTAGCATTTCTTATAGTGCCAGATCGCGTCTCTGGCTCAGATGCTCCCCAGTCCGGCATTGCCCGCTGTCAAACTTTGCGTTCTATATGTGCCAAATAGACGTCACGTCACTTGCCACTGGGCCATATGAATAAGAATGAGCACATGCTCCAGAGAAGATTCTCAGAGCAAAAAAACGTTCTCTGAGTAAGTTCTCAATTTCGTACGAATAAAAACTTCGAAGGATTATGCTCCGAGCAGGAAGTTCGTACTCGCTAGTTCCCTCCTTCTTGAGTAAGTTCTCTGTGTGTCGTGTCCAGCACAGAACAGCTGCTCGATCGTGTATTTCTTTAAACTAACCCAATCGTGCAAATTATTAAGTGCACAAATCTGGAGTAGGCATCTACGTGTTATTAAGACTAAATGTATTCTTCTGACGATGTTACAAAATTTTCTTCATGTGAGAAACTTTTTTGTTATTGAAGTTGGGTTAGTACAATTTACATTCGAAATTTAAGAATGCATCACATATTCATCTGTTTCAGCGTGGAATGCTGTCGGGCCCGGTGGTCTCGGGGTAAAGCGCTCGACTGGAAACCGAAGAGTCGTGGGTACAATACCCTGTCCGGCCTCGGATTTTTTTCAGTCTGTGTTTTAACCCATCCTTCACCTCTCAACGATGTGAGGAGTCGCCAGAAATGGCACGTGATCGGATTCCACGTTAAGCTGTAGATTCCCTTTTCCCCGGTCGGATAGCTGGACTAGGCTAGGGACACGCAAGTCTTCGAAGTGGCGTCCAATTGAAAGACTTGCACCAGGACAATGAGCCACACGGAATTATTATTATTATTATTATTATTATTATTATTATTATTGTAGTGTGGAATGCTGTCAGAGCTTTCTAACATGAGATGCTTGTTCTTAAATATGGCACCCAATAGTCTGCTCATAAGGTTGGGCCATGTGATTTTGTTACAAGAAACAGGCAGCTAGGTATGTAATTAATCAGTTATTAATTTTCATATCGTGGCTACTTACTTCTAACATAACAAAAGTTATGATTACAAAGTCGGATAACACATCTTAAATAGGTCAACCAGTTTGGATAGAAACAATACTTCAGTAGGTCTACCTGGTATTGCAGCAATATTTATTTTGTGATAGAAACTGTGAAGTCCTGGGATACACTTTATATGGAACTAACAGCATAAGCTCTTACTAATAGACCCTATTTACAAACAATATTATTTTGCTATGTGACTGTTTACAACTGTAAATATACACTCCAAAAAAATGTGTAAAATACACAGCTGAAACCACTTGTGCTTCATTTCTATGTCGGAAATGAAAACATTCTCTTACATCTCTCTCGTCACTATATAAAGTGCTCGAAGTGTCACACTCAAGATTTTTCTGAAGGAAGCTACTCGTCAACAAAATATTTTTATTTGCATTAACTTTTTAGATCCCCTCATGTTTCTTAAAGACTATGTATAAAGGAACTTGTCTTTGCCTTCTAAGTAACACAAATTTTGTCATTTTTACTACAAACCACAGCAAAACGTAACCTTAATACAAATTACTCAGCACAAAGTATGCTAGAGAGCTCACTTCAGAAATCGGAGAATGTTCTCCTGTCGTGGGAAACTTCTCTAGTTTTATTCATACAAAATTGGAGAATGTTCTGTATTGTGAGCAACTTCTCCCACCCCGTTACTCGTGCGGAGAACACACTCGATTGAAGTATATTCTCTGACTCGCTTTGTTCATGCAAACCTGAGTATGTTCTCTGAAATTCAGAGTATAAAGTAGATACTCCATTTTACTGATACGGCTCATGTTCTCACACCGTGTCTGCGCTCTCTCTCTCTCTCTCTCTCTCTCTCTCTCTCTCTCTCTCTCTCTCTCCAATTGCCACTGTTTTGTCTCTTCCATTGCCACTCTCTGCTATTCTCTTCCTACACAAGAGAGTGGAAATTTGTGCACAGTGAACGTGTGGCAGAATGAGGGCCGAGGTAGCCGGTTCTCCACTTTCAGCCTCTGCGAACATATTGGCCACTGCCGTTCTCCGACAAGAACGTATCTTTTACACTGCGAAATAACTCATTTCTGTAATCGAATTAAAATTACTTCTATTTGACAATTGTCGTGTGGCACTACAACCTCGCCATATAGGCTGCCGACTACTACTCGGTTATAGGCGACACACTGAGACGGCCGGTCACTTCACACGTGCCGTTAACGTGTATCGCAGAACGATATTCGAAGGAATCTCTACGAGCTATGTCGAGAATGTGACACCCGATTTTAAGAGATCGACAATTGAACTTCGGTAGCGGACGCGTTTCGTAGCCCCGGCCGAGCGAGGTGGCGCTTCGGTAGGACAGTGGACTCGCGTTCGTGAGGACGGTAGTTCAAATAATCTGATTTAGGTTTTCAAAAATTTCTCTAAATCGGTCCAGGCCAGTGGTGGGATTTCCTTTCCATCCTTATCCACAAATCCGTTGGTGAGCTCCAGCTCTTAATGACCCCACTGTCTGCTTCTCGGAGCCCTGAATTGCGAACGACCTTCCGTCCTTAATGTAGCCTTATGGGTTTCTTCTTCTTCGTTTGCCGGTGACTTTTGTTTATATTTCAATTCTGCTAGTATTGGTGTCACTGAATGGCATCTACTGGGAGCTATTAGAAAGGCACAGTCACGGACCTTCGCCCACGGGTTCTAGATCACTGCATCTAAATCCCGGGTTATGCACTTCTGCTGCCGTCGGGCCGTTCGCTCGGATCCGGAGCTCTAGTTTACCGAGGAATTGCTTCGCTTTCTCGGCACGCTCTTTGACGACCGGCTCACTCGGACGCCACACCTTCGTCGGCTGGAGCGAAAGTGCTGGCGGTACTTAAATATACTGTGCTGCCTCGGCCTCACTAGTTGGGGAGCTGCCCGTCCGACTCTCTTGCGGCACTGTAAGGCCCTTATTCAGTATTCCTCACCTCCTGGAAATAGTGACTTTACCGTATAGCAGGTCACTATTTTTCGAACTCTAGAACATCTCCTAGCTTGCCACAGAGGGTTAGATGTCGTCGGTAGTGACTCCCTCGGTGGCTTGCGAGATTTTGAGCGGTGTTTTCTTTTGTGTCCCGGCCACGTTGCCGCTTTTCTGTCTCGTCCGCCGGTTTTTTTGGGTGTCGGTGGCCGAGTAGAAAGAGACCGACAGAGGAATAAAGGGTGTGCGCTTGTACGGTATGGAGGTGACCACCCAGTGGGACAGCAGAAACTAGAAACACTAGAGTAAATTAGAATTATATATATATATATTTCACAGAACTTAGTAATCCTTAACTTTTACATAGTTCTTGACTGTAGAATGCTGATACATAGATTATATAGAGACCTGCCTACTGATAATTCCTAGTGCCTATCCGATAGCCGAGTCTTTACTGGTGCCTATCTGATTCCCAAGTGTTAACTGGTTCCTATCTCAGTCCCAAGTGAATGATGTCGTTCAGTGGTGGCCACGAGCGGAGTTGCAGCAGAGGGCATCCGTGGCCGACGTCGTTATAACGCCATGCACGCGCGGCGAAAGTAAGTGGCGCGCACTTTAGACTCGTGCGACACCACATTTTCCCCTCCACCTGTTGGTGCAGTCAATTTGAGACACTGTCTACACCCTCGGAAAGTCAGGCAAATCTGTTGCCTTTGTTTGGACACCAGGTCACGTCGGTATATCGGGCAACGAATACATCGATCGGTTGGCCGAGCGGGCCACCACTTCACGGTCTTCGGATTTTGGCTTCCCGGAAATGGACCGCCGATCACTGTCGCACTGCAAGGTCCTTCGGCTTCGTAGTTCCGAACGGGCCGACTCGAGCGCGCCAAATAAGTTCTGTGCATTCGAGCTATCTGTGGGCACTGGGAAGTCCTCCCTGAGGGCCTCTCATAGAGACCCCGTTGTTATGTATTGGCCGTACGTGGTGGACACGTCGCCAGCTCCTCCGTCGAGAGGACCCACCGAAGTACGCTTGTGGCACTTTGTTAACAGTGGTCCACATCGTGGTGGACTGTCTGCTTTTAGTTGCCTCGTGGCACTTCTTCAATCTGCCTACTGCGCTTCCTTTAATTCTAGCTTCTGTTTTAGGTTTTATTCGTGCAGCTGACTTTTATTATTCTATTTAGTGGACGGTACCTTTGCCTGATCTTTCAGGCCCCCACCCCTCGAAAAGTTTTAATCTGTTGTAACTTTTACGGCTTCTGTCTCATTTTTAATTGGTGGTCTTTAGTCTGTGCAGAATGTTTGATTTATCCTGTATTATCTTTGTGATCAGCCAGCCGTGGTAATCTGCTGTAACTTCTAAATTCAGTTCGATACTTCGTCTCTTCCATTTGTATTGTCAGCGTAATGTTGTCACTGTGTATCCCTTGTAGATTTTCCCTCTGGGTGTCGAGTTCCATATTTTATTTTTTCCTGCTTTGCTGTAACGTCTTAGGTAGGAACAGGGCACTGATGACCTAGTAGTTTATTCCCCTCAAAATCCCAAAACAGCAGCAGCAGCAGCAACAACAACAACAACAAGAATTTCTGTGCTGTTGGGAAGGCAGGAGGCAAGGTATTGGTGGAAGCACAGATGTGCATCTGTGAATTGTGTGGCTCCACTATTTGAAAGTGCATTACGATGTGCTACTTCCTACCATTTTTCCGCTCAGTCTGCAAAATCCACCGAACTGCTGATCTGCTGTCCCTGAACAGTAACTGTCAAAATTCTCTCAGGTGTTTCTTCACTTAATTGACAACTCTGTTAAATAATAATAGTAATAATAATAATAATAATAATAATAAGGGGGAAAAATTAAAAACAACAAATAGGGATTAGCTGTGATAAATTTGCACATATTGCAGATAAAATATGAGGTAGTACTGTCACACGGTTTCTAAAATTCATCCAAAATGTAACTTTGCACAAAGCCACATCCTGCAGGAAAAGCAAATGGTACAGTGCAGTTACATAAAGCCGCGGTGGAGTAGCCGAGCGGTCTAAAGCGTCACGCTGCGGAGCGCGCGGTTGCTCGCCGTGGAGGTTCGAGTCCTCCCTGGGGCATGGGTGTGTGTGTTTGTCCTTAGATAGTTTACCTAGGTTTAAGTAGTTTGTAAGCTACGGACTGATGACCACGCAATTTGGTCCGATAGATTTACAAACAGTTACATAAAAACATGCGATTATGTGCAGCCACTAGGTAGAGCGGAGACCGGTTCAGTGAGAAAAAAATGCTAGCTGCAAGAGCGATAATACGAAAACGAAAGCAATGGTGAAATGATCCAGATTAGCTCATTATGATCTGTGAGGTTGTGGTCCCGGATGTCAGTGATGGAAGCGGTCAATTGTCTGGTAGCAACGCGCTCGACTGTCGCGATCTTCCAAGGGGAGGATAGTCCTAACGTGAACTGATCAGCTACAACAGTTCTGACAAAATGACAGTAACTTCCTCAGTGGATGGTGCCACAGAATACTCTGGGCATTCCGGCATTCAGTTTACAGATTGAGTGACCAAACAACTAAAATTTAGCGAGGCTGTGCATCTATTTAAGATGCTGACTGTGAGAGGTGCTGGTGTACACTTGGATAAAGTGTGAAGTGCAGAACAACGGTTGAATGTTACACAGCATTCTGTGCTCTTATGTTACAGACATATGAGTAGCTTGTCCAAAGGGAATTAGATAAGCTATATTCACACAAGTTTAGCGATTGAGTAAATGCTAATTAAGAATAAAGTGTTTTACAGTTTAATCCCGATTTTGCGTGACATAGATTTACCGTAAACCCACATTTAATGGAAGAAATTTTTGAGTCCCGAAAATTATTCCGTAAGTGAATTAATGTAATTCACATTACAGGAAAACCTGCATTTAGTGTCAGGAAATGTTAAAATTTTCAAGTATTTATTTCAATCCATTATAGTTATCCGATATTAAGAACCTATGAGAAAGACGTTATAATCTCGTTGAGGACAATTCGAGGCAGAAAAAGGAATTCGTAGTGCAGATGATTAGTGCTCGAAGTGAGATGTTAGATTCGGATACACATCCGACCACGTGCACATTAGCAGTAGACCGTAACCCAGTTCTAACAGTGAAAAAATTTTAAAAAAATGTTACTGTACGCTCTCCAAAAATTCCTATTCAGTGGAACTTTGATTTTACATTTTTTGAGATTTTATGCCATAAATTCATATACCTGCTGAAAAACCTGTAAGAACACTGCTAAAAATCCCTCGATTTTATGTTTCTTCTTATTAAGATTTACCTCGATTCTACATTCTTACTCCGACACCTCGCTTAACTTCATCCTGTTTTTACGACTGACACTTGATGCGATTGAAGGAGTTGTGACACAAAAACACACAGTGTTAAAAGGTACGTGAAGATCTGCCGTGAATTTGTAAGCTCTCGGGTATTTGTTTAAGACGGTGCAACAGCCGTCCAGTGGCAGAATGGGCAATTGGCAAATGCAGTTACAAACTCGAGCGAATCGACGCACGCTCGCGAGACGGGAATAACTCGGGCGTGCGCACAAAGGGGTGCTGCTACTGCAGTAGCTTTCTAATGTCACATTCATTTTGAATATTGGCTAAACAGTAAATCTCAATGGAACCTGCAGATACGTAAAGCCACCACTCACTTTAAATCAGACTTTATTTGGCAAGTACACTTTATAATCTAGTAGACAGAAATGTTTGCAATAAGACATTGCATTTTTGGCAGATCTATTTTTCTTCAGATTATGCTGTGATATCCATTAATGAGAGCAATGCAAGATGTTAACGAATCTCCGATACAGTCGTACAATGCTCTTCTATTTGCTTCTCGTGTTTGTGCCACAGAAAAGTGCAATGTGCAATACTTTCGTCCATTTTTTTCTCAGAAGATAAACTAAAAATTAAAATATAAAATGCCAAAATTATAAAAATGACTACTGACTGAAACAATCTACAGATTGAGTGCAATATGGATTTTTGAATGTTTATTGTTGTTGATACAGTTGTTGCATTCATTTCTGAGAAGTATGAGTGAAAAATCTTGTTTCAAACAATAACAATAATTTGAACAAAAATTGCCCAACATTTTCACTGGGCTCTAATATACTAACAACATCTTTGAATACTATCATGAAGAAATATGAAGACATTTCTATACCACAGGGATCATATCCCTGTGAAACATCCCTCTGCAAAACCTGCCCAATCTACTCACCAAACACTTCCGGTTCCAGTCCTGTCACAGGCTTATCCTACCCCACGAGAGATCGGGCCACCCGTGAAAGCAGCCGTACGGCTTACCAGCTCTGCAATCATTGCACACCCTTTTACATCGGTACGACGACACACCGGAGGTCCGGCAGGATGAAAGGCCTGTGTCAAACTGTGCCAAAAAGAAAGATGGACCACCCTGTGGCACAGCAAGTGGCTGGATTTCAATGGCTGCTTCACACCCTCCTCCCCTCCACTACCAGCTCTTCTCAACTGCGCAGATGGGGGTTGCCCCTACGACACATTCTGCAGTCCTGCAACCACCCTGGCCTCGACATAAGGTAACTTGTCAGCCTTACACCCCATGCCTAACAGCCCCCCCCCTGTCCTATATCTTTTTGCAATTCATGTCTCTCTTCCAACTGAGTGTCAGCCTTTTTTTCTATTTAATTAATCTAGTTATCTTCAATATACTTTTATTTTCATATTTCATTATTTTACAGCACCCCCCCTCCCCCTCTTCAGCAAACACACACACACACACACACACACACACACACACACACACACACACACACACACACACACACACACACACGCCTCTACACTTTCCCTTTTTCGATCTCCTGCCCTTTCCCTTCATTGCACACAAAGCTGCATCTCACATTTTAAAATTGACAACAAAATGTTAAATCAAATGAAATGAAATAAACTTCTGTTATTTATGTCGTCAAGATTATTGTCGGAGTTGAATTTCAGGTTTAGTTGGAGATTTAATATTTGGGGGTTAATTATATTAATAATGTCCTCTCAGCAAAATGATGATAAAAATCAGATTAATTAAATATTGTAAAAATATTATCTGGATACGACGTGTCGAGAAGTGCCGGCTCCGTTTTTGCAGCAACTGCAAACGTCTCGGCTTTTTACATTCGGCGATCGTCGCCCCTAGAAATGTTAATCTGATCTGGTTTTTTCGTACTCGGAGAACAATGTTGGGAAGACTGATGCTTTTCTAGGTGAAATAAGCAAAGTCTTTCCTTCAGTGGTATACACAGCACTGTTGAATTTGTCACAAAGTTCGCTCTCATTATAGTCTCGACCGACCGTGTAGTTGTGTATAACCACTAAAGTTCCCAAAACGTTTTCTGATACACAGACTCTGATTCCCCCTAAATGAGCGATAGGTCGAAAATACAAAGGAGAAATGCATACCTTTGAGTAGATGAATTTATTACAGTTCACAGTCTTGGAACTGGTGAAATTTTGAATACGTAATCTTCCTTTATTTGTATATACAGTGTAATGTGAATTACTTCGCAATCATTCAAAATAATTGAGAAGAAGGAAGTAGGTTATATAACAGCTCAAGATGTAGTATGTCATCGAACTCTAGAATGGAAGATAATATCTTTGTTTATATGGAAACTAAACATAGGAAAGCTTCCAAGGAATAGACAGAATTACAGTATTCTTTGATCATGGTGCAGAGCATATATTTGAAAGCACAGTGGTTAAGAATGAAAATAATTAGTGACGTTATAGCATTCCCGCCTATCGGAGCCTTTACAATACGTCACGCATTATGGAAGTTTCCCTCCCTACCCTTACGCAGCAGTCCTTACCCCTCCATCCTCCTCCGCTTTCCTCTTCACTGACTGTTGTGAGGCTTCTTTTGTTGGAGTGGTTGTATGTGTATAGTTGTCTGAGTGTAAATTGTTTTTTTCTGATGAAGGCCGTGGCTGAAAATATAAGTTGTGTTGATGTGCTTGTCTATTTAAGTGCTTCCATGCTACTCAGCAATTGTCTTTTATGGTGAGTTGTTATCTATCATCTACTAGAGAAAAATGTCGGCAGCAAGGGAGTTGTCGTGGAAGAGATCCACACTAGGGTATTTTCCTGCGTTAAAAATACGGTTCAAATCATTGCAATTCTGAATGATTATAACATATAGTATTTTTGCTCATTATTCTTTCAAAACATCTGTTATCTTTACGTAGTTAAAGCTTAAAAAATCATTAAATTTTACGATTAAATTGTGTGATCGAAAATGCTCTATTATTGGCTGACGTACTGGTGACTACAGAACATTAGGATGTACCAACTAGAAGATGGAACTGTATTGTTGTTAGTGTTTGCTTAATTTTTCAGCGTATAAAGTTTTTTTTGTGATGTAAATGTGTTTACAACGGAAAAGAATTGTGTGAAGGCTGACAGCGGAAACCTCCCTGAAGTTGATGCATGTATTGTATATTCATTCTTAAAAAACAATCCAAATTTTTACGTGTCGTCATAAATAAGAAACATGAAAACTGTGTTGTAAGTAACACGTACCTACAATTTAAAGCTAGTTATTGATAGAGATATTTTATGCCATTGGAAAAAGGTACACTCCTTGTGTCAGCAGACTTACTCTGAAGTCACCATATTATACAGTAAAGAGTAAAATTTTACCTTCTATCCAGGCAGCTTCAAGTGATTATCTTGGGAACATCGACAACACGATAGAAAATCTGTGCCGAGATATTCGGTCCACATAGAATGGCTCGATTAGTGTATCGTACAGACCGTGAAGTACATAAACGGTGCTGTTCGTGCTCTACGATTGACAGATTCTTGTATGTACCCTTGTCTGTTCAGTAAGTAATTGTCCTTGTAAACCCGAGGTTTCGGACCGAACGTTTGCTTTGTCACGCAATTGGCTAATGATGACGTCACACGATCTGTTGTGAACATTATGACAGGAGGGCGCCAGGTCAGTTGGTAAAATTTAACTGAGTAAAGCACACAGTTAAGGGAGTAACTTCATTTTGAACTTCTTAAATACTGGTAGCAAGATGTAACATCAAAACCTGTAAAGTGCAGCAAATTGCCTCGTGTATATTTATACGATATCTCTATAGTCTAGAACAGGGAAAGCGGAAGTGTCGGCAGCGTTTTCGTATCGCTCGTAGGTTCGCGACGCGCATTTCGCGTAGCCGAAGGGATGTCACTTTTGTGAGCGAGAAACGGTGGAATAAATTTATAGTACCAAAATTAAAGTGATTTTCTGTTTGTTGTTTTTCTGAGTGAATGTGTCAACTTTCTGCCATGTGTATCACTATTTTCCTTAAATATTCGAGATTTGGTTTGTTCCGAATGTGTCACTACTTTTGACAATAAACAATAATCCGTGTATGTTCATAGTCCACATACAGAGCCCCATTTTTTAATTTAAAAATGCTAATCACTTAAAACATCATGTATTTGCAATGAAAATTACTTCGCAAAGTCCTGTGCAGAAGGAAAGGGTATGTTGTAGTAAAGCAAACAGAAGGGTGTTGTCAATGTATAAAACAATTACCTATTATTGAAGTGGTTGTTTGAATAAGATCTAGTGGTGATAAAAATGCACTTACTGGAGATAAACAATCAGCACTATACTTTATAGTGGGCTAAAACAATATTAATATTGTACTTTCACCAAATATATTAGGAAACACCTTTAATTGTGCATAAATAGTAAGCCTGTAACATTGTGAAGATTTACTTCGTAAATGTAAACATCAGCTTATTAACCTGCACGTAATACTACTTCAAACCTTTGTAGAAGAAGAGAATGATAGTTAACAGTGAACTAATGGAATAATATTAAGTGTCGCTTACATCAAAACGATCCTCACAGCAATAAACAAATGAAGTCATCACTCTATCATTTGTACCTCATCGACTGAGTGTCAACCGCATATTGCGCATTTTAACATTTTTTGGAACTTGCAAAAAACAATATTTTTGGTGTGTTTATAGATGTATTGCTACAGTGGGGAACTACACAATATTTGTAGGTCATTTTGCGAAGGTGAATGCCCAAACAATATAACACTATTGTGTGTCTTACGAGAACAGCAGCAGCATTGTGGTTTCTGATGTCACAGACATCACTCGACTCAAATGTAGCGTTTTGGTGGGCTATCTAATTATTTGAATTTCATTTTCTTTTTTATGAAAAGTACTGAAATCCACGAGGTAAAAAAAACATGTTTGGAGTGTAATATGACATAATTAACAAGTTAAAATGATTTCCTGAAAACAGTCAAATACCCTGTTGTTAGAATGGGGACATCTCACTGTTGGCAATGAGATTGGCAGATAACATTACATGTCAGTGAAATGTTGAGAATATCAAAGGCAGAGTCTATACGGTTATCTATCATCTTGCCCTATGACATGGTCTTTGTGCCTGTTGGGTGCTACATTTGTTTACTCCAAAGCAAACGGGTGCACGAATGGAGGCAAGCTGTGGGGTTCTACCTCTCTGTGCAGATGGAAGGAATGGGGATTTTCTGGAAATGATTACCAGCAGTGACAAGTCCTTGCTGCATCATTGTGATCTGAATGAAAATGAGGTAGCACAGTGTGAAAACAATCTGATTTTCCAAAACTGTGGGAAATTTGTTTCTCAATACAATGATTTACCAGTATGCTGTCCCAATAACACGAGGAAGCACATTTCAACGTAACAGCAAGAACTTCCTCACACTGGGTGGTGACTACATCGTGAGCAATTTCTGGCTCGACTCGACACTACCTGTTCACTGTATCTGCCTTACAGCTCTGAACTTGCAATTGTTATTTTATTTATTTTTCTTTTTGTAAAATTTACATCAATGAAGGTAACGCTTTGAAATATTTGATCTGAGAACTCTGCAGGAGTGGTCAAGAAAAAACAAAGCAGTTCTCATCGACCTCTCAAACAATAGCCTTCACCATCTCTCGGGAGGTACTTCGAAAAACAGATAATGTAAACATTGAAATGGGGTAAAAAAAAGGGGGGGCAGTGCCTTGGTCTTTGTTAATTGGCTCTCAAATATTCAAGTGTGACATTGTTAACACTAAGTGGCCCAATTTAGGGAGCTAAGATAGTGGTGTTCGATATTTGTAACCACAGTCTGGAAGCACCTTTAAGTCTGTCATCTTTGTTGCAGGAACAGCAGGACGAGACTGTGCGAGAAATGCTGCCGCCCACTTACGTCGCAGGTTTCCACGACGAGGCAGCCGTGAGGGCGATGCGCTACAATGACCTCGGCAGGACGGGCCTCAAGGTGTCCCACCTGGGATTTGGCGGCGGGCCGCTGGGAATATACGGGTGAGATTCTCATCAAAAAGAAATAAGAACAATGGAAGGTCCAGTAAGGAATGTTAATTATAATATGTAGATAGGGAACAACTCACTGTAAAGGCGAACGTTGAGCCGCCGACAGACACAAATAAGACACACACACACACACACACACACACACACACACACACACACACACACAGTTCTAAATTTTTGACCGCGGCCTTCCTCAGAAAGAGAACAGTCGTCCACACAACCACTCGGACACACTCCTCCACACACGTCAGCCGTATCTCTGTCGGTGGCTCGATGTTCGTCTTTATGGTGAGCTGTACCCTATCTACATATTATTATTAAAATCAAAGAAATCGTAGATTGTTCACCGACAGTTGTTCTTCCCACATTTCTTTAACAAATAGAATGAGGAAAAAAAACACAGTATTTGTATTGAGCCGCATCACACTTTCTTAAGAAATGTTACTGTAAATAAATAAAATAAAATACAAAATAAATAAAAAAATAGTAAAATAGTGTGAATATAAGCAGCGACAGCAAGTGACAATGTGCTACAAACTACACATGAAGACAAAAACATAAAAAAAATTCCTGACCACTGAAGATGCTTTAAAATAAAACGAAACGCGTCTGGTCTAAAGTAGACTAATTTACAGTTGCAAAAGACGGTCCCATAACCTATACAAATTGTATAACTGCAACTGCGGTAGACGAGGCCAAAAAACGAAGAAATATGTAATATTAATGTACATTAAAATTATTTACCAGTTGACTCTTTATGCATTGTAGCAGGTTTCAGCCACTCAGAGAGATTGACATCACATCTGCCTTACTGCCACAATTGGTCAACTCACTTTCAGTTCCTTGAGCAGCTCTCTTTCTTGATGTGTTTTGATCTGAATTCATAGGTTTGTCCCTTTTATTTCACATTTCATCACACATAATGAACACACAAAAATTAATACACCCTCAACACTGATACCAAAATAGATACGGTACATTTCATACACAGCACTAACCGATGACTTCCAAATTGGGTAGTGCCGCACAAACTGCACTACAGCGTCACATACACAGTTTTTATAGTCACAGAGATGAAGCTTAAATTAAATTAGCTTTTGTACAACTTATGTGAGGTTGGACTTTTTGAAATCTACAGTTCATCTTTGTGAGTACTAACTGAAAACATAAGAGTGGTATGTGTCATTGCAACGGCCTGGATAGTAGACCCTCTTTTGTATCGCATCCTCGTCGCCACTTTTGTGTCCCAGCCTCGTCGTAGGTGTCGGTGGCCGAGTGGAATGAGACCGACATGCTGGTGCAGGTACGGAGGGGAGCAGCCAGAAACTATAAACACTCGAGTAAATTAGAAAGATATATATTGCACAGAATGTAACAATACTTAACTATTACATAGTACTGCAGAATGTTGATACATAGTTGTTAGAGGCCTGCCTAGTGCCTGTACAATAGCAAAGTCTTCACTGGTGCCTATCTGATTACGAAGGTCCTAACTCGTTGCTATCTCAGTCCGAAGTGGCCGATGTCCTTCAGTGGTGGCCACGAGCGGCGTTGTCGCAGAGGGCGCTCGTGGCTGTCGTCGGAAGAACGCCGCGCCGTGCATGCATGGCGGCGCGCGGCGAAAGTAGGTGGCGCGCACTTTGTACTTGTGCGACACCACACCCCTCCCCCCCAAACTGCCGCGCCGTCGTGGCGTAGGGCTGAGGGCCACGGCGACGGCACTGGGTGGAGGGCCTGGGCGGGGGCGTTACTGGTGGGACGGGCGTCGTAGCTGAGGCCGGGATCGAGACGCCGTCCGCGCCCCGGCATCTGCCTTGAGATCCTCCAGGGAACCCGCCGAAACCTGGGGAAGGGCGCCCGCCCCCGCCCAGAGGGAGCAGGTCATCTTCTTCTGAGGTGCGTGGCCCAAGCTGGGGGGGCCCGCACGGTCCCGGAGTCCCTCTCGGTGACGCTGTCATCTGCGGCGGCGACAGCGGCGGCGGCGACTGCGTCGGAGGTGTGCCGACGTCCACCTCCATGGGTACGATCTCGTAGTCCGGGGACGAACGATGTGGTTGTGCTCCCTGGCGGTGAACTGGGTCTGGAATCAAGACACCCGAGACAGGATCGCGTGGCCTGTGCAGGCGCAATTGGTTTGCGTGGCGCCGCAGCTCCGACCCTGTGGAAGAACGTACAACAAACATATTGCGCCCGAGCACGCGCTGAATGATGCCCGGCATCCATTTCTTCTTGTTTCCAGCAAACACCCTGTACAGCACCGGCGTAGAAACCTGAAAACGCGTAGCGCCATACGAACCGACTCGGTGCGTGGGAGGCTGCAGCAGGTGAAGGAGAGTGCGGTGACGGCGGCCGTGTAGCAGCTCGGCAGGAGACGGGCCGTCACGTGGCATGCACCGATACGTAGACAGGAAAATTTGAAGAGCTTGCTGCCTGGAGTGCTGACCTTTCATCTTCTCCATGTGAGACTTGAATGTTCGAACGAAACGTTCTGCTTCACCATTGGACTGAGGGTGAAAAGGTGCGGTGGTGAAATGCTGAATGCCATTCACACGACAAAACTGTTGAAATTCCGCACTAACAAACTGAGGTCCATTGTCACTGACGATAGTTTCAGGCAAGCCTTCGATGCAAAACACTGATGTTAAGGCACTGATCGTACTAGACGCCGTCGTTGAGTTCATGGCAATCACAAAAGAAAACTTGCTGAAAGCGTCTACAACAATTAACTAGCGCGTATTCCAGAATGGTCCGGCAAAGTCAATATGTAAACGTTGCCATGGTCCCTTGGGGCGTGGCCAGTCTGAGAAACGCTGTGGAGGAGCCGCCTGATGCTCCGCACAAACTGTACACTGTGATGTCATGCTCTCTATCTGAGCGTCCATACCAACCCAGGTACAATGACGTCTGGCCAGTTGCTTTGTCCTAACAATGCCCCAATGTCCTTGATGCAGCAGGCGTAACACTTCTCGTTGCAGGGAACGAGGAACAATCACTCTTGCTTGGTCGTTGTCGGTATGCAACAACAGTACACCCTGACTTAAAGATAATGCATGACGTTGTGCAAAATAACGTCGAACCAGAGGCCTATCAATGTCTTTGGCTCTGGCAGGCCACCCTGAGCGAACAAAACGTGCTACCACACTTAAGTCTACATCCGCAGCTGTTTCCTGTGCAACCCGACGAGAGTTCAAAGGGAAATCTGCGACAGCGGAAGCATCTCTGGAGTCTATCTGACAACATGCCATTTCTGAAGAATCAAACGACACATCCTGGCCAACCGGAAGTCGGGAAAGTGTGTCCGCGTTAGCATGTTTAGTGGTAGGTCGGTACAAAATCTCATACTGATAATTAGACAATATCAAGGACCATCTCTGAAGCTTTTGTGCCGTACGTGGCGGAATCGGCTTTGTGGGTGAGAACAACGACGTGAGAGGCTTGTGGTCTGTCAACAAATAGAATTTTCTGCCATAGAGATAATGATGAAACTTTGTGACGCCGTAAATAATTGCTAAGGCCTCCTTTTCTATCTGACTGTAATTATGTTGCGTCGGCGTCAGTAGCTTGGATGCAAAGGCAATAGGACGATCGTGACATCCAATACGATGTGAGATTACAGCGCCCAGACCGTACGACGAGGTGTCAACTGCTAACACTACAGGCTTCTGTGGGTCAAAGGGAATCAAACATGCATCACTGAGTAGTGCAGACTTTAGTTTGTCAAAGGCAACCTGACAATCTTTAGACCATACAAAAGGAACATTCTTCCTACGTAAGTGATGCAGTGGAGCTGCAATCTGAGAGGCATTGGGAATAAATCTGAAATAATAGTTAAGCTTTCCCATCACTGCTTGCAATTCATGCACATTCTTAGGAGGAGGCAAGTCGTTGATTGCTCGAAGATGTGACTGTAAGGGATGTATTCCTTGGGCATTAATCACATGGCCTAGGTACTCTATTTCAGTTTGAAAAAACGAACACTTTGCTTTATTACAGCGTAGACCTGCTGCAGTCAAAACTTTGAAAAGGCACTCCAGGTTTGCTAAATGTTCTGCAACTGTACGTCCGGATACCACAATGTCATCTAAATAGTTCGAACAACACGGTACAGAAACTGTCAGCTGTTCCAAAAAGCGCTGAAAAATAGCGGGAGCGGAAGAACTGCCAAAGGGTAGGCGTTGAAATTGAAAAAGGCCCATGTGAGTATTAATGACGAAAAACTTTTTTGACTCGTCATCAAGTGGAATCTGTAAGTATGCCTCTGCTAAATCAATCTTGGAAAAGAAGCGAGACTGTCCTAATTTGTCCATCAGTTCGTCCGGTCTGGGCAGGGGATAAGTGTCTACAATTGTTTGACTGTTCACTGTTGATTTGAAGTCCGCACAGAGACGAAGTTTTCCTGACGGCTTGGGTATAATCACTATAGGCGAGGCCCACTGACTCGCAGAAACAGGAGAAATCACCCCACTATCTTGCCAACGTTTAAGTTCTTCGGCAACTGAATCACGCATTGCGATAGGCACTGGTCTAGCTTTACGAAATTTTGGAACTGCAGATTCTTTTAAAGTTACATGTGCCACGAAGTCTTTTGCACAACCTAGTTCCGGCGAAAACAAGTCACTATACTTGTCACACAATGCATTGATTTTATCCTGAGGCACTATTGACGAAATTTGAAGCACATCTCTTTGAATTGATAAACCAAACAAGTCAAAAGCATCTAGTCCAAAAATGTTCTGTGTAGATTGGGCCTGAAGAACTACAAAAGCAACTGTTTTTGTTACACCTTGAAAAGAGGCAGGCAGACTACACGTTCCTAGCACGGGAATATTTTGACCTGTATAAGCTGTTAACACTTGCTGTGACGGCGACAATTTTGGCGAACCCAGAAGTTCATAAGTATCTTTATTAATTAAGGTAACAGCGGAACCAGTGTCGAGCTGAAATTGCACAGTCTTATTGTCAATGGAAAGATTCACAAAAAGTTTTTGCTTCTGGCGCACGACAGGTGCGCGAATGTGGGCAACGTCTAATACACCGTGTTTGCTGCGCTTGCGCGGGCCGCGTAGTGAAGTAAGCGGCACAGACTCGGCACGCAGGGGATTAACAACACTGTCACTAGATGACACTACCGCCGGATCGGCGTCCACGCAATGCGAAGCTACTCCAGATGTACTAACTACTGCACTACACTTTTGAGTAGCTACTTGGTGTCTACTGTCACTAGCTATACAGTACTGGGCACTATTACAAGGAGCAGTTGCAGAAGGCACTATTTTCACTACAGGAATGCACTGTTCATAGTCATTTTGCTTGTCCCGAACCCTTGTCCGTTGCACTGTTTTACGCGCTCGTCGGCGCTTGCTACGTGGTGCACTATATAGTTTTGCCATAGGCGCAGAACTACTTTCTTGCAATTGAGATCCAAGGAAAGCACTGTTCAATTCCGCAGCCCGTATAACATTTACAGAATGAACTGTTCTCGCACTCTGCGAAGCACTGTTTCTAACGGCACCGTTCTGTGAGTTTTTAATTTGCATACACACAGACTGTACATGTCCTGATTTGCCACATTGATAACAGGTTGCGTTGCGACTAGGGCAATGAGCACGCTTGTGGCGAGACACACACTGGGGGCAAGATTTACGTACATTTTTCTGAAATGAGCGTTGGCGCCCGTTATTCAAATTACTGTTTCTAACACGACGGGGCGACCTTTGCGTCGCACTTTTACACTGGCTACTGTTCACTGTCTGTTCAGCACGGCCGGTAGAAAAATAAGAATCACTAGTGCTATACTGAGAACTACGGCTAGGAAAACGTCCGTTGCGGCGCACTGAATTTACACTGTGGCTTTGCATTTCTACATCTGCTAAGTCAAAAGTATCATGCGCTTCTATAAGCTGCAGTACACTGTCTAATGAGGGGTCAGACTGTTTCAGAATTGCTGCTCTAATTCTGGGGTCCTGAATATTCTGCGTAATCGCATCCCTCAACATCACGTCACTATACGAAAGTCCACAAGAGCAAGTAAATTTACATTGGCGGGTTAAGCCCTTCAATTCCGTAATCCACTCTTGGTGTGATTGCTGCGGTAATTTTTTAAGTCTGAAAAATCGGTATCGTGCAGCGGCTACAAGAACCTTTCTCTCATAATGAGCATTCAGTGCATCTACAATTTGTTCAAAGTCTACATCATGAGGAGATGCGAGAGGGAAAAGTTTTTGCAATAGTACGAAAGTCTGGGGGCCCACAATCGATAAGAAAAGGTTCTTTACTCTCTGACCTGTAATTTGATAAGCCGTGACGAGTTCTTGAAACTGTGCGAAATAGTCGCTCCATTCTTCCTCACGTTCGTTGTACTGGCGGAACGTCGGAAGCGGTGCGGCGGCAGGTGTGGGCTGCTGATGTGACGACTGTTGTTGTTGGTGAACAGCCTGTGTCGTCAACTGCGACACGGCCTGGAGAAGCTGGGTAATTTGCGCCGTCTGTAACTGAATAATTTCCATTAAGTTTGGGTTCGGGGTAGTGGCCATGCTGACCGATTAGGCGCCGCGCATACAAGTAAATTATAACAAAACACAAATGCAATATGAAAGAGGACGCTCTGCAACAAAAAAAGTCCACAAAACACGTAACAAAATATCTTTCCCCAAAATTGTTATAATAAGGGTGGGTGGACGGGAGCAATTTTTGCGTGCTCCGACTGCTGCTGTCTGGCTGCTGCAAGCGGGCTGGTCCAAGGTTCTATCACTCCTCGTCGCCACTTTTGTATCGCATCCTCGTCGCCACTTTTGTGTCCCAACTTCGTCGCCGCTTTTGTGTCCCAGCCTTGTCGTAGGTGTCGGTGGACGAGTGGAATGAGACCGACACGCTGGTGCAGGTACGGAGGGGAGCAGCCAGAAACTATAAACACTCGAGTAAATTAGAAAGATATATATTGCACAGAATGTAACAATACTTAACTTTTACATAGTACTGCAGAATGTTGATACATAGTTGTTAGAGGCCTGCCTAGTGCCTGTACAATAGCAAAGTCTTAACTGGTGCCTATCTGATTACGAAGGTCCTAACTCGTTGCTATCTCAGTCCGAAGTGGCCGATGTCCTTCAGTGGTGGCCACGAGCGGCGTTGTCGCAGAGGGCGCTCGTGGCTGTCGTCGGAAGAACGCCGCGCCGTGCATGCATGGCGGCGCGCGGCGAAAGTAGGTGGCGCGCACTTTGTACTTGTGCGACACCACACCCTCCCACACTGAAGGCTGCCAGTTCAAATCTTATTAAATACAGTAAATTTCTTTTTCTATTTTAATCTAATCTAAAAGGCTATTCTTCTTACTCATTAGTTGGTTAATTTATTTGTTTTATTTCTAATACTACACCAGTTCATTTTCATAATGGTATCGATTATTTTATGTGCTCTTATTTTTCATCTTATTCTTTTATCGATTGTAATCGGTCCGTGTCGTGTACACGAGTGTCGAGCAGTACTGCTCGTTGGTTTGTGACACAGCAGGCTCAATATTTTCAGGTAAACAATGATAGCGACAAATAACCGTTTGTTTTGGTGCCGTAACTGAATGTTGCCTGTGTCGAATTTGCCTCGTTGGAGTGGCTGTGTGGTCTAAGGAGTCTCACCACAGGTTGTGCACCCACTCCCCGTCGCATGTTAGAGTCCTCTCTCGGGTGCGGGTGTGTTTTGTTGTCGTTAGTTGAGTTAGCTCGAGTAGTTCGTCAGTCTTTGGACTGGTGACTTAAGCAGTTTGATCCCTTTACAAACATTTTCGTGTCTCTACTTTGCTTGTAGATCATTACACAAAGTGAGCACGATCTTAGTTCTGTCATAGATTCTTGACCACCATTTTCTCAGATACATTGCACATCTCAATGTGATTAGGTTAGGAGATAAGTTTAAATCCAGGGCTTCAAAATGTGTCCTCTGCCACAGTTGAATCATCGCTCAGCTAAAAACGGGCATCTCATCCCCCAACATAATTGCCTAATTATCCCCCAGTTAGTTGGCAATTGAAGTTTTGAAAAACTTTATCAATATTTTGTGTTGATGGAAAAATAAGATATAATGTAGCTTTTGGTGCCTGGAAATGCATTGCAGCATTGATAAACTTAAGCACCAACGTAACCCATAAAATAGATTTATAGAAATTTATGTTTAGTCTCGGAAATGGGTAGAATTGAAGCAATACGGTAATATATTTGTCCTTCTATTTTATAATAATATAGTGAGGACAGTTTACAACTCACCGCAAAGACGTGGCGACGAGCTGCGACAGGCACATACAAAAGACACACACATACAACACATTCAGCTATCGGCCATGGCCTTCTTCAGAAAATAGAGCAGTCATGTAATCACACAGGCACACAACACAGTCATACAACCATCACCTCCGACTGCCGCACTTCGAATCACGCTCAGCAGCGAATCGGGGACGGGCGGGAAGGGGAGGGGAGGGGAGGGGGAGGGGATAGAAAGGTTACGTCACGGTGGTGGGGATGAGTTAGATGGGAATAACGAGATGCAGCTTAGGAATGGAGTTGGGAGGCGGGTGAGGGGAGAAAATAAAATATATATATATATATATATATATATATATATATATATAGTATAAAATAAAGATTTTTGACTTACCTAAAGTACAGGCTTGTCGATAGAAACACGAAACACACAAAAACACACAACCATTCGAGCTTTCGCCACCAGTGGTGGCTTCTTCGGGAAAAAGAGGGAGGAAGGAGAGGAGAAAGGGAAGGATACGGGTTTTAAGGAAGTGGAAAAGGAGCCATTCCAATCCCAGGAGTGGAAGGACTTACCTTAGGGGACAAAAAGGAAGGTAAACAAATACACACACACTCACACATATCCACATCCAAACACACTTAGGCAGACATTTGTAGAAACCAAAGAAGTTGGCTTCTTTGGTTTCTACAAATGTCTGCCTAAGTGTGTTTGGATGTGGATATGTGTGAGTGTGTGTGTATTTGTTTACCTTCCTTTTTGTCCCCTAAGGTAAGTCCTTCCACTCCTGGGATTGGAATGGCTCCTTTTCCACTTCCTTAAAACCCGTATCCTTCCCTTTCTCCTCTCCTTCCTCCCTCTTTTTCCCGAAGAAGCCACCACTGGTGGCGAAAGCTCGAATGGTTGTGTGTTTTTGTGTGTTTCGTGTTTCTATCGACAAGCCTGTACTTTAGGTAAGTCAAAAATCTTTATTTTATACCATTTTCCTACCTGGAAGGTCTCCTTCTATAATATATATATATATATATATAGAAAATGCATGCACACTGCAAGTACACAAGACCGCATACACACACACACACACACACACACACACACACACACACACACATATATATATATACACACACGATCACACATTCACACACCACTCAAAATAGGCGAGGTTTGGGATAGAGAGGTAGGAGGTGTAGGGTATGGAAAAAAAAAAAATTATATATAAAACGATTATTAAGACGAAAAATTCCTAGCAGGAAAAATAAAATATAAAAAATAGACGAAGATTACTCACCAGGCGAAGGAGCACAGGTGTGACAGCATCACAAATAAATAAATGAATACACACACACACACAATCGCAAGCTTTCGCAACCCAGTTGCGTCTTCAGGCAGTAGGGAAGGAGAGGGAAAAGGAAATGATGAGGGTTTTAAGGAAGGGGGTAAGGAGCCATTCCAATCCCGGGAGAGGAAAGACTTACCTTGGGGGAAAAAAAGGAGGGTAAACAAATGCACACATGCCCACACATTCACACAGACACAAGTACACCTAGGCAGACATATATATATATATATATATATATATATATATATATATATATATATATATATATATTATATATATATATATATATATATATATATTATATATATCGTAGATTGAGGCCTGGTTGATTTCGGGATCGGAGAATGTATTGTAGGGATAACTCCCATCTGTGCAGTTCAGAAAAGCTGGTGGTGGATGGGAGGATCCAGATGGCCCGGGTTGTGAAGCAGCCATTGAAATCGAGCACGTGCTCCGCTGCATGCTGTGCCACAGGGTGGTCCACCTTGTTTTTGGCCACAGTTTGGCGGTGGCCATTCGTCCTAATGGACAGCTGGTCGGTGATCGTGCCAATATAGAAAGCTGTACAGTGTTTGCAGCACAGTTGGTAAATTACGTGGCTGCTTTCACAGGTGGCTTGGCCTCTGATAGGGTAGGATAAGCCTGTGACAGGATTGGAATAGGAAGTGCCGGGTGGGTGGATCGGACAGGTCTTGCAGCGGGGTCTTCCACAAGGATATGATCCCTGTGGCAGTGAGCTGTGTTTTATCACAGTCAGATGAACTTTATGGCATAAAATATGAACAAACTAACGACTATATATGAGGCTCCAGTCTTCCATTAGTGCATCTCCTCTGCCCTTTCCCTCCTCCCCTCCCTCTATTCCTCTCCTCCCACCTGTCTGCCACTAATCTCCTCTCTCTCATTCTCCTCCTCTCCCTTCTCTCATTCTCCTCCCTCTCCTTTCTTTCCACATCTTCCTTCACCTATTCCTCTCCCTCCTATGTATGAAAACATATATATATATGCGCCAAGTCTCGTGCTGTCTGGTCAAACGGTGTCAAAGTCACGAGGTGCCCTTTGCCATCTCAAATTCATTGGTATGCAGATTACAAAAATCTCCTTCATGAAAACATACATTTATGTGTTGACTTTCATGGTGACCAGTCAAACAATTTGAATGTTGTAACATACCCTCTGCAATGCATCTACAGAGGCTCACAAAAGTTAGCTCATGTATTAATTCGGGGTATAAGCTATCTTCATTTTACATTTCATTCAATTCTGTCCAGCTATTTCAGTGTGAAGAGAGACAAATGTATTAACCCATTGTAAGACACCCTTTGCCAAGCAAGTACTTGTCAATGAAGTAATTTAATATTCTTCCTGAACCGCCCTGTGTGATATCAGAAGAGGTCAGCATACGTTGTGGCACGTGCCGTTGCAGAGACTACCCCGAGGAGGATGCGATCGCAGCGGTGCGCGAGGCCATCCGGCAGGGCGTCAACTACATCGACACGGCACCCTTCTACGGCCTCGGGAGGTCCGAAGAAGTTCTCGGCAAGGTAAGGTCGCAATGCAGGTCTGTAGGGTAGTTGCGGGAGAGGAAAGCGTCGGATAGATTGTTGTCGTAGCTGGTAAGGGATTCGGAACTGGAACAGATACGTTTCCCACGGATGCCCAGGCTGTAGGGAAGGGATCGTTTAATACGGAAGGGATGGCAGCTGTCAAAGTGGAGGTACTGTCGTTTGTTAGTGGGTTTAATACGGACTGAGGTGCGGATGTGAGACTCGACGAGGTGAAAGTGAACATCGAGGAAGGTGGTTTGAGTTTTGGAGAAGGACCGGGTGAATTTTAGGTCGGAGAAGGAGTTAAGGTCGTGGAGGAAGTTCGGAAGGGTTTCTTCACCGTGAGTCCGGACCACAAAGATATCGTCTATGAATCTATACCAAACCAGGGGAGGCAACTTCTGTGTCTTAAGGAATGCATAGGAAGGGGCCATCCTGGTACCCATAGCTGTTCCCCTGATTTGTCTGGCCCTCAAAGGTGAAGTAATTATTGTTGAGTATGAAATTAGCAAGTGTGACAAGGAATGAGGTTTTTGGGAGGCTTTCAGGTGGGCATTGGGAAAGGTAGTGTTCCAGAGCTGATAGACCATGGGTGTGGGGGATGTTGGTGTACAGGGATGTAGCAAGGAAGCATCACGTGGGAGGGGCATTGAGGCATTCCAGAAAGTGGTTTGTGTCTTTGATGTGGGGTGGGAGCCTGCAGGTTGTAGGTGTTGGTCTGCCAGAGCTGAGACACGTTCTGTTGGAGCTTTGAAACCTGCTACTATGGGACGGCCAGGATGATTCTCTTTATGGATTTTAGGGAGTAGGTGGCAATTTGACATTGTTCTGACCAGTAGTGTTAGATTAGATTAGATTAATACTTGTTCCTTGGATCATGTATACGACATTTCGTAATGATGTGGAATGTGTCAGTTTAGTAAATTTTGTCTATACTTGACAATCTATATTTTAAGATTTTTTTTTTAAAGTTTTATCTAAAAATTCATCTACATTGTAGAAGGAGTTGCCATTCAGAAATAATTTTAATTTCCTTTTAAATACTAGTTGGCTATCTGTCAGACTTTTGATGCTACTTGGTAAGTGACCAAAGACTTTTGTGGCAGCATAATTCACCCCTTTTTGAGCCAAAGTTAGATTTAACCTTGAATAGTGAATATCATCCTTTCTCCTAGTGTTGTAGCTATGCACACTGCTATTACTTTTGAATTGGGTCGGATTGTTAATAACAAATTTCATGAGTGAATATATATATTGTGAAGCTACAGTGAGTATCCCTAGATCCCTGGTTATTTTGAAGTCTTTGATGTATAAATGTTTCGTACTATTATTATTATTATTATTATTATTATTATTGTTTATCCCACCGGGAAAGTTTCCCTCTATAATTTACTACAGTTAAAAATACACTAATGCCATTGCGATTTTCTCACGGCATCTAGATGTTCGTGACAGTGTGATTATTAATGGGGAAATAAGAATGATGAATCACAAGTCTGGTGAAGGCAGCTAATTAGAATGTTGTTTCTCATTTATTCTGTTTTCTAAATGAAGTTTGCATATACTTCAATTTTCTTATAATAACCGAGATGTTGAATTTATGAGGTTATTTGGCCTTTTGTAAAAGTACTTTGCCGTTTTGTACGAATTAGTTAAGCTTTGCGAATATGTGTCTAGGCGGGAACACAATAAAACAGCTTTAAAATGAGATGAACTGCAATCACATTTACACTCTGGCTCGTAAAAAATATTTCACCGTTTTGTACAAATACGTCGTGATTCTGAAATATGCGATTAGGCGGGAACCTAAACTTAGCGAAGGTACGGCCACCGTTTAGAATTGACAAAGCTGTCTTCACGCGATGCCCGATTGGCCGTTTTCACTTACCGCTATTTTTGGAGAATAATTATACATTTTGTCACCATTGTTGCAAAATTTTTAGTCTAGAAGAAAATAAAATATCAAACAAAGCTCGAAGCTTGGTCTTTCTTACATTTTGTTTTTTACTTATTTTTTTTCCTAGCATGTCACCCCTTACAATACATCCGACACAAATATATCAGTAAAACTTTTAATAATGCCTTTCTTTAGGACCAAAAGTTTTTTAAAGTGGTCAGTTTTCAAAGTGTGTCTAAAAGTCAACAATTAAAGACATTCATCACAAATTCTCATTCTTAATGTAATTAAGTTTGTGTAAAAGGAAATTTAAATTGCAAAACATGGTTTTTAAAAATGTTACTATCAAAGTTTTCCTGTAAGCTTTTAGAAATGAATTCTTTTATTGAAGAAATACCTTTTAGAAACGGAAACAGTTGGGACATAACATTTGTCAAAAGCATCGTCGCTACAGAGTACTGCATACTCTCCGTTCTAAGGCCGTTGTCGTACTCTGCTGTCAATTGACATTTATATGGCACCTTTCTTTACAAGTATGTACTATTTTGGTATTATTCTCTCATTAATGATTTATTGCAGAGGTATCATTGTGCAGTATCTGGCTACAATAATTTATTTCATACAATAAATGTCTTCATAGATTATCAGTTTCTACCACAATAATTTAACCGACAACTTCATCTTTTGTTATATCGACTACATTTACGTAAGTTAAAAAATGAGTTTGACCAATGTTTGGAAAGTTCCTGAGGTTTGTCCACTGTTACCCGTCCCACAGGCCCTGAAGGGCGTCCCCAGGGAGGCGTACTACATCGCCACCAAGGTCGGCCGCTACACGATGGAGCCACGCACCATGTTCGACTTCTCTGCGCGGAAGACGAAGGAGAGCTTCGCGAAGAGCCTCGAACTGTTGCAGTTGGACTATGTGGACATAATACAGGTGACTCTGTGGCTGTGGCGTTACGTCGGCAGCTGCACATTATCTGTTTGTAGTAGGGATGAGCTCGAGAAACGTACGACATTGAGGCAGAGTCTCAAACTCTCACTTACTCTTGAGAAGTTGATGACAGTGCTACTCTGTCTGGAGGCTGAGTGAAACTACTCTACAAGGAAGCATTGAGACAGAGCACTCGTCATCATTGTCTTCCGTACTTGTAAGGGAAAATTTGTACTTCACACATTGTCAAGTACACAGCTTCCTTTTGTTCATTCTGAAGTATTATTATTATTATTATTATTATTATTATTATTATTATTATTAGTAGTAGTAGTAGTAGTAGTAGTAGTAGTGTTTAACACAAAATAAAAATCATATGACCACTATTAATTAAAACACACATCTCAAACGAGGGGGTGAAAAAATGAAACATTCTTATGAAAGAAATTTGTTGCAGAATGTTTCTCCGAAGAAACACCAATATGAAGTAATTGACATTATCAGTAAAGAAAACATCTTTCTCTTCTTGTTTTATGTGTTTACCTATCAAAACGTAATGTTAAACCCTCGGCTGAAGATCGAAAAATGATCGAAAACCAAAAATCGTAGGGCTGTTATTTAAAATAAGCATGTATCTCACACAAAATGATAACTTCCTTGTTAACAAAAACAAATATGCATTCTGCTTGTATTTATACTTAAATGAGAAAGGAATGCTACAACATATTACACCCAAAACTCCTTCTATACATTTACTCACTGTAGGGGAGGGGAAATCGCCAGTGGATACAGATCTTCAGTTTTAGCCAGTTTTAAATGCCTTCAAAGATGTCAGCTTCCTCCCTTACAATACTTGTTCTAACCTCATACTATTCAAAAGTTTGGATAGTGTTAATTTTATTGCATGTTGTATTAAAAGTTACAGATTTCCAATACTCGATTAATGATGAAAATTCTCCTCAGAGATGATAAATATTGTTAAAAACGAGATAGAATGGCTGGCCAGTACTTACCATTGTGCTGTACCGCCGATAGTAACACAAATGTAGAATCAGAAAAAAGGGGACAAAAAGGGCAAGCTTTCGGAACACAGTTCCTTCGTCATGTGGGAGAGAAGGGAAGAAAAAAGGATGGGAACAGACTTTTTCCGAATTGTCTTGTAATGCAGTTAGAATGGATAGCAGGTGTACATAGGTGGGTATTTTCTCTGACTTGCTTTAATAGAAGAATGCACTTCTGTATTCATGGACTGTGATTGCTAGATATATTGTGTAATTTTAAATCTTGTATCATACATGTTGTATTATTTGCCACATTACAGAGCTTTATTAGACATATGTTGCAACAGATGTTATCTACGATAGGGGACAAAATAGATTACGCGGAACGAATAATTTAAAGTCCGAGAACAGAGCATTGCGTATGCCCTAGTTCCGAAGTGCGAGTGTTGCCAACTGTAGCAGTCTTTGAAGATTCAGTTTGGTGTTTACATTGTCAAATAGAAGCAATATAATAATTAGGATACAGTATATGTCTAGATTCATAGCAGCTTAACTCGTGTATCATTTGTTTTGGAAAATGTTATTTGAGCACATAGAAGTGGTTGAGGTAGAAGAACTCCAACTGGGTAGATTTACTACAACGAACCGCTTCTTACGTACATTTCGTCGGCCGAGTGGATAGGCTGACGGTTTACGATCACGAGGGGCTCTTAAACATTCCATTTTGTAATGGCCTAATCTTTAAATGAGGAGACAAATGATAGCCTTAGTAAAAATGTTGAAAATGGATACATGTATTTGTAATTACTTCAACTGCCATATGGTGTATCTATAGTGTTCAACTAATGTATCAGAAAACAGGCATAACTTTCTAAGTCCTTACGTGCGGTTCACACGAGTGAGTGGCTGTCTCTTCCATTATCTGTTGTTTCTGGTTTAATATTCATTTTTCAACTCGGGACTATTTGACCGTTACAACAAGAAAGGAGCAGTAGCTCACTGACAGTGTGGCGGCATTCCCGGTTAAGTGACGTCTATCGGATCAGATGCCACCAGAGCCGTTTTATTTCTTTTTTTAATTGTGGTGCAAATGTTTCTTGCTTTAATTGCTTTTTCTTATTAATATATCAGATTATTATAAAATAGAATTTTCTAAAAACCTATAAAAGCCTACAACGGCTCAATTTTTAGCTAATTAATATTTAAAATATTACCTGCAAGAGGTCTGAAAACTAAAAAACAAATTGACTCGAGAGGGATTCGAATGCGCACCTGTCGCGTTCGTAAATCGTCGGCCTGCCGGCTCGGCCACCGAAACGTATGTCGGAACCGGTTTGTTGTACTAAATGTAAATGTACCCATGGTATTCTTATACCTGAAACATTTCTACGGGCTCAAATAATGTTTTCTAAAATATATAATAGCCGAGTTAAAAGTGCAATGAATCTTGACAAATACTGTATCTTAACTATTGTATTGCTTATATTTGATGATGTAAACAGCAAGCTGAAGCTGAACAGGCTGCTGAAGTTGGCAACAATCACACTTACGAGCCATAATGTTGAAGTAGCCATTAGAAGTCATTCAGTAATCAAACAGGAAGACGGACTGCTGTAAGCCCGACAGGTGTCGGACGGGGTCCCACATTTCCCGCTCCAATGGAAAGCTGCTTTTCAATGAAATTATGTGCGTTTCAACTTTCGTTCTACTGCAATATGCAATTTGACACGTTATGTTTCAGGAATGTGAAAACTGCCTAATTTTTGCTGTGTGGTGTGCAAAAGCATAAGAAAATGTGACATTGCCGAATACTGTATGCTCTAATAAGCTTTATACAGGAGCCAGTGGTGTTTATAAACAGGTCCTTTTTTAAACATATTACAAATGTGGATCACCACCTTACAAAAGTCTTACTGAAGCTGTGAGAGTGGGTCACAAATTTCAGTCGGGTACCTCAGTCTGCAAAAAGGCTAGGGTTCCGATAGTTTGTCTGTCGGAAACATTCTGCATTTCTGTTGTAATGTTCCTACGTGACTGTACGAGCATTGTATTTTTGTTGACCTCATTAATTAAATGAAAATTTTCCCCCCTTTTACAGGTGCACGACGTGGAGTTTGTTCTGAACCCGGACGTGATTATCCGAGAAACTCTTCCGGCGCTGCAGGAGTTTGTGGCGGCAGGCAAGGCGAGGTTCATCGGCGTGACGGGGTACCCTCTGGAGCCGCTCAGAGAGATCGTCGAGAAGAGTGTCGGCGTCGAGGTGGACACGGTGCTGTCCTACACCAGAGACACTCTCGTAGACGACACGCTGCAGCGGCACTTGCCGTTCTTCGAGGTATGCCGGTCTGTCAATTTTGGCTTTGTGTCCTCGATGTAACCCTTTAACTCTCGGTTACATGTTAACTGCACCCTCTGCCAGTCCATATTTGGTGTTACGTGTTTTAAGTGCAGCCTCTCGGATTTCCTTCTGTGTTGTAACCGAGTCGACCGGCACCTAGCAAACCTGCAAATACTAGTGATGAGAGCGGTTGCACCGCCACTTAGGTTGCTGAGTGCAGATGACAAATGTTAAGGGTACAGTGGAGCTCCGTCCCCAAATCACAGCACAGTACATTTTCAATCTTTTGACCAATAGGTTGTGTGCATGTGCGTCGCCTGTAGGGATCGTCTTGCATTCGGCTTTACGTCACATCCTACTGTTCGATATCATTATTATTTGTTTATTTTAATCAGCTGGTCCCTGACCTTTTTTCTTCAGTAAACCGGAATCAGTGCAACTCCCTAGCTGTACAGAACATTCAAATTCTCCTGAAAGTAGAATACTGCTGGAACATCTGTTATGTTTACAAACGGCTTTTGTCAGCCTAAATAAATGAATGAAGTGAAGCTAGCATTCTAAAGCATCTCGTTACATCTCACAGAAGAATGGAAAAGAAAACAGGGTAACAAGTTTTTTATGGGGCCACCTTCCACAGCAAGTATAAATTAATCATTTTTGGAAATGAAACTGCTGTATACCTCCTGTAGTCTCTTTATTTAATCCAGGCATGTTTTGTCCTCTTCTATTTTAGTATATCAATGTATTGGTATCTAGAAATTACAGTTTTGTTTGCAGAAGTAGCAGATAATAAACAGTTCACTTTCTTTTAATTCAAATAAAAAAGACATTATTTTATCCATTTTTGGTTTGAGAATACCACACCTGTTTTTTGAGAATACCACACCTGTTTTCATAATAATACTGTAATAAATAAGTACTGCAACAGCCACAAGATTCTTGTAAATTAATTTATTTCACTGTTACTAGTTTCGGGCCTGTTTACCTCACAGATCAACATGGTACGATACAAAAACACATCTCTCTCTTATGAAAATTCATCGTGAAGATGGTGCAGGATCAGCAACTGGTAATATTTTGAAAACAATTTATTTTGTCTGTCACAATTATGCACAAGCATTGCACAATTTTTGAGTTATTATGGTTAGAAAAAGGCGAATGGTTTGATAATGGACGTTAGAGTCCAAAACTAGTCACTAACTCCAAAATTGTGCAACTGTGATGGACAAAATAAATTGTTTTCAACATATCTCTGTCCTGTAATGTACAAAGAAGACCTTTCTCTGAAGCAAGTTCAGTGTATAAACATAGGTGTAAACAATAAAAGCAAGAAAACTGTTATATTTAGGATAGAAATATATAAATAACGTATGGATTCATATAAGTCTTTTATTTTAGGACACCAATGTAGATCTGAAATCAACACTATCGTCTGATAATGGGCTCAGACCAAAACTAGTAACAGTGAAATAAATTTATTTACAAAAATCTTGTGGCTGGTTGCACTATTTATTTCCTACAGTACTAAATAAAAGTGTTGTACACAGTTTATAATCTTAAGAGTTTTCACTTTGTTATGCCTCTTACCTGGTCATGGGTCGAAGTCTCACAATTCCTCACTTTATGCAATTTCTTCATTTTTTGGCTCCTCGGAGGACTCGGGATTAATTTGCCGAGTACAGGCTAGGTGAATCCGGGGCCCCGAGCTGGGGAATGCATCGCGCAAACAGTCCTCCACACCGTAAGCTCTGTGCGTGCCTCAGTGACCACAGCACGGTGAGACGGTGGAGTTTTGTACGTTACAGAGACCAGGGATCTCGGCTTAATCGCCAGAGCCGTGAGGACGGTTCGAACCTTGTAGTGTAACAAGTGGCACTACAACACAATGAACCGACATAAGAATGTCAAATAGTTTATTTAAATACCATTTATGGAGGAAGATTGTTTTTATTTTATTTTATCCTCAACCATTTCAGATTAGTTATCAATTATTTTTTGATGGAAAGTAGTATGTAAAGTGAATTTCAATGTAAATGAACTTTAAGGTCAAGGAATAAGTATGCAATTTGCATGTTCTATGAACCTTGTCTCTTTCGTTTGATAAGTTGATGTGACTTTGTTAAAGGAGTGTTGGTGGAGACGAGTTGGTTTGTCTCAAGTTGGAGTCCATTATGTATTCTTTGGAAGAATAAAGAAGTGTATTATTCTATAAATCTCCTGTAAAGTTACTGGGCATTAAGTGCTTGTTATAATTATTCTCTCTGATCTGTCCAAACAGTATTCTCCGGAATTATTACGAGTACGATTATATTTATACGAAGAAGAAAATGCACGAGGAACAGAGTAGCTGGGCCTCTCGTCATGTCGTCATAATTGTAGAGAACAGTCGAGCCAGAAGACTAAATTTTACTTAAATTACAACAAAATAAAGAGTTTTGTAGTGACAGTGCTATACCAATTTATCATACAAGATCCTGTAGAATTTGCAGTTCTGCAGAGGTAACACTACAACCTCTGTATAAAAAACCTCAATGTCGAAGTGTGCTACGTGCCGAGGAGACGCGTGGCTGTCGAGGTCGAACAGTCGCTAGCACGAAACCTCTGGGGAACCTACCACACTGCCACATCTCACTCGTATTAGGCTAACTCGGGCAAACGGGGCTCTTTGTGGGCGGTTGTATATTTCCCTAGCTGCTTGTGGGAACAAAATGAAACGAGGGAAAAATAGCATCGGTGGAAGCCTTCTCTCCCATTCGAGTCGGAGCGTACTTGACGCTCTACGTGATAGCGATCTCTTTCCTGTCCCGTGTCTTCCTCGGTCTCCGCCGGCAGACCACCGGCCCCTACGGTCTCTCCGCAGAGCCGACCGGCCGGCCTATACCTCGGCTGCCGTGGTCATTGCTCCACTTCCTGCCGAAGTTCTTATGACAGTTCGTCAGGTCACCGTTTCCGCTGCCGAGAAGGCTATCCCGTGCTCCCCAGGTACATTACAGTGCGAGTCGGTGTCTCGGCGGACACCGGAGATCGTCGAGGCCGTCCGGGTTTTCGGCGAGCGTCGAAGTGCCACCGACGCCACACGTGTCGAGCGCCCGATTACTTTCAAACGATCTCCGGGCCCGAGCTCGGAGACCGACCCGGCAGAGTAAGTACTTTGCCGTGAGACTCCGTCCTAAAGTCGCTGTGGTGTCGTATCGACAGTGGTTCGTCTCCTGACGGACTGTCCCATTTTAGCCCCCTTGCGGCTGTCTTTAATCTTACAGGTACCCTCTCATTAGTTCTAGGAGACTATAACTCCGTGGCTGAGTGCGTGACCTTTTACCTGTGGATCTGGTTTTTACCATTCTATTTAATAGAGGGTGCTTTGTCCTGATTTCTCAGGTTCCACCCCTCCATAACGCTTAAATACTTTCCAGTGTTTTATGTTTACCGGCTAGCGGTGTGGCTGGCTCATCCTTTATTATCCCATTGATCAGTTGGCCACGGAATTCTACAGTGTGTCGTGCGAGTTCTTACCGTGACGTTTACGTCGGTAACACCTACCGCGAACGGTAACGGGAGGTCGAGATGGCAAGGCAGCTGACTCGTGTAGCTAATGCCAATGTTGAGTTCAAATGCTACATTTTGAAATAATGTGTTTTACCACGACCAGTTTCGTTGCTTTCACATTCTTTGAGCTGTAATTTCCAAGAAACGATGTACGTGGAACTTGAGGCTATTTTGCAGCCTTACAATTGAATCATTTCAGTATAACAGCAAAACCACAGTTCCTACTTTGAATTACAAAGTCAAGCAAATCTTTCTCCACATCGGGATATTTACAGTTTTGTCCTCCAAATGCACGACGACTCTTTGAACAATTTAACAGTTTGTCCTCAATTGTACACTAGTGACGAAAGTGTTTGGCTCACTTAAGGTTACAGTAATGTGGGCCTTTGCAATTGCCTTTTGACAGTTCAAAAATTTAAATGACAATAACAGCTTAACCATTTATCTGACACTAAAATTGAATAGACAAATCTCTCTCTCTCTCTCTCTCTAACTTTTTAGGTCTCGCCGTTCAAACAATTGGCACCAAATTTTATAGACGTAATTTATTTATTTATTTATTTAATTTTTTTTTTTTTTTTATTTTTATTTTTTTTTTTTTATTTTTATTTTATTTTTTTGACTAAACATAAGTTAGTAACACTAAAAATAGGCAGTTTGTGAATGGTGGTCTTTTACAGCAGGAAATTTAATTGCAAATAACACCTTAACCTTTCATCTCGGACGAAAATGGAATAAATGTATTTGTAGAGGAGAAAACTCTCAACAACTATGCATTTCTATAACTCGCACCGTTTCAGATAAAGAGATATTTGCAAAAATTGTGATTTAACACTGTCACTTGATTTTATGTAAACCAGTATAGGCAAAGAAAATCAACTTGAAAAAGAGAACAAACTACCGTGGCAAGACAAGCGGAAAAAGATTATGAAAATATGGGAGAGCTATTAAAATAATAGTTTATAGATGTAAAAAGGTTCAGAGGAAGTGTGTGTTTCTTGAAGCTAAATTCAAATATTAGTAAATTTTTTTCTGTCAGAGAGAATATTACTTGTCGAGTGCATAGATATCGTCACCGTAGTAGAGTCTTAATTGTATCGTCCGTAATTTTTTATGATTTATATTTTTACTATTTTTGTCCAAAAAAATTTTTTTTTTTTTTTTGTGGTGGGGTGGAGGGAAATACACACGCTTATGCAGCACATGAAACTCCTGGTAACGTGCCTCGATTCGTCCTCCCCTCACTTGGAGGGCTGCATGGCTATAAATAAAAATTGAAGTAAAAAACCTGCAGTCTGTATTCAAGATTTATTGTCAAAAGTTTAGGTGCAGCCTACATTTGTGCAAATATGGTATCTGCATTAGGGATTTTATTTTATTTATTTATTTATCTTTTGCAGTGGGGGGGGGGGGTTACTTATTATTAGGGAGAGTAAAGGGAGTGGGCATTTTTTATGTCATCTATTAGATTAGAGCAGTGAGTTGTTGATACATGTACTTGATCATGCAGCAGAATTTTCTTTTCTGCTTTGGTGTTTTGATGTGATAATTTGGTGTTTTGCATGTGATAATTTCCTTGTAGTGTTAGAAGGTGCTTTCTGTTGTTTATTCTAATTATTTTGATGTCTTCTTCTCGGATGTTGGTTTGTAATTGTGTCCTCGTAGCCATTGAGCAAATGTGGTGTAGTTTGTTCCGTACTTCCAGGCCGTAATGTCTTCCTTGTATCTAACATCAAACATTTAGCTCGTTTGCCCTACATATCTCCCATCATAAGTGTTACATTGTAATGGTATACAGGTTGTTCCATTTTAATCTACACTGGTCGATATCTCTGGAGTGGCACAATTGTGAAAAACAGATCTGGGGGAAAAGGTGTATGGTTTGAAGGGGGTCATGGAATGGCTATATCAAAATGAACTTGAATCCTGTTTTCTAGGTTCACTAAGGTCAAATTCATTTTTTTTTCTTTAATGATATCCCCTAGTTTTCATTCCATCTTCATATCCCACATCAAAAATACGCATTTTTTGTATGGAAGCTCCCCTCTCCCCTTCCCCCTAACATAGTGTACAACCATTGTTTCATTGCCAGGAGGCACTTCATTGTAAGTGTACCAGGTTACTGATATGTTGAGAAAGAAGTGAGATTGGGGAAAAAACATCAATTAGAATCTTGTCTGGTTTCTGAACCCAGTCCACTGCTGAAATTTTTGAACTTGAAATGGCTTTGAAAAATTTTTCCAATCTCACCTCGTTCTCTAGGTACTGGTAACCTGGCAAATTTACAATGAAGCACCCCCTCATGACAAAATCATTGCTTATTTGAAAAAAGAAATTGTGTGTTCATTTTTTTTTCCAAATAGAATATGAGTATGTGTAATCTTCAATTGACTGTAATAGCGTACAGGATGACTTGGACAAAATTTCTAGTTGGTGTGAAGAATGGCAGATAGCTCTAAATGTAGAAAAATGTAAGGTGATGCAACACGAGTAGTAAAAACAATCTCATAATGTTAGAATACAGCATAAGTAGTGCGCAAATTGATGCAGTTATGTCGTTCAAATATGTAGGCGTAACATGACAGGGCGATACGAAATGGAAGGAACGTGTAAGGACAGTTGTGAGTAAGGCGGACAGCCGACTTTGTTTTATTGGGAGAATTTTGGGAAAATATACTTCATCTGTAAAGGAGACAGCACATAAAATGCCTGAATGGCCACATCTTGAGTATTGCTAAAGTGTTTGGGACCCGCAGCAGATCAGTTTAAAGGAAGACATAGAAGCAGTTCAGAGGCGAGCAGCTAGGTTCGTTACTGGTAGGTTCGACCAATGCGCGAGTGTCACGAAAATGCTCTGGGAAATAAAATGGGGATCGCCGGAGGAAAGATGACATTCTTTTCGAGAAATTCTGTTGAAGAAATTTAGAGGGCCAGAATTTGAAGCTGAGTGTAGAATGATCTTCCTGCCACCTACTTACATTTTGCATAATAATGACAAAGACAAGAGAAATTAGGGCTCATACAGATGCATATAGACATTCTTTCTTCCCTCATTCTGAAATTTGAATCTGGTAGTTGAATACTAGAAATGTCTAGTAGTGGTATAGTGTACTCCGCCATGTACTTTTCGTTGGATTGTGTAGTTTTTTTTAGATACGGAATAAAAATTTGGGTTTACCATGGGAAAAAATAATGTGATCTTGGTTTGACCTTGAAAACTAGGTTCAAGGTCATTTCATGATAACCCTACCACGATCTGCTTCAAACCTTACACCTTTTATTTAAGACTCCTCCCCCATCTTCCCACCCCCATCCCGTTACGCCCTCGCAGAATTGTGCCGCTCCAGAGATATCGGCCAGTATAGATTAAAATGGGACTCCTCGTATACCGTTACACTGTAACACTTGTGATGGGAGATATATAGGGCAAACAAGCAGAACATTTGATGTAAGATACAAAGAACACGTTAGGGCCTGGAAGTATGGAAGAAACCACTCCACATTTGCTCAAGACCTATGAAAACACAATGGCAAACCAAAATTGGCAGAAGACATTTGTAATTCACAATGTCACTCAACAACTACGCGAAATACTGACAAAGGAGATAAGCTGACATCACGGATATAGACAATGCAAACTGTTTGTAATTCTAGCTACCACTACTGGATACCTCATATAACTTCATCTTCCTCGTGTCATGTAACATCACCAGAGCTTCAGCTAGCAACAGAGTGTTTCCAATCACGTGACCTAATCTACAAATTTAACAATTTTTAAACTTTAATTTCGGAAAAAGTCGAAATCTTGGTTTTGACTAATAAGTCATAATGTGAGTATTGCATTTTTTTCTTCCTACATTTCTCCTTAATTCAAACTGATCTTCCCTGAGCTTGCATTCTACTACTTTTTCCATTGGTCTTTAAATAATTTGTGTTAGTATTTTGCAATCATGACTTATTAAACTGATAGTTTTGTAATTTTCACACTTGTTTGCTCTTGCTCTTTTTGGAATTTGAATTATTACTCTCTTTTTTGTCTGATGGTATTTCCCATGTCCCCTACATCTTACATACAAGTTGCAACAGATTGTTCACGGCCGGCTCTCCCGACGATGTCAGCAGTTTAGAGGGAATATTATCTACTCCGGGGGCTGTTTCAACTCGAATCTTTCAGTGTTCTGCCGAATTCTTCTCACCGTATAGTATGTTCTGTTTCATCTTCATTTACTTCCTCTTCCATTTCTACAATATTGCCTTCAAGTTCATTCTCTTATATAGGCACTTTTGTGTCCCTGCCTCGTCACCGCTTTTGTGTCTCGTTCCGTTGTAGGTGTCGGTGGCCGAGTGGAATGAGACCGACACAGAAATAAAGATAGCACGCTGGTGCAGGTACGGAGGGGAGCAGCCAGAACTAGAAACACTAGAGTAAATTAGAACGAGATATATATTGCACAGAATTTATACAATACTTAACTTTTACAGAGTACTGCAGAATGTTGATACATAGTTGAGCTAGAGTCCTGCCTAGTGCCTAACTGATAGCAAAGTCTTCACTGGTGCCTATCAGATTCCGAAGTTTTTACTGGTTCCTAACTCAGTCCCAAGTGAACGATGTCGTTCAGCGGTGGCCACGAGCGGCGTTGTCGCAGAGGGCGCTCGTGGCTGTCGTCCTAAGAACGCCGCGCCGTGCGTGCATGGCGCCGCGCGGCGAAAGTAGGTGGCGCGCACTTTGTACTTGTGCGACACCACAGGCACTATGCATATTCCTTCCACCTTTCAACTTTACCTTGTTTGCATAATACTGGTTTTCCATCAGAGTGTTTGATATTATGCAGCTGCTTTTCTTGTCTCCAAACATCTCTCTTATTTTTCTGTAATCAGTATCTGTCTTTCCCCGGATTATTCATTTTCAATATACTTGCATTTGTCCTAAAACCACTCCTGCTTAGCCAGTCTGTGTTTCCTCTCAACCTCATATTTAGCTTTCTGTACTCCCTTTATCAAACTTCATTTGCTGAATTTTTATATTTTCTCCTTTCATTCATTAAGTTCAGTTTCTTCTGTCTTATGCAAGAATTTCTATAAGGCTTTGCCCCTCTACCCATACGATCCTCTGCCGTCTTTGCTACTTTCTCTTTCAGAGCTACCCATTCTTCTTCTAATGCATTGCTTTCCCCCGGTTTGGTCAATCTTTGCCTCTTGCTCCCTCTGAAACTCTGAACGACACCTTGTTCCTTCAATTTATCCAGTTAATCTGATTTAATCCATCTCTCTACTTTCCTGCACCGTTTCTTCTGTTGCAGTCAACAGTTCGTAACCAATAATAACTTATGGTCTGAGTCTATGTCAGCAATGTCTGGGCATGTCTTACAGTTTAAAATCTGATTTGAAAATCTATGCCTTAGCATTATAAAGTCAATGTGGTGTCTCCCGGTCTCTTCCATATGTACAGCCTTTTTGCATAGTGCTTGTGACATGAGTAAATTGTGGTCTGCACAAAATTCTACCAGGTGACCCCCTTTTTATTTTCCTTTCCCTATTATTATGCCCCCCCCCCCCCAATAAACAATAAAAAATCTAGTTTTCCTCTCCCTTAACTTCCTTTATCTCATCAAACGTTTTTTCAGTCTCCCCATCATTGGCAGAGGTAGTTGACATATAAACCTATACTATGGTGGTTGTTTTGTGTCTTATCTTTGCTACAATAATACATTTACTGTACTGTTTGTAGTAAGTTATTAGTATTGCTATATTCTTATTCATTATTAGACCCCCAACTGGATTTGTATTTATAACACTGTACTCAGCTGACCAGAAATCCTGTCACTGACCGTCTCTAATGACCGAGCAGTCGACGGGACGTTAAACCCTAAGATTCCTTCCTTCCTGTCACTGAACTTCAGTAAACTCCCCACCATATCTAACATCAATAGACTCATTTCTATTTTCTAACTTACCTACCCAATTAAGGGAGAGATCGTTCCATGCCTTGAGCCATAGAATGACTATTGTTTGCCTTTATAATGACATCGTTCTAAGTAGTTCCCGCCTGGAGATCTGATTGGGGGACTATTGTACCTCTGGACTATTTTACTCAAGAAGATCCCATCATATTATATTCATACAATAAAGCTACATGTCCTCAGGAAAAGTAATGACTGTAGTTTCCCCTTGGTTTCAGCTGTTTACAGTAACTGCATGGCAAAGCCACGGTTTCCTGATCTTACGAGGCCAGCTCACTCGATCATCCAGACTGTTGCCCCTTTTCAGGAACCACATTTGTCTAGTCTCTCCACACATACTGCAGTGGTTGCATTTATGGTACAACTATCTGTAATGTTGAAGCACACAAGCCACTCACCTTGGCAGAGGTTCCAACTATTATGATTTAATCGTAATTGTTACGAAAATTGTTTAAAATTACAAGTTTACGATTGGAGTGGTTTGAATTCCGATTTTTAGGTTTAAATAACAAACCGGTCTCATTTGTTTTGCGTCAGCAACAACTCTGTTCCTTTTGAGTTTGACAGAAATAAACTGGTTTTGAGCAATAGTTTCTAACATGTTCTCGCGGAAATCACCAGTATTGACAAACCTCTTTGAACTCGAAAACTGCGGAATCTAGCAGCAGCCATTGAAAATGCGGAACCTCACTTGACTTCACCTCTGTAGGAAAAATCTTGAAGTATATGGGTAATAATAAACAATGTTTATCATATATCCTACATCGTAAATCGGTGTTCAGAAGTTAGAGTTGTGTTGGTGTTGGTTTTTTATTGCATTGTATGTTCTAATGCAGCGATTTAGTATGTGTGATGTTCTGTGCTGAAGTGTGAGATGAACATGTCTTACTTGTAAAATAGAGTTCTACAAGAAAATCACAAATAAATGTTTTCTCGTTTTTTTTTTTTTCATAAAATGAAGTTTTAGTTGCAAGAAACATCTAATCCTCATGAAAGTGATGATTGTGAATGATTGCGGAATTAAAAGCTCGTATCGAGCAACAATATCACAAGGATATCCTTGTTTGAAGGTTTCTGCAAAATAAATAAATATTAATCTGGAAGTGAAAAACTAGCCCCCCCCCCCCCCCCATCTACCTATACCCATTCCTACTGCATTCAACAGAATGATGTAATACACTTCCCATATTTCATTGCAACCTTAAAGAAAATGTTTTTCAAATTTTGGTAATTCCTTATTCACTTATTCCCCCTGAATTCATTATTACCTCCCCCCTCCCCCCTTCGCTCATACATATTATGTCGCATTACTATTTGCCATATTCAAAAGTTGAAACCTCTGCCTTGGCAATGTCTGTGGTTCATGGGGGTAGAATAGATCCATAGTACAGTAAAAGCAAACATAACACAAAAATGCACGAAAAAGGTTCAAATTAATGAAGCACTATGTAATTTTAAATTCATAGGTGGGAACAACATGATTTATTTATTTATTATTTCATATTGAGTAGCTATTCTGTACAAACTAGCATGACAAAAAAGCAGCAGCAGTGTCTATAGGAAAACATAGCTAACTTGCAATATCTTTGTCCAAAACTGTAGGGCTGTTTCCATTCTTTTTACTGCTTCTATTATTTATCCGTACTTAAATCTTAAGAAACACAACCTCTAATGAGGTTCTATCGTACAACCTAGTGCTGATTTCCTTTGTTAAGTATTATTTTGCGCATTGCACGATTCAGTGTCCTTTCTTTCTCTTTTTTCCTGTGTTTCGACACCCTTCTAAAAGACATGTGCTCTTACATCGGAGCGTATTATCAACAATCCCATCCACTCACAACAAACACCTACATGACTGCCCAGATTGTCAGTACTGCATTCCATTTCCAAATTTTATCCCAACAACATATTTTCCAAAAATTTCCTCCGTACGCGTATTTCGCTTCAACATTAGTTCCATTACCAGCCCCACTTTCTAGATTCCACCCGTTACATCCTGATTGTTATTCTCCCTGCATGAAGTTTTATCCAAATTCCCCCTTTCTTGAACGTTATTCACGAGTGCTGACATTACACACTCGTACGAGTTTTTCATACATCTTCGCCGTTTACCAGATTACCACGAGTTCCTTACACATTCCAATGAGTTTTCAACGCATCCCCACCAGCTTTTCACGTTTTCCCACAGGATTCTCATGTGTTCCTACCTGTTTTCACACTTTTCTTATGTGATTTTTGCAGTTTTTGGTTTTATTTACATACCTCTACATTTATGTAGAGTCATGACCTAGCATTTCTGAGAGTGATTTAGTGTGTTTTTTTTCTGCTTTTAATATCCTTGTGCCTTCTATGTGTGCCAATATGGAAAAGTTTCCCTATCATTAGCCAGAATCCATTCCCACATACTATTCCTATGTTGTTGCCTAGCTCATGGTATCCCCCCAAATGGCTACAATCCCTCCCTCCACAATGACCTCAACCTGTTCAGATTCCGTCAGTCCCTAGCACTCACCAACCTAATCCTTCAAAATCGTGAAAACCGAGCCCAAAAAGCCTTGCAGCACCTCATATCCATCCTGCTGTGCAACACCAAATACCTGCACCCTATCTCCCAGACGGATGCTCTTCCCCTCCAAGTACTAGAGCAGAATGCACAATGACACCTCAAAAAACACCTTGGGTAACCATTAACCACCCCATTCCCAATAGCCTCCAAACATACCCCACAGCCCCCCATAGCTTACAAACCTAGCTTAGCAAACCTTTTGGATTTACCGCACCCTTAGAAACACCTCCACACGAAATCCACCACCTAAACAGACCAGACACACAGTCGTGAACCTCTCCTCGAATGTATCCATCTAATATGATTTCCAAAAAGAGATTAGAGATATCCAGGTTTGTTTGGTTTTTTAAGTGCCAACGAAGTCCTCGTCGGCTAAATGAAAAGGTCGACCCCCGACAATATAACTTTTTGGAATTTTTCTGCAGGCGTACATAAAAAAAATAGGAGGACCCCTGCTGGTGCCGTTCGTGACATCGTCCAAAATTATAAGCGTGTCTTCTGTGCATATATGTTAATCGAGGCTGGAGGGAGTAAACTGGAAAAGTTTCCTTTAACAAAAGTGTTATGCTCCCATCACGTTCATCGTGAAATGCTAATAAAGAAAAGCCTCGGTCCCACAGAAAAGTCCGTCCTTTCCAAAGACCTTACCTTTTGTCGCACTCCCACATTTAATGGTGCTGGACTCGTTAAGGATTTTCTCTCTTTGTCCCGATCCTTACAATGGAAACACTATTTTGTCACCGACCCCAATATTCGGACGCATACTACCACCAATATTGAACCCTGCCCGACCCAGTTCACTTCTCCAATCTAGTCGAGATCCTCCCATACTTTCCCCAAATCGTCCCCTTCTTTTCAGAATTTCCTAACATCTAACCTGGCTTCACCATCTTTCCCCAAATCCCTCAAAATGGACACCAACCCCACATCTGCAGAAGTCTAGCTGCTCGTGTCGCTGGAGTGGCCGGACGTGATAGTTGTGTGTGTACAGTTGTCGAGTGATTGTGTGAATGTACGTGTTTCTTTTTCTAACGAAAGCCGTGGACGAAAATGTAAGATGTGTGAATGTGATTATCTATTTTCGAGTCTGTGAGCAGCTCAGCAAACCTCTTTCCGGTGAGTTGTTACCTGTCCTCCATTACTGATATTCCCCTTATTATTCTTTTACAGTCTGCAAGAAACGGGATAACACAAGAGCTTGTAAAAACTACAACTGCTCTGTGAACATAGAAAATATTGTGTGTGGTTTGTATAACAAAGAGGCTACATAAAAGAAATTGAATAGAACAGTTTCATAATGAAAAATAGTGTTTCCTGGTTGAGAAATTTCCCTGTTATTGTTGAGGAACAGTCAGGAGGAAATGATACTTTTTAACTAACAAGGAGAGGGTCTGACAAGTTTTGTTCAAATACTGCATGGACATTCTATACTGAAAATAAAAACAAACATGTATTTTGACATTTTGCTAGACACTCACTACATTTTTTTAAAAAGGTCAAAGTTGATGATGGGCAATTGTATTTTCAAAACTTTACATCCAAAGAGTACCTAAAACATGCATGTTTCATTTGTTTAATAAAGGTACCATCATTAATAATCTTGTAGTTATCAATGTTTTTGTATTTTCATGCTGTGGCTATGATACCTGTGAATGTAAGTAACCAGCAAAGCACCTAAGTTGTCAATGTGGTAGACAGGAAGCCATGGGTCATTGCTCAAACCTTGGTCATGCCTCTGTTTCAGTATTTTTAATATATCTTATAATATTCTGATATTTGGAATACCTTTTCGTGCCTTTTTACTTTTTTCACAAACAATATATGTGCAACATGTCTGTGTGGTGAGATTTTGTTCATGTGTGATACACAGAATGTGAAGTATTAGTGTTTTGCCTGGTTCTATTATAGGTTTCATCCCACCAAATGCACACAAATGTATTTCAAATATCAGAATATTATCAGATCAATGAAAATAATTTTGACTAAACCGGGGCCTTCGGCTCGGGTCTACTTGACCAATCACAGTGCTCGGCCTGCTGATAATGCTTATGGATATCTGAGTTACAGCACAAAAACACAAAATGTTAACTACTTGAAGTTAAAGTACTTTGGAACCTACATTACAGTAATAAAACCTGTTTGTTTTTAGATACTCTTTTGTCGTAAAGTATTGAAAACAGAACTGTCTATCGTCACATTTGACCTCGTTCCCCCCCTTGAAATCTACAGTGTATTTACCAAAAAACCAAACGAAGTATCTCTGTATTTTCAACATACAATGTCTGTGCAATATATGTTCAAAATATTTTAACCACACGTCAGACCCTATCTCCCTGTAAGAAATAAACAGAACCATCAGTTTAACAGATCATGGTTGCAAAATATTAACACGAATTATTTACAGAAGGATGGAAAAGCTGGTAGAAGGAGAGCTTGGGGAAGATCAGTTTGGGTTCAGGAGAAATGTAGGAACACGGGAGGCAATACTCACTTTACGGCTTATCCTAGAAGATCGATTAAGAAAAGGCAAACCTACATTTCTAGCTTTTGGAGATTTGGAGAAGGCTTTTGACAATGTTGATTGGAATAAACTCTTTCAAGTTCTGAAGCAAGCAGGAGTAAAGTATAGGAAACGTAAGGTTATTTACAACTTGTACAAAACCCAGACAGCGGTTGTCAGAGTTGAAGGGCATGAAAGGGATGCAGTGGTTGGAAAGGGAGTAAGATAGGGTTGTAGCCTTTCTCCAATGTTATTCAATTTGTACATTGAGCAAGCTATAAAGGAAAGCAAGGAGAAATTTGGTGAAGGAATTAAAGTTCAGGGGGAGGAATTAAAAACATTGCATTTTGCCGATGACATAGTAATTCTGTCAGATACAGCAGAGGACCTGGAAGAGCAATTGAACGGAATGGACAGTGTGCTGAAAGGTGCATATAAGATGAACATTAACAAGAGCAAAACTAGGGTAATGGAGTGCAGTGTAAGAAAATCAGGTGATACTGAAGGAATTAGATTGGGAAACGAAGCAATAAAGGAGGTAGATGAGTTTTGTTACTTGGGCAGTAAAATAACAAATGAGGGTCGCTGTACAGAGGATATAAAATGCAGAATGGCAATGGGTAGAAAAGCGTTCTTGAAAAAGAGAAATTTGTTAACATCGAATATTGATTTAAGCCTAAGGAAGTCCTTTCTGGAGGTATTTGTGTGGAGTGTTGCCTTGTATGGGAGTGAAACACGGACGATAAACAGTGCGGACAGGAAGAGGATTGAGGCTTTTGAAATACGGTGCTACAGAAGAATGCTGAAGATTAGGTGGGTGGATCGCGTAACTAATGAGGAGGTACTGAACAGAATTGGGGAGAAAAGAAATTTCTGGCATACCTTGACTAAAAGAAGGGATAGATTGGTAGGGCACATTCTTAGACATCAAGGGATTGTGGATTTAGTGTCGGAGGGAAGTGTGTGGGGGAAAAACCGGAGAGGGAGACCAAGAGATGGATAAAGTAAGCAGATTCAGACATGTAGGTTGCCATTCTTGCGTGGAGATGAAGAGGCTTGCTCAGGATAGGGTATTGTGGAGAGCTGCATCAAACCAGTCTCCGGACTGAAGATCACAACAACAACAACAACAACAAAACAAATCTGGTGTGTGACAAGTGAAGCGAGCAATTCGTGTGGTACGCTGCTCGTCAGACGTGTCCGTGTGAGTCCGGTAGGGCCAGTCATTAGTGATAATTTGTCATCTCGAGCAGGGCCGCTTCTGCCCACTAACGTGTGCCACGACTCGTTTGCAGGAGAAGGGCGTGGGCGTGGTCTGCGCGGCGGGCACGGCGATGGGCCTGCTGAGCAGCGCGGGGCCCCAGCCGTGGCACCCGGCGCCACAGCAGCTGCGGGCGGCCTGCCGCGCGGCGGCCGACTACTGCCAGGTGCGTGCCAACGTCTGATGTCACTTCGTTACCCACAGGTTTTAAATTATTTGATTTCTGTATGATGCGATCACTTTATTACTCGTTTATCTGAGTTGGTTAGAGTGTTTATTAACACAAAGAATAAAAATATACAAGAGTGTACCAAAATCAATATTGGGGTTTAAAAGCTTCGTGGAATTTATTATGGTAACCGTACCATTAGAAATTACACGTCAAATGATTGAACGACTCAGATAGTTTGTTTCTACAGGTATATGTGTCTGTGCATATTCCTGGTTCCTCTGTCTTCCATTAGATTGCACTTGTAGTCAAGATGACAACAGGGGAGCAGAAACTTTTTTGTGCATTACGGGTTGCTAGGACTGCATCTGTAATCAGAGTGCACGTGTATTCCATATTAAGTTCCGTTGTATTCCTCCAAGTGATAACATGTGTAGATGGTGCATCAGTTTGAAAACGCAGGCTGTATTTGCAAAGGAAAGAATAGCAGATTACCAAACAGGATTGAAGAAGATGTCAAACGAATGAAAGATGCTTTTGTGCAGAGCCCAGAGAAAACAGTTTGGAGGACTAGTTGTGAATTAGCAGTTCCAGTGATGTCTGTGTGGAGAATTTAAAACTCTGTCCTTATTGTTAGCAGTTCTGGAACCTACAGATTACGGTACACGCTCTGACTTCGCAAATGATACGTTTCCTGCATATTGGTGATAATTCTATGGATAGAGCCATGTACACTGATAATAACATCTCACCTAAGTGGGCCTGTGAACACTCATAATGTGCATATTCAGGATCAATGAATCGCTACAAGATCGTACAATTGCAGTGACTCACAACGAAATTAATTTCCCCCCCCCCCCCCTTCCATATCCTGGCAGAAAGTATATGGGCCTTTTACACTGAAGCAACTCAAATTGGTGCTTTCTTATCTCGCTGTCCAGCAACAATCACTCTTTCCTCAATTACTCGAATCTGTACCAGACAACTTTATTTGGCAGCAAGACCGTGCATCACCTCATTGACGTGCCTTTGTACACGTTCAGTTTATCGAGACCGAAGGTCGGACCGGGTCGGGAGTGACTCGCGAACGACCGACCGGCCGAGGGCGCCGCAGTGGCGACGGCAGTGCTCGTAGGTCGTGTGCGCCGCCCGACGGCCGCTGTCGCAGTCTGTGAGGTCTGAACACGTCGTGCCGGGATACTGGACGGTTAAACGGTAACTTCCAGACCGCTGGATTGGCTGGAAAAGGCCAGGATAACAGAGCTTGTTCCGCACGACATCTGTCACCTTGCATTTTTTACCTTTGGGGATCTGTAAAGTATAGGATGTGTGCGCTTCCACTACCAGCTGACCTTAACGACCTACGGCATAGGACTGAAGCTGCAGTCACATCTGTTACTCGAGACACGGTGGGCGAGGATTGCGACAAACTCTGCTATTGACTCCGTGTGCCATCTGATGAAGGGTGTACACATTGAAGACTTGTAGGGCAATCTATTCTAGTTGCTCGTTCATTTGGTGTATAATTTGTAATGGTAAGGTCACTGTAATAAATTCTATAAAGCTTTGGAACTGCAACATTCGTGTTAGTACGCTCTGTATAATTCTCTTGTTCAAACTGTGAAATTGTCTCAAGGAATTCATTGACAGAGCAGTAGCACTGTCCTACCAGCAGAGTGAAGAGCAATTGTTTTTGTTAACAGAACTTCATGTTAAATATATTGCTGCCCTCTGGTGTTTTACTAATCCTACTCTGCCAACAATTCAAAATGAAAATCAGCTTCACATCTTTCGACAAAAAACCTAGAAAACAGAAAACCTGGAGATCCTCTATAAGCCGATATGGAGAATTCCAAATACGTCACGTATCCATCTAATATGATTTCCAAAAAGAGATTAGAGATATCCAGGTTTGTTTGGTTTTTTAAGTGCCAATGAAGTCCTCATCGGCTAAATGAAAAGGTCGACCCCCGACAATATAACTTTTTGGAATTTTTCTGCAGGCGTACCTAAAAGAAATAGGAGGACCCCTGCTGGTGCCGTTCGTGACATCGTCCAAAATTATAAGCATGTCTTCTGTGCATATATGTTAATCGAGGTTGGAGGGAGTAAACTGGAAAAGTTTCCTTTAACAAAAGTGTTATGCTCCCATCACGTTCATCATGAAATGCTAATAAAGAAGAATGGATAATAGTTAGGAAAGGTGCAAATATCTACTCCGATCACTACCCCACAGAGTTTGAGTCTGATTCATCCCAAGCAGAAAAGCACCAAGAACGCCAGCGGTAGATCCAAAATTAAACCTACAAAAAGTAACAGAATCAGATACAATGGGAGAATTCTCTTGCAAACAAAATTTGAGGAAAAAATTACAGAAATAGCCGAAGAACAAGTACCATTACAGAAGCAGTACAAACATCCCTGGTGGAATATGGAATGTGAAAAGGCAGTGGTCTTACAAAAAAAGCCTTCAATGAATACATTTCAAATAAAAATGTGGAAACTATCTAAAATTTTCTTAAACACAAAAACTTTCAAATAAAATTATGAGACAAAAGAAGATAAAATATGTAACCCAGCAACTCGAAACAATAGAAACAAATTTTAAAAATCATAATACACATGGATTCTCCAAGACTCTCGCAAATCAAATTTAAGGCTATATCCCCCAGAATGTTTGTTTCTGGAAACCAGATGGGAAGCTGGCATTAAGTAATGAAGAAAACTGAAGAATTAGCCAAATATTTCTTGACTGTTTGGAACCAAGTGAAGCCCTTCCGATATCCATCATTAAAGCCTTCCAACAAAACAATTTTACACCACCAACAGAAGATGAATTATCAAACACATAAAGAAACTCAAAAATAACAAAACATCTGAAGATGAGGGAATTGTAGCTAAATTGCTTAAGTACATAGAGTCTAATTCAAGAAATCAGCTAGTCAAAAATATACAGAATAAATGGGTCACTGAAGAAATGCCAGGAGATTGGAAATGTGCCCTATACAGCAAAGGCTACAAATCTGATGTGAATAATTGCAGAGAAATCTCCCTACTTTCTGTCCCGTATTAAGATATTATCAGTCTGTATCCTGGAAAGAATTCAAAAACTGCTGTAACCCAAAATCTCAGACTTGCACGCTGGCTTCAAACCAAAAAGATTGTGCCCAGAGCACATTTTAAACTTAAGATTAATTACAAGGATAAGAAAAAGATGAGCAAAGCATACAGTATTTCTCTTTGTTGACTTCAAAAAGGCCTATGAGTCAATCCACAGACCCACTCTATTTAGAAATCTTGAAGAAAGAGGACTGGATTGGAAGAAGTAGATGTTCGTAAAACAGATATTAACAAACACAAAATCAAAAGTAAAATTTATGGGAACACTTTCAAAATCATTTGAGATAAAAACCGGGGTTAGACGAGGAGTAAGAATGGGGAAAAGAAACTTAAAGAAGAAAATGGCTGGAAACCAAGGTCACTGAGAACCAAGACAAATAAGCTACAAATCCCCTACCTAGCTTTTACAGACAATCTCACAATAATAGCAGATTCTAGGGAAAGACAGTAAAACAGATAGAAACTTTAAAAGAATGTACCAAAAAATGGGCTTGCCAATATTCTTCGAAAATACAGTGTTTACAACAACAAATCTTTGCTTTTTAGAAATGTCTGTCTAGGTGTGTTTGTGTTTGGATATGTGTGTGTGTGTGTGTGTGTGTGTGTGTATATTTGTTTACCTTCCTTTTTGTCCCCTAAGGTAAGTCCTTCCACTCCTGGGATTGGAATGACTCCTTTTCTACTCCTTTAAAACCCATATCCTTCCCTTTCTCCTCCCCTTTTTTCCTCTTTTTCCTGAAGAAGCTGCCAGTGGTGGCGAAAGCTTGTATGTGTGTGATTATTTGTGCCTATCGACGAGCCGGACCTTTTGGTAAGTCATCCGATTTCTATTTTTTATATTTGTTCATCCCACCAGGAAAGTTTCCTTCTATAATTTCCATCTCTATTTTATATATATATATATATATATATATATATATATATATATATATATATATATATATATATATATATATATATATATATATAAGAGATGACTTACCAAAAGGATCGGCTCGTCGAGAGAAACAAATAAAATCACACACAAACACACATACAAGCTTTCGCCACCACTGGCAGCTTCTTCAGGAAAAAGAGGAAAAAAGGGGAGGAGAAAGGGAAGGATATGGGCTCTAAGGAAGTGGAAAAGGAGTCATGCCAATCCCAGGAGTGGAAGGACCCACCTTAGGGGAAAAAAAGGAAGGTAAACAAATACACACACACTCAGACATATCGAAACGCAAACACACCCAGACAGACATTTGTGAAAAGCAAAGAAGTTCGACAGAGATACCAATTGAGGCAGAGGCTCCGTCCACAGAACCCAGGCAAAGATGCTAAAGATAGTGGGCAGGAATTTGAGTTAGCGGAGATTGAGACCAGGTGGGCAACGGGAGGAAAGAATAAGCTGAAGGGCAAGTTCCCATCTCCGGAGTTCTGAAAGGTTGGTGTCGGTGGGAAGTATCCAGATAACCCGGACGGTGTAACACTGCGCCAAGATGTGCTGGCCGTGCACCAAGGCATGTTTAGCCACAGGGTGATCCTCATTACCAACAAACACTGTCTGCCTGTGACCGTTCATGCGAATGGACAGTTTGTTGCTGGTCATTCCCACATAGAACGCTTCACAGTGTAGGCATGTCAGTTGGTAAATCATGTGGGTGCTGTCACAAGTGGCTCTGCCCTTGATTGTGTACACCTTCCGGGTTACTGGACTGGAGTAAGTGGTGGTGGAAGGGTGCATAGGGCAGGTTTTACAACGGGGGCGGTTACAAGGGTAGGAGCCAGAAGGTAGGGAAGGTGGTTTGGGGATTTCATAGGGGTGGACTAGGAGGTTACGGAGGTTAGGTGGGCGGCGGAAAGACACTCTCGGTGGAGTAGGAAGGATGTCATGAAGGATGGATCTCATTTCGGGGCAGGATTTAAGGAAGTCGTATCCTTGCTGGAGAGTCACATTCAGAGTCCGCTCCAGTCCCGGAAAGTATCCGGTGACAAGAGGGGCACTTCTGGGGTTTTGTTGAAGGTTCTTAAATTGGGGGGATGAGGAAGTGGCTCTGGCAATTTGCTTCTGTACCAGGCCAGGAGGATAGCTGCGGGATGTGAAGGCTGTTATCAGGTTATTGGTGTATTGGTTCAGGGATTCAGGACTGGAGCAGACTCGTTTGCCACGAAGACCTAAGTTGTAGGGAAGGGAACGTTTGATGTGGAAAGGATGGCAGCTGTCATAATGCAGGTACTGTTGTTTATTGGTAGGTTTGATGTGGACGGATGTGTGTAGTTGGCCGTTGGATAGATGGAGGTCGACATCGAGGAAAGTTGCATGGGATTTGGAATAGGACCAGGTGAATTTGATGGGACCAAAGGAGTTGAGGTTGGAGAGGAAATTCTGGAGTTCTTCTTCACTGTGAGTCCAGATCATGAAGATGTCGTCAATGAATCTATACCAAACTTTGGGTTGACAGGCTTGGGTGTCCAGGAAGGCTTCCTCTAAGCGTCCCATAAATAAGTTCGCGTACGAGGGGGCCATCCTGGTCCCCATGGCTGTTCCCTTTAGTTGTTGGTATGTCCGGCCCTCAAAAGTGAAGAAGTTGTGGGTTAGGATGAAACTGGCTAGGGTATTAAGGAAAGAGGTTTTAGGTAAGGAAGTGGGTGGTTGGCGTGAAAGGAAATATTCCATTGCAGCGATGCCCTGGGCATGTGGGATATTAGTGTATAAGGAAGTGGCATCGGTGGTTACAAGGATGGTTTCAGGAGGTAACAGGCTGGGTAAGGATTTCAGGCGATCAAGGAAGTGGTTGGTGTCTGATGAAGGATGGGAGACTGCACATGATGGGTTGAAGGTGTTGGTCTATGTAGGCAGAAATTCGTTCTGTTGGGGCTTGGTAACCGGCCACAATGGGGCGGCCGGGATGATTGGGTTTGTGAATCTTCGGAAGTAGGTAGAAGGTGGGGGTGCGGGGTGTCGGTGGAGTCACGAGGTTAATGGAGTCAGGTGAAAGGTTTTGTAGGGGGCCTAAGGTTTTGAGGATTCCTTGAAGCTCTGCCTGGACATCCCGGGACAGGAAAGACTTACCTTGGGGGAAAAATGGAGGGTAAATATATATATATATATATATATATATATATATATAATACGAATATTAAGACGAAAAATTCCTAGCAGGAAAAATAAAATATAAAAAATAGACGAAGATTACTCACCAGGCGAAGGAGCACAGGTGTGACAGCATCACTTTCTACAGTATGTCTGCCTAGGTGTACTTGTGTCTGTGTGAATGTGTGGGCATGTGTGCATTTGTTTACCCTCCATTTTTTCCCCCAAGGTAAGTCTTTCCTCTCCCGGGATTGGAATGGCTCCTTACCCCCTTCCTTAAAACCCTCATCATTTCCTTTTCCCTCTCCTTCCCTACTGCCTGAAGACGCAACTGGGTTGCGAAAGCTTGCGATTGTGTGTGTGTGTGTGTGTGTGTGTGTGTGTGTGTGTGTGTGTGTGTGTGTGTGTGTATTCATTTATTTATTGTGATGCTGTCACACCTGTGCTCCTTCGCCTGGTGAGTAATCTTCGTCTATTTTATATATATATATATATATATATATATATATATATATATATATATATATATATAATATTATAGAAGGAGACCTTCCAGGTAGGAAAATGGTATAAAATAAAGATTTTTGACTTACCTAAAGTACAGGCTGGTCGATAGGAACACTAAACACACACAAAAACACACAACCATTCGAGCTTTCGCCACCAGTGGTGGCTTCTTCGGGAAAAAGAGGGAGGAAGGAGAGGAGAAAGGGAAGGATACGGGTTTTAAGGAAGTGGAAAAGGAGCCATTCCAATCCCAGGAGTGGAAGGACTTACCTTAGGGGACAAAAAGGAAGGTAAACAAATACACACACACTCACACATATCCACATCCAAACACACTTAGGCAGACATTTTCAAAAAATGTCTGCCTAAGTGTGTTTGGATGTGGATATGTGTGAGTGTGTGTGTATTTGTTTACCTTCCTTTTTGTCCCCTAAGGTAAGTCCTTCCACTCCTGGGATTGGAATGGCTCCTTTTCCACTTCCTTAAAACCCGTATCCTTCCCTTTCTCCTCTCCTTCCTCCCTCTTTTTCCCGAAGAAGCCACCACTGGTGGCGAAAGCTCGAATGGTTGTGTGTTTTTGTGTGTGTTTAGTGTTCCTATCGACCAGCCTGTACTTTAGGTAAGTCAAATATTTTATATATATATATATATATATATATATATATATATATATATATATATGAACCAGATCAGGAGGATAGCTGCGGGATGTGAAAGCTGTTATTAGGTTATTGGTGTACTGGTTCAGGGATTCGGGACTGGAGCAGACTCTTTTGCCACGAAGACCTAAGCTGTAGGGAAGGGAACGTTTGATATGGAATGGATGGCAGCTGTCATAATGGAGGTACTGTTGTTTGTTGGTAGGTTTGATGTGGACGGATGTGTGAAGTTGGCCGTTGGACAGATGGAGGTCGACATCAAGGAAAGTGGCATGGGATTTGGAGTAGGACCAGGTGAATTTGATGGGACCAAAGGAGTTGAGGTTGGAGAGAAAATTCTGGAGTTGTTCTTCACTGTTGGTCCAGATCATGAAGATGTCGTCAATGAATCTGTACCAAACTTTGGGTTGACAGGCTTGGGTTTCCAGGAAGGCTTCCTCTAAGCTCCCCATAAATAAGTTCGCGTACGAGGGGGCCATCCTGGTCCCCATGGCTGTTCCCTTTAGTTGTTGGTATGTCCGGCCCTCAAAGGTGAAGAAGTTGTGGGTTAGGATGAAACTGGCTAGGGTATTAAGGAAATAGGTTTTAGGTAGGGAAGTGGGTCGTCGGCGTGAAAGGAAATACTCCTTCGCAGCGAGGCCCTGGGCATGTGGGATATTTGTGTATAAGGAGGTGGCAGCAATGGTTACAAGGATGGTTTCAGGAGGTAACAGGCTGGGTAAGGATTTCAGGCGATCGAGAAAGTGGTTGGTGTCTTTGGTGAAGGATGGGAGACTGCACATGATGGGTTGAAGGTGTTGGTCTATGTAGGCAGAGATTCGTTCTGTGGGGGCTTGGTAACCGGCCACAATTGGCCGGCCTGGATGATTAGGTTTGTGAATCTTAGGAAGTAGATAGAAGGTAGGGGTGCGAGGTGTCGGTGGGGTCATGAGTTTGATGGACTCGGGTGAAAGGTTTTGTAGGGGGCCTAAGGATCTGAGGATTCCCTGAATCTCTGCCTGGACATCAGGAATGGGGTCTTCTTGACAGACTTTGTAGGTAGTATTGTCTGAAAGCTGGCGCAGTCCCTCAGCCACATACTCCCGCCGATCAAGTACCACGGTCGTGGATCCCTTGTCGGCAGGGAGAATGACGATGGAATGGTCAGCCTTCAGATCATGGATAGCTCGGGATTCAGCTGCGGTAATGTTGGGAGTAGGATTAAGGTTTTTCAGGAAGGACTGAGAGGCAAGGTTGGAGGTAAGGAATTCCTGGAAGGTTTGAAGGGGGTGATTTTGACACTCCACTGAGAGTGTCTTTCCGCCGCCCACCTAACCTCCGTAACCTCCTTAGTCCATCCATATGAAATCCCCAAACCACCTTTCCTACCCTCTGGCTCCTACCCTTGTAACCGCCCCCGTTGTAAAACCTGCCCTATGCACCCTTCCACCACCACTTACTCCAATCCCGTAACCCGGAGGGTGTACACGATCAAGGGCAGAGCCACTTGCGATAGCACCCACGTGATTTACCAACTGACATGCCTACACTGTGAAGCGTTCTATGTGGGAATGACCAGCAACAAACTGTCCATTCGCATGAACGGTCACAGGCAGACAGTGTTTGTTGGTAATGAGGATCACCCTGTGGCTAAACATGCCTTGGTGCACGGGCAGCACATCTTGGCACAGTGTTACACCGTCCGGGTTATCTGGATACTTCCCACCAACACCAGTCTTTCAGAACTCCGGAGATGGGAACTTGCCCTTCAACACATTCTCTCTTCCCGTTGCCCGCCTGGTCTCAACCTCCGCTAAATTCTAATTCCCGCCCGCCATCTTTAAAATCTTTGCCTCGGTTCTGTGGACAGAGCCTCTGCCTGAAGTGGCATCTCTGTCCAACTTCTTTGGTTTCTACAAATGTCTGCCTGAGTGTGTTTGGATGTGGATATGTGTGAGTGTGTGTGTATTTGTTTACCTTCCTTTTTGTCCCCTAAGGAAAGTCCTTCCACTCCTGGGATTGGAATGGCTCCTTTTCCACTTCCTTAAAACCCGTATCCTTCCCTTTCTCCTCTCCTTCCTCCCTCTTTTTCCCGAAGAAGCCACCACTGGTGGCGAAAGCTCAAATGGTTGTGTGTTTTTGTGTGTGTTTGGTGTTCCTATCGACGAGCCTGTACTTTAGGTAAGTCAAAAATCTTTATTTTATACCATTTTCCCACCTGGAAGGTCTCCTTCTATAAAATATATATATATATATATATATATATATATATATATATATATATATATATATATATAGTTTTCCTACCAGGAATGTTTCCCTCTATAATATTAGATTTTTTTTTTAATTGAAGAATATACTAACATAGAGGTAGAGACCAAAAAAGCATTTATAAAATGCTACGTGTGGAGTGTGGCATTGTATCGCTCTGAAACTTGGACACTCGGCGTTTGCAACAAGAAAAAACTAGAAGCATTTAAATTGTGGTGTTGGAGGAGGATGCAGAAAATTCCTTGGGCAGCAAAGATGGCAAACAAAGAAATTCTTAGAAGAAACGGTGAAAAAGAGTACTTGTGAAGAGGGTAATAAAGAGAAGAGACAAGTTAATAGGTCATCTGTATAGGCACAATGAATGTATAGTCAATGTTATGGAAGGAATGGTAGAAGGAAAAAGAGGCAGAGGAAGACCCAGATAGCAGTACTTGAAACAGATCCAAAGAGATATAGGAGTGGAATCGTATCAGGAAATGAAGAGGCTATCCGAGAACAGAGAAGTGTGGAGGAGAGGAACTGCTGCCAACCAATCTTCAGATTCAGGAGGAGAGAAAGAGAGGTAGAAATTAGGAAAATACGCCTTAAATTCTGTGGCCACGTGTAACGATTCTTCCCGATTTCAGACTGACAAAAATAGTAATAAAATATGTAACGTCACTCATTAATGGAGGAGTATGAATCCAAAATGTAAAAAGACTTGGAATTAGTCAAAATTACTGAAGAAGAAAGTGACGCAAGAAACAATTTTAGAATTAAAGTTGATAAATGGAAGATTAGACCAGAGACAAAAGCCCCAAGGACAGGAACAAAATGGAATTAAGAAAGAAGAGCTAAATTATCGCAAAGAATGAAAACTGGTGGGCAAACAAAAAGAACGTGAAGCCCCAAAAATGAATCGTCTTTACTTAGCTTCTTCCACTTTGGGAGCTCTAGACAAATAAGACGATCATTTCCCGGGGCCCGAGTGTCGTCAGCCGTAGTTTACGGTGCCCACTCGTCTTGGCGTCCTCGTGTGGTTGCTCGGGCCCTTTGTGTAGTTGCATAGAGGGGACAACAGGAAGGGGTTCTGTTGCTCTGCCTCCAATGCCTATGCAGCATGCAACCTAGAAATAACATGTACTATACGTTTGGTATGACGTGCCTCTTCTAGTATTGCGCATTATCATTTTATCTCGACAAAGGCCGATTTTGTAAGAGTTCCTTAAGTCGACATAGTTTTGATGTGCTTTCATTAATAATGTCACCCATTCTTATAACTTGTAATGCCCAATAATTTAATTATGAAGATGCTTCTCCTTGTGGCTTGCAGCACCTGTAGTTTTATTTCGAGCACGATGTTGCCTCCGTCTTTTAAAGATGCTGCTGCCTCTTGTTATGACTTGCAGCAAAGGTTTGGCATACGCTCGGTTCTTGTTTTGTATGTAATACAAGTAATTCTTTCCTCGCACAGCTGTCGAAAGACGATGGAAGTATTTTATTATCTTGCAGACCGATAGCTTTTCACAACTGTATCTGGGCTAGCATCAATATGGCATCTCCATTTTGCTGCATTGGCAGTTTGCAGTTTGATGTACAGGTCATCAGTTTGGTGCCGAAGCAGAAGATTTATTGTGACGTAAAAGTTTGTGGCGGTAAACTTGTAAACATTTCCGCGGAGGGTACGAATACTAGTCCCCGTCGGCAGAGAGTGACATTATATGACTTGTACAGGGATGGGTTGCTGCTGGAATATTTCTCTCCATCCCCAGTGTGGCGATGATATGTTGGAAATATGAAACGAGGAATGAACGGAGATGTCGTGATATAAAAGTCCATCACTAATGCTAACTGGCAATCAGACCTTTTATTCATTGTGTTTATATGTTCTGTATGTGTGTGTAAATTATTTTCTTTTGTGATACTAGGAGTCTTGAGACATTTGTTCTATTTCTATCAATGAATGAATAACTGTTTTGAAGTAGCAAAGGTAGACTGTTTTATCTGGTCTCTCTATTTGGGACACCTGACAAAACACTCATTGCAAATTTGGTTAGCTTCACAATATTACGATCAGCAAAAGTTATTTTTATTTCACTTCTTTTTACTGATTATGTTTAAATTGTGTGATTTTGGTTTTATTCACATTTAGCAGTAGTCCATTTTGATGGAACCAGGATTCCAGTTTTTCTGAGGTCTTCCTGGCACTTCTTTCAGGAACCTCATTGTCTGTCAGAATTGATGTTTCATCATCATATCAAACTGAATTGACATCAGTAGCTATGTAAAACCTTCAGAAAAGAGGGAGGAGGGGAAGGGGGGGGGGGGGGAAGGGAAGGATGCGGATTTTAAGGGAGTGGATGAGGAGTGATTCCAATCCCAGGAGTGGAAGGACTTGCCTTGGTGAAGATCATCCTGCAGACATTTATTTAGGGATCTAGGGCTCTTCACTGTAGCTTCACAATATATAAATTCACTCATGAAATTTCTTATTAACAATCCAACCCAATTCAAAAGTAATAGCAATGTGCATAGCTACAACACTAGGAGAAAGGATGATATTCACTATTCAAGGTTAAATCTAACTTTGGCACATAATGGGGTGAATTATGCTGCCACAATAGTCTTCAGTCACTTACCAAGTAGCATCAAAAGTCTGACAGATAGCCAACTAGTATTTAAAAAGAAATTTCTGAATGGCAACTCCTTCTTCATTTTATATGAAGTTTTATATATAACTTAAAATAAAAAAAAAAAATTAAATAAATGAAACAATAAAAAAATCCTTAAAATATTGATTGTCATGTATAGACAATGTTTACTCAACTGACATGTTCCACATCGTTACGAAATGTTGTATATATGATCTATGAAACAAGTATTAATCTAATCATACACTCACACTTATATACAAGCACGCGCGAGCGCGCACACGCACACGCACACGCACACGCACACACACACACACACACACACACACACACACACACACACACACACACACACACACACACACACACACTCTCTCTCTCTCTAAGGTATACATATGTAAAGTGCAAAGAAGTTTGACAGAGTTGCCAGTCGAGGCAGAGACTCTGTCCAGAGATCAGAGGCAAAGATATTGTTGAATGGTGGGCCTGAATTTGAAATTAATGTAGGTCGAGACCTGGTGGGCAACAGGAAAAAAGAATATGTCGAAGAGCGAGTTCCCGTCTCCGGATTCCCGAAGGTCGATGTCGGCGGGAAGTAATCGCGTAACGCGGACGGTGTAGCACTGTGCCGAGATGTGCCGGTCGTGCACTGAGGCATTCTTAGCCACACGGTGATCCTTATTATCGACAATACTGTCTGCCTGTGTCCGTTCGTGCGGATGGAAAGTTTGTCGGTGGGCATTCTCACATAGAACACTTCACTGTGCAGGCATGTCAGTTGGTAAATCATGTAGGTGCTGTTGCAAGTGACTCTGCCCTTAACTGTGTGAAACCTCTGGGTTACAGGACTGGAGTAAGTGGTGGTGGCAAGGTGCATAGGACAGGAATTACACCGGGAACAGTTACACGGGTAGGAGACGGAGGGTAGGGAAGGTGTTTTGGTAATTTCAAAGGGACAGTCTAAGATGTTACGAAGGTTAGGTGGGCAGCGGAAAGACACTCGTGGGGGAGTGGGAAGGTTGTCGTGAACGATGGATCTCATTTTGGGGCAGGATTTAAGAAAGTCTTATCCCTGCTAGAGAGCCACATTCAGAGTCCAATCCAGTCCCGGAAAGTATTCGGTGACAAGAGGGGGCCCTTTTGGGGTCATTCTGTGGAAGGTTCTGGGGTTGGGGAGATGAGGAAGTGGCCCTGGCAATTTGCTTCTGTACCAGATCAGGAGGATAGCTGCGGGATGTGAAGGCTGTTATCAGGTTATCTTCCATCCGAGGACCATTCTCAGGTATCACCTGAAGAAGATGAGGAGTTACACCGTCGAAATATCTGAGAGAACCTCGCAACCCTCCAGCAGATGTCAGATTATTCGGCATGTTGGGATGGTTATTGCCTGAAGACAATTTGTAGTTTATCTGTCCAGTGAATGTGGACACTGCAGAGCTTATTCTGTAGTAGTTATAGTATTAAGAGCAAAACAAACGTGGACTGAAGATTACTCTACTCTTCACAGGAGAAGGGTTTCGAGCTGGCCCGGCTCGCGATGCACCACGCCCTGACGCGCGAGGGTCAGGCGACGCACGTCGTCGGGATGAACAGCTCGCGAGTCCTGCATTCGAACCTGCACATCCTGCGCGACGGACTGACTGCGGCGGAGCGGGAGGTGCTGCGCGACGTCAGAGAGAAGTAAGTCGGCATCTGCTGCACGCTGCAGTGTCTCTCTGTGTGGGCTGAGCCGCGACCTGTAAGGTACATTTACACGATCTGCAGAAATTGTGTGTTGCCGATATGCTGTCTAGAAACAATATCGCTGATAAAGAGTTGCCCACACTTTTGGCAACAATGCCAGACACTGTTGCTCAGTAGTGTTTGCAGCAATACTATGACTTACTACAATTGAGTGCAGCTACAACCCTGTCTTACTCCCTTCCCACCCACTGCGTCCAGTTGATGCTCTTCAAATTTATTACAATAATAATTATTATTATTTCGTGTGGCTCATTGGCCTGGTGCAAGTCTTTTAATTGGACGCCACTTCGGCGACTTGCGTGACCTTAGCCTACCCCAGTTATCCAACCGGGGAAAGGAAAGGAAAGGGGACCTACAGCTTAACGTGGAATCCGAACCACGTGTCGTTTCTGGCGACTCCTCACATCCTTGAGAGGTGAAAGACAGGTTAAAGTGCAGACTGAAAAAATCCGAGGTCTGACTGGGTTTCGAACCTGCGACCCTTCGGTTTCCAGTCGAGCATTTTACCCCGAGACCACCGGGCCCGACTTCAAATTTATTGATAAATGTGAAGTGGACTGGTGAAAATTTTTGTGTTCTCCATCGAGAATAGTTTATGCAATGCGAAAACAACATATTTTGCATGCAAACTGTAAAAGAACTAATTAAACAAGAACGGATTATCAGAATACTTTGTGTATTATTAACTGATAATACCGAACTCCTGAATGACGTAGTCATTGCTCTGCAAAATATAACGGAGACAGATATAAGTGAACTGCATAAGTAATAATAACCATCTTGCCTACTTGTTTGCATGTGACAAGTATAACACAAGGATGTAATTTTTTAATTAATAATGAAAATTATTTGACTTCTTGTTCCATGAATATGCTTGGTTAATTTTTGTATTAGCATTTGATTTGGTATGTCATAGTTATTGAGATTGCCTAGTTTGTTCAATTCCAAAAAAAAAAAAAAAAAAAAAAACCCTGATTCCCATGCTTGGTCAATTGGTTTCATGGTCTTTCAGCAATTAAATACTTTTTGTATTATGGTAATTCTTTCATACTCAAAAGTTGCACTTTCCATTCACAACATACAGTACTAAAACCAAAGTAATTTCAATAGAAGCAAAGGTAAATACAAGAACCACCAAATATGACATTTACGTTTGGAAGGAGGGCAAGGAGATAGAAACAGTGGCTTTGTTTCTTACCCTTCTGTTAATGGGGCCGTCATATTGTATAAGCTTTAAAGCATAACAGTCATGTTGATGAAATTTGGTTTTGGTGGTGTATTATGTCCTGTGATTATTTGTGTGATACTGAAGTGTAACCCTTTATATGTATTCTCGCAGGGGCTACTACTTGCTACTTCAAATGTAAAAAAAATCATGAGTATTAATAGTAATCTCCATTCACGAAGTACATGTTGACGTTCTCGTGTGCAGGCCCGGCTATTCTGTTCCCGCTTGGCGTCAACTTAATTAATTTTCTTGATAAACTGCATCAGTAAACTTGTAGAAATAAAATAATACTTTTAAATTTAGACATCAACTACTTCTTGAAATAATCCACCACCTTGTAGCTTTAAAGTAAGAAGAACATTTTATTTTACTTGAAATACAATAGACGTAGGAAGTCTGACCTTTCACATTTGGTCTACAATCAAGATGAATGAATAATGAACAATTTTCCAACTTAAAACAAAGGAAAAAAAAGTTTCACGGAATACTCCATTTAACAAGCTTCCCCGATTTAAGTTTCTCAATGGTAGCGCGTAATCTTAGACTCGGCCAGTGTTCCCGCATAAGAAAATTCTCCCACAGTACCTCTTCCGGCCTTTCGAATAATTCCCCCATTACGTACCTACGCACACCTCACGGACCGATCCAAACATAGGTATGCGACACATTGCCTGCTGTCCACGAGTGCTCAGACAGTTCGTACTGTAAGTCCCACACAGGGAGAGACGACTGCCAAATTTGTGGCATCATTAAATACAATGTGCAGTGTCCGTGTTTATCAATTAACACGGACACTGCACCAGGAAGTGCTCAGTGTACCATTGTTTTGAATAATGTTCCATGAAGCTTAGAAGAAAGAGCCAAAGAAACTGGCTAATACCACGTAGGGCCCCTGAGAGCACAAATAAGTGCTGCAGTGTGACGTGGCACGGAGTCGACTGATGTCTGAAGTAGTTCTGGAGGGAACTGACACAGAGAATCCTGAAGGGCTGTCCATAATTCCGTAAGAGTAACGAGGGGGTGGAGACCTCGCCTGAACAGCAGATTGCGAGGCTCCCCAGATATGCTCACTAATGTTTGTCCGAAGAGTTTGGTGGCCAGCAGAGGTTTAAACTCAGGAGAGTGCTCGTGGAGCCACTCTACAGCAATTCTGGACGTGTGGGGTGTCACATTGTTCTGCTGGAAATTCCCAAGTCTCTCGAAATGCACAATGGACATCAATAGATGTAGTTGATCAGCTAGGATGTGTGTATATATGTTTAACTTTGTGGGTGTAGTTTACAAATGAAACACAAAATAATTTCAACTTCTTCTTTTATTCAGGTTTTATGCACCACCCAACTCCAACTAACTGTACACGAGTCACTCGGTTCTATATATACTTCCTTGACAATACGCTGGGTCGATACATTGTCGTAATTAGTTCATAACAATTAGTGCTTTTTAATTACGTGGAAGTTGATGTTTACAGTCCGATTCTTTTTTAGTTAAATATCTTTGCACAACACAGACATTATTTTGTGGTGTACGGGATACGGTACGATAAATAAATAACCGGTACACGTCACATTAACTGAGTAACACACATTTATTACGGATTGCTTGATACATTCGAGTACACAATAGTTGAGTCCAAACGATACTTGAAGGCCCGTGTGGGCTCTCTCTATATCAGCTCAAAGATATTCCGCTCCAGGTGGAGTCGATCTCGACGTCGCCACAGTGCCCCCCCCTTGAAGTGCGGAGCATGTCTGAGACTGGATCACGAGTGCCGGGCCGAAGGCCGATCACGGGGGTGAGGGAAAACGTAGTCTCTAAGCCGTGCAGGCGCAACGGCTCTGCGGCCGGCACGAGTGTGAATGGTAGGTGAGTGTGTGGCAGGTGGAGTAGGAGAGAAGAGGATGAAAAGGGTGCCGGTAGCAGCAATGAAACACTCGACGTTTGACGGATCAGCGGTCGAGGGAAGGCTTTCGGAAAAGAGGAGGGAAATGTTTTGCTCGTGAGGTTTGTTGGAAGAGTCGGGAGAGATGTACGTAACGAAGATTTGATTATCGTTCAAAACGACAGAGATGTTGGAAGGGGGGTAGGCAGAAACGTCTACTGAGAAGAAGTGAGGGGGAAGGTGTGCCGGGGAAAAATGTGTTAAGGGGGAGGAAGGTGACTCGGCCCTCGGACTCGGCAGGGGGTCGCCCTCCTGCAGAGGCGTGTCCTCCCGTGGCGTGCAAGGGGGGTAACCGGAGTCGAAGGTATCGTCAGGCATTGGTGCAGTGTCGACTGCGGCGTCTGGGAGCTGAGAGGAGACGGTCCGAGCAGGCTTCAGGCGGCTCTCAGACACTGTCGTCGTCTTCCTGTCAATGACGATGTCGAAGTGCGACGGACCTCGGCGTACGACCGTGAAGCGACCGCGGTACGGCGGTCGTAGTGGGGGGCGAACCGAAGCCTGCCGTAGCATCACTGCGGCACACGTTTCTAAATCCCTATGCACGAAGACACCTGGGCGGTCACGAATGAAGGTTTGAGAGGTGCAGAGAGCTCGCACTGTAGTCCTGATTTGCTCAATGAATTCAGGGTATGAGCTAATGGTGGGGGCCATGTCCTCAGAGACGAATTCTGCTGGCAACTTAAGGCATTCACCGTACAAGAGCTCAGCAGTAGAGCATCCTAAGTCCTCTTTGAATGAAGTTCGGAGACCCAGGAGTACCCGAGGAAGGGTGGTAGTCCACGATTCTGAGTGGCACACGAGTGCAGCTTTCGGGGTACGATGCCACCACTCTACCGACCCGTCGGATTGGGGGTGGTAGGCGGTGGTACGTATCCGTGACGTGCCACAGAGATCGCACAACTTATCGAAAAGCACAGCCTCGAACTGCCGACCCCGATCGGTAGTGATCGTAGTAGGGCAGCCGAAGCGGGCAATCCGACAAGATACAAATGTGGAAGCGACCGTAGCGGCAGAAATATCCGACGAGGGTATGGCCTCCACCCAGCGTGAAGCCCGGTCGATGCATGTGAGCGAGTATCAGAAGCCTTCGACACTGGGAAGAGGGCCCACCAGGTCAAGGTGTATGTGAGTGAAACGATCAGAAGGGATACTGAAGGAGCCAAGGGGCGGCAATGTCGGCCAACCTTTGCGCGTCGGCACGGAATGCGAGAGCGGCACCACTCACGACGGTCTTTTTTTACCGAAGGCCAAATAAAGCGTTCTCTGATTAAGCGAGTGGTGGCTCGTGCACCCGGATGGGCGAGACCGTGAAGCGCATCGAAGATCACGCGACGAAAATTTGTGGGGAGTAGTGGGCGTGGCACGCCCGAAGATGTCACACCACAATGCAGTAGGCGCGCCGGGTACGTTTTTGCGCTCCAGAACTAAAGAATGCTCGCTGGATTTGAGCAAGGTCGAAATTGAATCGTCGCTCGACTGGGCCTCGGCGAGCTCGTGGAAGTTGACGACAGAAGAGATACCAGGGAGCCGCGAGAAATAATCGGCGACCAAATTGTCAGAGCCGCGGACTTACTGTACGTTGCTCATGTACTGAGAGATCAGATCAAAATGCCTGTAACGATGAGGAGGTGGGTCAGCTGGAGGATTTTTTAGGGCGTGTGCCAGAGGTTTTTTGGTCTGTGTATATAGTTAATGGCCGACCCTCAATATCTTCCCGGAAATGCTTGACTGCCTCGTATACAGCAAGAAGTTCGCCGTCGAAAGCAGACCACTTGGATTGGCTGGGTGACAACTTTTTAGAAAAAAACTTCAATGGCTGTGACTCCCCACCACAATGCTGCTGTAGCACCGCCCCAATCGACACCTCACTGGCGTCAGTGGTAATGGAAAGAGTGGCATCGGGGAAGGGATGAGCCAAAGTGATTGCTTTTGCTAACGCCGTTTTCAAAGAGTCAAATGCAGTTTGCATCTCCGCCGTCCAAAGGAAGGGAAGATCCCCTGTAGTGTTAGGGCCGCGCACGGCATCTGTGAGAGGTGATTGTAGTTCAGCAGCCTTTGGGATATGACGACGAAAAAAATTTATAATACCCGAGAAGCGTCGTAGTTCGTGATAAGTTGCAGGCGGAGGAAGTTTCTGCACCGTTTCAACCTTTTCATCAGTGGGGCGAATGCCATCTGCTGACACGACATGTCCCAGAAAAATAACAGACGACTGTCTGAAAACACATTTGTCTTTGTTGGTCACAACACCGTGCGAATCGAGGACACTGAACAGTTCGGATAAGTGTTTTTCATGCTTCTCAGGTGATTTCGAAAAAATCAAAATATGGTTCAGGTATGCGTAACACTGTGGCAGAGGGCGGAGAAGGGAGGCTAGGAACCTCTACCATGTCTGTGCGTCGTTTTTTAAGTCATAAGTCATATATACATATTCAAATAAGCCAAAGGGAGTAATGATGGCCGTTTTTGGAATGTCCGGTTCGTGCATTGGAATTTGGTGATAAGCCTTCTTGCAGTCGACGATGCTGAAAGTGGTAGCGCCTGCAAGTTGACTAGCAAAGTCTTGTATATTGGGCACAGGATAGCTATCAGTGATTGTCCAATCGTTCAACTTTCTGTAATCTCCACATAAACGATAGGTACCGTCCTTTTTCGGCGTAAGGTGAATAGGAGAAGCCCATTCGCTAGACGAAGGTCGCACAATGCCGGCCTCGAGCAGTTCGCCAATAATGTTTTTTGCGATTTTGAGTATATGTGGATTGAGGCGGCGTGGTCCGGAACGCACTGGAGGTCCCTCTGTTGTGTTGAGTCTATGGCAAGCATCACTACTGATAGCAAGAATACCACGCGGGCGCGCGTAACTACTTGAAACTGTCGTGTTATTGTTATGCGCGTCAGAGTTCGGGCCGCGCGACTGGGAGGGAACGCGCGACACTTGTTGCGCGGATCGTAAACTTTGTAAGGAAGCGATTACTTCTCTCGCACGAGCCAGCTCGCGTGACTTAATGTCAATCTGTTCTTTAAGCCTACTCTGAGTTTCTCTAAGTTCAACAATTTCAAGTCTCTGAACAGTTACGTCACACGTTGCACTAGTAAGTTTTGCAGCTAACAGCGCGCACTCTGTTTACAAAAGAGAAATGTCGACATTAATATGCGGCGACGGCCGTGCACTGGGGGAGGAAGACAGACGGATGCGTGTGTTAGTGGTTTGATGTAACAAGATTCCTGCCGGAATGTCCACAGAAAATTTATTGTTCCTTAAAAAGTCTATGACAAGCACCGGACAGGACACTTGCGCGCCCAGAAAGTCCCACTTAATAGTCAAATCTTCAGATAAATGAACCGGCATGTGAACCGTTCCGAGCACTTTGATAGCGGAGTCGTTTGCGGCGCGAAGCAGTGTGGGAGAAGGTACGAGAGTGTCCGGTGCAAGAGACGGGGGTAAAACCCTCGTATCTGCCCCACTGTCAATCAGAAAGTGAATGTTCGAAACACAGCCAGTCACAAACAAGCAGCCGTTGCAGCTTACCGTACCAGAGGTGCGAATTGTGGAGTGGAGGCGTCTTCGTTTCGGCCTGCTACTGCGCCCCGCCGCCTGCGTTTCCCGCCGCGCACGGCAATGTTTAGCGTCGTCTCCGAAGTTGCTACGATACCAGCAGAGCGGCCGGCTTTTGTTGGGCGTGGTCGGCGTGCTGCAGGTAGTTCCATCGGCGTCCGAGAGAGCGCGCTGCTGGGCCGGCGTTTCCAGCATGGCAACTGGTGAGTCCGGAGAGCGTTGCGTGGGACGGCTACCAGGTGACGACACCGTACGGTTGCGCGACGAAAACACACGGGTGCGATCGTCACCTACGTGCGTGGTAGGGGGGGGGGGGGGAATATTTGGAACAACACTCACACCACTGTTAACACTGGGAGCGCGACGGTTAATGATCTTATATGCACGATTTGCTATTGATAGGTTTTCATCAAGGGAACAAGACGTAAGTGGCAGCAACTGCAGCTGCAAGGGTTCAGGCAATTTCACTAGCCAGATTGGCCACAAAGTAATGTCCGGGAGAAAATAAGTTGAAACAAGGGCGCACAGCCTACGCCACAGTTCAGATGGTGTAAGGTCTCCTAAGTGCACTTCGTGAATTATGTGATGCAACACTTCGTCAGGCGAGCGGGAAAGTCTCTCACAGACGATACGTTTCGCATTAGTGTACTGAGGTGGCGGAAGTGGGTTAAGCACCGAGTCGCTAATCGAGTCAAGTTGGTCGTGTAGATGACCGACAAGGCACACGAACTTAGATTCTTCTGAAAGAATGCCCGAAACTCTGAAAATAGAATCAATTAATGCGAGCCAAGTGTTCGGATGTTGCTTTGCAAAAGGCAGCAGCTTTGGCAATTTAGTGGGTTGTTGTTCGAAATTAACTGGACGAGCAAGCGGGGGAGGCGCATTGTCTGTCGGGAATGTTGGCCTGGAAACTGGTACGTTCGTGAGGGCATAGTTCTGTGAAGCATTTTGTCCAAAACTAACCAGCAGTCTGGCGCTACTCTTAAACACATTTGTAACACAAGGTAGATGGTCAGAAGGCACAGTAACTGAAGTTATAGCACACTGCACTTGTGGAAAATTGCGCGAAAAGTTCGATATCCGAGGCGGTACCGAAACTCGCTGTTGAGTGCACGAAGAGTCAAAATTCGAATGTTCAGTTGTAACACATAACTGTTCGTGAGGCCCCGGTGGCGTGAAAGTTGGTTCTACTTTAACTAAGTTGGCGGTTTGAACCCTAGAAAGTTCGGGAGCCAACATGTCGGTGTGGCCGCACGGATTGTTGACATGTACAACAGGGCTCAATTTGTTAGGCTGTATAATGTCTAGTCCCACCTGTGAATTGATGCACTGTCCTTTCTCACCGGTGGAAAGCAGAGAAGCAGATAATCCTTGTCCTTGCGATCGTAGCACTGAAGAACACGGAGATTGATTCCACATGGCGATTGTTCACTGCACTCGCGTAATGACAAATTCAGAAAAAAGGCACGAAAGCGTAATTGTGCACGAATTGAAATGTGGGGTCACCACTGTGGTGTACGGGATACGGTATGATAAATAAATAACCGGTACAAGCCACATTAACTGAGTAACACACATTTATTACGGATCGCTTGATACATTCGAGTACACACTAGTTGAGTCCAAACAATACTCCAAAGGCCCGCGTGGGCTCTCTCTATATCAGCTCAAAGATATTCCACTCCAGGTGGAGTCGATCTCGACATCGCCACAATTTCTTCCCGAGTTATTAATTCACCGCAAAGATGTGGCGACGAGCTGCGACAGGCACATACAAAAAAAAAAAAAAACACACACACACACACACACACACACACACACACACACACACACACACACACATAGGACACTCATGCAATCACACGGGCACACAACACAGTCATACAACCATCACCTCTGACAGCCGGAGGTGATGGTTGTATGACTGTGTTAAGTAGTAAATGCAATCAAATGCAGGTATTTGCTATAAGTATTTTCGAAAACAATATGCTGTGAAATTGTTTTACCATGATATAAACCTATAATGTTTCCAAACATAATTTTTGAAGTGTGTTTTCTGGATTTCCTGGAATAAGACAGTTACTGTATCCACAATGATCTCATCTAAATTGCATTAAGCTGTGAAAGAGGAAACTATAGTAACCTCACAGGCTACTAACTTCAACAATGAATATACCAGTAGGAAACAATGAAATCACTTCTGAAGATCTCAAATACACATGACATCCATTAATTTCAATTCCCACTCCCACCTTACAACTGGCCATCGTTCAACATTGTAACAACAATAAATTATCTGAATGAAGTGATGAATGGGGTAAAATAAGTGGGTAAGTATTGTTACCTAGTATATGTTAATATATAATGGTATGTGACGTATACAAAAAATTGTTAATAGAAGTGATCCATTAATGGGGCGAAAATATCTTCTTTACACTTATTATGTTTCATTTACAAAAAAAAAAAAAAAAAAAAAAAAAAAAAAAAAAAAAAAAAAAAAAAAAAAAAAAATATATATATATATATATATATATATATATATATATATATATATATATATATATATATATATATATATATATATATATATATATATATAGTAACCATATACTGAATAGCAAGCTAGAGTTTATGCTACTGTGGAAGTGTCAAAATAATCTCTTGTGATATTCAACAAGTGAGAGTTCATTCCTGTGTGAACCATAAATGGCATCCCCCAATGCAGATTATCTATGGCATAAGGAACTCTCAGGCAGTTCACTGTCTGTGTGTACCATTTAATAGGGAAAGTTGGCAGCCATAACACTCAATGTTACGTCAATATCGGGAAGCAGATAGTTGCCGTGCCACAAAGATGTACTCGTGCTTCATACAGCCGACACGATATTTATGCAAAATTCTAAAGTGAAAGATTGGACAAGTAATTATTATGGATGTATCTTACCTTAAGATCCAGGGTTGCATTTTGTCATAAAATCATTAAGATTTACCAAAATAATTGAGGATATGGAAATGAGAGTTTGTTAATGGCAAATTCACATTTCACGTGAAAGTAACATATACTACATTCTTTTGTTGACAGAGGAGACTAGTGTAGAACATCAGTCAGTGAAATCCTAACGTTAGGTAAACTTCTGGTCAAAGATACACTAATGAGAGGTTAAAGAGAAGAATGTCGAAGATGGATAAACGACTAATAGTTTGGAGTGTTAGTGACTTGATAATTGCATTGAATGTGGAATTGTCAGAATATATTGTATCAAAATGATATAAATAAAAATGTAAATTGTAGAATAGTCATCAAAAATTAAGACTCATGGCCTTACAAGAACTTGTGTGTAAAGGTCTATGTTGTAATCATTATATAAATATGCTAACACGAAAATTGTGGTACAGATTACTAATTTATTCATACAAGAAGGCCAATGAAAGTTACATAATTCGAAAGATTGTTTGTCGTAGATTTCATGAATATAAATATTATGTGCGCATTTAGCCATTAAAAGTGGTAAAAGGAAGTAGAAATTTTCCTATCTACAGCTTGGATCAACTTCTACATTCTCCAACAATCAGCTCACTGATTGGCTATTCGCATCGTCCAAAGACGCTGTAATGCAGCGCATCTGTAGTATTAAAATAAGTGAATATCGAAACATGGAGTGCTTCCAACTCACTTGCTTGTGCCGTTGAAATGCTTCATTTTCGCAATGAGTTGTTAAAGGAAATGGATGTTTTCATATGAATGCCAATATAAAGGATGGTGCACCGGGAGAGGCATCTAGCAGTGATCGGGTGGAACTACGAAGTCGAGAATGCCGATATAAATGATGATGCGCCGGGAGAGTCACATAGCGGTGTACGGGTGGAACTACGAAGTCGACATGTTGTCAACTCTTGAATTCTGAATATTGCAGTGTCGAAAAAACATTATTTCTTGGCGTTGTATAAATATACGAATACCAAAATTGTAGTTCCATTTCAAATATTAGGCTAATGAAAGTTATATAATTCGAAAATGGCATGAGAAGTATATACTTCAGTTTTTATTTGTTGTTATTGTGCCAGGCATTTTCCTTAACACGTAAAAGATACCGTTTCATACCTCCCTGCGGCCTCCTATGATAATGTTGGCAACAGACACTGAATAGTGAGAATCCTGTGAGTCTTCATTTTAGCTAATCGCTTGACAACGCTGATGTTTTCTCATGGAATCTTTGCTTTACGAGGTCAATTATTTTTACTGAGCGGACGAGGGTACATACAAGAACCTGTCAACCGTAAAGCAGGAACAGCATTATTTGTTTACTTCATGGTCTGTACATGCAGTAATCGAGTCATTCTATGTGATTCGAACAAATGGGCAAAGATTTTCTATCGTGTTGTTGATGTTGCCAACATAATCACATGAGCCCACCGACACGATACGTAAAATTTTACCCCAGTAACCATTGTAAACACAATTGGACAATTTTCGACCACAGGCAATACTATTGTCAATAATGGAATGACTATCCTGAACAGATAGAACAGGTGCATTTCTTTTAATGAGGCATCCATAGTTTCCAGGAGACAAAAGTGTGATATGGGAAAGGAAACTTAAGTTACATAAACATTTGTCACAAGTAAATTCCCTATGAAAAATGGAGTTATTCCTGAAACAGAGATCAAAGATAATGTGTGTACATAGGTATTGAATATAAATGGCAAAGTGGGCTGATCAAAATATCATGAGGTACTAGAAAGTGAATCAAGAGTAATACCCCACAGGATCACATGGTATGAAATCGACTAACCGTAGATGTATGAAACAAAAAAAGTACTTCTACATACCCACGTGGCTCTTATCTTACTGTTTGTATGGCTCATACAATTCTGTACTTTTAAATATAGGGCCTGAAGATTATGGCATGGCCACCAAAACTGGTTGGCAATAATTAATAAAAATAATGAACATTGCAGCTGTTGATGCATTTCATACTAAATATGTTAAACAGAACAAACATCACACCGGTCTATAGAAGGTATTTACACATGGAGAAAGATGGTGTTTCGATAATTTACTTCAGCACAGATGGGGTCGTACATTCTACCTCGCACGGGAATCTGTAGTGACGAGTGTAAGAGGGCACGGACAATGGGGCTGCTACAGCCGTAGGGTGTGACGTGAAAGTTGGAGATGGGTGGGAGGCGAGTGCAGATCGCCAAGCAGTTAAGGCAACCACTGGCTCGAAGTGGGAAATTCTCGGCCAAGTAACTGCAGTAGCATACATGATCAATCGTGTACACTTGTTACTGGCTCATACGGTAGCATCAGAATTTCAGTAAATCCTGTAAGGACTCCAGAAGTGTGGCTTCATTTTGGAATTGGCATTTCATACCGGTTCTGGCCAGTTACCGCAAGGTGCAGGTTTTGTCACGTTTTGGCATTGATAGTGCTGGGAGAACACTTGTAAACAAAACTTCAAAGTGTGGCAGTCGGAGGTGACGGTTGTATGTCTGTTGTGTGCCTGTGTGATTGTGTGTGTGTTCTATTTTCTGAAGGAGGCCACGGCCGATAGCTGAAAGTGTTGTACCTGTGTGTCTTATGTATCTGCGTGTCACAGCTTGTCGCCACGTCTTTGCGGTGAATTGTAAATTGTCCTTACTATATTATTAATTCCGACCTTGACTTTCCATTATTATATAACTTATCTGAAGTTTTGAAATACAAATTTTGTACTGACATGTGCGAGTCATCACCTCACAACTTGTGCAGAACTACTTGAAAAGGCCGAGCAAATGTATTCAGAGACAGAATAGATACCAGTATCAGCACTTGCACTGCCCCTCGTCAAGGTTACACCACAGGTGCTTCACACCTGATACCTCAGTGCTGTAGTCATTTCATGTACTCCATATGCACTATTTCAACAATGAATCTTGAGTAAATTCGAAAAACAACAAGGCTGTAATTTTTTTTTTTTTTTTTTAATTTTTTTTATTTCCAGGAGTGTTTTTCGTAACCCCAGGGGGCTCAAAGTTCACCTGTGGGTATGTGTAGATTATCACAGGTCTTCAGCTGTTGCAGTCGGCTTCCAGAACCTTCTAGAGGAGCGACGACTGGATATGAGCTATTAATATCTTCATTTAGTTAAAATATTGATAAATTTATCTTTATAAATGCAGCAGGTCGATTAGTTATGCCAAACAACGAGAAGAAGAAAACGAATGCATCGGTTCGACGGTGGAAACAGAATGTGAAGAAGACTAAATGTAGTTGTATAGACTTTCCTGGCCTAATAACTGATAATATTCGTGTCGGGTGTGCAGCCAGATACCGTCGTCAACTGAACGCGATATTTCGACGGCCCGCCTGGCTGCCATCTTCCGGTGAGTGTGCCGATACCGTTACTCACCGGAAAAGTTTTCCAGCGAGTAAGTTTATCGGCGTACTCGCCAGAAGATTGTAGCCGGTCGGTCTTCCGAAATATCGCGTTCAGTTGACGACGGTATCCGGCTGCACACCCGACGTGAACATTACGAGACTAAATGTAAATTGTGTCAGACTTCCTGTGACAGTTTCTTATTTCTGAATTTTCATATTTTGCAAATATAGATTTACGAAGATATAACTCACACCGAAATCCGTCTCCTTCGACAGGTTCTTCGCGGAGCTGCCGGTACGCCACTGGGAAGGGCTGGAGCTGGCGAAGCTGCGGGCGGAGTGGCGGAAGCTGGGGATGCTGTGAGCCGGGCCGCGCTGGTGCGGCCTCCTGCACACGTTTTTCTATAAGCTTCTGTATCCTGTATTTGTGTAAAGGTCTATCCACACAGATACCAACAAAATGGACGGGGGGTGTCACTTCACTATACATAATGTCAAGACGGTGGCTGTTAGTTTATTACATCACCTACAGGCTCTTAACATCACATCTTAAGTGATAGCATTTCCAACAGTGTTTCTTTCAAGAATGAACATTGAAGTGCAGCTACATAAAGTCCAAAATATTTTACTTTTTGCAGAAAAATACATACAGCTCTAGGTTCGTTCCATACATTTCGTGTTTCTATATTTTACTTCCTTTGTTATTTCATTCCTTCCAATCTTAATAGTAATGCTTTTTGTAACTTTTTGTTCTCATATGTTGATCAGTTCATCAATCACTAAGTCAACCAAGAATAAAACCTACCCTTTTTATTTTTTATTTATTTGTTTTCTTATACTTATGATACCTGAACCTTGTGCAAATGTGCCACCATATACTGCTTTGCCAATTCACAAACACACACCTTTGAACCTAACCTAGATCTTAGGCTACAGATCAGTCTGCATTCAAAATAAATTATGAAGGGGGAATAAGGGGATGGAACAAACGGAAAAAGTCGGTGTTCGATTGAGCCTGTTGTGTTTTTTTTTTAAGTTTGTGGTTGCATTCCAGTGACTGTCCAACATTATGATTTTCCACTTTAGTACCTACTATTTGGCCCAATTCAAGATCATTGGTATCGTATTACACGTCTTCGAGAGGTCACTGACCCGGGCCTTACGTCAGCTCTTAATATATGACACCGATGACTTCAAATTGGGCTAGATTATAGCAGAAAATCGTAATGTTGGACAAGGTCTGACTACGAAGTGAGAATAGTTAGAGAATGTAACATTTCCGTCGCAATGGTGCAAATGCTCTTTGCATCTAGACTATTAAAAAATTAATTAATATAGGAGATGGAGCTTGCTGTTTGTAATAAATGTGCCTCAAATATTAGGGGCTGCCTCACACGTAGGGTTTTAGCCTTAGTGTGGTGCATCTGCATGCCTGCCTGAATGTGTGCATACCTGTGGTGCTCAGGTATGTATGAGCACATGTTCTTCACTGCACACATCCAAGAGTCTGTGTGTAACTGGTTAAACCAGCACACTGGAATGTACACGAGCGAGGTGTGTGGAGTTCGGTCAGTTCTAGGATATTGCGTCTGAGGAGAACGGGCACCTTCACAATTGTAACTGTGAGACAGTTATGTAGAGGGTTATAGAAACTATTTACAAATGTGGAGTGGAAACATTTGATATATTGCCGGACATCGTAGAGGAGGGGGACAGATAAGGAGGGACAGAGGATTGTATTACGACTACTTTGATTTTTAGCCGTGGGTTGCTGCTTCAAAGATTTAGTACTTGCTACAGGCATTTCTACATTGTCACTATAAGGCAGTTCCAGAGACATGCAAAGCACCCTACAGCCAGAAGTCACGAAGGGAACTAAATGAAAGTATTAGCTATTATACCAATTAAGAAAATTCTGATCGTTACAATACAGAAAACATACCCTTTTTAGTGACATCGTAGGTTGAAACTAGAAACATTTTAGTGTTTGTACTCTGTGTTCACATAATATCAATATTGGCCATAAAGTGAATTAAGAGAAGTATTGACTTCTTGTCAAGTAGAAGTGGGACCCTGCAGACATAGGAGACAAAGGATAAATAGATGTTGGACCGTGGGAAAGTGTTAGCAATTGACACGGTCATAAAAATCAGTCTGTGCAGTCAAAGTTTTCAGCAAACCTCATTTCAGAACTGTGTTAAAGATTCAGCATGAATTGCCTGTTAAGAGTCCATCCAATCTAATTTCTTAGCCACATTAATTCCCATTGGTTCGTGATCTGCTGCAGAGAACTCGTGCATGCTACAGTATGTACCTCTGTCTTCTATTTGTGGCAGTTCTGACAAAGACATCTGTATAGCTTTATTTTCCCTGTAAACAGGGGAATTTTACATTAGTTTTGCTTTTTTTGTTTTTGGTTCAATTTCCTATAACCAAAGAGCAATGGATAGCCATAGCCAAACTTTGAAGACAAATGGGTGTTTATAAACAGTGGAGGTGCATTGGGTGGAAGACGTACATGATTTATACTACCACCTTACTCCGAAGCCCACTATTTTAATCACAAGAATTTCTACATTTACTTGCTTCAGTAAATGCACATTATGAATTGTTTTTTGTTGATGTAATCAAAAATGAGGAATGTCTGATAAAGGAATTCTTGGCCCAACAGCACTCTTTAAAGTACGGACAGTTAAATTTGCCAAGTAATCACGCAAACTAACAGGAATTAAAATTTAGTTTTTTTAATATTTATTTATTTATGAATGTTTTCATTGGGCAAAAACCATTTTTGAAACCTCATTCTCAATGAGATGCAGATCGTGACAGCAGAATTGTCATATGTTAGAAATGTCTTGGGAAATGTTTTTGGCATAATTACAACGCGATTTTGAATCCTGCATACACCAGTCAACAAGAAGGTCAGAAAAAGTATGGCATTTTGGCCATCTGTGCATTACACACGTTTTTATATAGATGAAGCAAAGGCTACATTTCTGCTACGGCACTGGGCAGGGAGGACTAGTAGACTGCACATTACATGATGGTGACTAGCAAAAAGAGGTAGTGGAGCTGCCTAGCTTTTAGTCTGCGGTGTCAAGAAAACCAACAGTTTGCACTAAAGACAACAGAGAAGCTTATAAAAGATATTTAGTATCAGTAGGAAGGGTACCTTGGCAAGAAGAAAACCTACATGCTGGAAGAACCTAATGTGTTTAGTTATTGATAGCTCACAGAGTGTGGGCAGGGAGAAGGAACCACCAATAACAGATAGGAATGGAAGGACTGGGCCAAGACGTTCAATTCAAATGTCAACTAACAATACTGGTTTATTTACCTTAAGGAATGACGTAGTTCGACGCAAAGGGGAACAACAAAGTCCTTTCAATACAGTAGAACCTCGTTTTTACACTTTTCAAGGGACTTAAGTAATATGGTGTAAAATGCAGGAAATAATGTTTTAAATGGTAAAATATGCTTACTGCAGCAGCCTTGCATTTTCGTAGTTTATTTGTGATATATGTACATAATAGGCATCTAAATACTCGCTAGGAAGTTTATTATACAATAAAGGTTATCCAAAGTTTTACAATTTTAAGCGCCAGGCAAAACGTAATTTTATGGAAAGTAGAATTTTTGACACAATTTCATTCATTATAATCGAGGACGCCGCTATTTTAAGCACCAAATAGAATTGGTAATTTTATGGGAAGTAGAAATTTTTGACATAATTTCATTCATTATAATCGTGGACGCCACTGCTGGGCTATGTAACACATCTTCAAAATTACTGCCTTTTACCGGCATTACATAATTATTTACATAGTAAAACTCAAAGTTCCATTCTTTTTGTATTTTTAGATGTTTCACACGACGATATTAGAGAATTTATTCGTGTTCTCGAATGCAAACATATGCATCAGTATTTTTGTGACGTTTGCATAGGATCAACATCTCTCACTATTATCGCTTTTTTGAGGTTGTGGGTATTATGATACCCAACTTTGACAGATAACCTTCTTTATTAATCAGAAATATGTATAACAAAAACAATGCAACTCTTCATTCTCACTTCAACAAAGCAACTGGTTCTGATTGTTTGAGTAGACGCCAGCCGCTCTGCCAAAGAAACTAGTGGAAAGAGGAACTACACCACCATAAATCAGCGTTATTCTCACGCCAAGCGCTCTGGCAAAGAAGCTGGTGGAAAGAGGGATTAAATCGCCACAAATTGGTGCGTCGTAAGTCAACAACGAAAGGCGAAATATACGTTTGAATAAATGCAAAGTGTCAAGAAACTCGACTGCGAATAATTTTTAAACGCTATACTTGATGGGGAAAGCCATGCTAGCGTCAATTAATGTACATTACGTCATTTTTCTTCACGAAAATTCTTTCAAAAATCGTAAAACGCGGGAAAAGTGTAAATATGTTAACGCAAAACCGAGGGCGAATTAACATTGTAAACATAGGAAATTTAATGGGACCGACAAAGAATGGTGTAAATGGCGGGAAAACGTAAAAACCGAGAATGTAAAAATGAGGTTTTACTGTACTTAGTTAGACCGATCATTAATTTACAGCACACAAGAACTAACTCTTCAGTCTGACAATCAAGTATTCGTAAAGAATTTTAAAAAAAATATATATTAAATCAATTTTTCAAATCTGAATGCTGATTACGTTAAGAAATGACATAGTTAAAAGCAAGGTACAATATTCTTTCAAAATGTAGTGAAACTGCCTCTTAAAGGCACATAAGGGCGTACTCATAAGAAACACACGGGCACAACCTCGACAATTGCAGTAACATTAGTCTGTAACCAGGAGAGGTTATGTTAACAACAAGAATCCGGTGTCGTTTAAAATTAGCAAGCCCTGGCTTTTCACTCGTTTAGTTTTACCAACAATTACAGTGTACTGCCCCACCAGAGAAGCTGGCCTAATTTTCTAAGACAACAACTGGGAGTACATGTGCCTTGAAGATTTAATGTCAATATCAAATCAGTTACACTAAATGAAACAGCAATCACGCTTCAGATCTTCCTACGTATCAGGCTGGCACGAGGTAACGAATCAATTTTGGTAATTAACTTGCTCGAGCACAGCGAGGAAAGCCCACAAAAACTCCACAAGGAAATTCAGGATGTGGAAAGGAAAGCTTACAGGACCAGTGCAAGACGAATTCCAACCCTAATACACGAAACTTCATGCATTGAAAACACTGGTCTAATTGCAACTACGGTAGGCAGCTTTCCCCCCCCCCCCCCCCCACTGCCAAATAACATAGGACCGATTCCCCGGGCAGTTGACGAGGACACGGAAGAGCACGAACCGGGATTCCCCAGTGACACTTAGCAAATTTGTTTAATTCGGATAACGCCCCGCGCAAGGCAAAGGCCAAACGATCTCTCTCGAACACGAAGAGAACGAACGGAAGCACAGTTGCGACCGCCGACAACAGAAAACCGGAACATAAACAGAAGACGTAGAACAAGACAACCCCTGGGAACGGCTGTGAACCCTGGCCGAGCGCGCACACGAGAACGAGTTAACACGACCACAATAAACACCGAGGAAAACCACTCGTATTTATGCCGACTTCCCAACCGTCCGACGCACCACCGTAAACGTACCGACAGATCGGCCACCGCGTCAGAAAGATCTCGCGAACGCCAAACGCGGGCAGGTATTCCGAGAGACGAGATGAAACTTCAACAGAATGACTGTCCGTGCACCACGGTGACGATCACCTCAAACTCCCAGTGCACATCCCTCGGAGCACGCCGCTGCGGCCAGAGTCGCTGACGGAGTCCGTAAACGGCCCCGGCAGAAGTCGCGCCCTCGGCGCGGCCACCGGTGCCCGGCGCATACCCCGGCCGTCCCTCCATCTGTCCGTCCCTCTCGATAACAGACGACCGCGATCGCACCGCTAGTCACCCCCTCTGGCCAGAGAGAGTCGCGGCACAAAGGAGGCGCCGCCAGCGGCGGAGACCCGAAAGAGGGTCGATAGATCGACGTACGAAAAAATACGAAAGAAGGCGAGCTGGCGTGGCTCAATTATGTAGTATTCTGCCTAGTGGCAGGTCCCCGTGTTTGAATTTATGACGCCAATGTTACCTGTCTTCAGCTTCTCCCTTTAGTCTGCCGTATGTCCTCCCAGTTTTAGGTCATCCAGGTGTCGAATTATTCCTCGTCCTTCAGTTCCTTTACCTTCCGTTCAATTGTGACGTGTATGAGCCCGTTGTGTTTAAATATATGTCAAATCCAGTTGGCCTTTTCTGAATAATTGTACTCTCGAGTACTTTTCTTCTCTCGTACTCTTCTCAGTACATCATTTGTCTCCCAATCAGTCCACTTTATCTTCTCTATTCTCCTCCTGCGCCACATTTCAATACTCTCCAAGTTTCTTTTTTTTTTTTTTTTTTTTTTTTTTTTTTTTTTTTTTTTTTCACATGGTGCATGTGTCTGCACCCGGTGTAACACTTAACAAGTTTCATCTTTAATGCTACGCTCATATTGCTGGTCAGCAGAGTTCTCTTCTGTTGAAATGTCAATTTGTTCTCATATTTTCATGTCGTTTTGTGTGTCGACCACCATCGTCACTTGCACCCTCGTAAACCTCATTTTGGGGAAACTATTTGCAAAACGTAAGCTTCTGTCTTTAAATTCTTATTTATGTACACTTTTGGATCAAACTTTCCACAAGCACTGTTGCTCAGTATAAATTCCACCAAAAAGTCTTTACAAATAAAAATATGGAGAAAAGCGTACACTATCCACGTAGTGTAGTGTAGTGTAGGCAACTGAAAAGAAACCCGTTTTGAGAGTAGCCGACAAAGTGCGCGAGAGTGCGAAACGCCAAGCCTGTACGTTTGAAGGTGCCGACAGGTAGGGACGGGGCTGCATCTCGACCACTCGCCTGCCGGTTTCACTGATGCCGTGCTCGCACAGATTTTCTCGCACGCGGCACGGCGTGGCTCGTCCCGAATCGTGCGGTAAGGAGTGACCCTGTCAGAGCCCCTAATGACAGCAGTACCATCTGTGAATATCGGAACTGAAACTGAGGCTGTGCGACTTCACTCTGGAACCAGAAGTGTTAGCAGTTTTCTCAAACAAAATATCAACAACATTAATGTTCACACCTCTCAAATTAGACTGTATGCCTGAAATAAGCAGTTAAACCTGTCCGAATCTGGCACACTACCGTATACTGATATCACAACTTGCCTTAAACAGTGAATGTGAGGTTACGAGACAGCATCCGTGGTGCAAAAATTCGGAATATAGTGTCCGTTCTAAGGAACTATATGTGAAAACTTCATCAGTGTTCAAATGTTTGTCAACTTATTGGACCGAACTGCTGCGGTCATCAGTCCGTAGACTTACAAACCACTTTAACGTACACTGAGAACGACTCGCACACTCCGGCAGGAGCGGCTGCCCGTTCTGTACCGTAAAGCCTTACACCACGTGACTACTCCCACACGGCATTCGTCAATGACCGAAGAATACTTTGTAACGGATATTCCTCATGAAGTTCATATTATGGTAAAACTTCCGTGCAACTGAAAACTGAAGGAATAGGGAAAGTGTAACCCACGAAAGTGACCATTTGTTTGGCATATTTGTACGTGTATAGTTTCTCAATCAAAGAGCGTGATTCAAAAAGCTATAAATTCCACCTTTTCACTTTATTCTCTGTGTGTTTCTCTTGGACTCTCCTTCCAGTGCCAAGGTGTCATGAAAAGCTGTATTTTTCTCTCGATTAATTTTTTTAGCACCGAAAATTGTTTTTGTTTTGTATGTACAGAGAATGCCGTTCATTTTTATGGGTGCTGTAAAACGACATTACTACATATTTAATAATGGATAGTCCAGGTTGGAATTAATAACATACTAATAGGACAGTTTACAACTCGCCCCAAAAGACGTCACGACAATCCGTGACGGTTGAGCAACTGTATTGTGTCACTGCGTGTTTACTGTTTCTGAAGAAGGCCACAGACGATAGCCGAAACTGTCGTACGCGTGTGCCCGTCGCGGCTCATAATCGCGTTTTTGCGGTGAGTTGTAAACGGTTCTATTAGTATATTGTTACTTCATATTTCACATGTACTGATAAGTTGTACAAGTAGTCCTACAACCTTCACAGTGTTGCAAAGCGAACAGCAAAATGGCACAAACTCCACTACTAAAATACAAGCAGGGCTATGTTAACGTGCAGTGTTAGCAGGCAATTGCTACATCCCTCTCCAATGTTGATGCTCCACCCCTTTTCCCAGCAATACTTGATGACATTGTTGTGTGCTGTTGCATTCTGTTGCAGCCCCCATGTTAATCAACTTTCAAGAGGCACAGCAAAATTTATGGTTGTACTGCAGTTCTCTGTGATTGCAAAAATCTAAAGAGTGACACTTTTAAATACACAACTCGTGGATAGATTTGTAATTAGTCAAAACTTGCAAATAAATGAGCCGTTTGTTTGCTTGTCTTTTTTATCGGTGTAGCATTTATAAGGCTGCATGGAGCCTATCAAAGTTTAATCTGATTCATCAAGATAGATTTAAGGCAAATCCTGGGCTAGTTTAAGTCCACAAATTCAGACAACACTGCCAGTAACAGAAGCAGCAACCTGTGACGAATTTTATTTGGCCAAAAAGGAGTCGAGATCTTACGAAATATTCCTTAACCGGTTCCGACCTATATAACGGTCATCCTCTGGCTCCAACCGGAGGGACCATAAATTTCTTAGAATGAGTTACATCGGTCAAAACTAATTAAATAAAGGACACGTATTGCGATCTTGACTCGTTTTGTCCAAATACAGTTGTTATTATACGAAGTCGTATGATGAATCCTTCCTGGGATTTCCAAGTCATATGAAGATTACATCAACTGTTCATTGGCCCACTTCCATTTTCTCTGTGTAGATGGCAGTTTAGGAAACACTTGTCCTGAGGCACACACGTCGCTGTATTAACTTGCACGCCATGTGGTATGTCTTCTCAGTGTGCTCTTGCCACTCGAGAAACATTCTACGATGAAAATGGCTATTGGACTTGACAATTAGCATTAACATTGCCTCGAGCATACAAAAATATCCGTGTCTTAATATAACTAAAACACACACACACACACACACACACACACACACACACACACACACAGTTTGTTGGGAGCGACCCTACAGAGCTCCTATCTCTGCCAATATTGTCTTGTAATCATTCACTCCATCAACTCATCCCCTTACACCATCTACATGCATTTGTGATTTCCTCTGTCACTAATCACCACAAGGTTGATGGGATGTTAAACCTTAATCTTCCTTCCTTTTTTTCTGTGGACACCAAATGGTCCTTTACTGATGTATCATCACTGTACCACATACAATTTTTGATCTAGGTGGTTAGGGTAGGATTTAATTCACTTCAGTGGTATGTCTACACCCTTGAAATGATAGTTGTGGTTTCCTACACTAGTAAGGGCTCATGTCTAATAACAAATTGTTATGTCATGTTGAACCCTAATTTTACCGCCCGAAATTCGATACGTTTATGTTGCTGGTGGTGTTAAGGACGAGGCATCTGTAGATACACTTTAATAGAAAGACCACATAAATAACATGAATAAATGAATACTGATGTCACAAATCATTGTATATTGTCTTGTGAATCAAAGCAGACACTTGACTCCTTGTGTTACAGGCCATATGTGGTACCGCTTGTAATGTGTGACCTCTTTTGGGAATGAACGAAGTGATAGCTCTAACTGTCGGTGTTCCCGTCACCCTCTCGATAGTGGTCGCCTTCCGATATGTGATACTGTGGTTTATTTAACAGGCACTGTGCTGAGGTTCAGTTGTGTGTGTTGGCCTTGCCAGTTCTGGAAGTATTGTAGAATTTGAAAACTAGCTTCTGTCTTCCCTTCTACATCACAGTAATGAACTGTTATACAGAAGGCGAAATCCTGAAAAGAAAGATCTGCTGAAGTCAATAAAATCAGAAATTTGGGAGAACAAACAAACACACACTGCCCTTAATTTCTGAAAACATGCTTGAGACTTTCATTCTGTTCTAATTTTTGTTCTTTCTCTGCTGCCACCTACTTCATAAGAAAAATTGAAGTTCAACCATCCAGCTTTACTTCCCTGTGTTATCTCTAATTAGATCTGTACTCTGCTAGGTACCTTACAAAGCACGGTACACGGTATTTAGTGTACCCACTGTCGAGTTCCCAGTTCCCGATGCGGGAAGAACAATTGTCGTAAGCCTCTGTGTCAGCTCTGGTCTATCTATTACTTTCCAGTCTTTTTGCGAGGTGTACACAGAGGGAAGCAATATATCGGTCAACTCTTCTAGGAACAAATGCTCACATTCCCACTAGTAAATCACTCACAGCTGCAGAATGCCTCTCTGTTACTCGACTGGGGTAGTGACGGAGCAAGTTGCTCGTCTTTGGATGTCCCAGTTGTACTACATTAAAGGGCACAGATGGACGAGTAGTGTTTGTGACTTTTGTGCTGGAGAATGATTTAGTTTCAAAATTCCTTACTTCTCTGCCTGCCTCAGGTGGTGACGACTGGTAAAGCCCTAGACTGGTAGTCGGGAGAGCTGACATTCAGTGATTTAGGTTCTTGCCTGTGCAGGACCCCTGAGTGAATGCCACAAAAGCTCCTTTGGAAAGATTGCTGCCAATTTTCATCCCCGGCCGCACTGGACTCGTATTTGGGAGGACTCCGGTCGAAATCCCCCTGACCGCCAGGATGACTTCCTAGATTTTCCTTAAACTGGTTAAGGTAAATACTGGGATGCTAACGATCCTGTCTGCAGGTCAGGACAGTAAGAAATTTCCGTACGCAAAGCGGGCAGAACTGAGCATTTTGGTTAACTTATCTATGTACTGTTCTCATCTCAGTTTATTATTGTCCACCTGGTTATCCAGGAACTTCACACAAGGAACCTTATCCTGTATATGACCATTTATCTGTGCTTCTGATTTCTGTTTGAAATTTTGTAGTGGGAGTGTTTGCTGGCACCCAGAGTTCACCTCAACAGGCTAAATACATTTTTGCCACACAGGTGACCTAGAAATGTTGAGAATGCTATCTACTGTTCCTATTCTCCTACTGGTTTCTTCAGTGCACTTCTAACAGCTAGTAAATGCTATAGATAATTCAACAATTTTCATTATCGTAAAACACGGTTTTTACATTCCGAGCTCTCGAGTTTTCCTAGCATTTAAATTATTTTCTGTTGTTACTTCATTCTTTCAATTAATTGTTTTACTCCCATTAAAAATTATGTAAAACCTTAGCTAAATTTAGTGCTTTTGAACCATTACCACAAATTTCAACAGTGACTTTCAACTCAGTTAATAAGGAAATTACCACGTATTCCCAATCAGAAACGATCTGTACGATTGGTTTTGCTCGGAATCTAAATTGTGCTAGGTTCTGGGACATAGAGGTAGCATTTTTAGGGAGGTTTCAGAATGTATCCTCGTGTTTCATCACATAACTCTATACTCGAGTGCAACAAATAATCTCAAAGATCTCACATGCAAGTGATGTGCCACTCACGTACATTCTGTAATTTTGTACATATGTTTAGTAATTTTTAAGGCTATTTTGCAGATTTAAAAAAAAAAAAATTCCAGGTATTTTAGGTCGTAGAAACCGAGGCCCTTTTGTCTTATTCGGAAGCCAATTCTCATTAGGGGCATTTGAGCCCTGTAGCATCCTCCTGTTGATGCCATTTGAAGTTTTCGAAAGATTAAAGTTTAATCTCCAGAATAATTTTTCACTTTCCAGGCAAAGAGAACACTAATAACACAGGGTTGGGAGTAGAACCTGTGCTGTTTGCCTTTTGCACACGAGTCCTCTGGCACCTGAGCTATCCTAGTGTAACTTGCAAACCGACCTCACGACTATTTCTGCCATCCAAAACGACAACTTATCACGCGTACATCTCCGTAATAGATTCCCGAAAGAAAGGATACCGGTGGAAAGTGGCTCGGTGACAGCCGAGGAAGTTAAAATACGCGGAGACGCGCCTAGGCCGAAAAAGGAGAGTGTGCCTCTGCCACACAGGTTCGTCTCAGTGAAGTGCCGATCGGTGGTGTCAAAACGGGAATAAAACGTCAGCTGTTTTTCTTAAGTAGAAATTGGAGTTAAAATGGTGTTTTCAAATGTTCGGTGATGAGTATTCGTCCACAAGAATGTATTTTTCTCCACCAATTCAATACAGTCGTGCTAAGAGCGTAGGGTCGACATTAAGTTTTAATGGAAAAAGTCTTCTGAGATTCACAAAAGACGTCAGACGGACTTCGATTTATGTCTGCACTCGGCACAGATAATGCTGCCTCCTTTTTCACAGCCTCGGCAACTGTTATAATTTGCTACAGAATCGGAAACTTCTCAAAATACTGTCAACACGAGCCCTACACTTTTACGTGCAGTGTGTGTGAGCATTTTTCATAAAAATTTCCGTATCTCTTAATTAGTTTGTCTCACTGTACTGAACAAACTACTGCCTTAAGATACAATTCTCTAACCTGTCCAAATTGCCAGGCCCATCCTTCTATGTGAACAATTTCTTTGACCAGATCTAAATCTTTGTTTTAGCTTTCTGTATACCTGCGGTTATTTGTATTCGGAAACTCTCGAGAGCACTTTTCCTAGCACACGAGATATTCCATTCTCAGAGTTATCGACTAAAGACCTCTCGGTTATCTCTGACTTTATCACCAGTGCACCATTCCATTTTTTATTTTTACACTTGTGGCGAGAAAACCTTTTGCCCTTTTAAATTGAGGATTCCGTGTAGGTGTAGCTACCGACCTAACTCTAGATTTTTGTCAGCTTGTAAATAATTCAAGAATGAAAAGTAACTGCTGGCCGAGTGGCAGAGCAGCTGGAGACTGAGTGTCATCAGACAGCAAACTTTGCAGCTTCTGGGTGGGTCCTCCAGGTATGGAGTACACGTCGTGACTACTAGACACTTCTACAATTCAGCGAAGTGTTACCCTTATCACCTTAATCTAATTACAGCCCACCAGAGCCTTCCAGGTAGCTCTGAAAGTTATCACTAAAGAGGAGGGCAAAAAGATGCCAGCATTCTCTAAAATTCTAGAAAAGGTAATGTACGAGAAGCTTCTCAACTGCTTTACCACAAATGACATATTGTCTGGAACACAGTTTAAATTTCTGAAAGGTTCCGATATCGAGAAGGCTATTTACACCTACAGTGAGAATTTACTTAATTTGTTAGATAATAAATCACATTTTCTGTGATTTATCAAAGGCATTTGATTGCTTGAATCATAACATCCTTTTGAGTAAATTAGAATTCTACGGTGTCACGGGAATTGCTGCAAAACGGTTCGAGTCAAACCTCGCTAACGGGAAATGGAGGGTGTCGGTGCGAGTGACTAGTGAATTTAGCCGACGGTCGTCGTCGAATTGGGAAGAAATTACGTGTGGTGTCCCACGAGGACCCATCTTAGTGCCATTGCTTTTTCTTGTGTACATTAATGACCTCTCATCAGTTACACTACCAGAAGCAGAGTTCGTTTTGTATGCAGATGATACGAGTATTGCAATAAATAGTATGACGAGCATAGTTCTAGAAAGGTTTGATAATGATATTTTCACTAACATTAATAAATGCTTTAAAGCCAACTCATTGCCATTAAACGTTTAAAAGACTCAGTACAAGCAGTTCAGAACATGTAAGAGATTTCCTGCCGGCATATGCATTAAGTATGAAGAAGAGCAGATAGCAGAGGTTGACAGTGTTAAATTCCTGGGGTTACAGCTTCATAATAAATTCAGTTGTGAGAAGCACACCACAGAACTGCAGAAACGACTCAACAAATCTGTATTTTCCATACAACTGTTATCAGACATAGGAGACATAAAAATAACAAAGCTTGCATACTTTGCTTAGTTTCACTCCATAATGTCATATGGTATATTTTGGGGGTAAGTCTTCAAGTAATGCAAAAGTTTTCAGAGTCCAAAAGCGTGTATTATGTATTATTTGTGGAGTAAATTCATGGACGTCCTGTAGAAGCCTCTTCAAAGAACTGGGTATATTAACTACCGCCTCTTGGCATATTTATTCCTTAATGAAATTTTCCCAACAAACAGCTCAGTTCATACCTACAATACTAGGAACAAAAATGATCTACACAATGACTTAGAAGCACTTACTTTAGTTGAAAAAGGGGTCCACTACTCAGGAAGACATATTTTCAATAATTTACCAACCACCATAAAAAATTTAGCTACAAATAAAGATCAGTTTAAGAAGAGGCTAAAAGAATTTCTAGTGGCCAACTCCTTCTACTCCAATGATAAATTCTTAAATAGAACCAAATGATGCATGTATCTGTATTCATATTATTATTATATTATCAGCTTGTAAAAATTGTATGTACCTTGTGAAAAAAATCCATGAGGACCTCAACACAGATCTATAGAATGAACCTAACCTAATCTAATCTACTCTTCTGTTTAAACACAACTGGAACTAAAGGAATGTTAAGTGTGGGCAATGAACGACTTCAGCTCGCCCAGAAATTAAATAGAAAATAAAAGGAACATTTGTAAATGTTGTCGCATATACAGTCAGTCGTCTGCTCTCTACGTTTGTCAGTTTGTGTGGGGCGCTGCAGTGTCCTTAACTCTCCGTACTCCTGCTGCCGGCTCCGTTTTCACACACACAATGTGAGGGCCGTTCGGAGTACGGCAGTTGTGAGTAGCTCGGTGTCAATCGTATCCACTCGGTGCTGAGCTTATTTCGTCATCTGTGGATTACTTTTATAGTTTTTACTGCAGAGGTGTATTTGCAAAATAGTTAATTCCGTGTGCCACCACCGTTGCTGCAGTAACGCGGGTGCTGCTCTGTTCTTTGCGTGGCTGCAGTACTCTAGAGGCAGTGGTGTCCCTGACACACGCCGTAGTGCACTGCCTGCCCTCCAATAGGAGGAATTCATATTATTTCTAAAGGGAAAAAATCCTCAGAAAACAAATCATAAAACTGTTAAAAAACAAGTATCTCACATGAAACAAAAATTTAATTTTTAATGAAAACAAGTTGCGTTCCACATTATTTATACTTAAATGAGTGAGAAATGCTATATATTACACCCAAAACTCCTCACAGGGGAAAAAATAGAAATAAAATAAAATAGGCAGAGATACGGTTTTAGCCAGCATTAAGTAACTACGAGGGTTTTGTTTCTGTCCTTATGACTTTAGCTTAAAGCTCTGGTACTTTCTCGACACAGCTCCGTGACTTTCGTTTTGCCGTGTTCCTATGTGAAAGACGACCACAGCGCCGTGAGCTCGGCAGGCAGTGCCGTGTCGTCCCAGTCGAATGGCGCAAAGTGGCACCTGCCGCAGCGCCGTTCTCGTGAGCTTCTCGAGAACTGGTAGCTCGAGAAATTCTCGATGTGCTCGAGTCGCTGCACCTCACAGTCCCACCCCTAATCCGTCGTGCAATGCGGAACTTTCCGCTCCCCCCCCCCTCCTTGATTTGATTCTTTCAGGGAAGCCAAAACAGTCTCGGTCTAACCCGCCACTGCCCGCACCGAAACTAAGTTTATTGTGCGGTATCGCTCCCTGTGTATCTAGTAAAGCCAACCAATGCCCTTGAACAGTGCAAGGAGTCCCTTTACTAGTTCTTTATTAGACATAATTTCTTCGGGTCTGGTTGTCCCAAATGTTCTGTGCCTTTTACTCTCCAATGCAATGCATTCGAAGATCAGATGTGATGCAGTTTCATCACCGTCATCACAGATCCTACATTTAGGGTCCTCTTCTGTTATTCCCATTGTATGTAGGTGTTTTTTGAAATTCCCATGGCCTGTCAGCAATCCAACCATGAGTCTAATCTCTCTCCTGCTCAGACCCAGGACTGCAGAGCTTCTTTTAAAACGTGGCTTTGGCATCATTACCTTGCCATGTTTTTGTTGATGGACTTTGGTCCAATATTCTACGTGCTGTCTTCTGAGCCAGTTACGTAGCTCCAATTTGATCATTGCCTCGGTGATTGTCAGGACAGGTTCCGGTCCAATAAATGGAGTCTCTGCCCCCATCCTGGCTAATCTGTCGACATGTTCGTTGCCACTGATCCCCGAGTGGCCAGGGACCCACAATAGGTTTACTCTATTGCTTTCCGCTAGCTCCACCAGAACCCTGTGATATTCTGCAACAATTTTAGACCTTGTTGCAGGAGCTGCCAGTGATCTCAGGGCTGCCTGGCTGTCTGAATAGATATAGATTCTACGGTCTTTGTAGCACCTACGCAAATTCTCCTCCACACACGCCCTGATGGCAGTGATTTCGGCGGCACCGTTCCCCCTCCACTCCCGTCCTCAATCACAGTCAAGATGCTGTGACGCTGGAACAGTCGGACACGGTGATTGTGTTTATATAGTTGTCTAACTGATTGTGTGAATGTATGTGTAGTTTTTTTTTTTTTTTTTTTTTTTTTTTTTGTTTTTTTCTGATGAACGCCACGGCCAAAAATCTTGTTGTTTAAATGTGATAGTCGATTATTTGTGCGTCAGCAGCTCGGCGAGCCTCTTTACTGTTAATTGCTATCTATCCTCCATTATTGACATTATTATTATTATTATTATTTTAAGGAAGTAATATTAATACTAGTGAAGACTATGCCACTGGAAGTGAGGAACCAACATGCAGTGTTTTGCACGATGGGGAAACTGAATACAACAAATGGTGGTACGTCAAAGAACATTCGGTGACGTGATGAGAAAGTGTTCTGCGGTTACGATTGCCAGGTGTGGCGATTTTTAGCATTCTTGGCTATCTTTTTCTTGTAATAGTAGCCATTCTAGCAGTCTGGCGACTGGAGAATAAATTTGGCTATTAAAGGAATTGGTTGGTGACTTAATGGCTATTTTATTTTACTTCAAATAGAATGAATGTAAAGCAATCAGTCTTTAGACATTGTGTCAATGATACCAGCTAAACTTTGGTAGAATGCTGGGGACTTGTAATCAACCCACACAAGTTAGCACAAAAGTTTTCAAGTATCATGGATGTGTGGGAGAGTGTCACAGAGATGTAAACAAACTCAGCTTACAGACTCTTGAAGACAGACGTAAACTACCTCACATACCCTACTTGCGATGGTTCGAGAACAGGCTTTTAATGATATCTCTAAGCACACTACAAAACTGTATGTATGGCTCCCGCTGAGAGCGTGAGGATACGATTAAATAAATTACAGCATGCAAGTAGGCATTTAAAACAGTATTTTTTCCGCGTTCCGTACGACGACACAACAGAATTTGGTAATAACTGCTGTGATGCGAGACCTTTGCTACGCACTTCGCAGTGGTTAACAATGGTTTACAGAGTGTACATGTCGATGGAGAACACGCGGTGATTTCCCAGTCGTTCTCGTGGCTGATTTTTCAGTGTGTAATGACGCATTACTATGAATTAAAGTCCATCTCACCTCAAAGTATGAAATGTTGAGTGCATTATTATAAATTACCTCACCTCAAAATGTTGTAATGATTTTGTGTGTATTAAAGAAATGTTTGAAAGATACAATAACCCTATTTAACGTCTGTAAATATTTGTTTTTAAGAAGATAAAAGTGATTGGTAATCGAACCTGTGCATGAGAACATCCCTTGTGTAAGTTTGATAGAATGATTCTTCAACAGTTTGGTGTTGTAATTTTTATAAGTTATGAAATTAATAAATGTGACAGTTAAATGTAACTGACTTTCCGGAGTCTCTGTATTATATTTACAATGTGACAGTATTTTGACTGCCCTCATTGCCAGTTGGTGGTGTGCCTGGGTTCAGTTCCTGGGTGGACTCAGATAAATGTTTCTGTGAAATATGAGTTTCCTTGGAAAGTTCAGTCTGATGTCTGTGGATGTGGGAGTGCCACGGTTTGTGTTACTTTTTACTCGTGAATTTCACGATTATTATTGTCGAGTAACATGCCATAATTACCATAGTATAATAATGTTAACAGAAGTTGTGATATTTGGCTATTTTTGCTGATGCAAAGATGGTTACATTTTGGCATTTTACTGATGTAAAGATGGCGATATTTTGGCTACTTTTTGTTTAAAATTCGGCGACAGAGCAATAGGAAAACCTGGCAACTCTGTCTGCAGTACGTTCAAAGCTGTCTCGCTGTGACTAGAACAATGTAGCTAATAAGCCTTATAATGTTGCCCTTGCTTCGTATGATGCCATAATTGTTAAAAGTAGATTCCGCGATTATATTTTTGGACAAAGAATTGATGGTACAGAATGTTTGAATTTGAAATAAGTTAAAGTACAGCACAAAATGAACATTAAAGCAAATAAACCGCAGATTGCATATTAAAGTTGGGCACCATACAAGCAACAGCACGTTATAAAACTTACGGAAAGCGTCTAGCTGGATCCTGCACTTCGTATTGTAGAAGCTGTAAATGATAACTTTTATGTCTTATTTAATAAGTGAATGTTCGAGATACTTTCCGTAGGAGATCAATGTTCAGACTGTTCACTTCGCTTTTCATTGTTGTGTGACCGTGGGTGGAACATGAAGTTACTGGTAATGATAAAATAATTTTAAAAAAATGATCGGATTTGTGAAATTACAAAAGAAATGACTACAGGTTCTAAAATCAAGCAAAGTATTGTATAAGGATGATTGAGTGATTGAAATTTTGCAGACAATGCGAAGCGATTGTAATGGCGTCTGAACATTAAACTATTACGGAGGCGAAGGAGCTGAAAACAATAGAAAATAAGTATTTGGCGTGGAGGGATTCATTTAAATAAAAGCCAAAGAGAGGGGATGATTTTAAATTTAAGTAATATATTTTTATAACAACTTGCATCACTTACATTGAATGGATACATGAATGGAAGACGTCCGTACAGAACGAACATAGACAGCAGAGTGAGTAAAAAAAAAATACTACTATCACGGTTCCATCTTCTCACTTGTTTGGGAGTAAAAAAATGATGAACGATATTAAGTTAGTTGCATTGCGAGTCAGAGGAAACCGGAGGCGATAAGTAACACTGATCAAAGATAAACAAAAAATAAATAAAAATTTCAGTGTATCGTTACAGACTCTAACTGATAACTGCAGTGTAAATAAATAAATAATAAATAAATAAATAAATAACACCTGAAATAGAAGCCACAGATCTGCGGTGTCCGGGACAAAATCCTAAGAAACTTCTAGTTGTAAATGACTTTCTAACAGCAGCACAGTCCAGTGCAAGAGAAACTCAATTTAATTCAGATAAACCACATGCTACTAATTCGACCAATGACAATACACATTGGTTTTTTGTAACAGTTGAATTGAAGCCACACTTTGCTCTCTATAACAAGAGGTCTGCACGGATGCGGATAAAATTGTAAGCGATGCGAATACACAGCGAAGTAGATACTGTTTCTACTGAGATCGAGGTTGAAAGTAACTGTGAAGTTATCTGGGCACGTATAACAGGTCTAAAAGAAGTAAAGTTAATAGTTGGGTGTTTTCACCGGCCCCCCCCAGTGCTGCTGTAGCAGTTTAGAATCATTCAAGGAAAGTCTACACCAGGTAGTGCATAGGTATCCGGGCCATGTAATATTAGTCGGAGGAGACTTCAACCGTAAGAGTATAGATTGGGACCTCGCTAGTTACATTTCAGGCGGTACAGACAAGCAGTCTTGCGAGCTACTTTTGGACACATTCTCCGAAAACTGTCTTGAGCAGTTAAACCGGCAACCCACGCGCAATGGAAATATTCTAGACCTTATAGCCACAAACAGGCCTGACCTTATTAACGATGTCTGTGTAGAGACAGGAATTAGTGATCATGATATCGTCATAGCATCAATGATGATGATGATGATGATGATGATGATGATGATGATGATGAAGTTCATAAACCACTCAAGAAGACTAGGAGCGTGTTTTTGTTGGGAAGAGCCGATAGGCAAATGTTACAATCGCACTTAGAAAAAGAATGGACATCGTTTAATTCCGGGACTATGGCTGTAGAGGAATTGTGGACTAAATTTAAGTGCATTGTTAATAAAGGGTTAGAGAAATATGTGCCAGTAAAGATGATTAGGATGGAAAAGATCCACCGTGGTATAATAACAATGTTAGAAAGCTGCTGAGAAAGCAAAGGCTGTTGCACTCTTGATTCAAAAAAGAACACGCAAATGATGACAGGCAAAAGTTAGTAGATATTCGTGCATCTATAAAAAGATCGATGCGTGAAGCATACAATAATTATCACACCCATACCTTATCAAAAGATCTTTCCGAGAACTCGAAAAAATTCTGGTCCTATGTAAAATCGATAAGCGGGTCAAAGCCCACTGTCCAGTCACTAGTTGATCATTCCGGGGCAGTAATAGAAGAAAGTAAATGGAAAGCTGACATTCTAAATTCAACCTTTGAGAAATCTTTCACACAGGAGGACCGCACAAATGTACCATCATTTGAGCAGCATACTAATTCCAAAATGGAGGTCATAGTAATAGCTATTTCCGGTGTAGAGAAGCAGCTGAGAGAGCTAAATACGAAAAAGTCTGCTGGTCCGGACGGAATACCAGTTCGGTTTTACAAAGACTATTCTGCGGCATTGGCCCCCTACTTAGCTCGCATTTATCGTGAATCTTTAATTCAGTGCAAAGAAAAGTGCAGTCACCGTTCAGTGACACAAATACTTACTGAGTTAAAATAGAAACAAAAGTCTTCAGTGAACAAAGAGCAATAGACAGACGACACCACAGTCATTGAAACACCATTCTCTTGAATATGAAGTGAGCAAAAAGAGGGACCGACCTTAACCTGAAAAGAGCAGTGGAAAAGGAAGTTCTGTATGAAGAACGGAAGTGCACCCCGTAACCCCAGTTGTGCAGTATAGCCAGTATGGTGGAGGGCAGTTATCAGAAGGTCGAAACCCGCCGCCTGCAAAAAGAACACGATATGTGCGCGAGCAGGGAGTTTCCAAATGGCAACGGTGTAGGACACCAAAAGTTAATGCCACCTAATCTGAAGGGGAGAGATTCCCACGTCAGCAAGGAGACTGTCCCAACAAGACTGGTCTGGAAGGACCCCACAGCCGACCAGGTCTGACAGTTTCTCGTCAGAAGGGGCTGCCGAGCCATAAATCTGGCATCCGTACCCTAATCGGTGCCCGGTAGACACGAAGGAGAGGGTAATACGCTTCCATGTGCAGCTAGTCTTCAGGTGGCGAATATGTGGCAGCCGAGACAGGTTATTTTTATCAAACAGGAGGCCCAAGAAACGGAAACTTCCAGGTGCTGAGTACCCGAGACAAGTAGTGGAGAAGGGGGAGATGTAGTCCAAAGACAAAAATGATTAACCTCCATTTTAGAAACGGAGAACTGATGACCGTGGGAGAGAGCCCACATCGAAGCTCACCAAATGGCGTTCAGCTGAGGCTGGTAGCACAAATTGTCACCAAACAGCGCAGGAGTGCCGGCACCCCAACAGAGCTCACCGACCCATTTGTAGCAATTAGGAAGAGTATAAAAATTAACACAGGACCCTGTGGAACACAATTCTCCTGGATCCATTGGGGGGGGGGGCTGAATGAAGAGCCTACCCTAACCTGAGGGATAAAAATTGCATAATAAAATCAGTAAGGTGCCTCATTCACCCCATTCGTGAAGGATACTTAAAATATGACGACGCCAAGCAGTGTCTTGGGCCTTACATAGATCAAAGAAAACTACAACAAAATGTCGATGTTTAGAGAAGGCCCATCTAAGTAGATGGTCTATTGTAGATCATACCTCTGGAACCCACACTGATAAGGAGACAGAAGTCCCCGAGATTCAAGAAACCAGCATAATATCAGGTACCCATTCTTTCAAGCAATTAACTTTGTCACGCTAATCGGCCACTAACTATCCAGGTATGCTGGACCGTTACCAGGCTTAAGAACAGGAAGCACACTACTGTTTCTCCGCTGAGAGGGCAAAACCACTTGGAGCCAAATATGATTAAATACCTGGACTGAGGTGTTGGATGACACCTGGGCTAGGTGCTGAATCATGCGAAAAGCAAAGGGCCGTAAGTAGTTTCCATTCAGAGAAGGGGAAATTGTAAACGACCTGTTGTTTGAAACTTCCTGGCAGATTAAAATTGTGTGCCAGAACCGGGACTCGAACCTAGGACCTTTGCCTTTCGTGACTGTGCTATCCTGACACGACTCATGATGCCGCCTCTCAACTCTACTTCCGCCAGTACCTCGCCTCCTACTTTCCAAACTTCACAGAAGCTCCCTGCGAACCATGCAAGACTAGCACTCCTGGAAGAAAGGATATGGTGGAGACATGGCTTATCCACAGCCTAAGGGATGTTTCCAGAATGAAACTTTCACTCTGCAGCAGAGTGTGCGCTGATATGACACTTCCTGGCAGATTAAAATTGTGTGCCGGACACTCAGGAGGATGTCGTCATCAAGTAAAACAAAACAGGCATTTTACGGGACGGAGTGTGGAATGTTCTAACCCTTAATCACACAGGTAAGCTAGAAAATTTGAAAAGAGAAATGGATAGGTTAAAGTTAGATATAGTAAGGATTAGTGAAGTTCGGTGGCATGATGAACAGGATTTCTGGTCAGGTGAGTACAGGGTTATCAATACAAAATCAGTTGGTAATGTAGGAGTAGGTCTGATAATGAATAAGAATGTGGGTAAGTTACTACAAACAGCATAGTGAATGCATTATCGTAGTAAAGATACACATGAAGCAAACACCGACCACAGTAGTGCAAGTTTATATGCCAACTAGCACGACCAATGATGAGGATATCGAAAAAATGCATGGGGAGATAAAAGAAATTATTCAGACAGTTAAGGGAGACGAAAACTTGATTGTGATTGGGGGGACTGGAACTCGGTAGTAGGAAAGGGAAGAGAAGGAAATGTATAGTAGGTGAATATGGACTGGGAAAAAGGAATGAAAGAGGAGATCACTTGGTAGAATTTTGGGCAGAGCACAATTTAATGATCACCAACACTTAATTTAATCATCATGACAGAAGGCTGTATATGTGGGGGACCAGGAGACACTGGAGGGTACCAGATTGGCTTTATAATGGTAAGGGATAGATTTAGAAACCATGTTCTAAACTGTAAGACATATCCAGGGGCAGATATAGAATCTGACCAGAACTTATTGGTTATGAACTGCAGATTAAAACTTATAGAGATTGCAGAAAGGTTAAGAGATGGAACCTGGACAAATTGAAGGAACCAGAGGTGTTTGAGAGTTTCAGAGGAAGCATTAGGCAAGGATTGGCTGAAACGGGGGAAAGTAATACAGTAGAAGAAGAATGGGTAGCTCTAAGAGATAGGGTAGTGAAGGCTGCAGAGGACCATATAGGCAGAAGGACAAGGCCTAATAGAAATCCCTGAATAACACAGGATATACTGAACTTAATTGATGAGAGGAGAAAATATAAAAATTCAGCAAGTGAAACAGGAAAAAGGGAGTACAAAGGAAGAGCAGACTGGCTAAGCAGGAATGGCTAGAGGACAAATGCAGAACCGCAGAAGAAAGCATAACTAGGGGAAAGATAGATACCACCTACAAGAAAATAAGAGAGATATTTGGAGACAGGAAAAGCAGCTGTATGAATATCAAGAACTCAGATGGAAAACCAGTACTAAGCAAAGAGGAGAAGAAATGGAAGACAAAGTGAAGGAAGATGAGATAGGAGATATTATAATGAGAGAAGAATTTGACAGAGCGCTAAAGGACTTGAGTCGAAACGAGGCCCCTGGAGTAGATGATATTCCGTGTGAACTGCTGATATCGTTAGGAGAGCCAGTCATGAAAAAATTGTATCACCTGGTATGCAAGATGTATGAGACAGGGGAAATACCCTCTGACTTCAAGAAGAATATTGTAATTCCAATTACAAAGAAAGCAAGTGCAGACAAATGTGAAAATTACTGAACTATCAGTTTAATATATCATGGGTGCAAAATACTAACACGAATTATTTACAGATGAATGGAAAAACGTGTGGAATCTAATCTCGGGGAAGATCAGTTTAGATTTAGGAGAAATGTAGGAACACAAGAGGCAATACTCACATTATGACTTGTCTTAGAAGATAGGCTAAGGAAAGGGAAACCTACGTTTTTAGCATTTGTCGATTTGGAGAAAGCTTTTGACAATTTCGACTGGAATACACTCTTCCAAATTCTGAAGGTAACAGGGGTAAAATATAGGGAGCGAAGAGTTATATTCAACCTATACAAAAACCAGACGGCGGGTATTAGAGTCGAAGGGCAAGAGGTTGGGAAGGGAGTAAGACAGGGTTGTAGCCTTTCCCCAATGTTGTTCAATCTGTACATTGAGCAGGCAGTGAAGGAATGGAAGGAGAAATTTGGAGAGGGCATTAAAGTGCAGGGAGAAGAAATAAAAACATTGCGGTTTGCCGATGACATAGAAATTCTGTCAGAGACTGCAAAAGATCTGGAAGAGCAACTGAATGGGATGGACAGTGTCTTGAAAGGAAGATATAAGATGAACATTAACAAGAGTAAATGTGGTGAATGTATGGGTGTGTGTGTATTTTTTCACCTTCCTTTTCTTCCCCCAATGTAAGTCTTTCCTCTCCCGGGATTGGAATGGCTCCTTACCCCCTTCCTTAAAACCCTCATCATTTCCTTTTCCCTCTCCTTCCCTTCTGCCTGAAGAAGCAACTGGGTTGCGAAAGCTTGCATTTGTGTTTCTGTGTGTATTTATTTATTTATTTATTTATTTGTGATGCTGTCACACCTGTGCTCCTTCACCTGGTGAGTAATCTTAGTCTATTTTTTATATATAATTTTTCCTGCTAGGAATTTTTCATCTTAATATTGGTATAATATATTTTAAGAAAAATTTAGTATCATAGAGCAACCAACAAGACTAAGAATTTGAACAATATAATAAAATTTTACAAAAAAACACCTGATGATTATTAAAAATATCTCTAAATTTCACAAATATTAACCACAGCTCATTTAAAACATTTATTCTTTTGGGCAAGTGAATGCCCCAGTATTTCAGCAAACACACAGTTTGAATTCCTTGAAAACCCTTAGGAATGCTAAACAATTGCTGATGAAAAGGTGTCGTGGTACAAGCCACTTTCCCCCGCTGTTTGTTTCAGATTCTGGAGGAGGTGGCAGCAGCAAGTGGCCTCATATTATGTCTGCCCAGTCAAAGATATATGTTGGAGTTCCTTGGAGAAAAAGTGTGCTTAGACAGTTGCTAAGAAGAAAAATTGTTGATTTTGATTTGATTCTGTGTCTGACTTTTGTCAAGATATTTGAGTAATATTCCTATGTACTAATTGGTAGAATAACTCCTCGAATATAAATAAATATGGAGTTAAATGTTTAAAAGGGTGGTTTATTCTACAAAGGCAAAATATAATAATGGAAAGTCCAGGTTGGAATTAATAATATAGTAAGGACAGTTTACAACTTACCGCAAAGACGTAGCGACAATCTGTGACAGGCACGTACAAAATACAAAAGACACACACATACAACACTTTCAGCTATCGGCCACGGACTTCTTCAGAAAATAGAACACTCACACAATCAAACAGGCACACAACCCAGTGTTGTACGTGTGTGTCTTTTGTACGTGCCTGTCGCAGCTCGTCGCTACGTCTTTGCGGTGAGTTGTAAACTGTCATTAATATATTATTTATTCTTCAAAGTATATATATAAGTGAAAAATGACCAATTCATTTGGTATTTAATTAATGGCTAAAAGTACTTAGAGGCACAGCTATTGCTGGACCTCATTCCTTCAAGATTTTCATATTACGAACCTTAAAAGAAGTTGTAATAGTTGAATTTCAATCTTCATAAGGAAGAACTGTCAGCTTGGAATTCATTAACTGGTGAATTACTAAGCATCTACAAAAATAGAACTATCACACTGCTTATGTTGAAAGTCATTCAACTGAGGGTCAGGCAGCCATGGTAGTTCAAAGGGGTTCAGTTTTTAAACAATTTTCAGAAAAAATTACTATCACACAGCAACTAAGAAGGTTAAGAATTTGAACAATATAATAAAAAATTTACAAGAAATCACCTGATGATTTAATAAAAGAACACAGTTATTACAATGTCTCCAATTTCACAAATCTTAACCACAGCTCATTTAGAACATTTAATATATTTGTCCAAGTCAGTGTCCCACTATCTCGGTAAACACACAACCCACTTCAGTCGGTACAGGCGAGATGACCGATCAGGGGGAAATCACCTCTCCTGGAATGGTGGGGGAACGGGGTGTGGGGGAAGTGACAAGATAAAACATGAGTTAAGAGTGGGTCTGGAAGCTGAAACAGGGTACACATCACCAGGGATTGCCGTCCAGCCTGAATACATTTTTACAACACTATAACTACATTGTGAAGGGGGGGGGGGCACCCTCACAGCTGAGAGATTGGAAATGGTTTCAGATTAAACTCTTCCCTTTTACTTTCCTTGACAGGTGTGGTACAACTATCACATCTTCCACATACCATCAGCAATGACCAGCCCACCAAGAAAGGTCAATCAAAACAGAAAACTGCAATATTATAACTCATTGCCGGCAGGAACGACAACGAGAGGGAATAGGGCCAAACCCCGACTTCCGACTACGCTCAGGGACAGCAACCAGGTCGCAGAATGGTAAAACGACACATAAATTCCACTCGTTATACTTAATAATGAAGTGATTCAGAAAGACGCTCTCATCACAGACTAGGTATTCCAAGATTTCAAGGCAATTGTGATAAGCAAAGAGAAGTTAAACTTACTTCGACACGAAGGAAGTAGCAAATGCGCGCTTAGCAGAAGGAACTGGCCGAGCGGACAGCTTACTCGGAGCACTGCCCCAGTCCATGTTCGGCACCGAAGACCCACTCGCTTTCTCCGCCCTCTGCCGCACGGCGGAAAACCAGAACTGAACTAGTGCTGCCACGAGACAGAAGAAACAAACGAGACAAAAGCAGCATGGCGATTTCAAAGAAGACGAGACCCCAGCTCCATCTCCCCGCCCCAAAAGAAGGTGGTTAGGGGGAGGGCTTAGCACAGCAACTTTGACACGTGTGACATGAACCCGATAAGTTTTAGCAGACTTATCCTCTTTAACTACAAGGTTGACTGAACACGAGAGCTCGAGTATAGTACACGGACCCTTAAAACGGAAGGGATGAATTTAGCAAAATTCTTCCCCGATCCTCGCTCGGCAGAAAAATTACGAATGTACACTCGGTCTCCTACCTCGCCCGGAAAGGAGCGCCGATGGTGATTATGGCGAAAGGCCTCGTGTTTAGGAGCAATAGTGACGTTATTTATGGCTCTGCTATAAATTGCTTCTGTTCAGTTGGTGTGTAACTGGGTTAGGCAACAAATCGTGAATGCCCCAGAGATTGGCAAGAGGCGAATTGACCTGGTAAGCAAATATCAAAGATGACAGTGTGGTCTTAGAGGCTGCACGATTAGCATTATTGAATTCAAACCTCGACAAAGGCAATCTTAAATCCCATTTACAGGGAGAATTTTGATGGTAAATAGCAAGAGCCAATTTGAGGTTACGATTCACTCTTTCCACAAAAGACCCTTTAGGATAGTAGGGGGTAGTAGTCACGTGTTTGATGCCATTCCGGAAACAAATTGCCTTAAGAAGGGCCGATCGCTGACAAGCTGTTTAGGACCAAACACACCTAAAATATTGGCAAGCGAATGACAGCAGTGCCGGTGGTTACATTACGAGTCGGCGACAGCCAAGTGAACCTAGCGAAAGTGAAAGTGCCCAGCACCATCAAAATATATTGACTACCTCTACTAGTACGTAGCAGTGGGCCGAGGTGATCGACATAAAATATCCATGCTGGGGCCCGCAGCAGATGGGTTTGACCTCCTGACACAACTTGCAACAAGCAACCGTGTCACTAATATCCTTATCCATAGCGGGTCAAGTAAGATGCTGTTTAATCTTCAAAACAGTTTTATGAAAAGCGAGATGAACATCTATAAGAGAATCATGAAAATAAGAAAAAACGGGTTGAATAAGACTAGCAGGAACACAAATTTTAAACTCATCCCTGAGCCGTACCCTTTTACATAATATATCTCCAATGATCTTGTAATAGGTAAGTTGTTCCCAAGACCTAATACCATCTTAATTGGTCCCCAATTAGTGTTCTGGTCTTGTTTATCAGCCAAATCACCAAAACGTTTGGGAATGTCAGTGAGTACAGGGCAAACCGATTCGTAGTCTGATGGAGTGCTAGAGGAATCAGCTGAGCTTTCGGCATATGTACGGTGTAAGACATCAGACAAATATTGTCGGTTTCCTTACTGTGGCAAACCTTAAATTGAAATGCAGAAATATGAACAGCCCACCTAGCAATACGACCAGTCTTGCGCATCTTGGTCAAGATCCAACTCAACTCTTCATTTTCGGTTTTTAAGTCAAATTTCCAATGTTCCAAGTAAAAACAGAATTTCTCCAAGGCAAATAATATGGCAAGGCTTCATACTCATATACAGAATATGTAGCTTCGACATCATTAAACTTGCGGCAGGCAAAGGCTAAAGGTTGTCTCTGGTCCTGATTGCCTTGTAACAGGACAGCTGAAATACCAAGATGAAATACCAGTTTGCGTGACTAATCCTTTATTAAAATTGGATAATCCAAGAATGGGAAGATTACAGATAGCAGATTTAATAATGTAAGAGGCATGTTGCTGATCATAACCCTATATAAACATAACTCCTTTACGCCTTAAAACCTTTAGCGGGGCCATGATCTGGGTGAAATTAGTTACAAAGCACCTAAAATAATTTGCCATACCAACGACTCTGACCATAACTTGTTGGTCATGAACTGTAGGCTGAAACTGAAAAAACTGCAGAAAGGTAGGAAAATAAGGAGATGGGACCTGGATAAATTGAAGGAACTTGAAGTTCTGGACAATTTCAGAGGGAGTTTTAGGCAACAATTGACAGAAACAAGGGTAAATAAAACAGTAGAAGAGGAATGGGTAGCATTGAGAGATGAAATACTGAAGGCAGCAGAGGACAAAATAGGTAGAAAGGCAAGACCTACAAAAAATCCTTCGATATCACAGGAAATACTAAATTTAATTGATGAAAGGAGAAAATATATAAATGCAGTAAATGAAACAGGCAAAATGGAGTACATACGACTAAGAAATCAGATTGACAGGAAGTGCAAAATGGCTAAGCAGGAGTGGCTAGAAGCCAAATGCAAATCTGTAGAAGAATGCATAAGGGGAAAAGTAGATACCGCCTACAGGAAAATAAAAGACACATTTGGGGACAAGAGAAACAACTCTACGAATATCAAGAACTCAGATGGAAAACCAATTCTCAGCAAAGAAGGGAAAGCTGAAAGGTGGAAAGAGTACATAGAGCAGCTCTACAAAGGAAATGAACTTAGAGACGATGTTGTAGGAAGGGAAGAGGAAGTAGATCAAGATGAAATAGGAGATACTGTACTGAGAGATGAATTTGACAGAGCCCTGAAAGACCTAGGTCGGAACAAGGCCCCAGGAGTAGATGACATACCCTCAGAGCTAGTAAAGTCTCTGGGAGAGCCCGCCATGACAAAACTATTTGAAATGGTGTGTAAGATGTATGAGACTGGCAAAATACCCTCAGACTTTAAGCAGGGTGGCCACCAAATCTTCATTTTCAAATTCAAAGTTTTTTTCCAGGTTAAAAATAATTATTTTCCAGGTATTCACAAAACTTAATTTTGCTCAAAGGGGTTAGCAAACAACTATACCACAAAGAAACTAGTTTCATATTTTTTAAAAACGTGTCTTCCAAGTTTAACCATGTCACATTGTAATATACACCAAGCAGTGGCGAATCCAGGATTTTTGTTGGGGAGGGGGAAGAGCTCATAAAAATTGTGGCATTGTACCTCAAACTGATCTAAAAAGAACCAGCTCGTACTATGAGGTTTTCCTCGTGGTTTTGGGGATCTGCAGCCCCATAGACCCCCCCCTCCCCCCGCCCCAGATTCGACATTGACACAATGTATAGTACAGGGTGTACATTATAAGTTGACAAACCAGAATAACTAGGGAAAAAAGCAGTATATATTCAACTACGGGCAACGGTTTTCGCTATTATGAACGGTCGGCAGAGGATTAGGAAATGATACTAAACGTGAACTGTCTCCACCTTTTGTGAGCGGTGTGGGTGGCTAGTGTACAATGTTAAATGAAAACTCCCACTGTTAATTGCAGATTCAGATTCTACAGACCATATCATGTGTAGTTTGGTTTAATTTTTGTTCTTTCAATTGGCAACACGTTGCACTGTAATGCTAAGAATTATTTTCCATACTGCTGGAGAAATGTACCACCCAGGAAAGAAAAAGGTTATCATATTGATGATGCTTCAGAACCCAACCAAATGGTACCAGATGTACATTTCTTCCCAGCTAGATCAATTAAGTGTTTTGTCGGCAATTCATAACTGGTATTCAGACAAAGGCAATCTGGACTGAGGTATCACTTTGGAGGACTGCCCTGTCTACTGCGGGGAGAGGGAAGCATCACTTTGGGGATCATTTGGTAGCGTTCTGAAGTGTCATGAATATGGTTTTCATTTATTTAATTTTCTGTTTAGTACATTTCTTCACCAGTATGACAAGTATTTCTTACTATTACAGCGCCATCTGAATATAATATTATAGGAGGAGACTTTTCTGGTGGGAAAAATATGTATTAAATAAAGATTTTTGACTTACCTAAAGTGCAGGCTCGTCGAAAGAAACATAAAACACACACAAAAACACACAAACATTCGAGCTTTCGCCACCACTGGCAGTTTCTTCGGGAAAAAGAGGAAGGAAGGAGAGGACAAAGGGAAGGATACGGGTTTTAAGGAAGTGGAAAAGGAGCAGAAATGTCTGCCTAGGTGTGTTTGCATGTGGATATGTGTGAGTGTGTGTGTATTTGTTCACCTTCCTTTTTGTCCCCTAAGGTAAGTCCTTCCACTCCTGGGATTGGAATGGCTCCTTTTCCACTTCCTTAAAACCCATATCCTTCCCTTTCTCCTCTCCTTCCTTCCTCTTTTTCCCAAAGAAGCTGCCAGTGGTGGCGAAAGCTCGAATGTTTCTGTGTTTTTGTGTGTGTTTTATGTTTCTGTCGACGAGCCTGCATATATATATATATATATATATATATATATATATATATATATAACGAAAATTATAGAGGGAAACATTCCTGGTGGGATAAACAAAAATAAAAATAGAAAAGAGATGACTTACCAAAAGGACCGGCTTGTTGATAGATACGAATAAAATCACACACATACAAGCTTTCGCCACCACTGGCAGCTTCTTCAGGAAAAAGAGGGAAAAAGGGGAGGAAAAGGGAAGGATATGGGTTTTAAGGAAGTGGAAAAGGAGTCATTCCAATCCCAGGAGTGGAAGGACTTACCTTAGGGGACAAAATGGAAGGTAGACAAATACACACACACACTCACACATATCCAAACGCAAAGACACCTAGACAGACATTTGTAAAAAGCAAAGAAGTTGGACAGAGATACCACTTGAGGCAGAGGCTCTGTCCACAGAACCGAGGCAAAGATGCTAAAGATGGTGGGGGGGGGGGGGAATTTGAATTTAGCGGAGGTTGAGACCAGGTGGGCAACGGGAGGAGAGAATAAGCTGAGGGGCAAGTTCCCATCTCCGGAGTTCTGAAAGGGTGGTGTCAGTGGGAAGTATCCAGATAACCCGGACGGTGTAACACTGTGCCAAGATGTGCTGCCCGTGCACCAAGGCATGTTTAGCCACAGGGTGATCCTCATTATCAACAAACACTGTCTGCCTGTGACCGTTCATACGAATGGACAGTTTGTTGCTGGTCATTCCCACATAGAACGCTTCACAGTGCAGGCATGTCAGTTGGTAAATCACGTGGGTGCTATCACAAGTGGCTCTGCCCTTGATGGTGTACACCCTCCGGGTTACAGGACTGGAGTAAGTGGTGGTGGAAGGGTGCATAGGGCAGGTTTTACAACGGGGGCAGTTACAAGGGTAGGAGCCAGAGGGTAGGGAAGGTGGTTTGGGGATTTCATAGGGATGGACTAGGAGGTTACGAAGGTTAGGAAGGCGGCGGAAAGACACTCTTGGTGGAGTGGGAAGGATGTCATTAAGGATGGATCTCATTTCGGGGCAGGATTTAAGGAAGTCGTATCCTTGCTGGAGAGCCACATTCAGAGTCCGCTCCAGTCCCGGAAAGTAACCGGTGACAAAAGGGTCACTTCTGGGATTCTTTGGTGGAAGGTTCTGGATTTGGGGGGATGAGGAGGTGGATCTGGTAATTTGCTTCTGAACCAGAACAGGAGGATAGCTGCGGAATGTGAAAGCTGTTATTAGGTTACTGGTGTACTGGTTCAGGGGTTCGGGACTGGAGCAGACTCTTTTGCCACGAAGACCTAAGCTGTAGGGAAGGGAACGTTTGATGTGGAATGGATGGCAGCTGTCATAATGGAGGTACTGTTGTTTGTTGGTTGGTTTGATGTGGACGGATGTGTGAAGTTGGCCGTTGGACAAATGGAGGTAGACATCAAGGATCGTGGCATGGCATTTGGAATAGGACCACGTGAATTTGATGGGACCAAAGGAGTTGAGGTTGGAAAGGAAATTCTGGAGTTGTTCTTCACTGTTGGTCCAGATCATGAAGATGTCGTCAATGAATCTGTACCAAACTTTGGGTTGACAGGCTTGGGTTTCCAGGAAGGCTTCCTCTAAGGGTCCCATAAATAAGTTTGCATATGAGGAGGCTATCCTGGTCCCCATGGCTGTTCCCTTTAGTTGTTGGTATGTCCGGCCCTCAAAGGTGAAGAAGTTGTGGGTTAGGATGAAGCTGGCTAGGGTATTAAGGAAAGAGGTTTTAGGTAGGGAAATGGGTTGTCGGCGTGAAAGGAAATACTCCATCGCAGCGAGGCCCTGGGCATGTGGGATATTTGTGTATAAGGAAGTGGCATAAATGGTTACAAGGATGGTTTCAGGAGGTAACAGGCTGGGTAAGGATTTCAGGCGATCGAGGAAGTGGTTGGTGTCTTTGATGAAGGATGGGAGACTGCACGTGATGGGTTGAATGTGTTGGTCTATGTAGGCAGAGATTCGTTCTGTGGGGGCTTGGTAAGCGGCCACAATTGGCCGGCCTGGATGATTAGGTTTGTGAATCTTAGGAAGTAGGTAGAAGGTAGGGGTGCGGGGTGTAGGTGGGGTCACGAGTTTGATGGACTCAGGTGAAAGGTTTTGTAGGAGGCCTAAGGATCTGAGAATTCCCTGAGGAATGGGGTCACCATGACAGACTTTGTAGGTAGTGTTGTCTGAAAGCTGACGCAGTCCCTCAGCCACCTACTCCCGCTGATCAAGTACCACTGTCGTGGATCCCTTGTCGGCGGGGAGAATGATGATGGAATAGTCAGCCTTCAGATCACGGATAGCTCGGGATTCAGCTGTGGTAATGTTGGGAGTAGGATTAAGGTTTTTCAGGTTTGGGGGAGTGGAGCTGGAAGTGGGAGATTGAGTAGATGGGAGAGACTGGGTTTCTGTGCAATAAGATAATAGCTACTTTAGAGTTTCTGCACCACTACGTTTCCCGTGTGCGGAACTCGAGTGGTTCCTGTATGGGAGAAACAGCTCTATACATAACGATAACACACGAATTAGGAAGCACCTGCACCTGACAAGAAAACACAAAGTGAGAACTCATGACAGTATTGCACAATAAGTTGACTCATGACGTTAAACAAATAACTAGTATGCAAAGCTATCAAAAAGTATCTCCTTACAAAACATTATATGGTGAATGAGTATTTAAATGAAATATAATCTGAAAAAAGTACCAACAACTTTCTTTCTACGTCTACATGGGATACTCTGCAAATCACATTTAAGTGCCTGGCAGAGGGTTCAATGAACCACAGTTATACTATTTATCTCCCATTCCATCGCCGAATAGCGCGCGGGAACAAAGAACACCTGAATCTCTCTGTTCGAGCTCTGATTTCTCGTATTTTATTCTGATGATCATTTCTACCTATGTAAGTGGGAGTCAACAATATATTCTCGCATTCGGAGGAGAATGTTGGCGATTGGAGTTTCGCAAGTAGCCCACGCCGCAGCGATAAGCGCCGTTCTTGTAATGATTCCCATCCCAGATCCTGTATCATTTCCGTAACGCTGTCTCCCCTGTATCGTGACAATACGAAACGAGCTGCCCTTCTTTGGACTCTTTCGATGTCCTCCGTCAAACCCACCTGATAAGGATCCCACACTGGGCTGCAATACTCCAAAAATGGACGGACAAGCGTAGTGTATGCAGTTTCTTTTGTAGTTCTGTTGCATGTTTCAAGGGTTCTGCCAATAAAACGCAGTCTCTGGTTCGCCTTTCCCACGATATTATCTACGTGTTCTTTCCAATTTAAGTCTGAAGTAATAGAAATTCCGCACTAACAAACAGGTCCATTGTCACTGACGATAGTTTCAGGCAAACCTTCGATGCAAAACATTGATGTTAAGGCACTGATTGTACTAGACGCCGTCGTTGAGTTCATGGCAATCACGAAAGGAAACTTGCTGAAAGCGTCTACAACAATTAACCAGCGCGTATTCCAGAAAGGTCCGGCAAAGTCAATATGTAAACGTTGCCATGGTCCCTTGGGGCGTGGCCAGTCTGAGAAACGTTGTGGAGGAGCCGCCTGATGCTCCGCACAAACAGTACACTGTGACGTCATGCTCTCTATCTGAGCGTCCATACCAACCCAGGTACAATGACGTCTGGCCAATTGCTTTGTCCTAACAATACCCCAATGTCCTTGATGCAGGAGGCGTAATACTTCTCGTTGCAGGGAACGAGGAACAATCACTCGTGCATGGTCGTTGTCGGTATGCAACAACAGAACACCCTGACTTAAAGATAATGCATGACGTTGTGCAAAATAACGTCGAACCAGAGGCCGATCAATGTCTTTGGCTCTGGCAGGCCACCCTGAGCGAACAAAACGTGCTACCACACTTAGGTCTGCATCCGCAGCTGTTTCCTGTGCAACCCGACGAGAGTTCAAAGGGAAATCTGCGACAGCGGAAGCATCTCTCGAGTCTATCTGACAACATGCCATTTCTGAAGAATCAAACGATACATCCTGGCCAACCGGAAGTCGGGAAAGTGTGTCCGCGTTGGCATGTTGAGTGGTAGGTCGGTACAAAATCTCATACTGATAATTAGACAATATCAAGGACCATCTCTGAAGCTTTTGTGCCGTACGTGGCGGAATTGGCTTTGTGGGTGAGAACAACGACGTGAGAGGCTTGTGGTCTGTCAACAAATAGAATTTTCTGCCATAGAGATAATGATGAAACTTTGTGGCGCCGTAAATGATTGCTAAGGCCTCCTTTTCTATCTGACTGTAATTCTGTTGCGTTGGCGTCAGAAGCTTGGACGCAAAGGCAATAGGACGATCGTGACATCCAATACGATGTGACAAAACTGCACCCAGACCGTACGACGAGGCGTCAACTGCTAACACTACAGGCTTCTGTGGGTCAAAGGGAATCAAACATGTATCACTGAGTAGTGCAGACTTTAGTTTGTCAAAGGCAACCTGACAATATTTAGACCATACAAAAGGAACATTCTTCCTACGTAAGTGATGCAGTGGAGCTGCAATCTGAGAGGCATTGGGAATAAATCTGAAATAATAGTTCAGCTTTCCCATTACTGCTTGCAATTCGTGCACATTCTTAGGAGGAGGCAAGTCTTTGATTGCTCGAAGATGTGACTGTAAGGGATGAATTCCTTGGGCATTAATCACATGGCCTAGGTACTCTACTTCAGTTTGAAAAAACGAACACTTTGCTTTATTCCAACGTAGACCTGCTGCAGTCAAAACTTTGAAAAGGCACTCCAGGTTTGATAAATGTTCTTCAACTGTACGTCCGGATACCACAATATCATCTAAATAGTTCGAGCAACACGGTACAGAAACTGTCAGCTGTTCCAAAAAGCGCTGAAAAATAGCGGGGGCGGAAGAACTGCCAAAGGGTAGGCGTTGAAATTGAAAAAGGCCCATGTGAGTATTAATGACGAAAAACTTTTTTGATTCGTCATCGAGCGGAATCTGTAAGTATGCCTCTGCTAAATCAATCTTAGAAAAGAAGCGAGACTGTCCTAATTTGTCCAATAGTTCGTCAGGTCTGGGCAGGGGATAAGTGTCTACAATTGTTTGACTGTTCACTGTTGATTTGAAGTCCGCACAGAGACGAAGTTTTCCCGACGGCTTGGGTATAATTACTAAAGGCGAGGCCCACTGACTCGCAGAAACAGGAGAAATCACCCCACTATCTTGCTACCGTTTAAGTTCTTCGGCCACTGTATCACGCATTGCGATAGGCACTGGTCTAGCTTTACGAAATTTTGGAACTGCAGATTCTTTTAAAGTGACATGTGCCACGAAGTCTTTAGCACAACCTAGTTCCGGCGAAAACAGGTCACTATATTTGTCACACAATGCATTGATTTTATCCTGAGGCACTATTGACGAAATTTGAAGCACATCTCTTTGAATTGATAAACCAAATAAATCAAATGCATCTAGTCCAAAAATATTCTGCGTAGATTTGGCCTGAAGAACTACAAAAGCAACTGTTTTTGTTACACCTTGAAAAGAGGCGGGCAGGCTACACGTTCCTAGCACGGGAATATTTTGACCTGTATAAGCTGTTAACACTTGTTGACACGGCGACAATTTTGGCGAACCCAGAAGTTCATAAGTGTCTTTATTAATTAATGTGACAGCGGAACCAGTATCAAGCTGAAATTTCACCGTCTTATTTTCTATGAAGAGAGTCACAAACAGTTTTTGCTTGCGGCGCTCGACAGGTGCGCGAATGTGGGCAACGTCTGCTACGGTTCGTTTACTGCGCTTGCGCGGGCCGCGTAGTGAAGTAAGCGGCGCAGACTCGGCACGCAGCGGATTAACAACACTGTCACTAGATGACACTACCGCCGGATCGGCGTCCGCGCAAGCATGCGAAGCTACTCCAGATGTACTAACTACTGCACTACACTTTTGAGTAGCTGCTTGATGTCTACTGTCACTAGCTACACAGTACTGGGCACTATTACAAGGAGCAGTTGCAGAAGGCACTATTTTCACTACAGGAATGCACTGTTCATAGTCATTTTGCTTGTCCCGAACCCTTTTCCGTTTTCTTGTTTTACGCGCTCGTCGGCGCTTGCTACGTGGTGCACTATATAGTTTTGCCATAGGTGCAGAACTACTTTCTTGCAATTGAGATCCAAGGAAATAACTGCTCAATTCCACAGCCCGTATAACATCTACAGAATGAACTGTTCTCGCACTCTGCGAAGCACTGTTTCTAACGGTACCGTTCTTTGAGTTTTTAATTTGCATACACACAGACTGTACATGTCCTGATTTGCCACATTGATAACAGGTTGCGTTGCGACTAGGGCAATGAGCACGCTTGTAGCGAGACACACACTGGGGGCAAGATTTACGTACATTTTTCTGAAATAAGCGTTGGCGCCCGTTATGCAAATTACTGTGTCTAACACTACGGGGCGACCTTTGCGTCGCACTTTTACTCTGGCTACTGTTCACTGTCTGTTCAGCACGGCCGGTAGAAAAATAAGAATCACTAGTGCTATACTGAGAACGACGGCTAGGAAAGCGTCCGTTACGGCACACTGAATTTACACTGTGGCTTTGCATTTCTACATCAGCTAAGTCAAAAGTATCATGCGCTTCTATAAGCTGCAGTACACTGTCTAATCAAGGGTCTGACTGTTTTAGAATTGCTGCCCTAATTCTGGGGTCCTGAATGTTCTGCGTAATCGCATCCCTCAACATCACGTCACTATACGAAAGTCCACAAGAGCAAGTAAATTTACATTTGCGGGTTAAGCCCTTCAATTCCGTAATCCACTCTTGGTGTGACTGCTGCGGTAATTTTTTAAGTCTGAAAAATCGGTACCGAGCCGCAGCTACGAGAACTTTTCTCTCATAATGAGCATTTAGTGCCTCTACTATTTGTTCAAAGTCTACATCACGAGGAGATACGTCGGGGAAAAGTTTTTTCAGTAACACGAAGGTGTTGGTGCCACCCACAGATAATAGCAGATGCTTAACAGTCTGACCTGTAATTTGATGAGCCGCGACGAGTTCTTGAAACTGTGCGAAGTAGTCGCTCCATTCTTCCTCACGTTTGTTGTACTGGCGAAACGTAGGAAGCGTTGCGGCGGCAGGTGTGGGCTGCTGAAGCGGCGGCTGTTGTTGGTTAGCTGCTTGCGCTGTGAGCTGGGCCACAGCCTGCAGGAGTTGTGTTATTTGCGCCGTCTGTAACTGAATAATTTCCATTAAGTTTGGGTTCGGGGTAGTGGCCATGCTGACCGATTAGGCGCCGCGCATACAAGTAAATTATAACAAAACACAAATGCAATATGAAAGAGGACGCTCTGCAACAAAAAAGTCCACAAAACACGTAACAAAATATCTTCCCCCAAAATTCTTATAATAAGGGTGGGTGGGCGGGAGCAATTTCTGCGTGCTCCGACTACTGCTGCTGTCTGGCTGCTGCAAGTGGGCTGGTCCTCGGTTCTATCACTCCTCGTCGCCACTTTTGTGTTCCAGCCTCGTCGTAGGTGTCGGTGGCCGAGTAAAAAGAGACCGACACAGGAATAAAGATAGCACGCTGGTGCAGGTACGGAGGGGAGCAGCCAGAAACTAAAAACACTCGAGTAAATTAGAAAGAGATATATATTGCACAGAATGTAACAATACTTAACTTTTACATAGTACTGCAGAATGTTGGTACATAGTTGTTAGAGGCCTGCCTAGTGCCTGTACGATAGCAAAGTCTTCACTGGTGCCTATCTGATTACGAAGGTCCTAACTGGTTGCTATCTCAGTCCCAAGTGAACGATGTCGTTCACTGGTGGCCACGAGCGGAGTTGCAGCAGAGGGCGCTCGTGGCTGTCGTCGTAAGAACGCCGCGCCGTGCGTGCATGGCGGCGCGCGGCGAAAGTAGGTGGCGCGCACTTTGGACTTGTGCGACACCACAAACACTACCCTGTGGAACGCCCGATATCACCTCTGTTTTAGTCGATGCCTTACCATCGATTACTACGAACTGTATCCTCTGACAGGAAATCCCCTATCCAATCGCAAATTTGGGGCGATATACCATAACCTCGCAATTTCATTAAAAGCCGTTTGTGACGTACGGTGTCGAAAGCTTTCTGGAAATCAAGAACTACGGAATCGATTTGCGAACCTTTGTCGATAGCACCCATCACTTCGTGTGAATAAAGAGCTAGTTGTGTTTCGCATGAACGATATTTTCTAAATCCGTGTTGACCTTAGGTCAATAGATCGTTCTGTTCGAGATAATTCATAATATTTGAATACAGGATATGTTCCAAAACCCTGCTGCAAATCGACGTCAATGAAATAGGCCTGTAGTTTAGTGGGTTACTCCTACTGCCTTTCTTGAATATAGGTGTGACCTGGGCAACTTTCCAATCTTTTGGTACAGATCCTTCTATGAGAGAGCGGTTGTATTTGACTGTTAAGTAAGGAGCTATCGCTTCAGCATAATCAGATAGAAATCTAATGGGTACACAATCCGGACCAGAAGACTTGTTCTTGTTATGTGATTTTAGTTGCTGCACTACTCCGATGATATCTACTTCTACGTTACTCTATACGGTATCTATTCGTAATTCGAAATCTGGAATATTGGTTTCGTCTTCTTTGGTGAATGAGTTTCTAAAAGCTATGCTTAGCAACTCTGCTTTAGTAGCGCTGTCATCGGCAGGATCGCCATTACTATCACGTAGTGAAGGTATTGTTTGTGATTTGCCCCGAGTATATTTAACATATAACTAAAATCTCTTTGGGTTTTCAGTCAAATTTCGAGATAGAGTTTCGTTGTGATAAATATTGTAGGCATCTCGCATTGAAATCCTCGCTAAATTTCGAGCTTCTGAGTACGATCGCCAATCCTGGGGATTTTGTGTTCGTTTAAATTTAGTATGCCTTTTCCTTTGCTTTTGCAACAGTGTCCTGACCTGTTTTGTGTACCAAGGGGGATAGCCTCCTTCTTTTATTAATTTATTTGGTATAAAACTGTCAATTGCTGTCGATACCACCTCTTTGAATTTGAGCCACATCTGGTCTACACCTACGTTTGGTGTTAGAAACGAGTGGAAGCTGTCTTTCAAGAAGCAATGTATTTTATTTCTATCTGCTTTCCTGAACAAATATACTTTGCGTTTATTTTTGGTAACTTTGGGACTTTCGATATTCAATCTCGCTACGACAGCTCTGTGTTCACTAATACCTGTATCCGTTTTTCTGCTCGTTATGCGCTCAGGATTATTTGTTGCTAAGAGATCAAGTGTGTTTTCACATCCATTTACAATTCTAGTTGGCTCATGAACTAATTGTTCGAAGTAATTCTCAGAGAATGCGTCGAGTACAATTTCGGACGATGTTTTTTGCCTACCTGCTGATTTGAAAATATAATTTCGGCAACAGATCGAGGGTAAATAAAATCACCACCTACTATTATCGTGTGAGTCGGGTACGTTTTTTGTAATTAGACTCAGGTTTTCTTTGAACCTTTCTGCTATTTTATCGTCAGAGTCGGGAGGCCGGTAAAAGGAACCGATTATTAACTTCTTACGATTTTCGGGTACAACCTCTACCCATAATAGCTCACAGTAACTATTAACTTCAACTTCGCTACACGAAATACTACTTTTGACGGCGACAAACACGCCCCCACCTATTTTGTTTAATCTATCCTTTCTGAACACCGTTAGATCTTTTGCAAATACTTCTTCTGAACTTATTTCCGGCTTGAGCCAACTTTCGCTGCCTATAATGATGTGTGTTTCGGTGCTTTCTATTAATGCTTGGAGTTCTGGTACTTTCCCGACACAGCTACGACAATCTACAACTGTTATACCGATAGTTTCCGGATCTACATTTCTCCTTTGATCCACCTGCACCCTTTGAAATTGCCCATTTTGTTTTCCCCCGAAGCCCTTTATCCTAAAAAACCGCCCAGTCCACGCCACACAGCCCCCGCTACCCGTGTAGCCGCTTCCTGCGTATAGTGGACTCCTGACCTATTCAGCGGAACCCGGAAACCCACCACCCGATGGCGCAAGTCGAGGAATCTGCAGCCTACACGGTCGCAGAACCGTCTGAGCCTCTGATTCAGACCCTCCACTCGGCTCTGTACCAGAGGTCCACAGTCGGTCCTGTCAACTATGCTGCAGATGGTGAGCTCTGCTTTCATCTTGCAAGCAAGACTGGCAGTCTTTACCACTTCAGTTAGCCGCTCGAAACTCGAGAGGATCTCTTCAGATCCGAAACGACACACATCATTGGTACCGACGTGAGCCACCACCTGCAGTCGACTGCACCCCGTACCCTTCATGGCATCCGAGAGGACCCGTTCCACATCTGGAATGACTCCACCCGGTATGCACACGGAGTGCACGTTGGCCTTCTTCTCCTCCTCGGCAGCCACCTCTCTAAAGCCCTTTTTAAACGATGAACGAAGGTGAACAAGATAGATAATAGTCTACTGAAGCGCTCCTTGCGTACTAGCCCTGAACTACAAACTCATGCAAGATCTTGCGGCAGCGTGTTTAGACGATAAACGTCATCGAACAGTAATACCCGATGTTGAAAGTGAGGTTATAAAAGCCGATTTGGTATGTAGGAAGTCATAGTTTAATACTGGAATTGAGGAAACAACGCTAAATGTTATTGACGGCCAAAGAAAACCTCGCAATCTATGTTTTTGGTCAACTTAGTGTGGTAAAGTTATGGAATGTTGTTTCACTTCCCAGAACTTTACCACACTATTTTCAAGCGAAAAAAATAAACTTATGAACACATCAAGCAATATTTATAAGAGCATGACTAGACCTCCTTTACTTTATCTACTACGATTTGCCCACTGACGTTGTTAATAACGTCATGCACAACTGAATTTTTGTCTTTCCTTTGGACTTACTTTTTCTTTTAAAATGCTATTTAATGAAAACTGCATCATCAAATTGCAATCTTATTCAAATAAACAATTGGCTTCAGTCTTTTCTGTTACGATATTGCAAAACAAAAACCATTTTTCGGTTTCAGATGTACGACCTCGCTTTTCAGTATACAGTAATCGAGATAAATATTTAACTCGTTATGAAACATTTGCAATTTACCGCTAAACCAAAGTATAATAATAAACTAAAGATAAGACAAATTTACGTGCAAACCGTGTAATTGTCGACTACAGCATGAAAATCGCGTGACGAAAATAGGTTAACTTCCGATGTCAGCAGACGACCGTTCAATCAAAACAATCTTCTTGAGAAAGTTTAACGTGGCGTTGACGTTAGGTGACGGACAGTATGAATGCCGTCATTAGAAATACATTTTGTAATACATTCTGATCATAAACTTCGACATAACGCAAAATATACGTAAATACGAAGGAAAATGGCGGACTAACTGGAGCGGCGGCCGCAGCAGACAACTACTAGAACTCGTCCTATTTCTTTATCGCTATAATTATCGCGCTTCGATACTAGCGCGATCATACTAGTGCAGCCGTTCAAACGACTGACGGCCGCCATTAACGCAACTTGTTAGCAATCTTTTACAAGTTCGTTGATCGTTTAAAACGGGCTTAAGGGGCTCCATCACCCTCCACGCAGTGTTGGGAGAGGGTATGCAGGAAGAGGTGCAGGGACGGGACGTTTTGGTAGAGGAAGGTGTACGATGGGATTGCCATAGTGGAGGAGGGAGGGCTACACGGCAAGAGGGGGAGTGGGAGGAGGTGGCAGAGGTTTTGTGCTGGAACACCGGCTGTGGGGTGTGACGGCGTCAAACCGGAGGGCTGTGGGGGGAGGGAGCAAGGAGTCGATGGGTGCACGCGTGGGTCGACAGGACGAATGGGGACGCTGAGTTACACTTTAATATTCATAGAATATATGACAGCAACTGCGATTGGGCAGAGCTGAAAATGTGTACCCAGCCGGGATTCGAACCCGGGTCTCCTGCTTTCTGGGCAGTTGCGCTGACCCCTACACCACTGGGGACACAGTGATCACCGCACCTGCAAGGACTACCCATGCACGCCTCCTGTTAGTTATAACTACGAGTTTGAGTACTGTGGGCAGGGCGAAGCTGGGAATTTGTATCTGACGGGAGGCGTGCTTAGGTAGTCCTTGCAGGTGCGGTGATCACTGTGTCCCCAGTGGCGTAGGGGTCAGCGCAACTGCCTAGAAAGCAGGAGACCCGGGTTCGAATCCCGGCTGGGTACACATTTTCAGCTTTGCCCAATCGCAGTTGATGTCATATATTATATGAATATTAAATAATAACAGCTGCTGGATCAGAAGTGACGTCTATTCTTTCGGAACAGACGCCACATGTATATACATGGATTTACACTTGTAGGAATATGTGGGATGGGGTGGGAGGGGAGGCAAGGTTGGGACAATGGGCCGTATGAATAAAACGGAGTATCTACTTTATACTCTGAATTCTAGAGAACATATTGAGGTTCGCATGAATAAAGGGAGTCGGAGAATATACTTCAGCCGAGTATGTTCTCAGCGGGAGTAACGGGGTGGGAGAAGTTGCTCACAACAGAGAACATTCTGCAATTTCAAATGAATAAAACTGCAGAAGTTTCTCACGACGGGAGAACATTCTCAGATTTCTGGAGTGAGCTCTATGGCATACTCCGTGCTGAGTAACTTCTATTAAGGTTACGTTTTACTGAGGTTTGTAATAAAAAGACTACAATTTTGTAACTTAGAAGGCAAAAACAAGTTCCTTTATATGTAGTCTTTAAGAAATACGAGGGGATCTATGAAGTTAATACAAATATAAACATTTTGTTGACGAGTATCTTCCTTCGGAAAAAATCGTGTGACACTTCCAGCATTTTATACAATGACGAGAGTGATGTAAGAGGCGTTTTCATTACCGACATGAAAATGAAACACAAATGGATTCAGCTGCGTGTTTACTCATTTGTTTGGCGTGTAAATATACAGTTGTAAACAGCCACATAGCAAAATAATATTGTTTTTAAATAGGGTCTATTAGAAAGACCTTATGCTGTTAGTTCCAAATGATGTGTATCACAAAATAAATATTGCTGCAATACCAGGTAGGCCTACTGAAGTACTGTTTCTATCCAAACCGGTTGGCCTATTTATGACTTCGTAATCATAACTTCTGCCATGTTAGAAGTAAGTAAACGCGACAGGAAAATTAATAACTGATTAATTACATACGTAGCAACCTGTTTCTTGTTGAAAATCACATGGCCTAACGCTTATGACCATTGGGTGTCATATTTAACAAGGCCTATCTCATGTTAGAACACTCCGACAGCATTCCACGTTGTAACAGATGAATATGTGATGCATTCTTATTATATCGTTCGCAAATTGTGCTAACCCTTCTTCATTAACAAACGAGTTTCTAGCGTGACGATAATTTTGTATCGCCAGGAGAATACATTTTCGTAAAAAGTGCATATTTAGTCTTAATAATATGCTCCTTCACAACAAACTAATATCTAAACATAGTACAGTTCTTTCTGAACACGTAGATGCCTACTCCGTGTTTGTAGACTTAATAATTTGCCTGACTGGGCTAGTTTAAAGAAATACACGACTGGACAGCTGATCTGTGGCGGACATGACACGCGGAGAACTTACTCGAGTAGGAGAGGAGGTAGCGAGAATGAACTTCCTGCTCAGAGCATAAGCTTCCAAGTTTTTATTAATACGAAATTGAGAACTTACTCAGAGAAGGTTCTTTTGCTCCGAGAATCGTGTGTGGAGCATGTGCTCTGTTTTATTCATACGACCCAATGTTTGTGGTGGTGAGGAGACTCGCAGTGAGGACACGTGGGGGAGCGGCAGTTCTGGTCAGGGGGCACCTGAGGCCGGGATCAGGAGACTTCCAGCGCGTCATTGTTATTTTCACGATCGACTTTCCACTGAACTAGAGATGGCTACGGTTTCATGGTTTCGAAACCAGGTTTCGATACCCACAACAGTTTCTGTGTTTCAAAACCGGCATCTTTCACGGTTTCGAAACCACGCGGTTTCATTCCGTTCTGTTTCGGATCACATTCGCGGTCGATTGTCGATACACTGAAACCGTTTCTTCCTGTCGGTTTCACGGTACCGTGTCTGTTTCACTATTTCATGCGGTTTCACAACACCGGTGTTTCAAACCACTAATGCAGAAAGGCGGAACAGACTAATGGTATCGAAATGTGGTGTTTCATTTTACTGAACAGAGTGTCAAATAGTAGTTGAGTCTGCAACTTATGATTACTGAAATCAAGATTCGTTTGCAAGAGACTGCTGTATTCCGAAATGTCATAATGTCTGCTTTATAAACGTAAAAGAACAATAAAACAACGTTCGCTATTTGCATTGAAATAACCACTTAAATTCTAGGTTTATCTAGCATATTAAAAACACGAGTGAAACTACATTTTTAAATAAATAAGATATAACATGAAGCCTGAAATGCCTTTTATACGAACAAGGGTACATCGCATATTTAATCTCGTGTTAAAGTGTTAGTTTCTTACGAGTGAAAACGATGTTACCTCCAATCGTTATAATTTTTCGACTGTCATGTAAAGGAATTGCGGCGGTGGTGTAACGGTCAAGACGTATAAGTGGTGAACTTGCCTCTTACTTTATTATTTTTGTAATTCCATAGCATTATTTGTGATTATTTAGTGTGCCCTTTATTTTCTATAATTTATTTAGTATGTATAGAAAGTAGCATTTATGATTCGTCACTGTAATATGCGTACCGTATTGCAGTTTGCGAGTTCCTAACGGGGTAAACTTTTACCTACCATACCGGCGGCCTCGTGTGACTGTGTTGGTAACATCAACAACACGGGAGAAAATCTTTATCGACATGTTTCGTACAGACCAAGAAGTAAATATATACACTACCCGTTGACAGGTTCTTATATGTACCCTTGTCAGTGATCTCTATACAAACTGGATGTATAACTCTGGTGTCTGAGCATAGAATTGCAGCGTGCCGGCACATTCATACGATTTCGCATCGTCCGCCATGTTTCAATTTGGCAAACGAGTTTCTATCAGTTATTACGTGACAAAAAATTGCTTGCTTACCTCTTCATTTGAAATTTAATTCAATATTCGATGTAGTAGGCTGATATGGGAGTGGAATCGAAACATATTTTCTTCTGGTTTTCTTGGAATGCTTCATAACAGCTATGTTTGAATTTGGCAAGAAACTAAATATGAATATCTATGGCTGGCACGCTAAGACAGCTGAAGTTCAACATCCAGGTAGTATAGAGATCAATGACCCTTGCCCACATAGTGAAAAATATTGACCTCCTAGGACGAATATTTCAGGATAAAACATACATTGCTTCACGGTTTCATGGTTTCGAAACAACCACAGATGGTACGGTTTCATTGGTTTCGAAACCGTCAGATGTTTCAATTATTCCATCTCTACACTGAAATGGTAGACGCCTGGGGCGCTCTGGGAGTTGAGCTGCGCGCGCACAGGTGGCAGCACGGGGCCGTGGAGGCGATGCGTCAGGTGAGCTGAGCCGGTCGATTAAGTGGCGCGAAGCGTGCTGCACCGAGGCAGGGCGGGGTGGTGGGGGGCGACAGACGACGGTCGCGGCGTGCGCGCGCAGCGAGGCAGGGCGCCGTGGTGGGGGGGGGGACAGCCGAAGATCGGCGCGTGCGCGCGCAGCGGGGCAGGGCGCGTGGTGGGGGGCGACAGCGGACGATCGCGGGCGGCAGTGCGCGCGCGACCGTCGCCACGAGCGGACGTCGCAGCAGCAGCGGCAGGCCGGGCGCAGCCGAGCGGACGCGGAGACGGCCGAAGCGACGCGCCAGCCAGACAGGCAGCCATTCACACACGCCGGGCCGCCCAAGGCCGCGCTATCTGTCTCTGTCTCTCCTCCCCCCTCCCTCCCACCCGCCGCTGACGATACGCCACGGCGCGTCTTCTTCTCCCGTCTGACACGCACACACAGCCAGCCCCCCCCTCCTCCAGACACACACACGCGCGCGCTCGTGGCGCCTCCTCAGTTACGTGAGAAATCTCTGCGCGTTCCGGCGACGCCTGTAAACATCGCCCGCTGTGCCCAGCCGAGTGAAAAAAGAAAGAAAGGAAGGAGGGGGCGACCGCTGCAGTCAGCTGAGCACCACGTGACACTGCCGCTGTCATCGCTCCAGGTGACGACAACAACAACAACAACACGGCACAGAGTCACAGTTGTGCGCTCGTTATCGCCACTACCGACCGGTCGGCGACAGTGCACGCCGTGTGACGGAGGGCAGGGCAGCTAGCCTCGACACGACTCGCCTCATCTCGCGGAAGCGACTGGACAGCGGAAACCTGGACAGGTGAGTCACTGCTCCACGTCTGGGCCCGCGAGACCCACAGCGGCGCTCAAAATAACAGAGCCACCCGGCAAATGTTTGCACCAAAGTTGACGTACTCTGATGGAAACAAGAGGCGCCCACTCCGTGGCTGCTCCGGGGCTCGTGCACCCCCAAGATTTTTTTTTTTTTCTTTTTTTTGGCGGCTGCTGAGCACCCACATAAAACTGAGGTGGAAAATAAAATTGTATAAATTTTTAAAAAATCGGGAAAAATCAAAACCTACCTTATGACTCAATGGCAATGCAAAACGTGACCATAGCGAGAGACGATATTTCACACGTGAAAGAAATGATCAGTTTTGTATGCGGGTCCCCGAGCGAGTAGTGAAAAGTGTCCGTGTTTTAGCCACTGTGCTGGCTGTACTCATCCTGAAGCACTTCGGCCTTTTGACGTTTCAGGTGTACGAGTTTATGAACATTCAACTGTGTTCTTTCAGAAATTTAGCTTGAAGAATCTGATGCTAGTGCTAAACTTAATCGTTTTTCATTTATCTTTGTCACTTTCCCTGTTATTAAAGTTATAGATTCAGTTCAAATTTGTTATGCTTTTCTCTCTGGCTTAAAAAAAAACTTGGACTATATTAACACTGTCAGAGATGCCGTGACGTTATCCCCAAGTGATGAAAGTTTCGATCAAGTACAAAATTTGATGTCTGACTTCAAAATCTCAAAATAGTTCAAAGATTTCTTTGAACCTCGGTGACGGTGTTCTACCAAACGCTTTTGACAGAAAGAATAACTTCGCACAAAAAGTGTTAGATTAGTGTACAGTGGAAAAATTATATCATTGGTCTTGTAGAAGTTTTCCGGTGTTACTTATATCGAAATATCCACTTCGACCAATTAGATCGCTTTATTGCAGTGTCCTAATGCAGTCGTGCTTGACTTTTCTTCCTCCTCCTTCTTGCTTCTATCTTTAAAAGGCCAGACAACTGCCTATTTACTTTTATGAAGTATTGCTCATTCAAAAATGCACGAACATGATTTTCAGGGGGGTTATTTTCGAACATTTGCGAACCGTGATAGCACCCACACTGATTTTGAAAAGTCGAGGAACCATTACAATAGACTCACATTTACCACAGTCAGTGATGTAGATAACACAACACAAAATATTCAAAAAATACCAGACGACAGGATAAAAAAAAATATAGAGCCAATTTCTCAGTCTTATGAAATTTAGGGACAGTTATTTTGCATAGGAGTGCATTAGTACTTGGTGGGGTAGCCCTTATTGCACGGCACCTCTTAGCCATAGAGTCTATTAAACGCCTGCATTCGTCGCACTGGTCGCATACCAGGCTGTATGGATTTCTTCCCAAAGTTTATCCAAAGATGTAGCTTTTGAGTGGCCAGTTCTCTTGTGTACGATCTCCCATAACTTCCCAAAGCGTGATGCGTCAGGGGATTGTGGTGGCCACTCAACACTCCGTTATTGTGATCTTGAAAAAAACTGCCTCACGATCCTTGCAGTATGCTTTGGGTCGTTATCTTGGTGAAATTTCAGTTTCAGCAGCATTTACTCTTCAGCATAACCCACCATCGCTTTTGTCAAGAAGTCTTTCTACACTTCTGCGTTCATTACTACGTTGATACGTTGTATTGGACCAATGTCGTGCCATCTAACACATCCCCATACGGTAACATATCCGCTACCGTATTTCACAGTTTTTAAAGTATACTTGGGATTAAATTCCTGATTTTAGTGGGCGGCGCGCATAGACTTTTCCGTCCGAGGCAAACCTACTATACTTGGATTCATCCGACTAAAGGATGTTCCTCCTCCAAATATTCCTCAGGGCAAAGCTTTTGAAACATATGGCTTCTGTCTCGCAATGCACCCACTCAATTTTGCAGATCTCAGTCGTCTTTGAATCGTTGAGGTAGACGGTTGAACATCACGTTTGTCGCTAAACAAAAAGGCTTTCAGTCGTGGTGTTGACAAGAATGGGTGTCTCTTTACTTCCCTAGTGATGAGTCTATCTACGCGACGAGTACCGTATATTTCTGCAGGTAAGACGACCTTCAGATAAGACGAGGTACAAATTTTCATCGAATTTTTATAGTTGAAGCATGTATCTGGCCTATAAGACGAATCCCGAGTTACCGTACATGTCCCCCTTTATTTCCATTTTTCAGGATCTAAAAATACGCCCGCGAATTTAACTCGGAGGCAAAGCTTCAGGAAGTTCCGAAAAAATACCGTTAGAAGCCGCCGTACCGTAGTTTTCGCGATCGCTACACTTCGATTTCGCCCTTTGTTGCAGTGTTTGCGGTCTGCTTTTGAACTTTCGTTCCTGCAGTGCTGAGTTGTATCCGATCGTGAAGAAGCCTTTTTTTTTTTTTTTTTTTTTTTTTTTTTTTTTTAATTACATCGCGAAGTTAAAAAAAAAAGAAGTAATTTGTTTCGCCGAGACGACGTTTAATCGCTCCGATGCTCGTATTATGCGGGTGAAAACACACGAAATTGCCCGATAACAAGATACAGGATATCAAAGGAAGCCGCAATTGTTGCGTATAGCTCCGAAATATTTTAACCCTTTCACTGCTACATACGTAAATACGATGTAATCGTTTCAGTGCGACTCTGGATATATTGAGAAATTTTTTTTGACAAGCGGCATTGTTAATTCAAGCTGCATTGTAAATAATCCTGCTTTATGCCATATAGGTTATCGTATATATCCTTGTCCACTCAGTAAATTAATAAAGCTCGAAAAAATTTCTCAATATATCCAGAGTCGCACTGAAAGGATTAGAGCATATTTACGTAAGGAGCAGTGAAAGGGTATATTGCGCGCCGGCCGCGGTGTCCGGGGGGACTGAGGCGCTCCAGTCACGGTCTCCACGGCCACTGCGGTCGGGGGTTCGAATCCCCCCTCGGGCATGGATATTTGTGCCGTCCTAGTTCGTAAGTAGTTCATAAGTAGTTTGTAAGTTTAGGGACTGATGACCCCGTAGTTAAGTCCCATAAGCTATACAAACATTTGAACATATATATATATATATATATATATATATATATATATATATATATTATTGCGCAAAACCTTGTTTTCGTAAATCTTTTCTCCATGGTGTAAATTTCATCAAGATATTATGGCAAATATGCTGCATAGAGAGGCTTAGACCTCCAAACGATACGTATCGAATCGTTACGTTTCGAAACGATATGTATGAAATAAGCAAATGTTTCTCAACCCGAGATTCGCGCGCTACGCGCCCTCGTAAAGAAAAATTTCTTGTTTGTCCTATACCTAACCTAACATCCACTTCTATAAAAGTTATCTGTAGCGTATTCTTAAGAAGGTTAGGTATAGGTTAAACGAGAAGTTTTTTTTAGTACGTGAGGGCGCGTAGCGTTCCAATCTACGGTTCAGAAACACTAAATCGATTTACAGTTGTACGTTCGATATACATTATTTCAGGCCGAGTTACTTCGAGTGTACGCTTTCTAGTAAATTATCCAGAGAGCTGTACTCTTAGGTTTCTGCTTAACAACATCCTTTAAAATCACGACATATTCGTAAAAATCATAACATTCGACTGTTCGGTACGTATCGTTTCGGTACTTAACCGCTTCGATATATATCGTTTAGAGGTCGAAGCCGCGCTATGCAGCACATCTGCGAAATTACCAGTTTCAGGCTAAATTCCTATCTGAGTTTTTTGGTACCGTCGTATAAGACGATCTCAGATTCTAGGGGCCTTTTTCTTGATTCAGCCATCGTCTTACCTGCTGAAATATACGGTAGTCACACGAGGTGGCTAACCACCGTCTAACGGCGTTCACAACTCGTTTTCTCGAAACGTGTAAATCTTTGACTACTTCATTCCTGGACATACGGAAGATTACTATAAAAAAGTCAATTTACATACAAGACAACTGCAAAAAATCAATTTGAACGCGACATTTGTAAAACGGCTCTATTATTCTGACCCGTAAGATTCTTGTCTTCGCGCATCTTTGCGCACGACCAGCTCAAACGCTTGCTTCCGCACGACTACAGATAGCGACCTCTTCCCTGATGTTGTCTAAAAGGCATTGACAAGACGGCACTCGTAGACATCTCGCGATGTCGTAGAGGTGCATCTATTTTTTTTTTTTTTTTTTTACCGCCACTGTAATTAGGAGAAAGAAAAATACTGGCTGATTCCTACAGAATAAAAAAAAAATAAAAAAAAAAAAAAACTGCTGGAATACGAGCTTAAGAGCAGTTTAGATTTACAAGAAACGTAGGAAGACGGAGGACGAATACTCGCAAAGGCAAACCTACGTTTTTAGAATTTGTAGTCCTGGAGAAATCTTTTGACAATGTGAATGGAATACAACCTTTCATATTCTGAATGTAGCCAGGGTAAAATATAGGGAGCAAAGTATGATATTCAACATGTACAAAAACCAGACAGCAGTTATAGAGTCGAAGGGCATGAAATTGACGCATTAATTGGGAAGGGAGTAAAACAGGGTTGTAGTCTTTTCCCAATGTTCAATTGAGTAAGCTGTGAAGGAAAGTTAGGAGATATTTGGAGAGGGAATTAAAGTTCAAGATCTGGAAGAGCAATTGAATTGAATGGAATGGACAATTCCGTGAAAGGAGGGTATAAGATGAACATTAACAAGAGTAATAATATAAGGATAAAAGAATACAGTGTAAGAAAATTACGCCAAGCTTAACACAATAAAAGTAGTAGATGAGTTTTATTATTTGGGTAGCAAAATAACTTGTGATGGCCGAAGGAAAGACGAAATAAAACGCAGAAAGGTTACGGTATGGAAAACGTTTCTGAAGAACCGAAATCTGTTAACATCCAATATTAATTTACATGTTAGTAAATCCTTTCTGAAAGCATTTGTCTGGAGTGTAGCATTGTATGGGAGTGAAACGTGGACGATAAGGAGTTCCGATAAAAAAGATTACAGAAGCGTTCGAAATGTGGTGCTACAGACGAATGACGACGATACCATGGGTAAATCACGTAACAAATGAGGAGATGCTTAACCGAATTGTGGAGAAAAGGAGTCTGCGACATATCCTGACTGAGACAAGGGATAGATTGGTGGGACACGTTCTGAGACATCAAGTAATTGTCAATGTAGCATTAGAGGGAAATGTGTGAGGTAAAAATCGTAGAGGGAGACCGAGGGACGAATACAGTGAGCAGATCCAGAAGGATGTGGGTTTCCGTTCGTGTTCTCACAAGGAGACCGCATGGGCTTCGGATTTTAGAATGTCTTTATATTTATGGTACTCAAATAACAATCAGCCAAAGCCATTCGAAGCAACTCTCAAAAATTGTCGAGAAAATCGACTTTGAAGTTTTGCAAGTACACGTGAGTACCAATTATCAGAAGACTAGCAGCGTCTGTCAGTGGCAGCGCTCTAACCTCGCAACCATAGAGTCGCTACTTCGAGCCCCGCTGTGACTTTTGTTTGTTTGTTTTCGAATTCAATTATAAAAAAACATTTTGGGATCTTTAACTGCACGTGTTGTGTCGGTTTTTGTTTATAAGTATGTAGGCGAGCTGAAAAGGTTTTCGTGGCCGAGCGCATTGAGGCGCTATGCTCCGATGCGCGACGCCGTTGCCCGTCGGGGGTTCGAATCCCCCCTCGAGCATGGATGTTTCTGCTGTCTTTAGTATAAGCTAGTTCATATTAAGTAGTTTGTAAGTTTAGGGACTGATGACCCCGGAGTTAAGTACCATGAGCTTCAAAAAAATTTGGACATTTTTTCGTCACGCAAAACGATAGTGAGTAGCTTATCTGCTTGGAAAGCCATTAGTAGTTTTGGAGATGAGTTTCCAAAAACTGCCTCGTAGCTGTTCACATTCTGAACAATCAAGAACAACCATCGTCAACTAATAGTGAAACCAATATTGTAATTTTTGTTGTTGTTATGGTCTTCAGTCCGGAGACTGGTTTGATGCAGCTCTCCACCCTACTCTATCCTGAGCAAGCCTTTTCATCTCCTCATAAGAACGGCAACCCACATCCACTTGAATCTGCTTACTATACGCGTCTCTTGGTCTCCCTCTGCGATTTTTACCCCACACACTTCCCTCCAATGCTAAATTTACGATTCCTCGATGTCTAAGAATGTGTCCTACCAAGCGATCCCTCCTTTTAGTCAAGGTATGCCAGAAATTCCTTTTCTCACCAATTCTGTTCAGTACCTCTTCATTAGTTATGCGATCTACCCACCTAATCTTCAGCATTCTCCTGTAGCACCACATTTCAAAAGCCTCTATTCTCTTCCTGTCCGCACTGCTTATCGTCCATGTTTCACTCCCGTACAAGGCGACACTCCACAAAAATGCCTTCAGAAAAAGACTTCCTTACACTTAAATTAATATTCGATGTTAGCAAATTTCTCTTTTTCAAAAATGCTTTTCTTCCCATTGCCATTCTGCATTTTATATCCTCTGTACTGCGACCATCGCATGTTATTTTACTACCCAAGTAACAAAACTCATCTACCACCTTTATTGTTTCGTTACCTAATCTAATTCCTTCAGCATCACCTGATTTTCTAAGACCGCATTCCATTATTTTTGTTTTGCTCTTGTTAATGTTCATTTTATACCCTCTCTTCAACACACTGTTCATTCCATTTTTTTTATCTTTCTTTTTTTTTCTTCACTGAAACCGTCATTATTAAAAACCTTTTATAAAATATACACAATTACGAATTGCAGTTTTCGTAAAAAATGCTTTAAATATAAAAATTGTGTAAGTACTGGAACACAAAGAAAAAAATAATAATAAAAAATAAACGTTCCACAGGACAGGGTAGCGTGGAGAGCTGCATCAAACCAGTCTGCGAACTGAAGACCACAACAATAACAACTGGAAAGAAAAGACTTCTTTTTACGTTTCCTGATTATTTCAGCCTGGTTTGGAGACGACAGTTGGTGACGAATAATTGAATGTAACTTTATGGAGTCCTCTCTGTCACTGATTTCAGGTACTCGTTTGACTACATAGGCACACAAAGAGAAGAGAGAAAAAAACTGTATATAAAAAAGAGAAAAGATCATAATGGGCTTCGAACCACCGACCCTATGTGACAGTCTGCAGTGGTTCCAAATGAGCCACGCCTGCAACTGGTATAGCTGGCGCCACAACAAGTATTTTTTATAATGCTTCGATCACGATTTTTCTCCACAATTTTCTAGACTTGCATAAAATATGTATTTGTATACAGAATGTAACTATTTCGGAAAATAGGAGGCGAGGTACTGGCGGAAGTAAAGTTCTGAGGCGGCATCGTGAGTCGTGTCGGGGTAGCTCAGTCGGTAGTGCGCTTGCCCGCGAAAGGTAAAGGTCCCAGTTTCGAGTCCCGGTTCCGGCACACAATTTTAATCTGCCAGGAAGTTTCATGTATTTGTATAGTTTGCACATCTTTAAACACGTTCTAAACACACTCTAAAATGGATTTGGCTGATTGCCATTTGAGGTCTGAACTTGACGTGATATATATATATATATATATATATATATATATATATATATATATATATATATATATATATATATCCCATGTGGAACATCCTACAGTCCGCTGCCCTTTCCTAGTGTTGCGACTTCTCGATAAACTACATTTTCATTGAAACTCCCTGGCAGATTAAAATTGTGTGCCGGAACCGGGACTCGAACCTGAGCCTTTGCCTTTCGCAGGCAAGCGCTCTACCGACTGTGCTACCCCGACACGACTCACGATGCCGCCTCACAACTTCACTTCCGCCAGTACCTCGCCTCCTACTTTCCAAAATAGTTTCATTCTGTATACAAATACATATTTTATGCAAGTCTAGAAAATTGTGGAGAAAAATCGTGATCGAAGCATTATAAAAATACTCGTTGTGGCGCCAGCTATACCAGTTGCAGGCGTGGCAGCATCAACTTTATATTAACTTAGTGAAAAAACAAAGGAAATCCCCATTAGTCATAGTTCTCGATTTACACAGTTCAGTTCTAGCCATCGGAGAAGGTCAAGTTGTCATAATACTTATATGTTGGAAAAAGACTGGTGCGGCATTGTGATCGTTGGCAGCGGCTCGCACTGTATCTGGGGGTTTGACCGCCACAGAAGCAGAGGCAGAGTGCTCTCAACGGCGCTGCGCCAAGCCGTCGTTTCTATACACATTAGACGACAGTCTGGTATGGCTCATTGGAAATTGTCATTTCAAACAATGACGGAACTAAATCTTGATTGTAGAGATAGAAGAGTAATTTGGTATTTATGTAAAAGGCAGGAAACAGAGATAGAAGTGATCGGTGTGAAGGACGACGATGAGTATTGTCCCCACATTTGGTGAACTTATTTTTTGAAAAATTAAAAATAATAAGAAAAGGAATTAAAGAGCGGACACAATACAGAATGCCTCACAATAGTGAAATCTGTACACATCTTGAAAAAAACACTAATGTAGGGTAAGTAGGAAAAGAGTATTTGTACAGTCACATGCAAAGGATGAAGTATGAAGGAAGTGGGATACCAACTGCCGTATGTTTAATAGAAATATTTGTTTCACTACCAGATTCGGCATTTCATTATGCCATCTTCAGGTTCCTGTGTATTAAACAAACCTACTCAAGTGACTAATGCAAAAACATTAAAATATAAAAAAATCGCACTGACGTGTTTTACGGCCCACTTTAGATTTGTAGTTTTATAAGTTTTTGCATACATTTGGACCAAAATAATAATCTAAATAATAAAAAAATAATTAATAAGAGTGTCTAAAACCCTTTTAGGATAAAAAATTAAGTAGTGGCGGGTTTCGAACCACCAACCTTTCGCGTCACAGTCCAACTACCTTGCCCACTACGCTACGACTATAAACCGAAACAGGAATTCTTTAATCTCATACTATTCATGGCCGTTGTTAACTGATGTTAATATGGCATTTGTAGACATTAGATTATCATGTATCGTAAGAAGAACGATGTGTTTTTGTTAATTCCTCGGTGTGCCGTTGCTTTGAAATGACAACGTGTAAGTTACAATAAGAAAATCATCAAATACGCGAGGAATGTCACGTGACAACTCCGAACGGCTGGTTTTCGTTACTTCAATGGAGGGTGTCAAATATCCGTTATTTTTGCAAATAAGTGTCAAACGATACGAGATATGAAAAAAAAAAACATAGGGAAGCTAAGTTGTAGAGAAGTTTCTTCTCTACCAATTAGGTTATTCAATTTTCGTGTCAGGTGAACGGTTCATTTGCAATTACAGTTATATTACAAACGGCGTTTTTTTGGTATTACTACCGTATTTTTTGTCCGAAAAATTTGAAAACGGGAGGTTCTGGTCTCTGGCGGCCTACAATCATGTCTGTAAAATTTGGTGCTGATCGGTTGAACGGTTCGTCTTAAAAACAGGGAACACGTTACCGACAGACAGACAGACAGACAGACAGACATCCCAAAATCGCCGTTATTTTTGCAAATATCTTTGAAACGCTACGAGATATGAAGAAAACATAAGAGAGCAATGTTGTAAAGAAATTTCTCCTCTACAAATTGGCTTATTCAATTTACGTATCAGATGAATGGTTAAGCCGTTATTTTCATTTAAATTTCGAGCTATCAAAAGACGATCGCAAAGACCCACTTTTAGTGTTACTACCGTAACCTAAAGTGGGCCACAAACAAAGTATTGCATAGTAGCACACTGAAAATACAATATAGGTATAAAACCACTATTCAGTAACATATGTACAAACGTAGTCAACTTTGACATGCGTTTTTTTTTCCTTTAAAAATAACTAATCGTATAATAGCGACATTTAGAAGCCGAAATCTGACAAAGGAAATTACTGTGTACGACTAAAGAGAGTCGTTTTTGGCTATTAAAACATTACCATGTTTGTCGGCATAGGCACATAAAAACTAAATAAGCTAGGCCAGGCCAAAAAATACACATGAATCATATTCTGAAAGGAGGGAGACATGCAACATACTTGTTCGTGGTCACATAGAATATAATAAAATAAAAATGTATAAGAACTAAAATGTATAAAGTCACAGGAAACAGATGTTTCACCTGAAGATGGCATAATGGAATGCCGAAACTGGCAGTGAAACAATAAATGTTTCTGTTGGTATCCCACTTCCTTCATACTCCTGACCCACCAGCAGTGATGGATTCATTAAGACAAAGGATGAATCCCAACAGATTGACAAAAAGACTGAACTGTTACTTCAGTAAATTAAAAATGGACAACACGTGCTGCAAAGTAGTTGCAAGGGACATCGATGAGCTTCAAATTACCCAAAAACATCAAGAAAAACTGCCACTCAGAAAAAAATTAAAGGATGCCAACTGGTTTCAGGAAAAACCGAAGAAGAAGACTGGAACCATTTGGACGAAAGAAAGAAGAGAGAAACACTGGAAAATGTTGTCAGAAATATGGAAGAAAAGAAAGCAGATACAGTTGAAATAGTCGTAGTCCATAGTGGCTCATACGTAAAAGAAGAACAGGAATTAAAATTCACGGGGAACACTCACACTATATCCGTTTTGCAGAAGCTAAGTAGTATCCTCAGACCGAGTTACAGAAATTGAGTTTATGTTTGTAACATTTGGGAAAATATAGAGAAATTTAATCTAACAATAAATAAGAAGTAAACAAAAAACTGTGTTAGTCGGGAAGACAAACGAAAATGGCAAAGTCGATATCAAACTAGAAGATGACGTTCTGGAACAGGTTGGGAGCACAAACACTGAATAATAGCTGTACTACAGATACAAAAAAGGAGAGTAGCCTTGGCAAGGCAAGATTTCCAAAATAAAAATTATTTCTAAAGTTTAGTATAACTTGTGCGTCCTGATCTGCAGTACTGCTGCGCATTGTGGGATCCACACCAGTTGGGACAGACGGACGATTTAGGGAAAGTCCAGAGAAGGGCAGCTCGTTTTGTTCTACCGCGATATAGGGGAGAGAGTGTCACGGAAATGGTGCACAAGTTGGGGTGGAAATCATTAAAGGAAAGGCGTTACTCGTAGTGGCAGTCTATTTGCGAAATTTCTTTCACCAAATTTCTCTTCCGAATTTTACATCTTCTAAAATAGACTCTATATACTAGCTTAAATGCCCGTGCTTCGCAACGGTTGTTAGATAAGTACTTGCGGTATACATGGTTTTTAGGGTTCCCGATCTAGGTCAGCAAAAAGAGAATCCTTGAGGGGTCGCACTGTCAAAAAAAAACCCAGTATTCTTAGCCAAGATGTCAAATTTAACTAGAAGTCATTGTCGAAAAGGTGAATGTTTATAAAGATTTTCATGGAAAAAGCAAAATTAAAGTCCGTACTCCAGAACAATGTAAATTCAATTTTAGATTATGTTCGTCAGTGTAATTGTCTGTTTGGCGTAAACTTCTGAAAACGTACTATCGTTGAGATGAGAAGTAATAATAATAATAATAATAATAATAACAGCGCCATGTATTGGTTCTGTGGTGTAGTACTAAACTGTTCATCTCTCACAGTAAGTGTACACTGAAGTATTAGTATGTTGCAGTGTTGCACTGGGGACAATGTAGTTATTCTGTATGCAGTGCTCCCTATTATCGTAAACTCGATGAAAGCTAAAAGTTGGTAATTCAGTCAACAGAGCAGTTCATGTGTGTTTAAATAAGACGTCATGGTGGTGTTAATGTGTGGTAAAGTAAGTCTGGGTAATCGTTGAACGAATGCCGTTAGTCGATCGTCTGTATAGAAATTTCCGTTAAATATAGTCTTTCCAGTGAATTGTTTTGACTGTGTTAGCAGCATCGGCTACTCTTTGAGCTAATACATTTCCCCACGTCCTGCAGTGATCGTTAAGCACCAAGTTGAAATCGACCTTTGTCTCTGCAAAAGAAGATGTCTTTTTTCTATCTTAATGTAGTCCGCGCCACAACTAAGTAATCACAATTTTTAATCACAACATCGTACCGAATAATTGTGAAAGCAAAGAGGTTACTGATGGGTTTGTCGATCGCGTGTGTGTGTTATCTCTGGTGGCAGGCACAGAACAGAAATATCTCTGGAGTGAGCATTAAGATCTTCGGAGATTCAGATGCGCAGAACAGATTTTGTGTCCTCAACATTAAGGTGGAAATGTCACGTGATATTGGGAAAAATTTACTAATAGCTGACTTTATCTTGGTCCTTTTTTGTTCGGTCAAGACGAATGACTATGTGTAAATGGCTCTTTTAGCGACGTATTCAAATATTATGAATTATCTCGAACAGAACGATCTATTGACCCAAGGTCAACACGGATTTAGAAAATATCGTTCATGCGAAACACAACTAGCTCTTTATTCACACGAAGTGATGGGTGCTATCGACAAAGGTTCGCAAATCGATTCCGTATTTCTTGATTTCCAGAAAGCTTTTGACCCGTACCTCACAAACGGCTTTTAATCAAATTGCGTGGTTGTGGTATATCGCCCCAAATTTGCGACTGGATAGGGGATTTCTTGTCAGAGAGGACACAGTTCGTAGTAATCGATGGTAAGGCATCGACTAAAACAGAGGTGATATCGGGCGTTCCACAGGGTAGTGTTATTGGTCCTCTGCTATTCCTTATTTACATAAACGATTTAGGGGAAAATCTAAGTAGCTCTCTTAGGTTGTTTGCAGATGACGCCGTCTAGTAAAATCATCTGAAGATCAAAACCAACTGCAGAACGATCTGAATAAGGTATCAGTATGGTGTAAAAATTGGCCATTGACTCTAAATAATGAGAAGTGTGAAGTCGTCCACATGAGTACGAAAAGAAATCCGTTTAACTTTGTTTACAACATAAATCAATTAAATGTGAAGGCCGTAAACTCCACAAAATACCTAGGAATTACAATTACTTCAGACTTAAATTGGAAAGAACACGTAGATAATATCGTGGGAAAGGCGAACCAGAGACTGCGTTTTATTGGCAGAACCCTTAAAAGATGCAACAGAACTACTAAAGAAACTGCATACACTGCGCTTGTCCGTCCATTTTTGGAGTATTGCAGCCCAGTGTGGGATCCTTATCAGGTGGGTTTAACGGAGGACATCGAAAGAGTCCAAAGAAGGGCAGCTCGTTTCGTATTGTCGCGATACAGGGGAGACAGCGTTACGGAAATGATACAGGATCTGGGATGGGAATCATTACAACAACGGCGCTTATCGCTGCGGCGTGGGCTACTTGCGAAATTCCAATCGCCAACATTCTCCTCCGAATGCGAAAATATATTGTGGACTCCCACTTACATAGGTAGAAATGATGAACAGAATAGAATACGAGAAATCAGAGCGCGAACGGAGAGATTCAGGTGTTCTTTCTTCCCGCGCGCCATTCGAGAATGGAATGGGAGATGACTAGTATTAAGGTGGTTCGATGAACCCTCTGCCAGGCACTTAAATGTGAATTGCAGAGTATCCCATGTAGATGTAGATGTTTCCTCAACTTTCTTGTTGCTTCTTTATTTACATATTATTTCATGTTACGTTGTTGCTCGGCAAAAAGGAGGTGGGGCTTCTTTGCAGCCAGTGCGGTACAAACCAATCGCAAGAGCAAAGAAATGTGTGGAAAGAGTGGATTGGTCTCCGTCTCGCGTGGTAATTGGTGCTTAATGTTGAGAAGGTGCGCAGAACGCCATGCTCACTCCGCAGATATTCCTATCCTATGGTGACAGTGATGTCTGTATAACACCGGTCTTTGACTATAGAACTGCAACGTGGCTGCACATTCCTGTGCTTTGCATTCTCCGCTATGTTTTAATCATTCACACGAATTTTCCACAGTCTTTAGTCAGAATTAAATCCTTACGTGCTATTTGTTTATAATATTATGCCATTATTACATGTAATAGGCACATATGGGAACGATTTTGAAACATATTTTCTATTCGTTTTCTATCAACTTTTTGTAGCAGCCATGTTGCATTTAGTAAAGAAACGAAATATGAACATCTATGGCTGGCATGGTCCAACATCCAGACTGTACAGCGTAGCGCACCCACAATGGCTGTGAGCACATCGTCTATAGCACTCTTCCATTGTTTGTAATGCAATCACAGGCACATCATGAAATTTCTTTAATTATACATTTTCTAAACAGTGACAATACACCAAGATCTGATATCAGCAACTAATAAGCAAAACATACTTCCTAATAGTTTATATTACGAATTCTTTTTTTTTCTTCCATGGTCTGATTTCAATGGAATGAAACCCATAGGTTTTCAAGTTGCCTCTGAACCTCCGTGAAAAATGGTCTGGTCACAGACGCACCGTTCCTTGCTGTGCTACGCCATTCTTATGACGCAACATCGGCGTCTATTAGATCTTTGGTGCACTAAAGTGCCTCTGTGGCTAGTAAAAAAAAAAAAAAAATTGTTTTGTTTTATACCTGGGTTAAATTTCAGTTGCAGTGGCAGCAGTTCAGTATGTTAACGGTGGCAACGAAATATTTGCTTTAGGAATCATTAATTTACTGATCGGAACAACATTTATTATTTATTTCATTATCAACACACAGAATTATTCCCTTCATGGTACGTGATTTTTCAAAAAGAATTGAACGGCCGTTGCCAACATGAATACACTACGCCGCTGTTTCAGTGTATTACACCTTAGTTATGAGACTGGGAAACGCAGCGTCGCCATCTTTAAGTCAGCGCCGCAGTCGGATCTTTGCTGTACTACGCTGCAATAAAAGCATAGCATACACCAGTAACTACAAATTACCATATATTTTTTGCCCTGATGCGATTTGGACGAAATCGAGCTTATATGTTGCCTCAAGGTACTCTCAGTTGACCTATTAAATTATGTGAAAGTTCGTATAGTACTCTCGGAGATTTTCTGTACCACACCATACTTATAAGCATAGTATACACACAAAACTTCAAATTACGATATCTTTCCTTCCTCTGATCCGATTTTGATGAAATGATGCTTGTGTTACTCTCCAAACTATTCTCAATTTACCCGTGGAAGCCCACGAAAGTTTGCGTAGTACCTTTGGAGATTACCTTAAACAAATAGACATACACAATGGCTTTTAAACAGATGATTAAATTATGATATCTTTATTTTATTTGATCCTATTTTAATTATTGAAGCCTGTATGTAACCGCACGATATGCTCACGTTATGTGTGAAAACCCCATCAAGATTCGTCAAGTAGTTTTGGAGATAAACGTGTTCAAAGGGACGGACAGACAGACATGACAGTCGTAGATAAAAAATTTCAAATTACGATATTCTTTTTTCCGTGATCCGATTTTTATGAAACGAAGTCTGTATGTTGTCCAGAGTTACGCTCAAGTTACTTCCGAAAACCCCATGCAAATTCGTGAAGTACTTTTGGAGATAAGAGGTTTGTAATAGTTGTAAAAACAGACGCTAAGGTTACTGAAAACACTTAAAATTACGATATCCTTTTTTTTTTTTCATAGTCCGATTTTTAATAAAATCAGGCCTATATGTTGACCCAAACTTTTCTCGTGTTTCCTTTAAAACCAGCATGAAGATTCGTCCAGTAGTTTTGAAGATTTAAGGGAACAGCGACAGGCGTACATTTACAGATTTATTATTAGTATTGATGTATCTTTGTATGTATGTATGTTCCACATCACCGCCTAAACTACTGGACCGATTTCAACCAAACTTGGTACACATGTTCCTTAATATCAGGCAACAATCGCTGTCAAGTTAAGAATCACCTACGACACATACGTAAGGATATATGACGTCGTACAAATGTGTGGTGGAGGGTATTTTACGTAGTATATCATTTCCTCTTTACTCGTGTTTTCCTTCTTTTTTCTTTGGGTTGGGGGAGGGGGTGCCATATACGTAATAGCAACCAATGTATTCTTTGACTCTTGGAGAAACATATGCTCTCCAAACATCGACAGTTGCTTGTTGGAAAACAGTTGACTGGTACACTTGTGTTTCAAATGTACAGTACTTATTATTATTTATTTCTTTATTTATTTTTGGTAAACTTGCTACTGGTAACAATCCAAAGATACCATCAACAAATTCCATTGTTATTTTGCAGTTTAAATGAGTTGTTCACTCTTTCTTTTCAAGTGAAACCTGTCTGTACTTTTTCTCTCAGTTCGAACAGATATTCGTTCTTTCAGGTTCAACTCTTTTCCTTTCTCAGCATTCATTCACCTGAGTTAAATGTGTGTGTAATCGTTTCACTAGGGGGCGTCCATTAAGTGAGGTGATTTTGGCGTTTCTGAGATGAGATGAGATGTGACATTTTGCTCCCCCCAATCTCACGTGAGATTTTTGAAAATGCGTATTTTAGTGTAAATACTTTACCTGTAGTCCTACTTGATTACATTAGATCCATTTATGGAAATTTTGTACAACTGGCCTTCAAAACAAGAGCAATTTCGCTGTCTGCATAAAATTTCATTAGGTGCATGGCGGAGATTAGTTTACTTACAAACTTCGATTAGAATAAATGAATGCCCGTCAGCTCCGGGTACTTAAGCAAGTACTTAAATAAAACGTAGTCCATTCATTCAAATTCAATCCGTGAGGACCCATGTGTGGTCTCAAGAATCACTTCTGGAACAAAAATGTCTGTATCACTTTTCAATAAAATAATAAAATATCTTCCCGCGCGTGTAAAGAAAGCTCATGTGTCATTAGAGAAACACTCCAGGGGCTACTGTGTCACTATTTGATGTTTGCATAACCGATGCGAATGTTATTGCGTTCGATTTTGCCATATTTCAGTGGTGAAACATGTTTTACTTAACTGACGCCACTTGTCTTGCGGTTTTACACTGTTTCTTGCAGAAAAAGGTTTGCCGCGACCCCTCTCGCCACAGCATGAGATTTGGTGAGATTGAGGTCGACCCCCTACCCGCCCTAAACATCTCACGTAATTTGTGGACTCCCCCTTAATGCTATGTACAGGTTAATCCATTGACCACATCTGTATCTGAGTTGTTGTTATAGGATTAAGTCGAACCCCCATGTGAAAGTTTCATAACGTAGTGTAAATGACCAAGACATTTATTTATAAATAAAGCATGATCGAAAATTCATGTCTTCCATGGGTAGGCCTACTTTCATTACTTGAACTGAATCAGTAGCACACAACTAGGGTATAGAAACCAGTGAAGCGTGGGGCATACCTCCCTGCAATTATGTGAAGGCATCTCACAGACTACTACAAAGCTATACAAGCCTTGTGATTATTCATTTAATTATTACTGAAGAGTGTAATTCGTATTTTCATCACCTACAACTCTGGATTATCTTACTGCAGATGCAACTAACGTACACAAGTTGATGCATCGTTGGAGGTACAAACTGAGAGTTCAAGTTCCCTCAGAGATACGTAGAGAAAAGAGAAACCTCGCCCAAATTTAGCTAGTTTGCATCCTGTATTACTCGAAAGGTGTGACGATATCCATCGACTAAAACTCAATTTGAATGTACCCCTGCCAGCTATTTAACAGAATTTACCTTCCAGCTACGAATATGAAAATCATACCGATGCCCACAATTTGATCAACCGCGGTGGCTCAGTGATAAGACGCTGGACTCACGGCGGTTCATCTACATCAACACGGGATACTCTGCAAGTCACATTTAAGTGCCTGGCAGAGGGTTCATCGAACCACAATTATACTATTTATCTCCCATTCCATTCTAGAAAAGAGCGCGGGAAGAAAGAACACCTGAATCTCTCTGTCCGAGCTCTGATTTCTCGTATTTTGTTCTGGTGTTCATTTCTACCTATGCAAGTGGGAGTTAACAATATATTTTCGCATTCGGAGGAGAATGTTGGCGATTGGAGTTTCGCAAGTAGCCCACGCCGCAGCGATAAGCGCCGTTGTTGTAATGATTCCCATCCCAGATCCTGTATCATTTCCGTCACGCTGTCTCCCCTTCATCGTGACAATACGAAACGAGCTGCCCTTCTTTGGACTCTTTCGATGACCTCCGTCAAACCCACCTGATAAGGATCCCACACTGGGCTGCAATACTCCAAAAATGGACGGACAAGCGTAGTGTATGCAGTTTCTTTAGTAGTTCTGTTGCACTTTTTAAGGGTTCTGCCAATAAAACGCAGTCTCTGGTTCGCCTTTCCCACGATATTATCTACGTGTTCTTTCCAATTTAAGTCTGAAGTAATAGTAATTCCTAGGTATTTTGTGGAGTTTACGGCCTTCACATTTGATTGATTTATGTTGTAAACAAAGTTTAACGGATTTCTTTTCATACTCATGTGGACGACTTCACACTTCTCATTATTTAGAGTCAATTGCCAATTTTTACACCATAGTGATATTCAGATCGTTGTGCAGTTGGATTTGATTTTCAGATGATTTTACTATACGGTAAATGACGGCGTCATCTGCAAACAACCTAAGAGAGCTACTTAGATTTTCCCCTAAATCGTTGATGTAAATAAGGAACAGCAGAGGACCAATAACACTACCCTGTGGAACGCCCGATATCACCTCTGTTTTAGTCGATGCCTTACCATCGATTACTACGAACTGTATCCTCTGACAAGAAATCCCCTATCCAATCGCAAATTTGGGGCGATATACCATAACCTCGCAATTTGATTAAAAGCCGTTTGTGACGTACGGTGTCGAAAGCTTTCTGGAAATCAAGAACTACGGAATCGATTTGCGAACCTTTGTCGATAGCACCCATCACTTCGTGTGAATAAAGAGCTAGTTGTGTTTCGCATGAACGATATTTTCTAAATCCGTGTTGACCTTGGGTCAATAGATCGTTCTGTTCGAGATAATTCATAATATTTGAATACAGGATATGTTCCAAAACCCTGCTGCAAATCGACGTCAATGAAATAGGCCTGTAGTTTAGTGGGTTACTCCTACTACCTTTCTTGAATATAGGTGTGACCTGGGCAACTTTCCAATCTTTTGGTACAGATCCTTCTATGAGAGAGCGGTTGTATATGACTGTTACGTAAGGAGCTATCGCTTCAGCATAATCAGATAGAAATCTAATGGGTATACAATCCGGACCAGAAGACTTGTTCTTGTTAAGTGATTTTAGTTGCTGCACTACTCCGATGATATCGGATCCACGTCCTGCCATCCTGATTTGGGTTTCCCGTGATTTCCATAAATGACTCCAGGCGAATACCGGGATGGTTCCCTTGAAACGGCGCGGCCGATTTGCTTCCCCATCCTTAAACAAAAAGGTACCGTACCGCTGACCTTAGCAGTTTGGTCTCTTCAAATGAGAAACCACCCAACCAACCTACAAATCTGTTTAAATTGACATTCTTAGTAAAGTATGAGATACAGTATTTCCCGATGTGCATGCTTATTTCACTATGTCCTATGCATACACGCTACTTAGACTAACGTATTCTAAGGATGACACAGACACCCATGCTGCAGGGAGGACTCGAACCTCCGCCGGGAGCAGCTGCACAGTCCACGACATGGATGGCACCCTAAACGCGCGGCTGTTTCGGTGTACACCATCATCAGTGGCTTCAATGCTTTTCTTAGTACATATACTTTCCTGCAACATTTATTTTCCTAAATTTCGGTTTTTTATACTCGCTGTTCTTCCGTAGTTGCACTCATTTTCAAATATTCGCGTGCTCCAAATTCAAACCATAATTCAGTGTTAAACGAGAGTAATTTATGGTTGGTCTAGGCAGTGGCACGCTTCCACCGATATATGGACCACCATATGAAGATGTAGAAATGATGCTATTGAGAAATCGGCTCTTTATTTTCTAACGCGATATTAGCATTGTCTGCGCAGGAAAAAAGTATTTAAGTAGCCGTGTACCAAAATGTTTTAACATCAAATCATGTTAATCAGCAAAAATATTTGCAGTTGTGCTTTGTAGAAAACCAGATTCCGTATTTCTACTTGTATATTTATGTCTTTTGGATAAATTCATTATATTAATTGGGTACACTTTTCTCCCATAATAAATTTGTGATCCTTCCCCAGTCCCCTCTCTCTCGAGAGTTCTATTCAGCCCCGATGTGAGCATAATTATATATATATAGTGTGTAATTTGTAGTTACCAGTCCGAGTCCCAATTTCTCCACGACGTTTCGGCGGATTCGTTGGCATCTGCAAATGACTGCTGATTGCTGCAAGGACCGTGGCAACTAATCTTCCGAAATACGATGAGAAATTACTACGACACCCGGGCAGATTCGCGATAGTACTAAAACAGTCCAAGGAAACGTGACATAGCGTAACATCGATATTTCTCCACAAGATGGGTGCAGGGCTACAAGGACTCTCAGTCTGCGAAAGATCCGTACCCAAAGACTGGAAAGTTGCCCAAGTTACTCCAATATTCGAGAAAGGCAATAGGAGTGATCCCCAAAATTACAGGCCCATCTCATTGACGTCGATTTGCAGTAGGATTTTGGAACATACACTTTATTCGAATATTATGAACTACCTCGAAGAGAACGACCTATTAAGCAATAGTCAACACGGATTCGGAAAGTATCGCTCTTGCGAAACTCAGCTTGCCCTTTATTCACATGAAGTGTTAAGTGCCATCGACAAGCGATCTCAAATCGATTCCATATTTCTGGATTTCCGGAAGGCTTTTGATACTGTACCCCACAAGCGGCTTCTTATGAAATTATGTGCTTATGGAATATCTTCCCAATTGTGCGATTGGATTCACGATTTCCTATCAGAAAGGACACAGTTCGTTGTAATTGACGGTAAGTCATCGAGTAAAACAGAAGTGATATCTGGCGTTCCACAGGGAAGCGTTATAGGTCCCCTACTCTTCCTCGTGTTTATAAACGATTTAGGAGACAATCTGAATAGCTCCCTTAGACTTTTCGCGTATGATGCTGTCGTTTATCGGTTAGTGAAGTCAACAGAGGATCAAAAGCAACTGCAAAGCGATTTAGACAAAATTTCTACTTGGTGCGAAAATTGGCAATTGACACTAAATAAAGAAAAGTGTGGAGTAATACACATGACCACTAAAAGAAATCCACTGAACTTCAATTACGCGATAAATCAGTCAAACATTAAGGTCGTAAATTCTACCAAATACCTAGGAGTTACAATTATGAACAACTTTGACTGGAGAGAACACATAGAAAATATTGTGGGGAAGGCGAATCAAAGGTTACGTTTCATTGGCAGAACGCTTCGAAGATGCACCAGCTCCACCAAAGAGACCCCCCCAGGGGGCCCACAGTTCTTTTGTGGGTACGTGTGTGGCGCGCACGGGGCCCCGAGCCGGAGCAGCCTTTCTTCTGCCCCAGGCTGCTTCACTTTCCCTCCCGGTTTATGCCTTCGCCCGGAGACGGGCATATTTCGTGAGATACGGTGGTTCTTGTTGTGGTTTTTCTTCCTTCGTTCCTTCCTTTCTTACCCTTCGTTTTCTGTCTTTCTCTCCTTGTACTCTCCTAGCCTTCTTCTCCTCATTAGTCTCCGCCTCGGCGTTTGAGACACTTCTTTCCTTCTTTCTCTTCATTTCCTATCCTCTTCTTCTTTCCTCCCTGTGCGTGTCTGAAGGCCGACCCACGCATTATCGTGCGTAGCAGGTGACGGGGTAACGCGTAATTCCCCGCCCCGGGTAGACAAGTAGGGCACGTACGTACCCCCTGGTAAAGGCCAGGCCCAGGGAGGGGTGATTACCCGAGCTGGTACCTTCCGAACATGCCAATTGGTCCCTCCGTCAGTTCTCGGGAGGTGTGACCTGAGGTGTGAACAATCACCTAAGGCGGGTAAGCCCTCGGAGAGGGCCCCCACTAGGAAGGAGCGCGCCATCGGAGACGCCGGTAATCACGGGGGACACTTCCGCGATGACTTCCTTATCTTCTTTCGTGACGTTGACCCAGAAACGTAAGTTAGACTCGCCTCAGCCTAAAAAGACTCTGCCTAATGTACCTAAATTTCTGGTTGTCTCTCGCACCGACGGAAAGGATTTCAATTCTGTCAATCCTTTCGTTATACAGAAAGGTGTAGATGCAATTGCTCGCCCTGTTAAAACCTGTTCACGTCAGCGCAATGGCACATTGTTGCTGGAAGTGGAAAGTGCCTTCCAAGCCCAAAAACTGATACGTACTACGTTGTTGCACACTTTTCCAGTTAAGGTCGAAGCGCACCGCACACTCAACTCGTCACGGGGGGTAGTTTTTACGAGATCCCTTGACGGGTTGTCTGATGAAGACATCCAATCGTATATGTCCGATCAGGGTGTGACAGCCGTCCACAGGGTGATGAAAAAGGTCGATAACCAGCTGACACCGACTCGTACTGTGTTTTTGACGTTCGACAAAGTTGACCTCCCGTCGAAGGTCAAAGCAGGGTATGAAGTCATCTCCGTCCGCCCTTATGTACCTAACCCAACGCGCTGTTTTCAGTGCCACAGGTACAACCATACCCGTGAACATTGCCCAAATGCAGCAAAGTGTGTCACTTGTGGTAGGGACGCCCATGAGGGGGATTGCCCACCTCCGTCCCCTCACTGCCTAAACTGCAACGGTGACCATGCGGCTTCCTCTCGCGACTGCCCTGTATACAAGGATGAGAAGGTAATCCAGCAAATTCGGGTTATGGAGAAGGTATCGACATCTGCCGCTCGTAAGTTGTTGGCGAGTCGAAAGCCCACTGTCCTCCCAGCGGGTACATGCAGTAAGGTACTCACCTCAACTCGACCTACCAAGGATTCCAGTACCCAGACATGTGACTTCACTTTCGCTGACACAGTTGTGCGATCCGCCAGCCCGAAGATTGCCCGTTCCATGTCCCCGCTTCCTCCTGCTGCTTCTAGGGTACAGTCTTCGTCAAACTCTAGTAAACCGCGGGCACCTAAACAAGATGCCCGGACCTTGAAAAAGGAACCCGTCCGTGAGGATTTTCTGCGTTCTCAGGCTTCCCAACCATCAACTGCCTCTTCCCGCCGTCACTCTTCCAGAAGAGCTGACAAGAAAAAGAGTTCCTCTCCTTCCCCGCCGAGGCATGACCCATCCATCACGCCGTCCAACAGTTGCCGGCCTCGGCCGTCTTCTGTTTCACCGGGTCGCTCCGTCTGCCGGGCACCCGGCCCTCTACCGGCGGTGGAAACTGCCCCTCCTGATCAACTCAGGGAGGTGGCAGGCGCGTCGGTCGAACCTATGGACCACGACCCTTTGCCCCTGGACAGCGATAGCAGTGCTCCCTCGAAATCGGGTCCTCAGCGGCCGTCGAGGTGACCCCGCTTGCTAGTTGGTTTTTATCCTTCTTTCTTCTCTCATTTTTATCATGGCGCTCCTTCAATGGAATATTCGCGGCATTCGTTCTAATCGGGAGGAGTTAAAACTACTCCTTCGATTGCACTGCCCGCTTCTAGTCTGCCTCCAGGAAACTAAGTTGCGTCCGCGTGATCGTGCAGACTTTCCACACTACACCTCTGTGCGGTTCGACCTGCCACCCATGGAAGGTATCCCAGCCCATGGAGGGGTTCTGATGCTCCTTCGAGACGATTTCTATTACCATCCCATTTCATTGCATACTGACCTACAGGCAGTTGCCATCCGCATCACCCTATCCACATTTACCTTTTCCCTCTGTAATATTTATTCGCCATCGTCATCTGCCCTTACTAGGGCAGATGTGCTACACCTTGTTGATCAGCTCCCTTCACCCTTCGTGTTGGTAGGCGACTTTAATGCCCACCACCCCTTATGGGGCTCTCCGGCATCTTGTCCGAGAGGCTCCCTTTTGGTGGACCTTCTCCAACACCTCGATCTTGTCTGCATCAACACCGGTGCACCGACCTTCCTTTCTGACACAACACACACTTACTCCCCCCCCAGGGGCCCACAGCTCTTTTGTGGGTACGTGTGTGGCGCGCACGGGTCTCCGAGCCATTGCCGCCTTTTTTCCTGCTTTCCCCAGGCTGCATTACCCCTCCTAGTTCCCCCTCCTTCCCATCCCAATTCCTCCTTCCCACCCTCTCCAACCCCGTCTCTCGGTGGTACTCTGGATGACGGCTTGGCTATCCCATGGTACCGATTGTCCTGCACTTTGGTTTTGTCTGCTGTGTACACCGGTTTTTGGCCCAGTTTGGTCCCCCTCGGGGTTTGACCTTCCATACCAAAATTGTCCGATAATGTGTGAGCCAATTGGGGAAGAACTCCCGACCTAGCCCCTACAGCGCGGGTCCTATCCTTTCCTTTCCACTTCCTTTCCTCGCTGTAGCCCCCATCCCCCGCTAGGTCCCCAGCACGTGTAGCCAGTCCGTGTGGGGGGGGGGGGCTGTTATGTACCCTTTGGCTGAGCCCCCTGACACCACAGGGATCACACTACTGGTGTCTGAGCTGCGACCTCTCCATGCAAGCCAAGGAGTTGATGCCTGTCCTCGGGGGTATCAGAACTCCCGGCAATGGCCATCGTGCCAGGTGGCCTTTGCTGAGGCTGGGTGGCGCCCATGGAGAGAGCCCCGGTTTCGGAGTGGGTGACACCAGGGCGGACGTCTAGCACTATGAAAAGAGTTAGACTCCAAAATGGTCGTGCATCGGCCGTCTCTCAAGACAGGAAGAGATCGTTTAATGCTGTTACTGCGGATAAGAGGATGTTTCCCTCCCTTGCTACCCCTTGGGAGGAAGGCCAGGCTCGCCAGTTAGGAGCAAAACCCTTTCCTCGCTATCTCGTTTGCTCAAGGACTGATGGAGGGACTTTCACTTCCACCAAACCTCTGTTCTTTGTCGAGACCATAGAGGACAAGTTTGGTGAAGTGGAATCTATGGGTAAGCTTAGATCTGGTTCATTACTCATTAAAACAGTCTCGGAAGCCCAGTCTGAAGCTTTGCTCGCCTGCAACACCCTTGGCGACATTCCAGTCACAATTGTCCCGCACAAATCCTTGAATATGGTACAGGGTGTGATATTCCACCGGGACCTCCTCCTTCAAACTGATGAGGAGCTTAGGGCCTATCTCGAGCGACGTGGTGTACATTTTGTTCGCCGCGTTCAGAGGGGACCTAAAGATAACCGCGTCGATACTGGGGCCTTTATCTTGGCCTTCGAGGGGGACACACTCCCAGAGAAGGTCAAGATCATGATATATCGATGTGAAGTGAAGCCCTACATTCCACCTCCCATGCGGTGTTTTCGATGTATGAGGTTTGGTCATATGTCCTCTCGCTGTACAGCAGTCCCAGTATGCGGTGAATGTGGACGCCCACTACATGAGGGGAGCCCCTGTGTTCCTCCGCCGGTGTGCGTCAACTGTCAAGAACACCACTCTTCACGGTCGCCAGATTGCCCTATGTTCAAAAAAGAAAAGAAGATACAAGAGTACAAATCCCTGGAGCGTTTGACGTACCCTGAGGCCCGCAGCAAATATGAACGTCTGCATCCCGTGCAAATGGCGACGACCTTCGCTACGACGTTATCGTCTAGCCTTTCACCCTCCCCTTCCCACTCCCATCTCCCCCCTACACCCCGTCCACACCCCTCCCTCACATCTCCCTCTCCTGTAGCTCCTGTAGTCCTCCCTTTGTGTCCCACCCCTTCCCAGCCGGAGAAGTGCACCCCTTCTCCGTCGCCTGCCGGTGACAGTGCCCTATCTCAGGGCCTTCCGTCCCGGCGTTCCCCAGATCGGAGATCTTCGACCTCCAGCCGGCCATCGGACTCCCAGTCAGTGAGTTCAAAGGTCGCCCGATCCTCGTCAGTACCAGACCTAGCTGACAAAAGTCCTCTCTCTGGGGCGGGTCCTGCCCGTCCAACACGAGAGAAAGAGGAGAAGAAAGAGAAAGAGAAGGAGAAGAAGAAGAAGAAACCAAAGTTACAAGATAAAGCCCCTCCGGTACCAGCGAAGGTGCCGACTGCGCTTTCGCAACTCGCTCATCCCATTGAGCCTGAGGCTGACCAACTATTTATGGATGTTGTCCCTTCTTCTTTGGTGACGGACGCTGACAAAGCAGCGTGACAGACGTTATGCCTTTCGCTTCCCGCCTAGATCCTCGTGATGTGATCATCCAATGGAACTGTAATGGTTACTACCGTCACCTCTTAAACAGCTAATCTCTCTCTCTTCTGCGGCCTGTGTCGTCCTGCAGGAATCGAGGTTTATGGATGCACATTCACCGACCCTCCGTGGGTTCCGTGCTTTTTGTCGGAACCGGGTTGGTCCCCTCCAGGCGTCTGGTGGGGTTTGTACTTTGGTCCGGACAGATATTGTCAGTACCTGGATTCCTCTCCAAACTCCATTGGAAGTGGTTGCTGTCCGGGTTCACTTGGACACTCCATTGACCATTTGCAACCTCTACCTTCCACCTGACAGGCCACCTACTCTCACGTCCCTAGTGGCCCTCCTTCAGCAACTCCCCCCTCCTTACCTCATCCTTGGGGACTTCAATGCCCACCATCCTTTGTGGGGCAGTGCTTATACATCTAGCCGGGGCCGCCTCATAGACCAGTTTCTTGCTGACCACAATCTGAGCCTTCTCAACGATGGTTCCCCAACTCATTTTAGTGCCGCTCACGGCACCTTTTCTGCCATAGACCTCTCTCTCACTTCTCCTTCTCTCCTTCCTTTATTTCACTGGTCGGCGTATGACGACCTCTGCGATAGCGACCACTTTCCGTTGATCCTTTCACTTCCCTCACGCCTACCACGAGCCAGGGTACCCCGCTGGGTATTCCGTCGTGCTAATTGGCCGCTGTATACATCCCAGGTTGTGTTCCCATCTTCCCCCTCAGGCTGTATAGATGATATTATAAGCCAAATGACCAACATGATCACCCAAGCTGCCAACGCCGCTGTTCCCCGGTCGACAGGCCCTCCTTCTCGCCGGCCGGTCCCTCGGTGGAATGCAACTGTTGCCACAGCCATTCGCGAGCGCCGAAGGGCCTTGCAACATCTTAAGCGCCACCCATCGCTCGCTGGTCTAATAAATTTCAAACGTCTGCGTGCCAGAGCTCGTTACTTAATCAAACAAAGTAAGCGGACATGCTGGGAGCATTTTGTCTCCTCGTTGGGTTCTTCTGTCCCTTTGACAAGAGTGTGGGCTATGCTCCGGTCTATCCAAGGTAGCTGGCGGCCGTCTTCCGTCCCTGGTCTTGCCCTGCCTGATGGGGTCTGCACGGAGCCATCTGTTGTTGCAGAACATCTTGCAACTCACTTCGCCAATGTCTCGGCGACAACTTCATATCCGGCGACCTTTCTCCTTCAGAAACACCAGGCCGAAACCTTCAAATTAGGCTTTACTTCTCACCAGGTGGAACCATATAACGAACCTTTTACTGACTGGGAGCTGTCGCTGGCCCTCTCCTATTCTCGTGATTCAGCACCTGGCCCTGATGATATCCATAATCAATTGCTGAAACACCTTAATCCCTCACAACGACAATTTCTCCTAAAAGTTTTTAACCGTATTTGGCTTCAAGGGGTGTTCCCCTCCCAGTGGAGGGAGAGTATTGTGGTCCCTGCCCTCAAGCCTGGCAAGGACCCGTCGGCGCTGGACAGTTATCGACCAATAAGCCTGACAAGTGTCCCCTGTAAACTACTTGAGCGGATGGTAGCCCGCAGATTATGCTGGGTTCTTGAATCCCGGGGACTTCTCTCACCTTACCAGTGTGGGTTCCGGGAAGGACGATCCCCTACTGACCATTTACTTCGACTGGAGACTGCGATCAGACAGGCCTTCTCTAAAAGACATCATCTGGTAGCAGTCTTCTTCGATCTGCATAAGGCGTACGACACTGCTTGGCGTCATCATATTTTACGTTCTCTTCATGACTGGGGCCTCAGAGGCTCCTTACCAATTTTTATCCGTCAGTTTTTATCCCACCGCCTGTTCCGTGTCAGAGTTGGCTCTTCCTTTAGCTCCCCTCGGATACAGGAGAACGGCGTCCCCCAGGGCTCAGTGTTGAGTGTTACACTTTTTCTAATCGCCATCAATGGGTTGGTGAGCTCTGTTGGGTCACTGGTAACCCCGGCATTGTATGTCGACGACTTTTGCATATGGTACAGCTCCTACTCATTAGCCTCTACTGAACGTCAGCTCCAGAGCGCCATTCGGCGGGCTTCAGTGTGGGCTACGTCCCATGGTTTCCAGTTTTCCTCATCAAAAACGAGGGTGGTGCACTTTTGTCGTCGTACTACAGTTCACCCTGATCCAGAACTGTTCTTGGGTAATCAGCACCTGGAAGTTGTAGCACAGCATCGTTTCCTGGGTCTTCTCTTTGACAAAAAATTGACTTGGGTTCCCCATATTCGCCACCTAAAGATTAGTTGTATGAGGAAACTCAATGCCCTACGTTTCCTTGCTCATTCATCTTGGGGTGCAGACCGAACAACTATCCTCCGTATCTATCGGGCTCTAATCTTGTCCCGATTGGACTATGGGTGTCAAGTTTATGGCTCGGCAGCTCCTTCTGCCCTGAAATTATTAGACCCGGTTCACCATTATGGTGTCCGCTTGGCTACAGGTGCATTCCCGACTAGCCCGGTCGACAGTCTCCTTGTTGAGGCGGGAATCTGCCCTCTTCAGGTCAGACGGCATCAGCGCTTCTGGCGTCTTATGCCATCGCCATCCGGCAATATCCTGCTCATCCCGCTTACCAGGTTCTTTTTGCATATGAAGGGCTTCGACCCCCTGATACCCGGCCGCGGGCGGGCCTTCCCGTCGGACTGCGGCTTGCCTCTCTTTGCCGGGATTTCCATTTCCCTTCGCTAGATTGCGCCCCCCATTTTACTGCACGCACACCTCCGTGGATGGTGCCGCGACCACTAATTCGGACGGATCTCTTCCAGGGCCCAAAAGCTTTAATTTCCCCCATGGTCTTTCGGCGTTTGGTGCGCCCAGTACTAGAAGAGTTTCAGGGAGCCTCTATCTTCTACACTGATGGCTCGAAAACAGTGGGCCACTCCGGATATGCTTTTACATCTCCTGTTGGGGCGGAATGCCATTCTCTGCCAGAGGCATGCAGTGTGTTTACGGCAGAGCTGATGGCGATTTATAGAACCCTCTGTTTTATTAAACGTTCTGCCGTGGAACGTGGTTTAATCTGTGCTGACTCCATGAGCAGTCTGCAGGCCATTGGTCGTTGTTTCCCCTCCCATCCTTTAGTTATTTCCATCCATGAACTCCTTGCTGACCTTCATCGTGCTGCCTGCTCAGTTACCTTTCTCTGGGTGCCAAGCCATGTTGGTATTAAAGGGAATGAAGTAGCTGACCAGTTGGCTAGATCGGCAATTACTCGCTGCCCGTCTCCCTTTCAAATTCCGGGTGCGGATCTGCGGGTGCAGATCAGATCTTTGCTTCACTCCTCATGGGATAGCAGTTGGAAAGCTACTGCCCCTTCCAATAAACTCCGCACCATCAAGGATACGACTGCAGCTTGGAGTTCATCTTTACGCCCTTCCCGGAGAGAATCAATTGTCCTCTGTCGCCTCCGTCTTGGACACTGCAGGCTGACCCATGGATTTCTTTTACGAAATGACAATCCACCACATTGTGATTGTGGAGCCGTACAATCCGTGTCTCATATTCTGACTGAATGTCCTCTCCATTCCACACTCCGTGGCGACTATGGCCTACCGCCTGCATTGCCTTCAGTTTTGGCGGATGACCTACGGATGGTTGATCGCGTCCTTGCCTTCCTCCGCGAAAGTAGATTTTATTGTCAGCTCTAGGACTCGCTTGTTCGGGGTGAGTGGGTTTGTGATTCTTGGCCGATTGTGGGGTTTAGAGCCTTATCCCCATTAGCCCCCCCCACTCTTTTACATTTTAATGTAGTTTTATTTCTCCCTGCTCTGGTGCTATGATACGTTGACCACTGTGCCATTAGTACCTTGTGGTTAAGGCTGGAGGTCGCTTCCAGAGCTGTGGGTTCGGACACTGTAGGATTTGCTGCCCTGGGTTGGTCTTAGTCTTGTTGACGAGTCGATTTTACTTCCTAGTGTAATGGTCTTTTGGCTTTCACCTATTTTTTGTCGAGTTCCATGGCGTATTCAATTTGAGGTTGAAGGGACTGATGTCCTCGTTGTTTGGTCCCTCATGTCCATATAGACCTCGCAATATGCACTCCTCAGCTTGCTGGTCGGTTTGAGTGGTATGCACTTTCTGACACGTACTCGAGTGACCATTTCCCCTGTATCATCCACATTCTGCATCATTCCCCATCTCCTCGTCCCACCGGTTGGAACATTTCTAAAGCCGACTGGGGGCTTTATTCTACCATGGCTGTTTTTCACGATCGGGATTTTCCCACCTGTGACAGTCAGGTCGACTACCTCACAGAGGTTATTCTCACAGCTGCCGAACGTTCCATACCTCGTACTTCCTCTTCTCCACGTCGTGTCCAGGTCCCTTGGTGGACTGCAGCCTGCCGCGACGCGCTTAGAGCCCGGCGCCGTGCTTTACGCACCTTCCGCCGCCACCCGACTTTGGAGAATTGCATACATTATAAACGTATGAGAGCGCGATGTCGTCGTATCATAAACGACAGCAAGAAAGCTTGCTGGACTGCTTTTACTAGTTCTTTTAACCGTTTTACTCCCTCCACGTTTGTTTGGCGTGGCCTACGCCGTCTATCCGGCATCAAGGTCCACTTCCCGATTCCTGGCCTGACCATGGATAACGCAGTCCTCGTGGACCCCTCTGACGTTTCCAACGCATTGGGCCGTTTCTTTGCGGAGGTTTCGAGCTCTGCCCATTACCACCCTGCCTTTCTCCCTCGCATACAGGCAGAGGAGGCCCGGCCGCCTTCTTTCCACTCTTTTAATCGTGAAAATTATAACGTCGCCTTCACCATGCAGGAGCTAGACCGTGCTCTCGCCCTGTCCCGATCTTCTGCTCCCGGGCCCGATTCCATTCATATTGAGATGCTGAAGAACCTCTCTCCTGCGGGCAAGTGCTTTCTTCTTAGTACCTACAATCGCATATGGACTGAAGGTCATGTTCCCACAAGTTGGCGTGAAGCCATTGTTGTCCCCATCCCCAAACCAGGGAAGGACAAACATCTTCCTTCCAGCTATCGTCCTATTTCTCTGACGAGCTGCGTCTGTAAGGTGATGGAACGCATGGTTAACGCTCGGTTGGTCTGGCTCCTCGAATCTCGCCGCCTCCTGACTAATATCCAATGCGGTTTTCGTCGACACCGCTCTGCTGCTGATCACCTCGTTACGTTGTCGACCTTCATTATGAACAACTTTCTAAAGAAGCGTCAAACAGTAGCAGTGTTCTTCGACTTGGAGAAGGCATACGATACCTGTTGGAGAGCGGGCATTCTCCGCACATTGCATAGATGGGGCCTTCGGGGCCGCCTTCCTCTTTTCATTCAAGCGTTTTTGGCGGATCGCAAGTTCCGGGTACGGGTGGGTTCTGTTTTGTCAGATACCTATTGCCAGGAGAATGGGGTACCACAGGGCTCCGTCTTGAGTATGGCTCTCTTTGCCATTGCAATCAATCCGATCGTGGATTGCCTTTCAGCCGACGTCTCCGGATCTCTTTTTGTTGACGATTTCGCAATTTATTGTAGCGCCCAGCGGACGTGCCTCTTGGAGCGTTCTCTTCAACGCTGTCTTGACCGTCTTTATTCCTGGAGCATCGCAAACGGCTTCCGATTCTCCACTGAGAAAACTGTGTGTATAAACCTCTGGAGATACAAGGAATTTCTTCCACCCTCTCTACATCTCGGCCCTGTTGCTCTCCCTTTCGTGGAGACTACGAAATTCTTGGGACTCATGTTGGATCGTAAACTTTGCTGGTCCACGCACGTGTCCTACCTGGCTGCCCGTTGTGCCCGATCCCTTAACGTCCTTCGTGTCCTCAGTGGCACGTCATGGGGAGTGGATCGTACCGTCCTGCTTCACCTTTACCAGGCATTTGTTCAGTCGAAGCTCGACTACGGAAGCCTTGTATACTCTTCTGCACGCCCGTCGATCCTCCGCCGTCTCAACTCTATCCACCATCGGGGATTACGTCTGGCGACCGGTGCATTTTATACCAGCCCTGTTGAAAGTCTGTATGCCGAGGCTGCTGTATTACCCTTGACCACTCGGCGTGACATACTTTTGTCTCGGTACGCATGCCGCCTGCGGTCGATGCCCAACCATCCATCTTACCGATTATTTTTTGACGACTCACTCGATCGTCAATATCAGTTGTCTGCGATTGCCTTGCTTCCACCTGGAGTTCGGTTTCGCCGCCTACTACAGCGGCTCGATTTTACCCTTCCTTCCACCTTTCGGTTGAGCGAAAGCCCATTGCCACCGTGGCATAAGGCTCCGGTTCACACTCACCTCGAACTTAGTTCGCTCCCCAAGGAGAGCACTCCAGATTTGGTATACCGCTCGAGGCTTGTCGAACTCCGTTCGCGGTTCGATAGCGCCATATTTATTTACACTGATGGTTCCAAGAGCACAGCCGGTGTCGGATCTGCCTTCGTCGTCGAGGACAACCGTTTCCAATACAAGCTCCCTGACCGGTGCTCTAATTTCACGGCTGAGCTTTTTGCCCTCCTCCAGGCCGTTTTGTACACCTGCCGCCACCGCCAACCTTTCTATGCCATCTGTTCGGACTCCCTTAGTGCCCTGCAGAGTCTTAAGGACCCTTTGTCGCACCATCCTCTCGTGTATCGGATCCAACGCTCCCTCCAGTTGCTAGCAGATGACAGCTGTCACGTTTCTTTCCTGTGGGTCCCTGGCCACGTGGGTGTGCCCGGGAATGAGACCGCCGACATAGCGGCCAAGGCCGCAGCTCTTTTACCTCGCGTGGCTACCTTTTGCGTCCCATCTGACGATGTTCAACGGGCTCTCCGCCGGAGTATCGTGTCGCAATGGCACAGTGCGTGGTTTTCAATGTCCAACAACAAATTGCGAACTGTAAAACCGATCCCGACCGCTTGGAGGACCTCCTCACGCCCCTCTCGGCGGGAGGAGGTCATCCTGGCCCGGTTGCGGATCGGTCACTGCCGTTTCAGCCACCGTCACTTGCTGTCCGCCGACCCTGCACCGCTGTGCTCCTGTGGTAAACTTCTGACCGTGCGACATGTTTTACTATTTTGCGTACTTTTTAATCATCTCCGTGTAGCCCTTCACTTTCCGTCTACTCTGGAGGAAATTTTAGCTGATGACACACGAGCGGTTGCTAGAGTTTTGCGTTTTATCAACTTGGCCAACTTATCCAAGGATATTTAACCCTTTTAATTGTCTTTTATCTTTCGTTTTTAGCCTCTTCTGGATGTTCTGACAGTCCCCATTTTTTTTGAGGCCATAGCGAATCTATGTTTTTGACTGGGCGCTAATGACCATAGAAGTTGTGCGCCCTAAAACCACAAAAAAAAAAAAAATCCACCAAAGAGACTGCCTACATCACACTTGTGCGTCCTCTCCTGGAGTACTGTTGCCCAGTGTGGGACCCTCACCAGGTGGGACTGACGGAAGACATTGAGAAGGTTCAGAGAAGGGCAGCTCGTTTTGTTTTATCACGTTACGGGGGAGGAAGCGTCACGGAAATGTTGCAAGAATTGTGGTGGAAATCATTAAAAGAAAGACGTTATTCATTGCGGCGTGTTCTGTTTGCGAAGTTTCAATCACCGACTTTTAGTTCTCAATGTGAAAATATTTTGCTAGCATCCACCTACTTAGGGAGACATGACCATCCCAATAAAATAAGAGAAATGAGATCGAAAACGGAACGATTTAGGTGTTTTTTCTTGCCGCCCGCTATTAGAGAATGGAACGGTAGAGAAAAGTTATGAAAGTGGTTAATGAACCCTCTGCCAGGCACTTGAATGTGATTGCAGAGTATCTATGTAGATGTAGATGTAGAAAACGAAAGCAGACGTCTATGTCCAGTGACATCTGTGGAATATCAACGTTATTCACTAGACTTAACTGAACGACACAGGATTTGTTTGCTACTACGATTTTACAATCGCGTTAAAGCGTAAATGTTTCCTAAGTTACTCGTATTTTCATACAAACAAATATTGTAAGAAAGGAAGCACAAAATAGTTATGTTCAAATTCCAGCGTCATGAAACTTATTACAACCTTCAAAATTCCGTAATTAAGTTTAAATAAAACAATAAAGATCATGTTTCAAATGTCTATGTGCATCCAGAAATGATTAACTTTTCTAACCAATCAGACTAAACAAAATATTTAACATTTGCTCCTAAGACATATTTAATGCAATCGACAGATATTACTACCAATATTAACACAAGGAAACACGAAACCACAAAACTGAACTAAAGTTTTTCAATGTCCAGATACATATTCTAATAATCAGATTCATCTTCTGTCACTCAAATAAAAGAGAATCAGTTACACTTTTTTTTAATTGAAATTTAAAAACGCTATTTTTTTTACATCTTACTGAGAATGCGGTTTCGTCTCACTGAAGTTATTTGCCCTCGCTTCGAATAGACGCGTTCACCTGGCACAGATGCAGCAGCAATGCGTAACAACTCTTAGTTCACGCGAAATTGCCTCAGAACACCGAAGTACTTCACAACTTTTCTCGGTGGTATCCCAGTTTTCGAACCTCAGTTGAAGGATGTTGTTGTTGTGGTCGTCAGTCCGGAGACTGGTTTGATGCAGCTCTCCACAATACCCTATCCTGAGCAAGCCTCTTCATCTCCACATAAGAACGGCAATCTACATCTGTCTGAATCTGCTTACTGTATCCATCTCTTGGTCTTCCCCTGCGATTTTTTCCCCATACACTTCCCTCCAACGCTAAATTCACAATTCCTTGATGTCTAAGAATGTGTCCTACCAATCTATCCCTTCTTTTAGTCAAGGTATGCCAGAAATTCCTTTTCTCCCCAATTCTGTTCAGTACCTCTAGCATAATTCAAAATTTCGCATGGCGTGTTAGGAGAACGACTCCAAACCCGTGCAGAGGGAGAGCAAAACGGCATCTAGCGTCCGATACACGAATCACGAGATTCGTTGTTGCGAAACAATGCCGATTCAAGTTTCGACTCAGTCGAACAGTTCGCCGACTCGAATCACTGAGTCGAAACTTCAACTCTACTGCGTGCAGTTCGCCATCCGCCTGTGCAAAATGGAGTCTGCGGAAAGCTCGCGTGCCGGCCGTCATTTGCAGGCGTCACCTTCATCTGTGTCGGTCTCACCAGAGCCACTGTGTCCTCTGACCAACGAGAAGTTACTTACAAAAGAATTTGTTCTTCAGTCCAGAGAACATCAAGTGTCAGCAGTTTGGAAATATTTTTCGGCAGTGCATTGTGCACAACGAAACGAATATGTTGGTTTTGTGCAGTGCAAGTGTTGTGAATGTGTTTACAACTTCAAGAAGGGGTCATTAACCTCTACATTTTTCTGTGTCTCTGCCTCGTCGCCGCTTTTGCGTCTCGTTTCCGTCGTAGGAGTCGGTGGCCGAGTGGAATGAGACCGACACAGGAATAAAGATAGCACGCTGGTGCAGGTACGGAGGGGAGCAGCCAGAAACTAGAAACAATAGAGTAAATTAGAACGAGATATATATTGCACAGAATTTATACAATACTTAACTTTTACATAAACACAGCTTTCCGAAATTCTTTCACCAAAGAAGACGAAGTGAACACTCCAGTATTCAATCCAAGAACAGCTGCCAGCATGCGAAACTTAGAAGTAGACGTTCCTGGAGTAGTAAAACAACTTAAGTCACTAAACAAAAATAAATCTTCCGGGCCAGATTGTATACCAACTAGATTCCTCTCAGAGTATGCTGATGAAATAGCTCCGTACTTAGCTATAATTTACAACCGATCACTCAGCGAAAGATCCGTACCCAAAGACTGGAAAGTTGCCCAAATTACTCCAATATTCAAGAAAGGCAATAGGAGTGATCCCCAAAATTACAGGCCTATCTCATTGACGTCGATTTGCAGTAGGATTTTGGAACATATACTTTGTTCGAATATTATGTACTACCTCGAAGAGAACGACCTATTAACCAATAGTCAACACGGATTCAGAAAGTATCGCTCTTGCGAAACACAGCTTGCCCTTTTTCATGAAGTGTTAAGTGCCATCGACAAGGGATCTCAAATCGATTCCATATTTCTGGATTTCCGGAAGGCTTTTGATACTGTACCCCACAAGCGGCTTCTAATGAAATTGCGTGCTTACGGAATATCTCCCCAATTGTGCGATTGGATTCACGATTTCCTATCAGAAAGGACACAGTTCGTTGTAATTGACGGTAAGTCATCGAGTAAAACAGAAGTGATATCTGGCGTTCCACAGGGAAGCGTTATTGGTCCCCTACTCTTCCTCGTGTTTATAAACGATTTAGGAGATAATCTGAATAGCTCCCTTAGACTGTTCGCGGATGATGCTGTCGTTTATCGGTTAGTGAAGTCAACAGAGGATCAAAAGCAACTGCAAAGCGATTTAGACAAAATTTCTACTTGGTGCGAAAATTGGCAATTGACACTAAATAAAGAAAAGTGTGAAGTAATACACATGACCACGAAAAGAAATCCGCTGAACTTCAATTACGCGATAAATCAGTCAAACCTTAAGGTCGTAAATTCTACCAAATACCTAGGAGTTACAATTACGAACAACTTTGACTGGAGAGAACACATAGAAAATATTGTGGGGAAGGCGAACCAAAGGTTACGTTTCATTGGCAGAACGCTTAGACGATGCACCAGCTCCACCAAAGAGACTGCCTACATCACACTTGTGCGTCCTCTCCTGGATTACTGTTGCCCCTTGTGGGACCCTCACCAGGTGGGACTGACGGAAGATATTGAGAAGGTTCAGAGAAGGGCAGCTCGTTTTGTTTTATCACGTTACGGGGGGAAAAGCGTCACGGAAATGTTGCACGAATTGGGGTGGAAATCATTAAAAGAAAGACGTTATTCATTGCGGCGTGATCTGTTTGCGAAGTTTCAATCACCGACTTTCAGTTCTGAATGTGAAAATATTTTGCTAGCACCAACCTACTTAGGGAGACATGACCATCCCAATAAAATAAGAGAAATCAGATCGAAAACGGAACGCTTTAGGTGTTCTTTCTTCCCGCGTGCTATTAGAGAATGGAACGGTAGAGAAAAGTTATGAAAGTGGTTAATGAACCCTCTGCCAGGCACTTAAATGTGATTTGCAGAGTATCTATGTAGATGTAGATGTAGATGAGTACTGCAGAATGCTCATACATAGTAGAGCTAGAGGCCTGCCTAGTGCCTGTACGATAGCCAAGTCTTCACTGGTGCCTATCTTATTCCGAAGTGTTAACTGGTTCCTATCTCAGTCCCAAGTGCACCATGTCGTTCAGTCGTGGCCACGAGCGGAGTTGTAGCAGAGGGCGCTCGTGGCTGACGTCGTAAGAACGCCGCGCCGAGCGTGCATGGCGGCGCGCGGCGAAAGAAGGTGGCGCGCACTTTGGACTTGTGCGACACCACAACATTATTCGGGCACAAATATGTTAAATTCAAAATGTTCAAATGTTTGTTGAGCTTATGGGACTTAACTACGGGGTGATCAGTCCCTAAACTTACAAACTACGTATGTACTACCTTATACTAAAGACGGCACAAATATCCGTGCTCGAGGGGGGATTCGAACCCCCGACCGTAGTGGCCGTGCAGACCGTGACTGAAGCGCCTCAGTCCCCTCGGCCACCGCGGCCGGCACAAATATGTTAAAAGTGAGAGTCTCGATACAGGGAAACACCACAATAGTATCTTCAAGGACACAGTCTACTGTCATTAGTAGTTGTGTACGACTCTGTGATCGAGACCTTCATTTCTATAACATCGTTAAAGGCGAAGGGTTCAGAAACTTTTGTCAGCACCTCTTAGACGTAGGTGCAGAGTTTGCAAAGTTTGGCCGCGTAAACGTTAACGACGTCCTTCCGACAATCATTTCACGAAATGTTTCTGAGGCAGCTGGAAAAAACAAAGCAGAGGTCCAACAGGAAATCAAAAGTTGTTTAGAAGCCAACGCATGTTCCTTTGAAGTAGATCTGATAGGTATACCAAAACTGAATACATCGTTGCTCATTACACGAACCCAGAAATGCAGATGAAATCGCACGTTTTATGCACGTCGGAATTTCCTGCTGAAGATGCTACATCTGGTCTCAATATTCGAAGAGAAATTCTGTCCGAATTAGAAAGTTGTGACATTTCTGCCACAGATATGGCAGGTGCAACGTCAGGTCAGCGCTTTCGCCGTTTAAGCGGCTCCCCTGCATTGCACACACATTGCAACCGTGATACGTCAATTCAGCTATTAGCCATATTCGCAACACTTTTTTCCGACGTACAGCACTTGTAGAAATCAATATATTCCTGCAAAATTTTACAATTGTACAACATATATATATACTAATAATAAATCTGTCGCTGTTCGCTTCAATCTTCCAAACTGCAAGTCACATTGAAGCGCATGGCAGAGGGTTAACCGAACCGCTTCTACGACATTTCTCTACAACACGCTGTTGTTGTAATGTTTGAGCAACGTAACAAACCTGACCTTAATTTCGTGGTTGGTTACGTTAAACTCAAGATTCATGCAAGTGGTGTAGTTAAATTTTGAAAATATTAAGGAAGACAATTAGTGAAATTAACAAATACTGTGGCCGTATCTGACAAACTTTTCAAAAGATCACTCACCTCACCTTTCCTTTCCTTACAAAATCTCCTACAGAGACTGAGCACACACAGAGAGCAGAAATTAACTTACTCCGTCCGTGCAATGCGCACGACTCAATCAGCGTGCTAATGGTAATGATAATTTAGAAAATCATTAATAGTAGGATTTTTAACATCGAGTGATTGGCAAGTGGGTGCAGTCCAACCACTAAAGTCAGTATCTGATAAAATTAATTCAATCGAGCAAATAGGAAATTTAAGTAAATCAGTCTTAATTAATGCTATGCATACGACATTAGTACGAGTTTGGTTCTTTATAGGATAGATGTGCCGGTGGCTATTATTGTTGAACTCAGTGCAAAACGAAATTCAAAAATTATTCATTAATTCAACTGTCTGTTATCTTCTACCATCAATTCTAGCAAAATTGCCTCTAATGAATGATTATCACAGTCTCTAAAAATTAATGACACTCACTTGATTGTAAAACTGTGTAGAAATATTATTCGTGCATTATTGAGGATTGTCATACTAATTATGAGTGGTTAAATAGTTCAAATAAGATAGCTAAAGTACTGTCTAATGTTCTTGTATTTTAACGAAACTTAAACATGCATTCTCAGTGAATTACAACCAGTAGCATTTAACTTGTCTTATTTATCAGTCCAGCGACGTGGTACTCTGCAGTCATATAAATGGTACATAAATTCACACAGAAATCATTTTGATGGCAGCTTGATAGCAGTAATTTATGGCGACCGTTAGCGTCCGCGATGACGCTACCGCGTTTCGGACGTCTGGGACGAATTTCTGCCTCAGCTGAACGAACGAATAAATGTTTCATTAAGATCGATTCTTACTTCTCTTATGTACACTGGTTTCACATAAACTTTCCTATCGTTGCACTTGTAACAAATTGTAACTTTTTACGTCGCGGGGCGGCAGATTCTGCTGCTTGCTGCTCTCCCACAGGCGAGCGCTGCTGTACGATAGAAAAAGTCTCTGACCCGAGGAGCCATGTCGATGGCTGTTATAATGTTCCAGCCTGGCTATTAATTTTTGAGATTAACAAATTTACAGAAGGAAGTGCTTTGAAGTTGGAAGCTATGAAAGATCCCAATCGGTAAATTACGGGGAAAATTATTACATGCATTTAAATGAAATGGTAAGCTAATTAACGGTGGAGTGTTGTGCAGGCAGAACATTACGAAAAGAATCGACGAGCAGTTACCTTTAACAAGAGATCCATCGGTGGTTGAAATTTGGCTGTAAATGAAATTTTAATAATATGATAACCACTCGCCGAACAGTGGATGGCAGTTCGTCAATATTAAACTACGACTCGTGTAGCAAACAGTAAAGTAAGATAAGTGACATGATATAAATCGGATAGGAATATCACGTAAGTCAAACACATCGGACTTCTAAAAATTTACAAGAAAATCGACTGCAGGTTCTATTGCCAGTAAATGATAATATTATGGAATAAATTTTGAAACAAGACTGGCAGGCTACACGAAATATCACCATTCAATGTTAACTAACAACTATGCCATCCATTGTTGCGGTGATTCAACAAGGCCGAAAAAGACATTATGGGCGGAGGGAGGATAGGGCAAAATTATTAATAGAAATTCGTAAGTGCGAATTTAAGTGAGAGGTGGGGGTTTATTTATAAATTTAAGATACGCGCACATCACATATATTTACCTGAATGTACATAATAGCGGCCACATAAAAAATACTCAAGTACAGCTCCAGTCTGCAAGATGCTATCGCTACGAAGTACAAAGCAAGAATGTCTTCTTTCTTACAAAAAAATTGAAAGTGTTGTTCCTAAATTTTCTTTCTCTGACTTTCATAGATAACTATTTTAACATGCCGAAATAATATAAAAATACAAAATGTTCTCTGATAATATCGGGGAAAGGAAACCGTGTCATTATACTGTTCACAGAGAAATATTTTAAACTGACAAATTAAACATAACAAGTAATCACATATAGAAAACATATAAAGTACAAATAAAATAAAATAATATATACATAAACAATTACAATACAGATAATAAATAAATGACAGAAAATGTTCACAGTTAAGTTACCTACATACATTGTGCATCACGATAATTAATTAAGTCACATAAGAAGTTAATTTCTACATATTCACTATAAACAGGTTCAAACGAATAATATGTTTCAAAATGAAGCTCATTCCTAGTTATAATGAAAGGCTTACCTTAAGGGTTACCTTACACAAGTTTTATTTGATTTTTCGGGAATGTTGATATTTAGTCTCGCTACGACAACTCTGTGTTCGTTAATCGCTATTCGTATTGTAAAATTCACCACTACATTTGGTGGTTGGGAGATACGGAAATAACAGTATTACAGACAGCATTAAAGAGAGCAGATTGTCAGTCTGTGTGTTGCCATTCTCCTGTCGCTGCAGTCCCGCCGCTTGGAGCGCTAGCGTCGCTCCATTGACGATTCTCCGCCAGGGGCGCTGCAGTCGTTCCAGGTGGCAGATGTCAAGTTTCACGTACACGTTAGACTGTGCTGTTAGTATGTTAACGGGAATTAAACACGCTGCAGATAGTACAAGCGTGGTATTCATTCTGATGAATCAGAGAACACCAAACACAGCGACCAGTAAGAAACATCTCCTGAAATGTGGTAAAGCTGAATAATTAATAATAGAGGAAATGGTAATTTTATTTGATATTGCGCGTTATCTTCAAAAAAATGTTCAAATGTTTGTAGACCTTATGGGACTTAACTACGGGGTCATCAGTCCCTAAAATTACAAACTACTTATGAACTAGCTAATACTAAAGACGGCACAGATATCCATGCCCGAGGGGGGATGCGAACCCCTGACCGTAGTGGCCGTGCAGACCGTGACTGGCGCGCCGCAGACCGCTCGGCCACTGCTGTCGGAGCGTTATATTCAAATCAATAAATATCTTTTGTCTGATCGTTACCAAACTCTGAAGATTTTATCAGAGTTGCTCCAGCTGTCTTACAGTCCATACATACATACATACATACATACCCACACATCGATGTTTATAGAGACAGCTTGATGTATGTTTCTCCCGACAGCAACTCCAAAATCCAGAGTTTTGGAATTTTCCCCCCAAATATTTCAGTTTTTCAACCTAGTCCCGTTATACGAGGTGCATTCAAGTTCTAAGGCCTCCGATTTTTTTTCTAATTAACTACTCACCCGAAATCGATGAAACTGGCGTTACTTCTCGACGTAATCGCCCTGCAGACGTACACATTTTTCACGACGCTGACGCCACGATTCTGTGGCAGCGGCGAAGGCTTCTTTAGGAGTCTGTTTTGACCACTGGAAAATCGCTGAGGCAATAGCAGCACGGCTGGTGAACGTGCGGCCACGGAGGGTGTCTTTCATTGATGGAAAAAGCCAACAGTCACTGGGAGCCAGGTCAGGTGAGTAGGGAGCTCGAGGAATCACTTCAGAGTTCTCATCGCGAAGAAACTGCTGCGTAACGTTAGCTCGACGTGCGGGTGCGTGGTCTCGGTGAAACAGCACACGCGCAGCCCTTGCTGCAGTGCGGGAAGGAATTTGTTCTTCAAAACATGTCGTAGGATGCACCTGTTACCGTAGTGCCCTGTGGAACGCAATGGGTAAGGATTACGCCCTCGCTGTCCCAGAACGTGGGCACCATCAGTTTTTCAGCACTGGCGGTTAACCGACATTTTTTTGTTGGCGGTGAATCTGTGTGCTTCCATTGAGCTGACTGGCGCTTTGTTTCTGGATTGAAAAATGGCATCCACGTCTCATCCATTGTCACAGGAGACGAGAAGAAAGTCCCATTCGTGCTGTCGTCGCGCGTCAACATTGCCACTCGGGCAGCCTTGTGGTCGTCCGTCAGCATTCGTGGCACCCACCTGGATGACACTTTTCGCATTTTCAGGTCGTCGTGCAGGATTGTGTGCACAGAACCCACAGAAATGCCAACTCTGGAGGCGATCTGTTCAGCAGTCATTCGGCGATCCCCCAAAACAATTCCCTCCACTTTCTCAATCGTGTCGTCAGACCGGCTTGTGCGAGCCCGAGGTTGTTTCGGTCTGTTGTCACACGATGTTCTGCCTTCATTAAACTGTCGCGCCCACGAACGCATTTTCCACACATCCATAACTACATCACCACCTGTCTCCTTCAACTGTCGATGAATTTCAATTACTGTCACACCACGCGAATTCAGAAAACGAATGATTGCGCGCTGTTCAAGTAAGGAAAACGTCGCCATTTTAAGTATCTAAAACAGTTCTCATTCTCGCCGCTGGCGGTAAAATTCCATCTGCCGTACGGTGCTGCCATCTCTGGGACGTGTTGACAATGAACGCGGCCTCATTTTAAAACAATGCGCATGTTTCTATCTCTTTCCAGTCCGGAGAAAAAAAAATCGGAGGCCTTAGAACTTGAATGCACCTCGTAACTAGCTGATTTAGTCATTTGAAAGATCGGAGGAAGGTAACGGCATACGACTTGCCCGAGGACCTAAATGTTTTTTTTGTTTTGTTTACATTTCGCGCGATGCATTGTATTGGCCATTTATTATAACGACCACAAAATAATGATTTCCATTTGTATCATTGTGTATTATTTCAGGCGTTCTGGAGCGATTTCATTACCGCTACTCGAATATTCATTGGCAGAGCGTAATACGTCTTTTTCTATACAGCGTAGTATGTAAATTGCTGTGGATATAGCCCAGTAAATATTATTCCGGGGAAATCGGGAATACATGCTTCTGTAATGATGTTTGTAAACACTGAAGAATGGAAACACGGTAATTTCACAGTAATTTATTTTCGAAAACAAAATTTGTGTTACTACAAATATTCCCATTTTCATGCCATTACTATTAATAAATATAATTCGTGATTTGTTATTTTACATGTGAATTTGAGAAACGTAACGTAAATGAAAGCAAAGTAAAAAAATAAAAAAATCGATGACAAGTAAGTTCGGACGGTCGCCGGCACGACGCTGCTAACTGCGCTACACGAGGCACAACAGCGCGTGGTCCCGATATTTGTTCAGACATGTCCCAAGGCCAAGATCCTGCATTCGTCACTGATCTATAAGCGTGGCGCGCTGCAGACTGAAACAGTTTGCCACGAAGATGTGTTCCACAAGTGGTCATCTTTTTTGGCCCACTTCAGGTTACGGTAGTAACACTAAAAGTGAGCCTTTGCGATCGTCTTTTGACAGATCGAAATTTAAATGAAAATAACGGCTTAACCATTCATCTGACACGAAAATTGAATAACCGAATTTTTAGAGGAGAACATTCTCTACAACTTTTCTCTCTTATGTTTTTTTCATATCTCGTAGCGTTTCAGAGATATTTGCGAAAATAACGGCGATTTTGGGATGTCTGTCTGTCCGTCCGTCTGTCTGTCCGTAACGAGTTCCTTGTTTTTAAGACGAACCGTTCAACCGATCAGCACCAAATTTTACAGACATAATTTTAGGCCACCAGAGACCAGAACCTCCCTTTTTCAAATTTTTCGGACGAAAAATACGGTAGTAATACCAAAAAACGCCGTTTGTAATATAATTGTAATTGCAAACGAACCGTTCATCTGACACGACAGTTGAATAACCTATTTGGTAGAGGAGAAAATTCTCTATGACTTACCTCCCTTATGTTTTTTTCATATATCGTATCGTTTGACACTTATTTGCAAAAATAACGGCGATTTGACGATGTCTATCTGGCTGTAACGTGTTCCCACTTTTTAGGTCGAACCGTTCAACCGATCGGCACCAAAAGTTACAGATAATTGTTGGCTACCAGAGACAAGATCCTCGCTTTTTGAAATATTTCGGACAAGAAATACGTTAGTAATAGCAAAAAAAGCCGTTTGTAATGTAATTTTAATTGCAAATAAACCGTTCATCTGACGCGAAAATTCAATAAACGAATTTGTAGAGTAGAAAATTCTCTACAACTTTGTTCTCTTATGGTTTTTTTCATATCTCGCATCGTTTGAGAGATATTTGCAAAAATAACGGAGTTTTGACACCCTCCATTGAATTAACGAAAACCAGCCGTTCGCAGATGTCACGTGACATTCCTCGCCCAGAAGTCTCTCTGGCATACGCCATCTTGCGTTGCGTATTTGACGATTTTCTTATTGTAATCCACACGTTGTCATTTCAAAGCAATGGCTCACTGAATAATTAACAATAACACGTTGTTCTTCGTACGATAAATGATAATCTAGTGTCTACAAATGCCATATGAACATCAGTTAACAACGGCCATCGGTAATATGAGAGTAAAGAACCCAAAGCCTCGCTGCGTTCCACGCGGCCACCATAATATTACAACTAAACCAAAACACTTTGACGAAACGTTTATTCTCTCGTCTCGATCCAGGTGATAGAACGCCACCGGCAAACGTAGGTCATATAAGCAACGAACTAGCATAAGTTCGCCAGCACTACTTGGAACTGAGTTATTTAAAGGAAGACGGACGTGAACACAACACGAAGGCACTGTACCGTGCACTGACTGCGAACCAACCGACCCATCCGACCCATCCGATTCAGAGAAAATACAAAACTTTCCTTTGGGAAAACATATGGAAGAATGTCCATAACAAGGCGCTTCCTTCTAAAGTTCGAGCCGCGTGGTATGAAGTCGTAAATGAAGTCATCCCTACCATAAAATACACCTTCGACCGACGCCATATTGTGATAAATGTCAGCTTGTTGATACCCTCGTACATAAATTTACATGCAGAGACCAAAATGAAGTATGGAATTGGACACGGAAAAAGTTGGCACTTAACAACCCGAACAGCAGCAGTCCATATACCACCCACGCACATACTTCATCCGGACTGGACTTTCTTCCCTAATGCAAAAAACAATAGTTACGACCGAGCGAGGTGGCGCAGTGGTAACGCACTGGACTCGCATTCGGGAGGATGGTGGTTCAAATCCACCTCCGGCCATCCAGATTTAGGTTTTCCGTGATTTCCCTAAATCACTCCAGGCATATGCCGGGATGGTTCCTTTCAAAGGGCACGGCCGATTTCCTTCCTCATCCTAACCCAAAAACTCCGAGCGTTAGCTCCGTCTCTAATGGCCAAGCTGTCGACGAGACGTTAAACCCTAAAGCATCCATCCATCCATCCAATAGTTACGCATGGATTCTTGGCAACTACGTATACTATACCATAATTTTTAAGAGTAAATCGGTATGTGACTTTTTGCACCACTTGTCAAGTGAGCATCATAAATTACTGAAAACCCCAAAGTACTAAGATATGTTCCAAAAGTTTCTAGTTATTTCACTATCGGCGAACAACATTCCACGAGTACGATAAATTGACGACACGACATACGAAATATAAGAAGTCCATTTTAATTTCATTTGAGAATTATTATTTGCCATGGCTTTTAAGTTGGCCGTCATTCTTTTTTGTACTGTGTGTGCCCTTAAGAGGTCGAGAAGTGTGTGATATGTTCCACACAGTGATGACGTTTGAAATTATGCGTCACGCTAGAGGGGCAAATCTTTTCTTTATTTACCTATTTACCTTGCTGAAGGAAGCTGAGAATGGCAAATGTCATATAAACTATATCAATAAATAAATAAATAAATAAATAAAACAAAAAATCCCAGTTTCACACAATAAAAGAAAAAAAATATTTTAATTTTTTTTAAAAAAAGTAGCGGAAAAAAAGGGCGACTGAAAAAAAAGAGAAAAAAAAAGTAGCGTAGTGGGCAACGCGTTGGACTCTGACGCTGAAGGTAAGTGGTTCGGAACCCGGAACTACCTAAATTTTTTTCCTAAAAGGGTTTCAGAATTTAAAAAAAAAAAAAAAAAAAAAAAGGCTCAGTAGTTCGGAACCCGCCACTACCCAAAACCTTTTTTTCCCTAAAAGGGTTTCAGACACTCTTTTTAATTAATTTTTTACTATTTACATTATTACTTTGGTCGAAAATGTTCGCTAAAACTTATAAAATTGCAAATCTAAAGTGGGCCGTAGAACACGTCAGTGCGACTTTTTATAATGAATACAGGTGAACGATGCAAGGGCAGATCGCCGGCAACTAGGGCCTACCTATGCTCTGTGGAATGTGAATAAGACTGCCATCTTCATTTTATTTATTTATTTATTGGTTCTTATGTCGCTGTAGTGGTTACGCGAAATGTAGGCTAATTCGTCCGTATGAAGTTTGCTTCACTGTGCTGGTCGAAACAAATCAGTAGCGATATCTGGGTTCTGAACCGCAGTCTGACATATACAGCCACGACACTCCCACAGATGTTTGTTATACGCTGCGATAGCAGCGCTCCAAGCGGCCGGCAAGCTGACGATTTAATTCAGCATGCTTTTTACGTTAGGGAACGTATGCAGTGCCTTATAAATAGGTAATGATTTAAAAATAGCTCCCCATTTGTCTTTCTTAGGTTTCATAAGATCCTTGACAAGGTACGAAACGGTATATTACAGGACAGTTAATTTACAATCTTCCTGTAACATACAGGCTTTAAATGAGTAATTTCATTTTCTATTAGAAATAAAAATGCCTAGGAAACACCAGGAGACATACCCATCAGTAGAGAGACGTCAATTTCTACGCAGGAACGTTAAGTATTCTTCATTAAAATTCCAGTAAAATCGGTGAAGGTCGAACATAGGAAACGTATCAAGAATGCAATAAATACGGTATTTAACATAACAAATCAACCATCACAGCTGTAGCTGCAGGAAAAACGTCACGGACGTGGCAATAAAACGATAAAAGCAACCAAACTGTTTTCCAACAAAGAAGAACCCAATTCCACAATTGTTGCTACATCTGAACCACAAACGGCAAGAATCATCAAAACATTGATTTTTTAAAGCTAAAGTAATTACACTTAAAAGAATATGCACGTATAATAAAGTCAAGTGACGTGTAAAAAGTGAGAATCATTAGACTCCATACCGAATTGATACACTTCAAAAACTGGGTGTCATAGTAAGGACAGACCATAATATAAATTTATTATACCATTATGTTTATATGAGACTTACTTTCAGCGGAATAAGCTGCAAATGTACACATATTCGTAAGTATTTGTTCATGACGGAGTTGTTCTTTATACCACTGAATCATTTAAATGACGCTGTTTTTACATTAATTTCCGTATTTTGTTTGTCTCTAGATATTTTAATAATGCTTGTAACGCAAAAGTTATGGTAAGTATTTCGTTAATTACGTACAAAAGCGATTATAATCAAACATGACTACTCGGGTGTCTTGCCCACCGCTAGGAGCGCTAGTTTCGCAGCAACAGTCAGTTGGTAACAACTTTTAGAGCAGTGAGTGTCGCGACTGTACGTTTTAGACTGTGTTCTAGAGTTGTGGCGATTCGTCAATGAGTCGTTCATTTGAACGAATACAAATAAAGAATCGTAAGAATCGAATCGTGATCCGGACGAATCGTCGTTCAAAAGAATCGCCTGTCTCGTGACGATTCCAAGATCCAACGATTCATGATTCGAAAGCAAGTGGCGAATCGTGCCGAATGATTACGAAGACCAGATAGCGTGTGAACAAAGGAACATCGTGAGCTGTTCATTATTAGCCTATTCACGAATTACAAATGACAGAAACAAAACGCAGCGAAATACACAGCTGCCAATACATACGAATATACGTCTTTTATACAGTTTACATATTATGTATTTAAACGAGCAATCTTTACACATTTATATTTTGCGTATCCCGGAAAGGGCTGTAACGATTTGGACTATATTTTGTGTTTAGAGAGGTCAAGCTTTTCGAGTTCATCTACGTAGTTGTAGTTTTCGTAAAAACTCAGTTTTACAAAAATATTCTTTTTCTACAAAACGCGATATTAAATGTTTTTAAAGTCATCTCAAAAATCTTTTTTACCATTTTGGTTTTTACGTTATCAGCTTTCCTGAAGTAAACCGATTTTACAAAAAAGAAACATTTTAATAAACGCGAATTTCTTGTATCTCAAAAGAAATTTAATATTTAGAGACGGAGTTTTATTTTTAATGTTTATTTATATAGACGTGTTTCATGAAACTAACTGATTTTACATAATAATTATTTTATAAGGATTATATGTGTGTTAATTACCAGAGCTTTAATTAAATTTATAATTAAATGGCCGAAGTATTCAAACAAAACGAAAAAAAAATTTATAAGGTTACAGCAGGATTCGAAATAAGTGACCTACGTTCACTAAACCTACAACACTACTAAATGAGCTATGATGACAGCAGAAATAGTTGGCAGTGTAATATGTATTTATAACCGCCCGCAAAACTTCAGACTATTTTCTCGAGAATTCTTGAGAGCTGAATCGAATGGCTTTGCCTCATTATTATTTTAAGTCCGAACTTAATGCACCATAAATATTAAAAAATCCGATTCCGATATTGTCACCTTTTCGGCATTTTGTAAGAATCGTGTCATCTCAGACCAGAAAGAATCGTGAATGAATCGTAGGAGCAGATGCAAAAGGTTACGATTCCAACATCCATGACAGACATGTATTGCCATCTATGAGCAAGATGTAGAAGTAAGAATCGCGCCAATGCAGACTAAAGAATCGCGAAAGAATCGTGAACGAATCGTAGGAATCGATTCTCAATGTGCGATCGAATCGCAAAAATCGATTCCTAAAAAAGAATCGTGTTGCCCAACTCTACTGTGTTCTGAACTGTCCTCATCGGCAGAGAGAACTAAAATGGTTCGACGTCTTTCTGTGGGTTACATGGGGAAGCGACAGCATTACGGCAGCAGAGATAGTGGTAATAACAGAAAGTTGCTGCATGTGGGGTTTGTGTTGAGAAGTACAGATCCTCACTATTTCGTTGCACTATAAATCTCTAACTTTTTCCCGTTTTATGGATGTGATCATCGATGGGCAGATCATTTCTGCTGGTCTTGGACAAATTTATGTGTCAGCAAGTAACTCATATCTGGTGCAGATCTGCTTCCATTAACGTTATACAAAGCTAAAGGTACATACAGACTATTCATTATACCAACAAAATCACTTCTTGTCGAGTGCATCGATAATATTTCGTCACCACATTAATATACAGGGTGTTGCAAAGAGGTGCGGCCAAACTTGCAGGAAACATTCCTCACACACAAAGAGAAAATATGTTATGTGGACATGTGTCCGGAAACGCTTAATTTCCATGTTAGAGCTCATTTCAGTATTTTAGTGCGAATGTTCTATTTACGGATGAGGCTTCATTCCAACGTGATCCAAGTGTAAATTTTCACAACCAACACTCGTGGGCTGACGAGAATCGGCACGCAGTTGTGCAGTCACGTCATGAACGCAGATTTTATGTGAACGTGAATGTACCAAATGGCAGCGAGTCCCTAGACTTTCAGACCACTTAAACTGACTTACGGTAACGACAGCACACATACCCAGGCCCGAAGGATGACTCGAACCTCCGACGGGAGGTGCCTCAGACAATACACAGTGGCAAATCAGTAAGTGCGAATATCGTAAAGAAACGAATACCAATCGCTAAAGTAATGTTCCCAGAATACTTGTGTCTCTGTGTGCTGTGTGCTTACTAATAGCGCTATTACTCTTATTGATGTACTACAAAATTGACAGCGCCATTTACTGGCTGTCGACGTTGCTACTGGCGAGCACAGTAGATGTCTAACAGTCTGGATAACAACGTCTTTTATTCTCCAGATACGGTTTCAATTACATAAAGTCCGCGAAAGCTCCACGATGCCCCTTCTAGAGGTTGCACAGATTATCGAGTAGCCTACCGACAGACACGACACTTTTCGATAAAACACGTCTTTTATCTTCGAGTCTATCTGGAATATTATCTGTGTGTACACGTTGTTTGTCAGTAAACCGTGATTGATGACAATACGCTGACAAATAAAGAAACTTATCTTACTGATATTATCACGCCAAAATTAAAGCCTGAATGACGAAACCGAAGCACGCATCGTATCTTGTCGGACGAATGACACAATAAACGTGTTTTCATACGACGCAATTTTCTTCATTCGGCTCATCCACAACCGTCCATCTCCATCTTTAATAATGAGGTCCTTGTTGTTGTTATGGTCTTCAGTCCGGAGACTGGTTTGATGCAGCTCTCCACCCTACTCTATCCTGAGCAAGCCTTTTCATCTCCTCATAAGAACGACAACCCACATCCACTTGAATCTGTTTACTATACGCGTCTCTTGGTCTCCCTCTGCGATTTTTACCCCACACACTTCCCTCCAATGCTAAATTTACGATTCCTCGATGTATAAGAATGTGTCCTACCAAACGATCCCTTCTTTTAGTCAGGGTATGCCAAAATTTTCTTTTCTCGCCAATTCTGTTCAGTACCTCTTCATTAGTTACGCGATCCACCCACCTAATCTTCAGCATTCTTCTGTAGCGCCACATTTCAAAAGCATCTTTCCTCTTCCTGTCCGCACTGCTTATCGTCCATGTTTCACTCCCATACAAGGCAACACTCCACACAAATGCCTTCAAAAACGACTTCCTTACCCTTAAATTAATATTCGATGTTAGCAAATTTCTCTTTTACAAAAATGCTTTTCTTCGCATTGCCATTCTGCATTTTATATCCTTTGTAATGCGACCATCATTTGTTATTTTACTGCCCTCCTTTATTGCTTCTTTACCTAATCTAATTCCTTCAGCGTCACCAGATTTTCTTAGACTGCACTCCATTACCCTAGTTTTGCTCTTGTTAATGTTCATCTTATATGCACCTTTCAGCACACTGTCCATTCCGTTCAACTGCTCTTGCTGTATCTGACAGAATTACTATGTCGTCGGCAAAACATAACGTTTTTAATTCTTCCCCCTGAACTTTAATTCCTTCACCAAATTTCTCCTTGATTTCCTTTATAGCTTGCTCAATGTACAAATTGAACAACATTGGAGAAAGGCTACAACCCTGTCTTACTCCCTTCCCAACTGATGCTTCCCTTTCATGCCCTTCGAGTCTAATAACTGCGGTCTCGCTTTTGTACGCGTTTTACCCCTGCTGACTTCAGAATTTGAAAGAGTGTATTCCAGTCAACATTGTCAAAAGCTTTCTCGAAATCTACAAAAGCTAAAAATGTAGGTTTACCTTTCCTTAATCTATCTTCCAAGATAAGACGTAAAGTGAGTATTGCCTCCCGGGTTCCTACGTTCCTCCTGAATCCAAATTGATCTTCCCCGAGGTCAGCTTCTACCAGCTTTTCCATTCTCCTGTAGATAATGCGTGTTAAAATTTTGCAACCATGACTTATCAAACTGATGGTTCTGTAATATTCACACCTGTCTGCGCCTGATTTCTTTGGAATGGGGATTATTACATTTTTCTTAAAGTCTGAGGGTATTTCGCCTGTCTCATACATCCTACACACTAGCTCAAATAGTTTCGTCATGGCTGGCTCTCCCAGAGACTTCAGTAGCTCTGAGGGTATGTCATCTACTCCTGGGGCCTTGTTCCGACCTAGGTCTTTCAAGGGTCTGTCAAATTCTTCTCTCAGTACAGTATCTCCTATTTCATCTTGATCTACTTCCTCTTCCCTTGCTACTACATCGTCTCTAAGTTCATTTCCTTTGTAGAGCTGCTCTATGTACTGTTTCCACCTTTCAGCTTTCCCTTCTGAGTGCTTGATATTCGTAGAGTTGCTTTTCTTGTCCCCAAATGTCTCTTTTATTTTTCTGTATGCGGCATATACCTTTCCCTTTCTTATACATTCTTGTAGAGATTTGCATTTGGCTTCTAGCCACTCCTGCTTAGCCATTTTGCACTTCCTGTCAATCTCATTTCTTAGTCACCTGTACTCCATTTTGCCTGTTTTATTTACTGCATTATTATATTTTCTCTTTTCGTCTATTAAATTTAGTATTTCCTGTGATATCCAAGGATTTTTTGTAGGTCTCGCCTTTCTACCTCTTTTGTCCTGTGCTGCCTTCACTATTATATCTCTCAACGCTACCCATTGCTCTTCTACTGTTTTATTTCCCCCCTGTTTCTGTCAATGTTAACGTATGACTTTGAAATAATTTTTTTGTTTAATCATTTTGAAAGTCCGTTTTTATTTGCGATACATCTGTATCCCAATGTAGCAGACCAGTCTATGAAAATAAGTGTAGGCCTCGCAATCCAGCGTTAACCGTTCTCGTCATCAGCTAGGATGCTGGTGTGTTCGGTAAGAGGCAGTGTGGACGCCGTCTGATCGCCGACCGCTGCGACGTGGGAGGAGTGTGCGTGTGTGTGTGCGTAGAGTGCGTGCGTGCGTGCGTGTGTGCGTGTGTGTGTGTGTGTGTGTGTGTGTGTGCTGGCCAGACACATCCGCATCAGCTGTCGGCTGACTCACCAGCAAGGAAGTCGCGCGTCTGCCAGGAGGGGGGGGGGGAGAGGGAGAAGACAGCCGTCACCAGCACAGCTTATAAACATAGTAGCGGAGACTGAGCCCAGTACAGGGAAAGTACGGCCAGTACAGCCTTCCAGCGGCTGCCACTGTTACAGGGAATAACTTTAATATTCGGACACTATGATATTTCAATATTGGATCATCATAACTTTATTTATAACAAAACAAACAAAACAGATAACCAGTTATTACATTACGTGATGTGTCTTGTAAGTAATAATATAAATTTTATTAAGATAACTTGCATAACTTCCTTAATAATACACTTTAAATACAACTCGGTCCTATATTCGCGTTACTTTCATATTCGGACACTTTGCAGAACTAAGTATTTCAATACAAAATTTTATGGAAAATAAATGTTTCAATATCTTTTTGGGTAGCCATTCTGTTTTATCACTTCTTTCAAACGCTGCGGCATACTGCTAATGATATTTTTTAAATAGTCCGCACGTAGACCGTCCGATTCTTCTTTTAGTCGACGCTTCAGACGTTCTTTGGAAGATAGTAGTGTACTTCTAATAAGTCGCTTCGGTTCTCCGCACACATTCTCAATCGGGTTGAGGTCTGGTGACAGAGGTGGTAGTTGTAGGACTCTGGGGCAGTTGTACAACAAATATTGCTGCTCGTTGCGAGCCTAATGTGTCGGGTCATTGTCCTGGTAAAATTTTAAGGTGTTTGAGATCCCATGGTTTCATTACTTTTTCGTAAATTGTTCTGTAATATGTTCAAGTAGATATTTTTGTCCACAGTATTGTCGATGAACACCAATTCGCCCGGTCCAAATGTCGATATACAGCCCCAGACAAGGACGCTGCCACCTCCATGCTTTGCAGTCGGTTTAATATTTGTGACTGTAAATTCCTCATTCTTCTTCCGCCACACCATGCTTCGTCCTTCCGACCCACAAACGTTAAATTTACTTTCGTCGGAAAAAATGACGTCATTCCACCAAATTGCATCCTTCGTAATAAACTCCCTAGCAAAGTCCAATCTTTTCTGTCGATTCTGTTGATTCACATACAGTTTCTTCCTAGCCACTCTTCTATTGTATCTTTCAATGCTCTGCGAATCGTTTGAGGATGTACCTTCTTGCCGGTCTTGTTTAGAAGCTCACGTGCTAATCTCGGTGTACTGAGTGTAGGATTCTTCTTTATTTTTCGTATTAGCTTCCTCTTGTCACGACCATTCAACTTCTGTGGCTGGCCCATTTGTGGTATGGAGTCCATACGGTCGTCGTTTTTGAAACGCCAGACAATATCTGCCACAGTACTCTTACTCAAGTTGAGCATGGCAGCAGTTTGTCGATATGATTTTCCTTTCGCATTGTGAAAAATCACAATTTGTCGTATCTCAAAGCTGGTATTATCTTTGCGTGGCATCGTACCGCCTGGACAGTCGACCGGTCTTGTAAACACACGCCTGCCTTCTGACTAGAAGCAGGCCTACTCACCCCGGCGTGGACGGTGACAACTGCGACACTGCCATCTGTCCGGGTATTAAAGTGACGTCCCCATCGAGGAGTGGTTTATTTTAATCGCCTTCTTTAACGACTGTTTTACGGTATGTAAACAACGTTCATACTGTTATTTCCAAGACATGTACCTTCATTTAATACTTGGTTATATTATATTTTTGTTTGTTCAGAATACGCAGCAAACTAAAAATATCTTAGTGTCCGAATATTAAAGTTATTCACTGTATATTCCGCTGCTGCTTACACGCCGACCGCTACAACGCTCCCAGCGCTTAACAGTACCTATCAACCGATTTTGAGAAAACCATTCAATGAAAAAATTCAACTTTTTCACGTGTTATACTGTGATATATTCTCTCAAAAATGGTCCGATTTTCTATTCATTATTACTCTTAGTTTCTGTGCTACATCAAATTGAATAAACTACTGAGCAAAATTCTGAAGAGTTTGCAGAGGAAAAGTCGCATTGCGTAGACTTTGCGTACGGTCGATTTTAGCACATACAATGCTGCGGACGAAATGTAGGCAAGGTATCGAAATTTTATTTAAGGTTGAGAGCAGAACGATAACTCTTTTCATTCTCGAGATACGTCGTGTTATATCCGACGGACAGATGCGGGAACTTGGCGTAGTTCTGTCCATGCGGACCTGGCTGCTCTACGGAATACTCATCGTCCGATTTTAAGAGAACTGCTTCGTCTGTGGCTCCAGATCTAAAGGGTTCACCCATAAATTCAGATCGAGCAGTACTGTAGCCAAATATTCCAACATACCGCGAGCATGTCCTCATGGAGCATAGTGTAAATGATGAAAACAATTGAGAATATGGATAAGTCTTTGATGAGTATTTTATTGCGTATTATGAACTACGAAAAATGCAAGGGGATACCCACTACATGACACTTACCAAAAATAGAAATTAAGTGTGCCTTTACAGCGCCAATTACATTTGAATGTCTAATATTTGTTTACTTCAATTCTTTGTTTCCTGTAATGATACACTTAACATATGAAAATGAATGAAAAAAAGCTCGCTGTAGGAACTGCATATTGTCATATCTAAACGGGAATCTAGTCCACTCACTAATATGTCCAAAATATGTGTGTTTTCGGCAACTACCTGGAGATAAAACAAACGACGCGTGAATTTGAATAAAAGCTACGTAGTATGCTCAGACCATTTAGTGGAAAAAGATTTTAGAAATAAGAATTTGTTAAGCCAAGGGTAAGTGTTGTAATTTGATATTTGCGTCTGTTTCAAAAGAGGTGTTAATTCTAATGTAGCAACAAAGTTCAATCGCAAGTTTTATTTTAATCCCTTTACGCATTTAAAGAGTAGACGAGGCTGTAAAACATCAGCACGATACCTTCACTGGCAGCAGTGGCCAATATCTACATCCACATCTACATCTACATACATACTCCGCAATTCACCGTAAGGTGCGTGGCGGAGGGTACACTGTACCACTGCTACGCATTTCCTTTCCTATTCCACTCCCAAATTGAACGAGGAAAAAAAGAATGCCTATATGCCTCCGTACGAGCCCTAATTTCTCTTATCTTGTCTTTGTGATCTTTACGCGAAATGTAAGTAGGCGGCAGCAAGATCGTACTACACTCAGCTTCAAATTCCGGCCCTCTAAATTTCCTCAACAGAAACTCACGAAAAGAATGTCGTCTTTCTTCCAGCGATCGACAATTGAGTTGCCGGAGCATTTCCGTGACACTCGCGCATTGGTCGAACCTACCAGTAACAAATCTAGCTGCTCGCCTCTGAACCGCCTCTATGTCTTCTTTCAAACCGATCTGCTGCGGGTCCCAAACACTTGAGCAATACTCAAGACGTGGTCGTACAAGCGTTTTATACGCGGTCTCATTTACAGGTGAAGTACATCTTCCCAAAATTCTCCCAATAAACCGAAGTCGGCTGTCCGCCTTACTCACAACTGTCCTTATATGCTCGTTCCATTTCATATCGCTCTGCAATGTTACGCCTAGATATTTGAACGACGCGACAGCATCAAGAAGCTCACTACTAATGCTGTATTCGAACATTATGGGATTGTTTTTTCTACTCATGCGCAACACCTTATATTTTTCTACTTAGAGACCTAGCTGCCATTCTTCGCACCAACTAGAAATTTTGTCCAAGTCATCCTGTATGCTATTACAGTCAATTAAAGACGACACCCTCCCATACACCACAGCATCATCAGCAAACAGCCGCAAATTACAACTTACTCTGTCCATCAGATCATTTATATAGATAGAAAATAATAGCGGTCCTATCACACTCCCCTGGGGCACGCCTGACGATACAGTCGTCTCTGATGAACACTCGCCGTCGAGAACAACGTACTGCGTTCTATTACTTAGGAAGTCTTCCAGCCAGTCACAAATCTGTGAACCTATTCCATAAGCTCGTATCTTCGTTAGCAGTCTGCAGTGTGGCACCGCGTCGAACGCCTTTTTGAAGTCGAGAAAAACACAATCCGCCTGTTGCCCTTCGTCCATGGCTCGCAAGATGTCATGTGAGAAAAGGGCAAGCTGAGTTTCACATGAACGATGTTTCCTAAACTCGTGCTGATTCATGGAAAGAAGCTTTTCCGTTTCAAGGAAATTTACTATATTCGAACTGAGAATATGCTCCAAAATTCTACATGAAACTGATGTCAACGATATTGGCCTGTAATTGTATGGGTCAGTTCTCTTTCCTTTCTTATACACGGGAGTCACCTGCGCTTTTTTTTCCAATCACTAGGAACTTTGCGCTGAATTAATGATTGGCTATAAATGCAAGCTAAGTAGGGGGCCAATGCCGCAGAATAGTCTTTGTAAAACCGAACTGGTATTCCATCCGGACCAGCAGACTTTTTCGTATTTAGCTCTCTCAGCTGCTTCTCTACACCGGAAATACCTATTGCTATGTCCCCCATTTCGGAATTAGTACGTTGATCAAATGATGGTATATTTGTGCGGTCCTCTTGCGTGAAAGATTTCTTAAAGGTTAAATTTAGAACTTCAGCTTTCCGTTTGCTTTCTTCTATTACTGCCCCGGAATGATCAACTAGTGACTGGACAGTGGGCTTTTACCCGCTTTTCGATTTTACATAGGACCAGAATTTTTTCGGGTTCTCGGAAAGATCTTTTCCTAAGGTATGGCTGTGATAATTATTGTATGCTTCGCGCATCGATCTTTTTATAGACGCGCGAATCTGTACTAACTTTTGCCTGTCATCATTTGCGTGTTCTTTTTTGAATCGAGAGTGCAACAGCCTTTGCTTTCTCAGCAGCTTTCTAACATTATTATTATACCACGGTGGATCTTTTCCATCCTTAATCGTCTTTACTGGCACATATTTCTCTAACCCTCTACATCCATAGTCCCAGAATTAAACGATGCCCATTCATTTTCTAAGTGCGATCGTAACATTTGCTTATCGGCTCTTTCCAACAAAAACACGCTCCTAGCATTCTTGATTGGTTTATGAACTTTGGTCACCATCGACACTATGACGATATCATGATCACTAATTACTGTCTCTACACAGACATCGTTAATAAGGTCAGGCCTGTTTGTGGCTATAAGGTCTAGAATATTTCCATTGCGCGTGGGTTGCCGGTTTAACTGCTCAAGACAGTTTACCTCTGTGCACTAGATGCAGCAGCGTCCCTCGTAAAATTAAATGAACTGGAAAAACTACCATTCAATGCGTCCGTGAGTGAAATGTCTGCTGAACAACATGAAGATAAACATATCAAATAAGGTAAACATATCGAAACAAGTGCGGGGAGTATTATTATGCGCTGGGCGTGTAGTGGGTTGCAACACGAAAAATGTAAAATGGCTCTGGCATCATATAATGATAATAAACATGAAGTTGCCAACTTCCGTGTACAGTATGGCTCAAACATGGTGCTTTTTCCCTGTGGTTTTACTCAGAGTACGTCATATAAAATAGTCAGAAATTTTCAGACAAATTTATTTCGCAGTTTTACAATGTTGCACCCACAAGACTTACTCGATACGTCGTCTCACTTGATACAACAAGTAAATGATTAGAAGATAGCGTTACCAAATCACCCGGTTTTTCCGGGGTCCACCCGGTTTCTAAGCTCTGTTTCAGCCCCCCGGTTGCAAACATCCAAAACAGTAAAAATCCCCCGATTTTTGGGTCCTCCACGTCAACTGTTGTTCTGTGGTGTCGAGTGTGATTTGACGGAGTAAAATTGGGCAGATAAAAACAAGCCGAAAAAAGTGGAAAATATTGTTGACTACTCGAGAAACAGAAAAGTTATTGTGAATGACGTTGAATTGTTTGATGAGGTAACTCGCCTAAAAACGTTTCCGTGTGAACTGTTCAAATCCGAAACTGGGACAATATTTTTGGAAATAACTGTATCTGATAGATTGTGTGAGTTCATGAATCAGCGTTCAAGAAATGAATATTCAGAACTTTTAAAAATTGCTCAATACTTTTTCGCAACCTCTGCCCACAATGCCGCTGTGGAAAGGGTACAATAGATAAAGCAGTCAACAATCCGAAGACTGGTTTGAACAGCACAGTGCTTTACTAGGCACGGTCCTGTTTGGAGGTGGTATGCCGTTGCCTTCCTCCGACCTTGGAACTGACTTACCCAGCCAGTTATAGGGGGACCTACAGTTTAACGTGGGTTCCGAACCACGGTGCTACTCGGTATTTATCACATGAGCAATACTGCCAGAGGTGAAAGAAGTGGAAAGTGACAGATAAAAATCGCAGGACCTGGCGGGGATCGAACCCGCGACCTTTGGATTTGTAGTCTGGCACTCTACCACTGTGCAACCGAAGCGCAAGTGGAAAGGGTATTTTCACTATTAAATTTACAATGGACTGATGAAAGAAATCGAATGTCTGTGTAATGTGTAAGGGTTTTCTTGATCATCACTTACAACAACAAATATATCACTTGCTCTCAGTTCTATGACGATATCAAAACCAACAAAGAATTACTTACGAAAGTTCGAGGAAGTCAGAAATATGATTTTGTAAACATATAAACTGTTACGGTTGAAATAAAGGTTACCTCTAATACCCCCCTCTCACCCCGGTTTTTACTTTGAAAATTTTGTAAAAAAAAAAAAAAAAAATAAATAAATAAATAAAAAACGCTATTGTGCTCGACTAAAGATTCTCTGTAATATCCCTCCCCCGGTTTTTTATTTTGAAAATTTGGTAACCCTATTAGAAGAGTGAGTATATGTGCTATATACGGCTGTAATAACTATAACAACACAGCACTCCAAAGTCACTATTCAAGTTTCCCAAAAATAAAGAGATGCAAGTAACATGACACCTTAAGCAGGCAACCATTAGGCCAACTCAGATCCCTTTCTTTTACGCTCCGACTTACTTTGTTTCTATATAATTTGTTATAGATGCATCCACTGGTTTATTCTTAGTCGAATAGATGACTTGGATGAAATTTTGAAATAGAAGGGTCCCGCATATCTGAATAATAGCTACGTAGTGTGCTGAGACGATTTTGTGGAAAAAGATTTTAGAAATAAAAATTTCATAAGCCAAGGGTAAGTTTTGTAATTTGTTCTTTGCTTCTGTTTTTTTTTAAGAAAGGTGGTTATTGTAATATAAAAATAAACGTTTAATGGCAACTCACACCTGAAAGACTCCTCATCTTCAGATTTTTTGCACCTTGATCACAAGTAACTGCTTTGCGTATTAACATCAGTTTCATGTAGAATTTTAGAGCATATTCTCAGTTCGAATATAGTAAATTTCCTTGAAACGGAAAAGCTTCTTTCCATGAATCCGCACGGGTTTAGGAAACATCGTTCATGTGAAACTCAGCTTGCCCTTTTCTCACATGACATCTTGCGAGCCATGGATGAAGGGCAACAGGCGGATTCCGTTTTTCTCGACTTCAAAAAGGCGTTCGACGCGGTGCCACACTGCAGACTGCTAACGAAGATACGAGCTTATGGAATAGGTTCACAGATTTGTGACTGGGTGGAAGACTTCCTAAGTAATAGAACGCAGTACGTTGTTCTCGACGGCGAGTGTTCATCAGAGACGAGTGTACCGTCAGGCGTGCCCCAGGGGAGTGTGATAGGACCGCTATTATTTTCTATCTATAAAAATGATCTGATGGACAGAGTAAGTTGTAATTTGCGACTGTTTGCTGATGATGCTGTGGTGTATGGGAGGGTGTCGTCTCTAACTGACTGTAATAGCATACAGGATGACTTAGACAAAATTTCTAGTTGGTGCGAAGATTGGCAGCTAGCTCTCAATGTAGAAAAATGTAAGGTGATGCGCATGAGTAGAAAAACAATCCCACAATGTTCGAATACAGCATTAGTAGTGAGCTTCTTGATGCTGTCGCATCGTTCAAATATCTAGGCGTAACATTGCAGAGCGATATGAAATGGAACGAGCATGTAAGGACAGTTGTGAGTAAGGCGGACAGCCGACTTCGGTTTATTGGGAGAATTTTGGGAAGTTGTACTTCACCTGTAAAGGAGACCGCGTATAAAACGCTTGTACGACCACGTCTTGAGTATTGCTCAAGTGTTTGGGACCCGGAGCAGATCGGTTTAAAGGAAGACATAGAGGCGGTTCAGAGGCGAGCAGCTAGGTTTGTTACCGGTAGGTTCGACCAATGCGCGAGTGTCACGGAAATGCTCCGGCAACTCAATTGGGGATCGCTGGAGGAAAGACGACGTTCTTTTCAGGAATTTCTGTTGAGGAAATTTAGAGGGCCGGAATTTGAAGCTGAGTGTAGTACGATCTTGATGCCGCCTACTTAAAAGATCACAAAGACAAGATAAGAGAAATTAGGGCTCGTACGGAGGCATATAGGCATTCTTTTTTTCCTCGTTCAATTTGGGAGTGGAATAGGAAAGGAAATGCCTAGTAGTGGTACAGTGTACCCTCCGCCGCGTACCTTACGGTGAATTGCGGAGTATGTATGTAGATGTAGATGTAATCCAGTGTGCTGAATTTGTATGCTTACAAACTTCGCAATAGAATGAGGACGGTTATGGTCAATAGTTTTCTGCGTCCCTCTCAAGACAGTCACTGTGAAGGAGATGCAACAGCAGTCCTAGTAAAATTAAATGCATTGATAAAAAACTGAAATGTCTGCTGTATGCTGAAATCAGTATGAATGAAGGTAAACGTATTGAAATAAATGCTATGAATTATATTTTGTGCTGGGCATGTAGTGGGGGCAGAAAATGAAAAATGTAAAACGGATCTGGCATCATGTAACGATAATGACCATCAAGTTGCCAACTTCCATATACTGATGAAGAGATATGACTCAGACAAAATTATTTTTCGCAATGGTTGTGCTCAGTGTGTGTCATATAAAAAGTTAGAAATTTGTAGACACGATTTTGATAAGAGCGTTATTGAAAGCACTTATGGCGTGAGGAACAAGTTGCTTTCCTGTCTCTCGAATGAATGATCCGAATTAGCAGGCGCGCGTAAGAATAGTAGTTACTTCTTGACGACATAAAAATATTTTGCAGTTCTAATCAAAGCGTTTGTTAATAAGAAAAATAATTCGTCAGCATCACAATTCAGAAAGAGAAGCCTTATGTTACGGAAAGTAACTCACAAATAGGCCTAAATGATCATTAAATGTGCGCACAAGAATTGAAACTTATGTACTGTTTTATTTTCAGTTCGAATTCTACCCGAATAAACTATACAATAATCAGTTGCTTCACTTTCTTTCTAACCCTACACCTTAAATTAATTACCATCTAACATAATTTCTTAAATGACGCAACAAATATAAGCCTTGCGCTGTAATGGCGGTTCGCAGTGAAATAAAGTTCGTAATGCAGACGTGAAGCCAGGCACAGTACACAACTCGAGCCAACAGATGGCTCTGCTAGCCGCAACGCCTGGCAAACGCGTGCAAATGCCTCGCAGTTTCCGCTGTTACCTCTATATAATAAGCTACTAGCTGAAAACCCGGTATTTTCTTATTCATTCCTGCCATTTTTCAGGTATATATTCATTTGTATAAGTGCTGTATGTCTGTAAAATCTCTTAAGAATACAGTTAGTAGTACAGAAGTAATAGATTAAAACTTGGTGCGTGATGGGGCGGTTTTCCATGAACGTTACTGTTTGTGCTCATGAACTACGTGACGTATTGTCATACTATTTAGAAGGTACACTCAACTATATGAGTGCATACTGCCTGTAAAATTTCATGCGGCTACAATGTGTAGTGTAGGAATTAAAAATTGTAATGTCATACCGAATGCCGTAGTTTTAGTGCATGAACAGCGGAACGTTACTGTTTATGTGCTCATATCTCATGAACTACTTGTCGTACTGTGATATAATGTAGAAGGTACATTCAACTATATGCGTGTATACAGTCTGTAAAATATCCTGCGGCTACAATTTGTGGTGTTCAAATTATAAATTGTAACGTCATCCCGAAAGCCGTAGTTTTACTCCATAAACAGCGGAAAAGTAGTAAGCGAGAAACTTTTTTCCTTTCATCATTTTACTATGGTTGCCAGCGAGAAAAAGTTTAATAAAGGTTTGCAAATTATGTTTAAACTTTGTTGCAAGTCGCCAAGTACTGACATTCTCATACTGTGTGTGAATAAAGTCTGATCGCATTATGTGGCAATTTCTTAGAACGATATTGTTTACGATATTGTATCTTCTGAACCGTGTGTCGTACACGGGTCTTACCCTGACAGCATTGTCAGCTCACGGTAAGGAATGTGTGCACCAAGATTGGTTGCAATCGGTCCAGTGGTTTAGAAGAAAATGAGCAGCATTGTCGCAAAATGCAGCAGTTTTTCGGGCATCTCATTGTTTATGACGTCATATCTCGTGAGCTATATATCGTACGTGATTCTTACACGTACGGCGACCGTCCTCATAGATTGAAGCTTACGTGTGCAAAATTTCATAAAGACTGGAACAAAACTGTAGGTTTGTATGCACATGTACAAACATATGGACACTCTGCTTCGTATATTAGATTTGCTGTCTCCACGACCGGCAGCAATGCTACCACGGCTGCAACTTAAACAGAGGCCACTGTTTACTCACAACAGATACAAAAGCGTCACATGTTTGCGCCTGTTACTGTCCTTCAAAAGAGTCTCCAGAGTTGTCTACAACCCGTTGCCGACGATGTGGAAGGTGTAGTACACCGTTAGCAGAGCCTGTTCTGTTGGTGGTGCGAATGGAGCGGTCGACTGCCTGCCTAATCTCTGCAACAGTTCTGAAGCGAATGCCACGAAGTGGTTCCTTCGTCTTCGGGATAAAATCAAAGTGCCAGGGACTTGGGTCCAGGTGCTACGGTGTACGGCGCAGTAGTTGGACGGCACAGAGCAGCCACGGCCGCACGTTGTCGTGCTGAATGCTGGCTGCAGCGTTGCCGCTTCTTTCAGAAAGCTGGTCGCCGGTGATGCAGTAGTCCTGTGCACTGGCGGCCTGCCGTGGAGGAACGTAATGCGTTACGGCGACACGGGAATCTCCACAACTTTCAACATTCTGAGGCTCTCACGAAATTTTCCACTTTCGCGGCGCCCCATAATGACTCTATTGGTTGGACTGGCGTTTCAGGTTTGTCTCGTACGATGTGGGCCACGTCTCATCCAGTGTTAGAATACGGCATGAGAAAGCCTCTCCATGACGCTAGCTCACAGCACTCCAAGTGCGTCAGAGCAGGGTCGTAAGGCATCCATTTCTGCGTTTCCGTCAATTCGTGCGGAACCCATCGTGATGCAGTTTTCAGCACGGCCAGGCGTTCCTTGAGGACGCGCAGCCCAGTCTGGACGCTGTCTGGTGCTGGAGCTGCAGAACGACTGTCGCCTCTTACTGACTACTGACACCAGGCAACAGTCGGCACTTGTTCTACAGAGACGCTGGGACGAGTTCCCAGATGCACGACTGAAGGCTGGAGGGCTGGAGAGTGCCACCCCACCACGCAATCTTCTCTTCTCTTCTCTTCTCTTCTCTTCTCTTCTCTTCTCTTCTCTTCTCTTCTCTTCTCTTCTGTACGGCAACGACGATTCCCCGCAAGACCCTGACGACTCTGTCGCGCTGTGCGACCTCTACATCTACATACATACTCCGCAATTCACCGTAAGGTGCGCGGCGGAGGGTACACTGTACCACTGCTAGGCTTTTCCTTTCCTATTCCACTCCCAAATTGAACGAGGAAAAAAAGAATGCCTATATGCCTCCGTACGAGCCCTAATTTCTCTTATCTTGTCGTTGTGATCACTACGCGAAATGTAAGTAGACGGCAGCAAGATCGTACTACACTCAGCTTCAAATTCCGGCCCTCTAAATTTCCTCAACAGAAATTCACGAAAAGAACGTCGTCTTTCTTCCAGCGATCCCCAATTGAGTTGCCGGAGCATTTCCGTGACACTCGCGCATTGGTCGAACCTACCGGTAACAAATCTAGCTGCTCGCCTCTGAACTGCTTCCATGTCTTCCTTTAAACTGATCTGCAGCGGGTCCCAAATACTTGAGCAATACTCAAGACGTGGTCGTACAAGCGTTTTATACGCGGTCTCCTTTACAGGTGAAGTACATCTTCCCAAAATTCTCCCAATAAACCGAAGTCGGCTGTCCGCCTTACTCACAACTGTCCTTACATGCTCGTTCCATTTCATATCGCTCTGCAATGTTACGCCTAGATATTTGAACGACGCGACAGCATCAAGAAGCTCACTACTAATGCTGTATTCGAACGTTATAGGATTGTTTTTTTCTACTCATGCGCATCACCTTACATTTTTCTACATTGAGAGCTAGCTGCCATTCTTCGCACCAACTAGAAATTTTGTCCAAGTCATCCTGTATGCTATTACAGTCAGTTAGAGACGACACCCTCCCATACACCACAGCATCATCAGCAAACAGCCGCAAATTACAAGTTACTCTGTCCATCAGATCACTTATATAGATAGAAAATAATAGCGGTCCTATCACACTCCCCTGGGGCACGCCTGACGAATACACTCGTCTCTGATGAACACTCGCCGTCGAGAACAACGTACTGCGTTCTGTTACTTAGGAAGTCTTCCAGCCAGTCACAAATCTGTGAACCTATTCCGTAAGCTCGTATCTTCGTTAGCAGTCTGCAGTGTGGCACCGCGTCGAACGCCTTTTTGAAGTCGAGAAAAACACAATCCGCCTGTTGCCCTTCATCCATGGCTCGCAAGATGTCTTGTGAGAAAAGGGCAAGCTGAGTTTCACATGAACGATGTTTCTTAAACCCGTGCGGATTCATGGAAAGAAGCTTTTCCGTTTCAAGGAAATTTACTATATTCGAACTGAGACACATTTTATGCTTCTAACAACAACGTGGTTTTTCAATTCCTTCGCGCGCCATTGCTTTTTAATGACAATGCGTGAATTATAATAAGAATATCGTAAAATACACAAACGAAGATCACGATGCCAGAGACACTTCCTTGAGCGAGGAACGTCACGTGACATCGCCTTTTCACACACTTTTTTCAACAAAAAAAAAAAAAAAAAAAAATATAAAACAAACTGTATCACACGGACAATCGCGATTTGGATAAGCGCCACGCTGAGATGCGCGAAGCCGTTCTCCGTCGGAGGTTCGAATCCCCCCCCCCTCGGGCTTGGATATTGGTGTCGTCTTTAGTATAAGGTAGTTCGTAAGTAGTTTGTAAGTTTAGGGACTGATGACCCCGCAGTTAAGTCCCATAAACTTTACAAATATTTGAACTTTTCTTTGTTATTTATTTATTTATTTTTTATTTGGATACAAAATTAAATGTAAGTGAACAGTCTCTTTGTTCTTGTCATGTCGTCACCTGTAGTTGCTTTCGCTATTAGTAACACGAAATAATTTTTTTTATCAAACACTGAACTGCACCAACGTGCTACACGTGTAAAAGTCAGTACGTTTGAAGCACCTGAAGGTGGGCACAAGCACCGATAAAGGTAAACTCTTTTTTATTAGGTTTTGCGTCTTATTTTGGAGTATTTCTGGCGCACTGTAGGATCCAAACCAGGTGGGACTGACGGATGATGTAGACAAAGTTCAGAGAAGGGCAGCTCGTTTTGTACTATCGCAATATACGGCGGAAATGACTCACGAGTTGGGATGGAAATCATTAAGATAAAGGCGTTATTCGTCGGACGAAACCTATTTGCAAAATTTATTTCGCCAATTTTCTCCTCCGAATACGAAAATATTTCTGTTAGCTCCCACGTACATAGAGTTGATCAACATAATGAGATAGATCGGAAACGGAGGGATTCAGGAGTTCCTCTTCGCCACGCGCTATTACAGCGTGGAGCGGTAGAGAAGTATTAGAGAAGCTCAAAATATCCGCAGTTGTACTGCCGGTCTATAGTGTCCAACGGGCACAATATTTCGGAGATCATACATGTCGCCATCATCAATCTTAGCAAAGCTTGGGAACCAGCGATTGGGTTAATTAAGAGTAAATCTAGCAAACGTAACGCAGTGACGACCACGGCGGACAGAGCCCTCACACCGACGTCTTCTCAGACGCCGTCGCAATCGGTCCCACTGCGCGGACCGCGGAGGGGTCGCCCCGCGGGCCGAGGGTATTTAAATGGCCCGCCACCGGGCTAGAACCCAGGTCCCTTCGAGCCGCCGTAGCGTGCGGATCTCCGTGCCGGCGCGTTTCCAGGAGCTCAGTCCGTCAGTTCACCTGATGATGGCGACATGTACGATCGCCGAAATATTGTGCCCGTTGGACACTATAGACCGGCAGTACAACTGCGGATATTTTGAGCTTCTCTAATACTTCTCTACCGCTCCATGCTGTAATAGCGCGTGGCGAAGAGGAACTCCTGAATCCCTCCGTTTCCGATCTATCTCATTATGTTGACCAACTCTCCATATGTACGTGGGAGCTAACAGAAATATTTTCGTATTCGAAGGAGAAAATTGGCGAAATAAATTTCCCAAATAGGTTTAGTCCGACTAATAACGCCTTTATTTTAATTATTTCCACCCCAACTCGTGAGTCATTTCCGCCGTATATTGCGATAATACAAAACGAGCTGCCCTTCTCTGAACTTTGTCTACATCATCTATCAGTCCCAGTTGGTTTGGATCCCACAATGCGCCAGCTTTACTCCAAAACAAGACGCAAAACCTAAAATGTTTACCTTTGTCAGTACCGCTCATTCAAAAATGAACGAACCTGATTTCCTGGGGAGTTTGTTTCCAGCATTTGTGAACAGTGATCTGGAGCAGACAGCCACGTTTTCAAAAGAACTCTTGTTCTCTACACTTCTGCGTTCTTAATAATCTTTTTTGACGATGTGGCTCTTCTTTCTGCCGTGCTTGGTGAGGATATTCCGCCGTATGCGACACCCTTAATTTTAATTATTTTCCCCAAACACGTTTCAGCACATTTAGTGCTATCATTATTGGGTTGGTTCACTTTTCTTCCCCCTTTACGTTACGCTATATATAACATCAGTAACCAGACTACTTATTTGATGGTGTGGTAATAGTTTTTTTTTCACAAACATGTCATAATTCGTTTCCTTCTCTTTAGATTGTGGCGGCTCCCGTTTCTTTTGCAATTAATTTGTATTATTATGTTCGTAAACGGCGCGTGCGAATGTGCGATTCTTCAGGGGCCCATATCTCACGTTCTATTCGTCTCAGAGTGAAGGGGTGAAGTGTTCTGGATAGATCTTGGCCTAGTGATCATTTGTGTACATTTTAGAAGAATGGGTATACTATAGCTATCATACAGTACATCGTCAGAATTTTCAAAGTTACACATCCTGATTGCCATCCAAATTGAGCAAATCAGTTGGCTTTTGTACTTGACGTGTAGTCTATGGTGGGCTTCAAACGTCTTACAAAAGCACCATTCATTCATGGGCGGTTCCTGAGAAAAATCGTAAGTTTTGGGTACCAAAAAACCAATTTGTGGAAATGGTCACTTCGATACTTTCTATTTATTGCAAATCTTCGAAATTTTCACCATATGTTCTTATGATGATATTCTCGAGGCCTTTTTTAAATTTTTTCGATAACATTATCCGTTACCGAGATCCAAAGGTTGAAACTTATCACAGTTTTGCACAAAAACACGAAGCCCGCTTTTTAGCCATTTCAGCACCGTGAATCGCAAATATCTAAATAACTAACCGTAGAAAATTGTTCAAATATTTACAATACATCCTGTAGACGTTTATCCATAAACGGCAGTTTTCGGTTTTTGTAAATCTTAGTCCGTTAGCAAGATATGGCAGAAAAACCTCGATATTTCGCTAGGAAAAGTGCGTATTGTGCTGAAAGTCGGCATTCGGACAGCTCTGAAACTTAACATGCGATTTGAAAAAAAGGTACTCGGCGAAAAATGTGATTTTTGTACATGTCAAAGATGGAAATCTTCCGTCGATGCTTTCGTTTACTTTACGGTTAATATGCAGCATCCGGTTTAGTGAACTATTGCAACATATTTTAAAGAGTTTGCAGAGGTGTAAAAACACATTTTGTAGACTTCTCGTATGGTTGATTTTAGGTAACACATAGCTGCGTATCAAATGTAGATAACATATCGAAATGTTATTTAAAGTTCAGAGCAGAATGATATCTTATGTGGTTCTTGAGATATCGGTCCGTGAATGATAGCACGCGACAGTAATAGGTTCGAAAATGCTATTTCTGATTGTGAGGTAACGTATTTTGAGAAACAGGGAATGACTAAAATGTTACGTGTATGTTGTTTAGGTGTTTATCTGGAAAATCCGGTTCCCGCGTTTGGAAATGGGTATCCGTTACCGCGATACGCTACAAAAATCATAAATGTTGGTATCAAAAGACCCAACTGCGTGCATTGGCAAGTCGTAGAAATTTTTACGATACGATCTAATATGTAATATAAAATACCATCCAAATTTTAGTCACGATTGATTTCATGCTATATAAGCAGTACACTCTGATGCAACAGGAAAAAGACGGGAACCAGCTGAAAAAAGCGCAGAAGAGGCGAGTATGTTGTGGAGCCAGCTCAGCTGCCTCAACACTCATTTCGACTTCCTCACCAAAATTTCTGGCATGCGAACATATTAGCGCTTTTTCGGCTCAATGTGAGTAGGACAGAGACAGTGCAACAGGCAGAGAGAGCCATATGTGATGGAACAGAGAAAGTGTCAGTTCAGGAGAAAGGCACATGTATGAAAACAGCAGTGGGAAGCGAAACGAGATGTCGGAAGTCAGGAACAGTGGCAACAACAAACTATGACAGATGCAGATAGTGGCAATTGGAGCAAAAGAGAAAACAGTGGCAAACTGAGACGGACGGAGACCATACATAAGGCATGAGCGTGCGGCTCTCCAGTACTATAGCACCAAACAATTTGTCCAGTTTTTCCCATCCCCAGTGCCCGCGTGCTAAAGTTTTCCGGTCTACAGGTCAAACCCCAAGCAAACCAGCCCCACGGACGTGTGTGTAAAGGAGACAATCGTGACTGAAGACAATGAAAGCCGACTCCAAGTGAGGAAGAAAGGATACTGGCAACAGGACAGGAAGTGAATGGGGCAGAGAGACGATGAAAGTGGCAGAAACAGACAGCGGTGAGGAATCGCGAGGGAAAGGGATGAAGATATGGAAAGTTTGACACAGGCACAGTCATAATATATATTAATGACTTGCCATTCTACATACACGCAGATGCTAAGCTAGTACTTTTTGCTGATGATACAATTATAGCTATCATACCTCACAAACAGGAATTAACTGATGAAATTGTAAATGATATCTTCCAGAAAGTCATTAAGTGGTTCTCTACAAATGGACTCCCATTAAACTTTGATAAAACCCAGTATATACAGTTTCATACAGTAAATGGCATGACACCATTAATAAATTTAGATTTTGAACATAAATCTGTAGCTAAGGTAGAATATTCAAAATTTTTAGGTGTTTGCATTGACGAGGGACTGAATTGGAAGAAACATATTGAAGATCTCGTGAAACGTCTGAGTTCAACTACTTATGCTATCAGAGTCATTGCAAAATTTGATGATATAAATCTCAGTAAATTACCTTACTACGCCTATTTTCATTCACTGCTTTCATATGGGATCATATTCTGGGGCAGTTCAACATTGAGTAAAAAATTATTCATTGCACAAAAGCGTGTAATCAGAATAATTGCTGGAGCCCACCCAAGAGCATCCTGCAGACATTTATTTAGGGATCTAGTAGGGATACTCACTGTAGCTTCGCAATATATATATATTCACTCATGAAATTTGTTATTAACAATCCGACCCAATTCAAAAGTAATAGCAGTGGGCATAGCTACAGCACTAGGAGAAAGGATGATATTCACTATTCAAGGTTAAATCTAACTTTGGCTCAAAAAGGGGTGAATTATGCTGCCACAAAAGTCTTTGGTCACTTACCAAGTAGCATCAAAAGTCTGACAGATAGCCAACTAGTATTTAAAAAGAAATTAAAGGAATTTATGAATGGCAACTCCTTCTACAATGTAGATGAATTTTTAGATAAAACTTTAAAAAAAAAAAAAAAATAATAATAATAAAAATGTTCTTAAAATATAGATTGTCAAGTATAGACAAAATTTACTAAACTGACACGTTCCACATCATTACGAAATGTCGTATACATGATCCAAGGAACAAGTATTAATCTAACCTAATCTCTAATCTAGACAGCAAACAAACGGACAGGGACATATACAGACACTGACAGGGAGACGACATTGCTGACTGTGACGGCTTAACTGGGCAAAAGTGTTTACAAAGTTATGCGCTAAGAGTGCGCGAATGGCTTCTCGAGCCAAACTTTTTTGCGAGTATTGAGGCAGCTGGTTCCACACTTTCGTGTCAGAGAACAGATTCGCCTCTTCCGTGCTCCGGCAGGGGCATTTTTGAGCCGGTGCGTTAATCACTTGTTTCCCACGTTCTGTTCGTGGTGTACATTACGCCGGTAAGAATATTCGGCGTATGCATACGGCTGAAACCTTTTCATTTGCTCTCTGCCGTATGCATACCTATTACTACTGGCGTAACGCATACGACGAACGAAATGTGGGAAACAAAAACAATAAACATATTACAGGAGAAACGGGAACAACCAAAAAGTAAAGAGAAGGAAAAGCACCGTGACAAGTTGGTAAAAGAACCATTACCACAACATCAAGTAAGTAGGCTACTTAATGCGCAGCGTAATCTAAAGGAAGACAGAATTAAGTGTCTTGCATTCGGTGGAGTATCCTCACGTTCTGTGTTCTTCAGGGGTCCACTCTTCGCTTAGTGTGGAAACGACGTCCGCGTGTTATCAGATACCAGAAATATAGGGCGGAGAAATTATCGTTGACTGCAAAAGAGCCCCACATCCAGGACATAGGGCACTTTTACTCTGAACAATAACACCATGAACTTTATTGGTATTCATTGACTGTCAGAAAATCCGAGAGAACGATATAAATAGTGCATCTGTGATTTGTATCAAAGTCATTATTGCACAGGAAGGCGTTGTATGTGATATTCTGTCCCGATAGTATCTTGCATCAAGACGAGTGAATGTGACAGTAAAGTTGAACCCATCCTTAAAAAGAGGACGAGGAAATGCGTATGCCATGCTGAGCAGTGCGAACGGAGTGCACTCACACTGCCAAAGTAACGGGTCGAGGTAAACTAATACCAGCCACAACTGTCGGACAACCGTGTTCAAATGTTTGCAAATCCGTGAAACTTAATTACTCTGGTTATCACTGCCTAGCATTACAGACTGCTTAAAGTGACTTAAAGTAACCTAATAACAACTACATGCACACCCATTCTAACGGCCGTCACCCCTTTTCGGAATGACTCAAACTGAACCCTAATATTTTCCTGAATCACGGAAAGTTTTATTATTTCACAGTCTATAACAAAGTCATTCCACTGTAGGTGAAGTTGAACTTATCTTATATGCTGGCTGAAGTCCATTGCGTTGTGAGCTGTCTTCGGCATTCACTAAAAGATTTGATGTTACACGATCTTTTCGTAAATTATAAACATGTCAGATGATATGGAAACGATTTTATTTCCACTTAAACAACTTTCAAATCAATCACATTATTGCACAATAAAAAAATATGCAGCGGCAAGCCAACAGAGCTGCTTACAGGTTTGTGGCTGCTAGAAGACTCTTAGAAGACTAACTCAAACATGGTTTCTCTCAAACATCTTTCTACGTAACCGCGTAATAAGATTGATGACAAAGTTTTGTAATTCACAATTAAACAATATTCTTTTACATTAAATATGCCAAAATACAGAAATTAAAACATTACATTTAAGCTTTGACTATTTATGTCAATGTATGTACTTGTTTCATGAAATTTGTATTTAAATGTGGTACACAAATTCAAAGTCATCCTTTGACTAGTGTTTACTGTGCTCAAATTATTTACATTATGTGTGTTTTCGAAATGCACACATATTTGTTTTGCCAATCTTGTGTAGGCGTAATACTATTGTGACATGGAATTTTAATGTGTTTCAGTTTGCGGTCAAATTATTTATTAATACGGATTTGTATATGGTTGTCGTAGTTTTGTTAATTTCGAAGTACCAAACCGATTATTAATTTTAGTGCATGAAAAATTATCAGTATTTAATTTAGGATCCAGTGATATATAAAACATCGTCTGCCCTAATTTATTTAAACAAAAGGTATATATGAAATCATGTCGTGCAATAGTTATAACAAATAGTATTATTGTTTTTATACAAATTAGTGTCTATATAGGTTCAGCAATTTCCGAAACTAAGTGTAATGCATTTTTAGTGTTCGCTGCTATTATTTACGAAAGTATTAAAAATTGAAAATTACGTAAAAGGTCAGCCAAAGTTATATTTAAATCAACGTACTATTTCTTAAAAGCGTTTTACTGATAGTGTTAATAGAATTTCAAACAGAAGGCGAAAATGTGATATTTTACATGTCCGGTAATGAAGTTTTATTTTAGGTGTCAGATATGTCGTGTTTCTATGTTGGCAACTGATTTTTAGGAGCATGCAACATAGCAGAAACGTTACACCATGCCCGACAGACGATTTGAACCTCCGACGGCCAACAATCACGTACTCCGCAAAAAAATGTTCAAATGTCTGTAAAGCTTATGGGACTTAACTGCGGGGTCATCAGTCCCTAAACTTACAAACTACTTAGCAACTAGCTTACACTAAACACGGCACAAGCATCCATGCCCGAGGGGGGGGGGGGATTAGAACGGGGAACGGCCTCGCGCAAAGCAGCCTCAGTGCGCTCGGCCACTCCACGACGTTGCGGGTGCAGTTGTAAATTTTGTAACGACATTACTCAAGGTGATCAGCTATCAGTTCTAGCACATTTTCTGCCTCTTAAAACTAAAGATGAACAGCATTCATACATTCAGTGCGCAGTACAGGCGAAGAACTGACAGAGCATGCAGGCTGAATCAATCGCCCAACACTTGCACCGCAAATACTGCGGAAACGGAAGGTGCGATTGATTCACAGAATGGACTGGTAGTCGGGGGCTCGTATTTTTAGCCAATAAACAGATTGTAAAAATACCTAGAAAGTCTATTTCCTTATGCAAACATACAATTTTCCAAATGGAACAGAAGTAGTTTCTATCATGCACTGGAATTTTTGACACCAACTGTGTCATTTTTATGACATTTTTATCACGTTTAGTTTGGCAGTCTCGGGGTGGAGTCTGCGACAGCGTAGCTGACTGGCCGAGTGGCTATGCCCTGGGGCACGGCCCACTGTCTCATGACCACCAGCCAGTCAGCTACGCTGTCGTAGCCTCCGCCACCTAAACTTTGAAGGATTGTAGCTCCCAAACTAACAGTGATAGGAATGTAGTTTAAATTGATTTGGACGCAGCTGGTTTCAACGAATCCAATGCACGATAGAACAAACTATTGTTCCATTGAAAAAATTATATCTTTGTGCTGTAACGCTTTGGAAAATTGTACAATAAACTATGTTCATAGCTCCGCAGAAAGTGTAACATTTTTTGTGTTGACGTAGCGCATTAAAATTTCCCGTCACCTATTATTTTATAAGTTACACAGGCAAACACACTTAGTGAAACACCCTGTATATGCTAGACCTATTGTCTCAGACAAAAAGCAATTAGCCGCATGTAGTTGTACTCACTAGTAATAAAAATATCGAATTTGGAAATACATGTAAGATAGACTCAAGGCAAAAATTATGTTGCTGGAAGTATGCGATAATCCAGAAAAAAACTGTTACTTCACGCATAACAGTGACCGTCACCAACCGATCACACCGCAGCATTAACAATCAAATTGTATGAAGCTACAGAGGCACGCTCCGGTACAGTGCAAACGGTGCTGCCAATCTGTTGTTGTTGCTATGTTCTTCAGTCCGGAGACTGGTTTGATGCAGCTCTCCACCCTACTCTATCCTGAGCAAAAGCCTCTTCATCTCCTCATAAGAACGACAACCTACATCTGTCTGACTCCTTACTGTACCCATCTCTTGGTCTTCCTCTGAGGTTTTTACCCCACACACTTTCCTCTAACGCTAAATTCACGATTCCTTGATGTCTAAGAATGTGTCCTACCAATCGATCCCTTCTTTTGGTCAAGCTATGCCAGAAATTCCTTTTCTCCCCAATTCTGTTCAGTACCCCCTCATTAGTTACCTTATAAAAATGTCATTCAAAATCCTTTGTTCACAGCTGGCGGCAAAAAAAAAAAAAAAGAAGAAAAGAAAAGAAAAAAACAGTGCATGATAGAAACAACTTCTGTTTCATTTGGAAAATTGTATGTTTGCATAAAAAATACACTTTCTAGGTATTTTTACAATCTGTTTATTGACTACCAATCCATTCTGTGAAAACAGCACGTTAATCGCTGTTTCCGTTTCCGCAATATCTGTTTCGTGGATCGGCCACCTGTAGCGCTAGTTGACTCATTTGCTCTCTCAGCTGCGCAGACGAAAGGTTTATGCAGTGGCGGCTGGTGATAATGTGCTAATCTGCTGCAGCACACTGCAAATATATTACTAAAATTTTGCCATTTCTCTTCGAATGCGAGCGAGAAATCGCTGTAAAATGACATCCTTTCTCTTGGAATACGAACCAGATATCACAATAAAATTACGCCAATTCCCTTCCGATGCGTATCAGAATGCTAGTAATAAGGATGAAAACGCATTGTGGAGCGCTCTCGCCGCGATAGCTGGAAACCAGCTCCGTGTGCTGAAGTGGGATTCAGCCGCGCTGGTACGTGCGCAGAGAGGCGGCGCAGTCGTCTGTTCGCTAGTGCGCATGCGCAGACGTGACGTCAGGCCTGGCGGCTCATGTGTGCTGAGACCGACTGCAGCACCGGACCAATATTTCTCTCCGCGCTGCGTGTGACGGCTGCGGAAGAATAGTGTATGGCGAATACTGCGGCATACAGAGTCAAATAGCGCGCTGGCTAAGGCGTCTTGCGCGTTCTCTCTCAAACCTACCTGTGTGAGGCTCGTATTCAAATACCTCAGAGTCTAAATTTTTAATTTCTGTAAATAAAATTAATATTTTTAAACGATATATTTACTACCTGCAGTGAATACATGCAGTTGGCAACGCTGTTATAAATTACCCTGAAGGTCTTACTGTCACTACAATATTAATTGCTATTTGCCTTTAATTAATCATACAAAGGTTGAATTTTTATTTTAGTATATTTTGTTTCCTGTTTATTTTTGTAATATTGTAGCACACTGGTCAAATTTTGTACGAGCCGCCACTCTGATTCGCCCTGTATATTATAGTACATCACTTCCAAGTGATCGTATCATCGCCGGCCGCGGTGGCCGCGGGGACTGAGGCGCTCCAGTCACGGTCTGCACGACCACTACGGTCGGGGGTTCGAATCCCCCTCGGGCATGGATATTTGTGCCGTCCTTAGTATAAGGAAGTTGGTAAGTAGTTTGTAAGTTTAGGGACTGATGACCCCGTAGTTCAGTCCCATAAGCTTAACAAACACTTTTTGATCGTATCATCGAGTGCAAGAGCACCTGTGAAGGTTATCTCAACAGAAGAAGTCTTAGAGTCGTGGTAGACGAGACTTTGCAAGACAACAAATCATTCACTAGAGAGAGTTACAGCACGAAGGGCCTTGAAAGTATCACTCAGTATTTCAACAGTTCGTTCATATTGTCTGCAGTGATGCGTTATTCGTCATTGTAACAGCAAGCAGCATGATGCGCGGTTCAAGTTAGGGCTGACCCTAGTTTCTCGATCCGACGTCGACTTCCCAGCTCTTCGAGCCTGGAGAGATCACTACATGCCCGTCAACTTGTCGTGTATGCGGTGGCGGATTCACCAGGAGGCTAGAGCATAGGGCAGCAAATTTTTAAACTAATTGAGTGTAACAAAACAAATGTAATTACGTTTACTGAATGTACAATTTTGCCTAATAATTATTCAGGTATACCTTACCCCCACATTATTAGCGCAAAAACTTTCTTGTGCAATCTTAAACAAACAATCTATTGTAAATTGTAAAAACAATCTTGTAAGTCACTCTTCGATCCCCTAGCTCACAGTCAAATTAATTGCGGAAAAAAAATGCTATAATTAGAACGACAGTGCAAAAAAAAAATCTTCAATATCACTAAAAAAAAATAAAAAATAAAGAAACAATTAAAATTAGTGTGATCGTGAAATAGGGTATCGAATTGTAGAGATTCGTAGAGGCAGCAAAATTTCATGAAAATCCGCCACTGAGTATACGTATGCTTGGCAGCGAGGGGGCGATGTAAGTTATTCCTTAAAAATATACGCCACTGGCCGTTAAAATTGCTACACTAAGAAGACATGCAGGTGATAAACGGGTATTCAGTGGACAAATATATTATACTCGAACTGACATGTGATTACATTTTCACGCAATTTGGGTGCATAGACCCTGGGAAATCATTACCCACAACAACCACCTCTGGCCGTAATAACGGCCTTGATACGCCTGGGCATTGAGTTGAACAGACCATCGATGTCGTGTTCAGATACAGATGCCCATGCAGCTTCAACACGATACCACAGTTCATCAAGAGTAGTGACTGGCGTATTGTGACGAGCCAGTTGCTCGGCCACCATTGACCAGACGTTTTCAGTTGGTGAGAGATCTGGAGAATGTGCTGGCCAGGGCAGCAGTCGAACATTTTCCGTATCCAGAAAGGCCCGTACAGGACCTGCAACATGCGGTCGTGCATTATCCTGCTGAAATGTAGGGTTTCGCAGGGATCGAATGAAGGGTAGAGCCACGGGTCGTAACAAATCTGAAATTTAACGGCCACTGTTCAAAGAGCCGTCGATGCGAACAAGAGGTGACCGAGACGTGTAACCAATGGCACCCCATACCATCACGCCGGGTGATACGCCAGTATGGCGATGACGAATACACACTTCCAATGTGCGTTCACCGCGATGTCGCCAAACACGGATGCGACCATCACGATGCTGTAAACAGAACCTGGATTCATCGTAAAAGATGACGTTTTGCCATTCGTGCACCCAGGTTTGTCGTTGCGTACACCATCGCAGGCGCTCCTGTCTGTGATGCAGCGTCAAGGGTAACCGCAGCCACGGTCTCCGAGCTGACAGTCCGTGCTGCTGCAAACGTCGTCGAACTGTTCGTGCAGATGGTTGTTGTCCTGCAAACGTCCCCATCTGTTGACTCAGGGATCGAGACGTGGCTGCACGATCCGTTACAGCCGTGCGGATAAGATGGCTGTCATCTCGACTGCTAGTGATACGAGGCCGTTGGGATCCAGCACGGCGTTCCGTATTGCCCTCCTGAACCCACCGATTCCATATTCTGCTGACAGTCATTGGATCGCGACCAACGCGAGCAGCAATGTCGCGATACGATAAACCGCAATCGCGATAGGCTACAATCCGACCTTTATCAAAGTCGGAAACGTGATGGTACGCATTTCTCCTCCTTACACGAGGCATCACAACAACGTTTCACCAGGCAACGCCGGTCAACTGCTGTTTGTGTATGAGAAATCGGTTGGAAACTTTCCTCGTGTCAGCACGTTGTAGGTGTCGCCACCGGCGCCAGCCTTGTGTGAATGCTCCGAAAAGCTAATCATTTGCATATCAGAGCATCTTCTTCCTGTCGGTTAAATTTTTGTCTTTAGTACGTCATATTTGTGGTGTAGCAATTTTAATGGCCAGGAGTGTATATGCGAAGAGCGACTTTTGAATATTTTCTTTTATTTTAGATGACTGTCTTCGACCATCTTAGTTGTCATTTTCAGATTTGCAACTCTACATTTTTAGAAAATAATAGCCTAACTCATGTGACATGGTGTCTGATGTCTAAGTTATAAAAGTCACACACATATTTTATAGGTAAGTACATATAAACTAAGTGTGTCAAATTTGGCAAATAGTTTGAAATATGACACACTTAGTTTATATGTACTTAAGCCATTACATCTTAAGATATGCATGTGACGTCTTAAATTAGACATTACGGACCGTGTTACATGACGTGGTATTTGTTTTTAAGTAGAGATCTGAAGATGACAACTAAGATTGTCGAAACGGGCCATCTAAAATAAAATAAAATTTTCAACAAGCGATCTTTCCATAAATATTCTTAACATATTCCTATCAACGCCAAGAAAACAACAGACGTAAAAAAAGTCGGATGCAGGAAGAAACATATCCTATAATTGTGCCATACCAGTGGCTGACTGCAGTATGACTTCGAATGTTGTTCTCATGTACAGATTTCGTGAATTCTTTAATATTGTCCCTGACTTTTAGTCACTTGTCCGTAAAACAGTTCTGTTTGTAGGATGTAAAAGTTTTAAGATTTTCATTTCTACGCTTATTTCATAAAAGCCCTTTGTGCAACAGCTGGTCAATAAGTCGACGCAATATTTAAGTATACAGGGTCTAAGCCGCCAAAATTATGCACACGATACGTCTCGGCGTGTTTGACAAAGAAGTCTAGTTACTTGTTTGCGTTGTCCAATCTATTCATTCTTTTAGTCAAGGTATGCCAGAAATTTCTTTTCTCCCCAATTCTGTTCAGAACCTCCTCATTAGTTACGCGATCCACCCACTTAATCTTCAGCATTCTTCTGTAGCACCACATTTCAAAAGCCTCAATCCTCTTCCTGTCCGCACTGTTTATCGTCCATGTTTCACTCCCATACAAGGCAATACTCCATACAAATGCCTTCAGAAAGGACTTCCTTACGCTTAAATCAATATTAGACGTTAACAAATTTCTCTTTTTCAAGAACGCTTTTCTACCCATTGCCATTCTGCATTTTATATCCTCTGTACTGCGACCATCATTTGTTATTTTACTGCCCAAGTAACAAAACTTATCTATCTCCTTTATTGCTTCGTTACCCAATCTGTTTCCTTCAGCATCACCTGATTTTCTTACACTGCACTCCATTACTCTAGTTTTGCTCTTGTTATTGTTCATCTTATATGCACCTTTCAACACACTGTCCATTCCGTTCAATTGCTCTTCCAGGTCCTTTGCTGTATCTGACAGAATTACTATGTCATCGGCAAAACGCAATGTTTTTAATTCTTCGCCCTGAACTTTAATTCCTTCTCCAAATTTCTCCTTCCTTTCCTTTATAGCTTGCTCAATGTATAGATTGAATAACAATAGAGAAAGACTACAACCCTGTCTTACTCCCTTTCCAACCGCTGCATCCCTTTCTGCCCTTCAACTCTGACAACCGCTGTCTGGTTTTTGTACAAGTTGTAAATAACCTTACGCTCCCTATATTTTACTCCTGCTTGCTTCAGAACTTGAAAGAGTTTATTCCAATCAACATTGTCAAAAGCCTTCTCCAAATCTACAAAAGCTAGAAATGTAGGTTTGCCTTTTCTTAATCTACCTTCTAGGATAAGCCGTAAAGTGAGTATTACCTCCCGTGTTCCTACATTTCTCCTGAACCCAAACTGATCTTCCTCGAGGTCGGCTTCTACCAGCTTTTCCATCCTTCTGTATATAATTCGTGTTAATATTTTGCAACCAAGACTTATTAAACTGATGGTTCTGTAGTTTTCACACCTGTCTGCACCTGCTTTCTTTGGAATGGCGAAATTAGTACTGCTAAATAACTTGTGGAGTTGCGTTTGGAAGCCCACTAGCGCTACGTAGCGGTTACTGTTAGAACCAACGTTAACGCGCAGGTAACCCCAGGGGAACGCGCACTTATCTTTTAACGACAGATGACTGCGGCTGTGACGGGACCTGCTGTCTCGGAAAACCACTTTGTACTTGACGGTCAGGTAGCCCACAGATAACTGTGACGGGACGGGTAACTACTGTTTCGGAAACCGGCCATAAAAGTGTTACATTTCTAGCAGCTATAGAACGAAAGTTACTAAATCTAACGTGGATTTTATGCGAGAATACTAGAAAATGACAGATACTAAGAAAGTCTTCACTACCTAATGAACAGGCTTGTTCTCATTTCCTCACACAATAAAGCACTCTGTAATGAGATATTTACAATGTCCTTTTAATATAACTGAAAAAAAATTTGAAATTGATTGTTAAATAGAAACACAGCACTTTTGTAGTTTGCAACTATTGAATTTAATGGGTTAAGAAGTCAGTACCAGTATCTTCAAGTATGGACGTTATGCAGTAACAACCTGTGCTTCGCTCTAATACTGAAGAGGTATGACTAGACAGGCTAGCGCATCCCAATGCTGCATGTTTAACTGGCATTATCTCGAGATATACATTTCTCACATAGTTCCTGTTTGGAGAGGATAAAAATTTGATGTATTTTGAAAATTTCATTCGCTTAATGTGTTCACCTAACGTCAACAGAAAAAAGGTTCCTCGCATGTCGAAAATTCCGTAACGTAGTCAGAAAGTGCAAGTTCGTAAACTGTCAGTATATCCTCTTAATAAACTATTAGCGCAAATGAAACTAAATGAAAACGTGTAGTTCTTAAGGAACACATTGATGAAAGTTCCACGTTGATACAGCGAGTAGTTAGCGAGTAGAATGAAACGCGAGGTAACGCGTGAGCTTCGTCCGTAACGTGGCGACTGCTGCAGCTGGGGGGAAAATGGCGGACAGTTTGACGAATGACGTCATCAGTCAAAGATGTTTATGTATATATATGAAGATGATATTATCTTTTTTGTATCAAAGATATGGCACTATTTGCATAATGTCGTTGAATATATTAAAGATAGACAATTGATATCTCGATTCTGTATAGATCGAAGTGATTCAACAATTTTGTTATAATTTAAGAATAAATATTTTCACTGAGAAATTGATTGCTTACATTCGACAGCAAGTAATATAGTTTATTGTTCGTTCTTATTGTGTATGAATTTATGTAATTCATTATTGAGGTTTTATCCGTATTTAATTATTTTATCGATCCTTTTACGAATGGAAGATAATGAAAAAATTAATAAAGCTCTACTTTCATTAATGATTGGTGAAGACATGGTGTCTCTAGCTAAATTTTTACTATTTTTCTATTAATTCCTGAAATTGGTTAAATTTTACGGCGTTTCTCGCCGGGCTGCAGTGGTTATGTTGCAACAATGGTAATGACGGCAACTCAGATGACCAATAAATATTTTTTCGAGACAAATTCAATTAAAACGAATTTTTTTCTGAGCGGACAAGGGTACATACAAGAACCTGTCAACCATAGAGCAGGTACAGTATTAATTTTGCTGCGAGTGAATCGAGCAGCAATAACATTTACTCTGTAGCTCGTGAAAAATATTAACGCAATTCTACACTTCATTGTTCATCTGTTGCCAACATAAGCACTGGAGCCCGGCGAGAAGCGTCGTAAAATTTTACCGCTTAAATTTTTTACTTAACTTTTCCTGATCGAGTACAGAATACTATACAGATATCTCACGAAATAGCGTAATTTGGAACATTTAAAAATTGTTTCGTAAACTAGACTTGACCGCCCCCTACTCAAGTCAAGAATACGATACAGATATCTTTTCAAATAGCGACATATGAGCAGAAACATATATTATTACACTACAGTTTTACTCGAACAGTACTGTACATGTAGCTTTTAACGAAATCGCACACAGTTGTAATAGTATTTGTTAATATAATAATAAAAAGTATGTTGCTAGTAAGGTAGGTGCGCCAAATAAGGCCACCTTAAGGTTTGACAATTTTTCACCGCCAAAGTAGTCAGCCGATTAACTTGAAACTACACATTTACTACGAATAGCCCTTGAGCTACTAAGAAATAAATTTTCTGATCATTCAAAGCAGTGGAAGTGTGTTCTAAACTGAAATTTAAAAAGCATAACAGATGGCCTTATTGGGATACCCGGGGTTCCCAATAACGCCACTCCATGTACCCCAACATGGCCACACCTAGAAAAGGAGGGGTTTAGGACTGTGGAATGCTGAATATACAGTCAAAAAACTTTTATTACGTATTACATGAAAAAGCAACACAGAAAAATTCAGACGGAAACTAATTATTCTATTTCACAGTTGGGACAAAAATATTTTTCAACAGTGTCGCCCTTGTCGATCCTGGCACAAAGCTAATGAACGTATAGTCCACAGAGAGAACAGCGAATCATATTTTCTACCAAGTCCTCAGTGCAGATAAAACAATACCAAGAAGAAGACACATCGGGGCTGCTTGAGAGCTCTTCTTCAAAGTTTTTGATGTCATGTTGTGTTGTCCCCGTGTTGATGTTTGAGGTTTCTCTTGGAATAAACTACGGGTTAAATTGTTCCCTACTTTTTCTTCTCTGGGTGCGACTCTTCTTCATTTTTGGGGTTTTTAAGATGTCGGTGAAGGATATCCCAGCAGATGCTGAAAGGTGAGCTGAGAGTTCTGTTTCAGGAGGCTTCTCACATTTGACTTGTGAGGTCGGTTTGTTCACTTTCACTTCATCAGCTATATTGGTTTCACCAGGTTCCATTGAAGGCATAGCTTGCACCTCAGATGTGTCAGCCAGAACGGTAACATTTTTATCGCATCTATGGAGTCGTCATTCTCCATTACCCTTGTCATGAAATCGTTCACGTCGAGGGTCCGTGTAAGTTCCGGCATTTCTTTCTCAGTGATTTCACTGGGAGCAAAACGTTCAGGAGGAATGATATTCAGGGTAGATCTGTGCTCGGGAACCCATCAGTTACTTTGCTTGGAGTCCAAGCTCTTGGCCACTTTTGAGAAAAGTTTTCCGAATGATATTTTCGTTATTCTTCTGGCAGGGTTATTTTTCCAGTATCTAAAGACTTCGTCATCCCAAAATGACTCAAAGGATTTGAACGCAGACCTATCCATTGGATAGTGGGCAAAGGTTGTGTTGCTTGGAAGACAGTAAAGATAAGATAAACAAGTGAGAGAGAGCCCAATACGGTCACCTGGCCCTAATAAGGCCAGCGTGGCCTTATTGGTCTACACACCGGTTTTTGCCCATCCCCGGCATATTTCTACAATTTCTAACAAGCTCTTCTCAGAATACCTCAAAGGTTTCAAATCTACAAGAAATATGCTTCAAAAAAATCACCAGCCACAAAAACTAATTACTCCAGAGCTTAGCAAAAACTTACCTCCGTAGCCAAACGAAAACCTCCAAAACGAAAGATACACTTCTGCAGCTGAATAACGGAAAGCATGGCGCTTCTTGTTTTTCATTTGATACTAGGACGGCGTTTCCGGACATCCGACGGATTTGTATGGAAGTTTCTGAAATAAAGGGGGTTGGCCTTATTGGGGACTATGGCCGTATATGGCGCACATACCTTACGTAATGTTGTAACTTCTTGTGCATCTTCATGTTTCGCGGCGCAATAACTGTTCACAGAAGTTTCGGGCGTGCAGCCGCATAACTTCTTGTAACTTCTTTTTTGTTTTTGTTTCAGACGCTAGACTTGGAACTGTATCACGTCTAAAAAATCAATACTTTTCATTTATTATTCATTTTTAAATAATTTAAACACGCTACACTGTTTTTAATAAATAAAAATACAATAATGTAATAGATATGATGTTTCATTTATTATACATATTTCTTAAACGAGCTAATAATTATTTATCTGTAAAGTTGGTTATAGTATTATCTTTGGTGCATTAATAATCGATACAGTTCTTGATAGACGTCACATGTTAAAATGTTATTACTTCCAAATCTTTGCTTCGTATATGACGTCATTGTTCAAAGTAAGGCTCCTATAAACCCTATCTGAACTGTCCGCCATTTTCCCCAGCTGCAGCAGTCGCCACGTTCCGGACGAAGCTCACGCGTTACCTCGCGTTTCATTCAACTCGCAAACTACTCGCAAACTACCAACTGTATCAACGTGACACTTTCATCAATGTCTTCGTTAAGAACTACACCACATTTTCGTTTCAGTTTTATTTATGGCAATAATTTATAAACAGCATATACTGATAGTTTACGAACAGGCATTTTCGACATGCGAGGAACTTTTTTTTGTGTGAAAACATTAAGCGAATGAAATGTTCAGAATACATCGAATTTTCATCCTCTCCAAACAGCAGCTCTGTGAGAAACGTGTAACTTGAGATAATGTGAGTTAAATATGACGCACTGGGATCCGCCCGCCCGTCTAGTAGTAACACGTCTTCCGTATTAGAGCTCCTAATAATTAGGCACATGTTGTTACTGCATAACACCCATACTTGAAGATACTGGTACTGACTGACTTCTTAACCCATTAAATTTAATAGTTGCATACAACAAAAGTGCTGTGTCTCTATGTAATATTCAATTTCAATTTTTCAGTTATATGAAAAGGACATTCTAAATATCTCAATACAGAGTGCCTTATTATGTGAGGAAATGAGAACAAGTCAGTTCGTTAGGTAGTGAAGACATCCTTGCTATCTGTCATTTTCAAGTATTCTCACATAAAATCCTCATTAGATCTACTAATTTCCGTTCTGTTACTGCTAGGCGTTAAACTGGAGGAAATGTAACTCCTATTAGGTTTTGGAAACGGAGTAGTGGCTCTGAAACACAATGGACAAGAAGCAAAGAAATAAACATTTGTTAGTGACGAAGGAATATCTGCAAATCGAATAATAAATCACTAACTTTACTCTCTTTCATTCTACATCTATATATTTCCTTGAATAACGCGACAGTTAATAAAGTTTGGCGTAGTAACCATGTGGCAAAATACTCCCCTCTTCGCATGTTATCATTTGTCAAAATATCATTTTGATACCTTTAACCGTGTATGAGGTACTCAATGATCCATTCTGGCCTTATCGCCATCGGAAATGAGTGCGCTAAATAAAATAAAGTTTAGCGGTATGAGTGAAAAGTAAAGATCTCCTCCTAAGTCGAAAATAAAATTCAACACGTTAGGAAAATTTCATTCGCTGCAACATATGGTGTAACGTGCACCAAATGGAATATCATAGCAGCCCCTATTTTTTTATTGCAAACTTTTCCTAATGTAGCGCAGTCTCTTATTTGGAAGCCAATATCTTGTTAATTATGACTATTAACGAAATGATGCACACTTCGTCACAATTCTGACATATAAAGATTTAAGTAGCGTAAAAATTAAATATTTCTACCAGTTAGTTTTTGCGAAATCGTTTGTGAAAGATGGCAGGGCGTGTGTCTTTATGCTGTCAGTGCAGCGCGATTCCAACCATGTTGAGGAAAACATGGCGGACGATTCAGCCTGGGTATTTAGGGGCTCTAGCTGAAAGCCGAGGGGTAGTATGGTATACCAGGGTTGACAGGGCAGAGGCGCACAGCGGGTATGCGGGTATGCTCCACTGTTACATTACTGGGCCTCCTGTTTGAGCCGCACGTTCGACTGGTAACTGTTACCAAGCCTTAGCAACGTCAGGCATACGTCATCACATGTCGATCCTCCACGAAGGTGCTCCAGCCCACATCGGTCAGAGAGTACGCAGAATTTTGGGTAGGCGATGGATGATTGTTAGCCGCAGCGTAGTGGGCAATGCGTTCGACAGTGATGCTAAAGGTCAAAGGTTCGGAACCCACCACTACCTACTTTTTCCCAAAAATGCTTTCAGACACTCTTATTAATTAAATAGAGCTGGTGTGTAGGATGTATGGGACAGGCGAAATACCCTCAGACTTTAAGAAAAATGTAATAATCCCCATTCTAAAGAAATCAGGTGCAGACAGGTGTGAAAACTACAGAACCATCAGTTTGATAAGTCATGGTTGCAAAATTTTAACACGAATTATCTACAGGAGAATGGAAAAGCTGGTAGAAGCTGACCTCGGGGAAGATCAGTTTGGATTCAGGAGGAACATAGGAACCCGGGAGGCAATACTCACTTTACGTCTTATCTTAGAAGATAGATTAAGGAAAGGCAAACCCACATTTTTAGCTTTTGTAGATTTGGAGAAAGCTTTTGACAATGTTCACTGGAATACACTATTTCAAATTCTGAAGTCAGCAGGGGTAAAATACAGGGAAAGGAGAGTTATTTACAACTTGTACAAAAGCCAGACCGCAGTTATTAGACTCGAAGCGCATGAAAGGGAAGCATCAGTTGGGAAGGGAGTAAGACAGGGTTGTAGCCTTTCTCCGATGTTATTCAATTTGTACATCGAGCAGGCGGTGAAGGAAAGCAAGGAAAAAGGGGGAAGAAGTAAAAACATTGCGTTTTGCCGACGACATAGTAATTCTGTCAGAGACAGCAAAGGACCTGGAAGAGCAGTTGAATGGAATGGATAGTGTGTTGAAGAGCGCTTATAAAATGAACATTAACAAGAGCAAAACAAAAATAATAGAATGCGGTCTTAGAAAATCAGGCGATGCTGAAGGAATTAGATTAGGTAACGAAACAATGAAGGTCATAGAGGAGTTTTGTTACTTGGGTAGTAAAATAACATGCGATGGTCGCAGTACAGAGGATATAAAATGCAGAATGGCAATGGGAAGAAAAGCATTTTTGAAAAACAGAAATTTGCTAACATCGAATATTAATTTAAGGGTAAGGAAGTCTTTTCTGAAGGCATTTGTGTGGAGTGTTGTCTTGTACGGGAGTGAAACATGGACGATAAGCAGTGCGGACAGGAAGAGAATAGAGGCTTTTGAAATGTGGTGCTACAGAAGAATGCTGAAGATTAGGTGGGTAGATCGCGTAACTTATGAAGAGGTACTGAACAGAATTGGTGAGAAAAGCAATTTTTGGCATACCCTGGCTAAAAGAATGGATCGCTTTGTAGGACACATTCTTAGACATCGAGGAATCGTAAATTTAGCATGGAGGGAAGTGTGTGGGGTAAAAATCGCAGAGGGAGACCAAGAGACGCGTATAGTAAGCAGATTCAAGTGGATGTGGGTTGTCGTTCTTATGAGGAGATGAAGAGGCTTGCTCAGGATAGAGTAGGGTGGAGAGCTGCATCAAACCAGTCTCCGGACTGAAGACAATAACAACAACAGAGCTATGTTTTTCAATGGTTAGAGTTGATCATATGTTAGAATGCTCCCTCTAAAATGTGTGTTTGTTCTATTTCGTGAACACGCCGTTAAATACGTAACAACGAACTGAACAATGGTCTTCTGAAGCGTATGCGCGTAAACTGAGTGCCGATACAAATAGTTTCGTATGGAAAGGAACTCCCAGATTTCTGTGGAAAGTGTACTTCCTTAATCAAACAGAAGGGAAGTGTATACATTGCAACAAATTACCTTACTTATTTATGGAATATATTGAAAGTCATCAATTAGAATCAATGCATCTACTAAAATGTTTGTCTTTGACATGGTTGGTATGGACGCCTTTAACGTAGATGGTATTACCTTTCCTGCAGTTCAGCTATGACTTCGTTCATGTTACACTTTTCCGCGCTAAAATAAAGACCAAACATTATATTTCAAACCGTGATTAAGTTTTCTTTTACACTTGAAATCACAAACGGAATAAGAGTGGTAAAACTGAATTCCACATACCTCTCGTACTCAATATATATACAAAGTCAGTACTATCAATACGTCATTTACAACAGTACCTCCCCAGTTTATGTACATGTGTTAAACAAGTCTATGTTTACAATTCGTTGCTATGTATTTCATGGCATGTTCTCGAAACAGAACAAATGCTAAGTGTTGGGTGCATAGATTTTGCCACAATAGTAGAGTCGTAATTTTATCACCATAATTTGCTATTATTTAGATTATTACTTTGGTCCAAAATGTTTGCAAAAACTTATAAAACTACAAATCTAAAGTGGGCCGTAAAACATGTCAGTGCGACTTTTTTTTGTTTAATTCGATTTTTAAAATTTAGGTACAATCAGGTACTAAGCTAAAGTTAGGTATTTTTAGTTGCTATAAAAATAGCATTTTCGATTATAAATTTACATAATTTCTGTATGTTCAACTTTTACTGCCTTTATTTAATGAGGAAGAAAATAGGTTTTTACCTAAAATCTGAGGGCTACTCATTACCTAACCTAATTCCTTCAGCATCGCCTGATTTTCTGACACTACCTTCCTTTTGCTCTTGTTAATGTTCATCTTATACCTTCCTTTCGAGACACTGTACATTACGTTCGATTGCTCTTCCAGGTCGTTTGCTGTCTCTAACACAATTACTATGTCGTCAGCAAACCGTAAGGCTTTTATTCCCTCTTAGTGAACTTTTAATTTCCTTTCCTTCACAGGTTGCCCAGTGTACAGACTGAACAACATTGTAGACAGGCTACAACTCTGTCTTACGTACTTCCAAACCACTGCGACCCTTTCATTCCCTTCGACTCTGATAATTGCTGTCTGGTTTTCGTACAAGTTGAATGCGATGCTCTACACTTAGGAGAGGCCAGCAGGACATTTGAAACACGATATAAAGAACACAGTCGATCATGGAAATACGGCAACAGCCATTCAACATTTGCAGACCACCTTAGACAAGAAAACCACTATCCCACCACCATAGAAACCGACATGCAAATAGTCAGATTTAGCAATAACAAACACCTCCCGACCCTCCAAGAGAATTTCCAAATTCAAAAAGCATTAATAGAAAAGAAACGCACATTAAATGACCAAGTAAACATCAGCAACCAAACATTATTTAAACTAATAGAACACATAGTAGAGAAAGACAAACCTCCCCCACCCTCAAAAGCACCACATAAAACAACAACAACAACAACAAATCCCTACCCACACGTACACACCTGCAGAAAATTAGAATCTCTCTCTCTCTCTCTCTCTCTCTCTCTCTCTCTCACACACACACACACACAGAGAGAGAGACAGAAAGTCGCAAGAAATCATATTTATAAACACACAATACAGTCAGACCATCACACACAAAGTTGTTAGCAGACGCCTCTTTTGACAGAAACGAAATAAAAACACATCTCACAGTACGAACCAAAGAACTCGAAAGCAAATGTCATACACACAGGCGATAAACAGGCCACAGAAATGCCTATTTATCAAAAAACTTTTGTAAGAAGTGTAAATATAAGCAGTGACAGCAAGTGGCACTGAGCTACAAACCACACATGAAGAGGAAAACATAAAAATTTGTGAGTAATATTAGTAGGCCAATTTATTCTGAATCAAAACAGTCCGATTGCATGACAACTGTTACCGATCGAATTTAGTAAAAAATCAAACAAATAATGTAATACAAACCATTTCTTATACAGGTGACCACTGAAGATGCTTTAGAATAAAACGAAGTGCGTCTGGTCTAAAGTAGACTAATTTACAGTCCCATAACCTATACTAATTGAATATAGCTCTTGTATCCCCGTATTTTACCCGTTCTACTTTCAGAATCTGAAAACGCGTATTCCAGTCAACATTCTCAAAACTTCCTGGCAGATTAAAATTGTGTGCCGGAACCGGGACTCGAACCTGGGACCTTTGCCTTTCGCGGGCTAGCGCACTACCGACTGTGCTATCCCGACACGACTCACGATGCCGCCTCACAACTTTACTTCCGCCAGTACCTCGCCTGCTACTTTCCAAACTTCAGAGAAGCTCTCCTGCGAACCTTAAGACTAGCACTCCTGGAAGAAAGGATATGGTGGAGACATGGCTTAGCCATTCTGGAACATTCTCAAAAGCTTTCTCCTGTAACATTTACATGCTATATAATTACAGTTCCTTTCTACCACTTACAAACATACTCATCTTTTAAACATGAGGATGTATGGGGGTTCTGCTCGCTGCAACATTATTCTCCTAGTCCATCGTGGTAGAAATAAATACTCGATATGAAAAATTTTTCACTACTTCTTTAATTTGAAATCAAATTACTTCTCCACCAAAACATCACAAATTCAAACTTGCGTACAACAACAACACAGACTGACATAGCTTCCAGTGCAACTTGACAAACGACTGAAACTCCAACTCCCCACGCAAGCCGGTGAGGCAAATATATAACATCGACAATAATGGCATTGCACTATGCATTGTTCATAACAACTGAATATACTAATTTACAATTACCGAACATACACGTAAAACATTTCATGTACACAAAAATAATCGCAATATAAAATGAAAACTATACATACAATAATTTTAGATGGCAGATATCCTTTTAAGCCAAAATCTCCGATCTTTCTGTTGACAACAAAGTGCGATGTTAAATGTCTATTAATTAGTTAACGAGCTGGCCGCGGTGGCCGAGGGGACTGAGGCGCTCCAGTCACTGTCTGCAACGCCACTACGGTCGGGGGTTCGAATCCACCCTCGGGCATGGATATTTGTGCCGTCCTTAGGATAAGCTAGTTGATAAGTAGTTTGTAAGTTTAGGGACTGATGATTCCGTAGTTAAGTCCCATAAGCTTTACAAACATTTGAACATTTTGAATTAGTTAATGAGTACATCATATGTGTTCCTAACATATATTGAACTATCAACTCATGACCATTCACAAAATATACTCAAAATCTCACGTCAGTCAATATATACAAATAATTCAATATTGTAAATCTCGACTATTACATTAATTAACACAATTTTGATTGATTTATCTTGTCTATGAGCCTGGCATACATACAATGCTACTTATTTTCATGACTTTATGTTTTACAAAAGTTTTTACCATTCGTCTGTCTATTTATTCAAATAATGTACAATGACGATACTATTGTTTATACAACTGTCTGCAAACGTCTTATACAAATCTCTTAATTAAAGAAATCTATCACTTGTATTGATCACAGTATCACCGAGACACTGATTCCTAGGCTGGCTACATCGTTTTTAACTAACTTCACACGCAACATGTATCACTATTGAACCACACGATTCCTGGTTCGACGTAGACGGTATCGTATGGTAACATTGAGATGAGGGGTCCAGCAGTATCGTCACACTCCGGGTCAACAAATGCTTAAAAACGTAGGTAGGTCTCCCTTTCCTTACCTTCTAACATAAGTCATAATATGAGCATTGCCTACATCCAGAGCGATCTTCACGAAGGTCGAATTCCACCAGTTTTTCCATTCGTCTGTAAATAATTCGTGTAAGTATTTTGCAACGATGACTTATTAAACTGATAGTTCTGTAATTTCCACATTTGTCTTCACTTGCTTTCTTAGGTATTGTACATGATACAACAATATTTCATTACATCTACATCTGCATTAGATACTCTGCAAATCGCATTCAAGTGCCTGGCACCGTTATACTATTTATCTTCCATTCCATTCTAGAATAGAGCGCGGGAAGAAAGAACAACTGAATCTCTCCGTTCGAGATCTGATTTCTCGTATTTTATTCTGATGATCATTTCTACCTATGTAAGTGGGAGACAACAGTATATTTTCGCATTCGGAGGAGAATGTTGGCGTTTGGAGTTTCGCAAGTAGTCCACGCCGCAGCGATAAGCGCCGTTGTTGTAATGATTCCCATCCCAGATCCTGTATCATTTCCGTGACGCTGACTCCCCTGTATCGTGACAATACGAAACGAGCTGCCCTTCTTTGGACTCTTTCGATGTTCTCCGTCAAACCCACCTGATAAGGATCCCACACTGGGCAGCAATACTCCAAAAATGGACGGACAAGCGCAGTGTATGCAGTTTCTTTAGTAGTTCTGTTGCATCTTTTAAGGGTTCTGCCAATAAAACGCAGTCTCTGGTTCGCCTTTCCCACGATATTATCTACGTGTTCTTTCCAATTTAAGTCTGAAGCAATAGTAATTCCTAGGTATTTTGTCGAGTTTACGGCCTTCACTTTTGATTGATTTATCTTTTAAACAAAGTTTAACGGATATCTTTCGGTACTTATGTGGACGACTTCACACTTCTCTTTATTTAGAGCCAATTGCCAATTTTTACAAAATGTTCAAATGTTTGTATCTTATAGGACTCAACTATGGGGTCATCAGTCCCTAAACTTACAAACTACTTACGAACTACTTAATACTAAGGACGGCACAAGTATCCATGCCCGAGGGGGGACTCGAACTCCCGACCGTAGCGGCCGTGCAGACCGTGACTGGCGCGCCTCAGTCCCCTCGGCCACGGCGGCCGGCTAGTATCTGTCCCGTGGTCACTGGAGATAAAATGTCGGAACAGTTTTTTGCACTTTTCTCAGAAGTATGTAAGGAGGACATAGGGCCGTTTTAAAATAATTTTGGCCGGCCGCGGTGGCCGAGGGGACTGCGGCGCTCCAGTCACGGTCTGCACGGCCACTACGGTCGGGGGTTCGAGTCCCCCCCTCGGGCATGGATATTTGTGCCGTCCTTAGTGTTAGCTAGTTCATAGGTAGTTTGTAAGTTTAGGGACTGATGACCCCATAGTTGAGTCCCATAAGTAATTAAAAAAGAAAAAGAATCTGCAGTAAAGGAAGTCCCATAAGCTCTACAAACATATTATAAATGCGAAAGTTTGTATGTTTGTTACCGCATCACGCTAACACTGCAGCACTGATTTAGATAAAATTTCATACAGAGATTTCTTATGTCTTGGATTAGGACATAGGCTACTTTTCAAAATGTTTATTACAAGTTATTTATCTGAAATATATCCATGGAAATACGTAGCGGTTGTAAGAAGGTTCTAATACAACTGCAGAGGTGCTATGTAGGGTATATCATGTTTAGCCGCGTCAGAAACTTCCATTATCGTGGGCAATGGTTCGTGTCCTGCTATAGTGAAACTTTTTTTCTTTGTTATTGTTATCTTTTTTTTACTTTCGAATATACAAAAAGATCCTGTGATACTGCCAAAACGGCTTAACTGACATATAATTACATACACGAGAAATCTGGATGTTGGCGCTTATGCCGCATTCATTTTCATTTGTTGTGACAAATGAAGGAAGTATGTATATAAATTGAAGTCTTTAAATAAAATATGCTCTAAGTACCATGGCAAGAAAAAACATTGACGTTTTGTGTAGAATGGGATCTAGATACCAAACTCTATTTTGTGTACAAAGCGCGAACTGCCACGTATAAATAGCATACTTAAACTGCAACGAAAGTAGTAGCAAATGCACTCAACAGATGGCAGGCAGTATAACACTCGTGAAAATATTTCTCAGGACGTATAATATGTATTCAATTGTGATATCTCCATTACTATAAAATAAGAGTCAAGGATAAACATTAAAAGTGGCAGGTATTCATGTTTCTCGCACGGACAGCTCTACGTAGGCTGCTCCCGTGTATCGCGGGCTAGAACCCTCTACGTAAACTCGGAGAGCAAGAAGTCTCGAAACGTCGTTTACAGGGACGTATTGCAATAGACTTTTGGCTCTCCATACGTTCCAAGACAATTACTTATTCCGTGCTAACAATGTAATAATGTAACAATGTAATAATCGCCATTCCAAAGAAATCAGGCGCAGACAGGTGTGAAAATTACAGAACCATCAGTTTGATAAGTCATGGTTGCAAAATTTTAACACGAATTATCTACAGGAGAATGGAAAAGCTGGTAGAAGCTGACCTCGGGGAAGATCAGTTTGGATTCAGGAGGAACGTAGCAACCCGGGAGGCAATATTCACTTTACATCTTATCTTAGAAGATAGATTAAGGAAAGGCAAACCTACATTTTTAGCTTTTGTAGATTTGGAGAAAGCTTTTGACAATGTTGACTGGAAAACACTCTTTCAAATTCTGAAGACAGCAGGGGTAAAATATAGGGAAAGGAGAGTTATTTACAATTTGTACAAAAACCAGACCGCAGTTATTAGACTCGAAGGGCATGAAAGGGAAGCATCAGTTGGGAAGGGAGTGAGACAGGGTTGTAGCCTTTCTCCGATGTTATTCAATTTGTACATCGAGCAGGCGGTGAAGGAAATCAAGGAAAAATTTGGAATCGGGAGTAAAGTTCAGGGGGAATAAATAAACACCTTGCGTTTTGCTGATGACATTGTAATTCTGTCAGAGACAGCAAAGGACCTGGAAGAGCAGTTGAATGGAATGGACAGTGTGTTGAAGAGAGCGTATAAAATGAACATTAACAAGAGCAAAACAAAAATAATGGAATGCGGTCTTAGAAAATCAGGTGATGCTGAAGGAATTAGATTAGGTAACGAAACAATGAAGGTGGTAGATGAGTTTTGTTACTTGGGTAGTAAAATAACATGCGATGGTCGCAGTACAGGGGATATAAAATGCAGAGTGGCAATGGGAAGAAAAGCATTTTTGAAAAAGAGAAATTTGCTAACATCGAATATTAACTAAAGGGTAAGGAAGTCTTTTCTGAAGGCATTTGTGTGGAGCGTTGCCTTGTACGGGAGTGAAACATGGACGATAAACAGTGCGGACAGGAAGAGGATTGAGGCTTTTGAAATGTGGTGCTACAGGAGAATGCTGAAGATTAGGTGGGTAGATCGCATAACTAATGAAGAGGTACTGAACAGAATTGGTGAGAAAAGGAATTTTTGGCATACCCTGACTAAAAGAAGGGATCGCTTGGTAGGACACATTCTTAGACATCGTGGAATCATAAATTTAGCATTGGAGGGAAGTGTGTGGGGTAAAAATCGCAGAGGGAGACCAAGAGACGCGTATAGTAAGCAGATTCAAGCGGATGTGGGTTGTCGTTCTTATGAGGAGATGAAAAGGCTTGCTCAGGATAGAGTAGGGTGGAGAGCTGCATCAAACCAGTCTCCGGACTGAAGACCATAACAACAACAACAATGTTGCAAACAGTAATGTAGTTATTTATGCCCTTTCTTGGCGCTTTAATGTCTGACTATTGAACCGCGGGTAACACCGCGGGGAGCAGCTGGTTTAAAATAATTCTGAGGCGGCAGAACAGAAGTCCACGCTCGCGACGCAGCTGGTCCGGAAGACAGAGCAGCCCTGGGTGAGACAACGGCCGCTGTTTGCCCGAGGTGCAGCTCTCTGACCGGGACACGCCTGAGGACGCGCCACAGCGACGCCGAAACAGCACGCGCCCGTCACCTGTGGCGATGCTGATCGTCTGCTTTCTGGTTATCAGCTTCGGATGAGTTTGTATGTGTGTCTATACGAGGCGCGTCCAGAAAGTAAGTTCCGTTTAATTCGTCTCCGCTGCAGCGCTGCGATTGCAGTTCCGCACATGCGCTGTAGACGACGTGTATCGAGGAGAAGAACGTGCGCCATTTGGAGATCGCTTTCAGTTACGTACGCTTTGTTGTGCTCGTTTGAAATGTCGGCGACGATTGAAAATACCTCCGCCTGTGAAATCAGGTCGGTGATTCAATTTCTGAATGCGAGGAAAGCGAAACCGAGAGAAATTTGTCGGCAAAATTGCGATGTTTACGGACCAAATGCGATGAGTGATTCGACGGTGAGAAGATGGACCCGACAGTTCAATGGCGGGCGTAGTGATGTGCACGGTGAAGAACGAAATGGGCGTCCACCTTTGGTTACAGAAGAACTGGTTCACGCGATTGATGACAAGATCCAGGAAACCCGTAGGTTTACAATTAGTGCTCTCGCTATGCACTTCCCCCAAATTTCACGATCACTGATGCTTGAAATTGTTACCAAACAACTGAATTTCCGTAAACTTTGCTCACGTTGGGTATCAAAGATTCCCACTGAGCAACACAAAACACAACGGATGGGTAGTGCCCTTGAGGTTTTGACGCGTTATGCTGAAAGCGGCGAAGAATTTCTGAAACGGATAGTCACAGGAGATGATGAAACGTGGGTTTCTTACGACACCCCCGAGAGTAAGCGGTAATCAATGGAATGGGGGCACACTTCATCCCCACCAAAGGTAAAGCCGAAGCAAATCATGACTCCTCGGAAAATGATGTACACAGTGTTCTGGGACTGGAAAGGCATCCGACTCGTTGACTTCTTACGGCGTGGTCAAACAATCAAAGCAGGGGGCCCACAGTTCTTTTGTGGGTACGTGTGTGGCGCGCACGGGGCCCCGAGCAGGAGCAGCCTTTCTTCTGCCCCAGGCTGCTTCACTTTCCCTCCCAGTTTATGCCTTCGCCCGGAGACGGGCGTCTTTCGCGAGTTAAGGTGGTTTCTTGTTGTCGTTTCTCCTATTCCTTTGCTTCTGTCTTCCTCTCCTAGCCTTCTTCTCCTCTTCATTAGTCTCCGCCTCGGCGTCTGAGACACTTCTTTCCTTCTTTCTATTCACTTTCTCTATTCTTCTTCTTTCCTCCCTGTGCGTGTCTGAAGGCCGACCCACGCATTATCATGCGTAGCAGGTGACGGGGTAAAGCGTAATTCCCCGCCCCGGGTAGACAAGTAGGGAACGTACGTACCCCATGGTAAAGGCCAGGCCCAGGGAGGGGTGATTACCCGAGCTGGTAACTTCCGAACATGCCGATTGGTCCCTCCGTCCACTCTCGGGAGGTGTGACCTCAGGTGCGGACAATCACCTCGGAGAGGGCCCCCACTAGGAAGGAGCGCGCCATCGGAGACGCCGGTAATCACGGGGGACACTTCCGCGATGACTTCCTTCTCTTCTTTAGTGACGTTGACCCAGAAACGTAAGTTAGATTCGCCTCAGCAAAAAAAGACTCTGCCTAATTTACCGAAATTTCTTGTTGTCTCTCGCACCGACGGAAAAGATTTCAATTCTGTCAATCCTTTCGTTCTACAGAAAGGTGTTGATGCAATTGCTGGCCCTGTTAAAACCTGTTCACGTCAGCGCAATGGCACATTGTTGCTGGAAGCGGACAGTGCCTTCCAGGCCCAAAAACTGATACGAACAACATTGTTACACACGTTTCCAGTCAAGGTAGAAGCGCACCGAACACTCAACTCGTCACGAGGGGTAGTTTTTACGAGACCCCTTGACGGGTTGTCTGACGAAGACATACAAACCTACATGTCCCATCAGGGTGTGACAGCCGTCCACAGGGTGATGAAAAAGGTAGATAACCAGCTGACACTGACTCGTACTGTGTTTTTGACGTTCGACAGAGTTAAACTTCCGTCGAAGGTCAAAGGAGGGTACGAAGTCATCTCCGTCCGCCCTTATGTACCTAACCCAATGAGCTGTTTCCAATGCCACAGATACAACCATACCCGTGAACATTGCCCAAATGCAGCAAAGTGTGTCACTTGTGGTAGGGACGCCCATGAGGGGGATTGCCCACCTCCGTCCCCTCACTGCCTTAACTGCAATGGCGACAATGCGGCTTCCTCTCGCGACTGCCCTGTATACAAGGATGAGAAGGTCATCTAGCAAATTCGGGTTACGGGAAAGGTATCAACATCTGCCGCTCGAAAGTTGTTGGCGAGTCGAAAGCTCACTGTCCTCCCAGCGGGCACATACAGTAAGGTCCTCACCTCAACTCGACCTACTAAGGATTCCAGTACCCAGACTTGTGACTTCACTTTCACTGACACAGTTGTGCGATCCGCCAGCCCGAAGATTGCCCGTTCCACGTCCCCGCTTCCTCCTGCTGCTTCTAAAGTTCAGTCTTCGTCAACCTCTAGTAAACCGCGGGCACCTAAACGAGATGCCCGGACTTTGAAAAAGGAACCCGTCCGTGAGGATTTTCTGTGCTATCAGGCTTCCCAACCGTCAACTGCCTCTTCTCACCGTCAATCTTCCAGAAGAGCCAACAATAAAGATAGTTCCTCTCCTTCCCCGCTGAGGCGTGACCCATCTGTCACGCCGTCCAACAGTAGTCGACTCCGGTCACATTCTGTCTCGCCAGGACGCACTACTGTTAGCCGGGCAACCAGCATTTTACCAGCGACAGAAGCTGCACCTCCTGATAAACTCGGGAAGGTGGCAGATGAATCAGCTGAACCTATGGAACATTACTCTCTGCCTCTAGATGGCGATAGTAGTGCTTCCTAGAAGTCCAGTCCTCAGCGGCCGTCGAGGTGACCCCACCTGCTTGTTCCTTTTTTATCTTATTTTTCTCTCATTTTTTATCATGGCGCTCCTTCAATGGAATATTCGCGGCTTTCGTTCCAATCGGGAGGAATTAAAACTACTGCTTCGATTGCACTGCCCGCTTCTAGTTTGTCTCCGAGAATCTAAGTTGCGTCAAAGTGATCGTGCAGACTTACCCCACTACACCTCTGTGCGTTTCGACCTGCCACCTGTGGAAGATACCCCAGCCCATGGAGGGGTAGAGCCCATCAAAACGGCCTCCACTCCCGCTCGGTTCCCGCAGCGCTCGCGCGTCTATCACGACGGCTGACTGCGGGTAAAGGGCTGGTAGAGGGGGAGCGATGACGTCACACTCGCGAGAGCGAGACGTTTCGGGCAGGACGAGTCACGATACTCCCGGGTTCACGCGCGCCCGCCGGGACGAGCTGAGCTGAGCTTGGCTGAGCCGCCTCAGCCTAGTAGGCGCACGCCGCCGGCTGCGTGTGCCGGACGTACCCGGGACGAAAAAAGGGGGAAAATACACTTTTTCGATTTTCAAGTTGTAAAAATTGTTGATGATATAGACGATCACGCTACATCGTTTTATGAAATTAGTTTCTTCTTACTAGCTTTGCCTTGCCTGTGAAAAAAATAAAAAGGCTAATTTTCATTCCGCACGAGTTTTTAGTTCCGTAACGCTCCTCACTCGATTTCGATGAAACTATGCGTTTAAAAAATCTGATTTTTGGACACATTATAGTAAAACATCTTAGCTTTCGTATAAGACATTCACCTTTTCGTAATACCTAATAGTAGTTTTCAAATGACGCTATTTCTCAAGTATATGCACTTGATTTACAAATCGTGTATTGAAAAAGTTAGATAGCGGGCAGGTTACTGTTCTATGATTTTCAGACCATACATTACAGCGAGTGAAATGGAGCTAAAAGAACAAAAAAGTTTTTGAAATGGTAATCGCACTGATAGCTACCTCCTTTCACAAGTAATTGCGAGTTATCTGAGCGCCCTCGGGCCGCGATCACAAGTCTACGAACTCAGCCTGTGTTGAGCGTAGCGTGAAGCACTGCAGTGCCGACAAATCTGAATTGCTGGCTACGTTTGTCGGTCCCTCGTGATGTGTTGAAGATCCATAATCAGAGAATAATAATGAACTAATTTTTCTTGGGTGGCAACCGTTACAATGGACAACTATCTGCTACGGTTTTACAGCAGATCATACTTGACTTTGAGAGGCATACATCTGGTTTTTTTTCCACGTAATACAATTCATGGATTTTATACTTCGTGTTTGGAACTAGAAGAGAAGAACAAAGTAATGTAAATTGCGACTATGCTCTTAATGGACTGAAATAAAATTTTGTCACATTACAGTTAAAGGCTTTCTAGTTGCAGATGCATCTACTCCTAAGACACAATATATACCTTTTCGATTTTGTAGCTTTCAGAAAATGTGTTCCCACAGGGTGAAAATTATTGTATGCAGTATGTCCGAGATAAATGCGATACTTTCACGTCTGAGATGAAAGTAAGAATGAACTGAGTTGCTTTTAGTAATATGTCTGAGACGAACAACGTTTCTACGAACATTTTGCTTTATCATTTGAAGACAATTTTCATTGTCTGCAAGATGGTACTTTCGAATTTTCAACATACGCTGGTTTACTGTAGCCTCAGATAGTGCAGGACAGGTCAGTAAAGGATGAGAAGCGTCTGTCACTTTTTTCTAATTTTTTTCCGAGGGAAGGGGAGAGCTTGTCCCCAGCTATAAGGAATCCCAACTAACTGTCAGCAAAAGATCGATTGCTGGCCACTTCAAGAATCCAGCTAACAGTTCATTGATTTTATTATATTATATATTAAAAGAATCTACTAAAACTAAAGTCAGTCGGACAGACTAAACTACCCGACTAATTTCCTTCATTTTTGTGTAAAACTAAAGGTATTCATCCACTTTTTCTACACTCAAACGGGATTTCCTTCTGTATATTTCTTATGGGGATGTCTTGGCTGTAAACTAAAGTCATTCGGACAGGCCGTTCTATCGGCTCCATTTCCTTCATTTTCGCTTTAAACGAAAGGTATTTATGTGCAGATTTGTCATCAAGTATCATAATTAAGTCTCTCCTTCCTTTACTTTCATTCAAACGCGGGATCCTTCTATCCTTGCATTGAATATATTAATCGGTTTGTTTTAGGATATCTTGGGTTCTAAATAAAGTACACAGTTCTCTTTGACCTAACAACACTCAACGAATCAATATCTTTCATTTGCGCTTTTAAACACTTCCACGGATTGATTCTGAAGAAAGCTATGCGTGAACATTCAACTTCACTTCCATGTCTTCCCAACGTTTTAGTCATTCCACTAACGCTGCTAAGTATTCGCACGGGTCCTCTATCTTTCTTATATATTAAAACAATCTATTTTATAATTATAATTGATTTTAAATAAGTGTTTTGATATGAATTTAAGAAAACACCAGCTTATATAATATTCTGTATATTGTTACTATCTATAATAAATATGTTTAAATGGTAAATACTTAATTTTACTTATTTCCGTTTCACATGACTAGCCACTAATGCTGCAAAGTATTTGCACAGGTCGCCTAGTTTTATTACTATTGTTCTCACACTGTAGTGAACCGTCGAATTTTATGAAGATAAGAAATAAGTGGTAATGCACTCATTCCATCCATATAGACTAACATTTAGGAGAGTATTTCCTTCCTTTAACATTCGATACCTTTAATATTCCCGGCGCGAGTCGGCGCCGCCACGAACCGATTGGGGTATGGTGTTGGTTCTGCAGCACAAGTATCACAAGTCTCCAGCCTGTTTTCAGCAGAAGCTTCTCTGCATGATTTTTTTTTCAATTATACTTATGATAATATGTTTATTTGCCTTCTATTACTATTAATTCTGTAATATGAATTAAAAAAATTAAGAAATGTTTAGTTTTTCACATAAGGAAAAACTCTCCTAAATGTTGGTCGAAATTAATGGGATGGGTCCATACCACATATTTCTAATGTGTTTATAATTCTATCACTACAGTGTGCAAACAATAGTAATAAAATTACAAAATCAGTTAACAGTTAGCTGGCTCAAAGTACATGGCAGTGAACAAGTACTGGTCACTAAGAACGAAAAAACAAATCACAACATGAAACAAATGACACGTGCTTCTCATCCTTTACTGATCTGCAGTGTCTGAGGCTAAACTAAATCTGCGCGGTTTCCTTTCATTTAAAGTATAAAAATCGATATGAAAGTACCATGGAGACAAGGAAAACTGTGAGATTCAGGAAATGTTCATAGAAAAGCAGTTCCCATCAGAAAGCTTCCTAATAAAATAAATAAAAATTCTGAGAACCGTGTAGAGTTCTTTGAAAGTGGAGATGAGCTGAAACATAGTACAGCGTGTACCACATAAATCTGGCACATCTGACGAACCCCCATGACCATAAGTTGCAGCATCTCTTATCAGGAGGTAACTAAATGTCTTTAATTTTACTGTTATGTAATCCTACTTCAGTCTCGGTCTGAGGGATAGCGCTTTCATGTGAGACACTGTATACAAATTGTTTCACCTTGTGGTAGAACATTTTCTGGGAGTTACAAAAGCGAAAATGTAAGAAGGTTCAAATGTTTGTAAAGCTTAAGGGACTTAACAGCGGGGTCATCAGTCCCTAAACTTACAAACTACTTATGAACTACCTTATACTAAAGACGACACAAATATTCATGCCCCAGGGTGGGATTCGAACTCCCGACCGTAAAGGCCGTGCAGACTGTGACTGGCGCGCCGCAGTCCCCTCGGCCACCGCGGCCGTCTTAAGAGAAGGCTAAATAGTATAATCTTAGGTGTAGATGCATCAATAAATGTAAGTATATTTTTGTGTTTCTTCCGTTTATTATCCTCAACTTGAAAGTCATTGAGTAGAATTTCAGAAATTTTATTTCAGTCCATCAACAGCAAATTCGCAGTTTACAGTAATTGTTTTTTCTCTTGAAGTTTGAAACACGAAATATGTATTCCATCAATTGTGCAATGTGAACAACAAATTACTTCCATACCTCTTAAGTGAAGTATTACCTTACATAAAACCATAGCAGATCATTGTCCATTGTAATCGGTTGCCACCCAAGAAAAATTTGGGTATAGCTATTTTCTGGTTATGAATTATTAACACATCACGATGGACCAACATACGTGGCCAGCAAATAATATTTTCGGCGCTGCAGTGCTTCACACTACGCTCAACACACGCCGAGTTCGTAGACTTGTGGTTGCGGCATGACGCCGCTCAGATAACTTGCAATTTCTTGAGAAAGGAGGTAGATATCAGTGCGAGTACCATTTCAAAAACTTTTCTGTTCTTTTAGCTCAATTTCACTCGCTGTAATGTATGGCCTAAAATGCATAGTACAGTAAGCTGCCCGCTATCGAACTTTTTCAATACACGATTTGTAAATCAAGTGCGCATACCTTTTAAAAAAGCATCATTTGAAAACGATTGTTACGAATTTCGAAAAGGTGAATGTTTTATTGGAAAGCTAAGATGTTGTACTACCCTGTGTACAAAAATCAGATTTTTTAACCGAAAACTTTCATCAAAATCGAGTGAGGAGCTTTACGAAACTGAAAACTCGTGCGGAATGAAAAGTAGACTTTTTATTTTTTTTTCACAGGCAAGGCAAAGCTTGTAAGGAAAAAATAAGTTGATAAAAGGATGCGATGTGGTCTTATATACCGTCAAAATTTCTTACAACTTGAAAATCGAAAAAGTTTTTTTCCCCCTCTTTTTCGTCATGGCACATCCCCGCTGGGCTCGGCCCGGCCGGCAGTGTGAACGCACCGCCATAGACGTGTGCTGGGGCCCTATTCTGTATCTTTCGTACCGTTCGGTTCGGTGTGTTTTTCTCGGCGGTTACGTCAATTTCGGTTCGGTAGCGAAAATGGTTATTCTGTACGTTTCTGTGGCCTGCTACCGCCCGAAACGGCCACCGAAATTTCGAGCGCTGCACCGAAAGCCGCTGAGGTTTCGGTGAGGCCGTTTGGTTCGTTTCGGTGGGCTTGGATTGCGAAGATAAATTATTATTTTAGCAATGATGTGTCGTTTTAAATTCCGATAATGATACATCTGTTGTTTTTTAAGTAATAATTAACTTTAAAACATTAATTTTCAAGGTTGTCTACAGATATTATCAAAATATTACGTTAAAATTGCTAGCGTTCTAGAGTTTAATATAACGATATAGCACTTCTGTAAACTCTATTGCAATAAACTTTATCTTAAAATACGCGTCTCGGTAATGTCTTTAATGCGCCGTTTCATTTATCTTGCAAACTCTCATATTACGGAAGTGTAAATACGAAATCCATCAAATACGGCGTCACCTTCGTTTTCGCCGTTCGCAAAGCTGTCGCGTCGTATTTGGCAAATTTTCGTATTTGTACGTGAGAATTACTCAAATATGCACTCCAGATACTCCACCGCATTGAAAATCTTCATAAAATGAGCCATTTTCACCGCAATCTTGTTGTGCCAACAAGCACGTTACCGACTTATCTGAACGGTACTTAGTAGTGTTTTACAGTAGTTTTCCGTACAAACTGAGTATTTATTACTTACAGAAAACACTCTTACATCGTTTAAGTTAAAATGGAAAGGAAGTTTGTGAAGTTAGATAGTGGAAATCATACAAATTAGCAGCAGTATAAATAACCGATAATCATTCCGCAAAGAAGTGAATGGAAACAAAGACTAGCATCTCTTGTAGACGCTGTGGTCTAACGGTCAGCGCGCCCGGTCAGGGGGCTCAACGCCCTCTGTAATAAAAAAAGCTGAGCTAAGAACACTTCGAACATCAATGAACAAATACGAACAGCGTCCGCAATGAACAGAACTACCGACAGACCAGCAGGAAAAAAAAAAAAAAAAAAAAAAAAAAAAAAAAAAAAAAAAAAAAAAAAAAACGGTTAAGGCGATAACCTCCTATCCTAAGTGTTTTAGGTTCGAATCCTTCCTGGTGCAAAATATTTTTTCACCAGTCATCTTGTTTGGAACACTTTTCTAGTCGTGTAAGAGAAGCATGATCTGCAATATTCTTTAGCATGTGCATGTAAGAGCGAGCGCCAGCAGTAGTCTCTTATATATCAGGGTTCACTCTTATTATAAAACAAAAGATGAAATTTCTGTGAGTGAAACAAACGTAGACTTTTATTTTTATTCATTTACTTTTTTAGTCTTGTTACAAATAATTCATGTGTGACTACTCTCAATGCTTGAAACGCAGTTTGAAACAAAGAAAAGTTTTCAGCCTTCATGTTGACGATCACATAATCTTCAATATGAAGACTGAAAATTTTTGTACGTTTCAAACTACGTTTTAAGCACTGATGAGAGTCTGACAGCGACCAAAATCAAATTTTGCGACAGTAAAGAAATATTTGCGACTGCTCTTCAACATCCGTATATGTTAACAGCCACTGAGCACTTGGATTCAAGATGGAATCAAACCTGACGTTTCAGGTTTTGTCCAAGTAACGACAGAAAAATACTAAAACTGGTTATGAGTGAATCTAAAAAAAAATCCTTTAGCTTTCCCGCATCGGCAAACAACTGTTTTGTTATTAAAATATTGTACGGTCTTTCTTCAGTATAAAACCATTGACGCTTGTAAGAGCTGTCTCGACTAATATGCAATCCTTTTCGTTTCCCGAAACTTCCATGTACTTCCGTAGTGCCAAAATAAGAAGTTTTTCACTGCTAGCACTGCGCTCTCTCTGCTGCTAACGCCGCGTCTTCCCTCCCAGCGCGTTGAACTCGCGCCGCGCCAATGAACCTCACAATTCTGCTCTCGTCTAGGACAAACGGTAGCACCTAACGTTTTCCAACAAACGGCAAAAATAAATTCAAACCTTTCCGAAACTTTTTCTCGCTTACACCCCCACAAAAAAATGTAAAGAGAAAAAGTTTGTCGCTTACTACATTTTGGACGTTGGTTTGGTAAAAGTTTTGCGCCAGACGTGGGATTTTAATTTATTACTTCACTATCACTGAATATATTGGCCGGTAAGTTTGCAGACATCGACAACATATAGCACTGAAGGCAATTATAAAATTATTTTGCTGTGCGACGCTTAGTTTAGGAGATACGGTGTGATAAACATAGAGTAGCGTGAATAAACAACTTTTATGAAAAGTTTAAATATTCTCTTTTTTCAGTGACAAAAAGTTTTAATTAAATTTTAAAAAAGTGTCAGTAGGTAGTTCTCGAAATACACTGTCGTGTTATGTCGCCAGATTATGAAATACACGACTTTCATTTTTTACATTTTTTGGGCTGTCTCTCACGGTAGGAAACGCAGCGAACGCCGGCCACGGCTGCCGTTCCCGCTGCTCGCCAGCAGTGCGCATGCGCGGAGAAGCAGTCAGGCACTTCTGATTGGCTGATGCCAGCGGATCTGGCAACAGCGCCACCGTGAGCTACGGTGTCCAGAAAGGCGTACCGAAACGCCACCGAAAGGCATACAGAATGAACTAACAGAGCTGCTTCGATAACTCGACCCCTCGGTGCGCTCTCTGACCGAACCGAACTCTGGGCGCCGAAAAGATACAGAATAGGGCCCCTGGACGGGCGCAATAAGTAACGGCGTCGCGAGGGGGCTGGCCGTGCGCATGCGCACTGCTGTCGGCCGGGAGTAGCGAGTCTTCTCGCTCCCGAGACGGCATTATCGGCACGGCCGGCTCCCGGGTACGGCGGTCTCGCTAGCCGCTCCCTCTGGCGGGAACGAGCGGGAGCCAGGGGCCCTATTCTGTATCTTTCGTACCGTTCGGTTCGGTGTCTTTTTCTCGGTGGTTACGTCAATTTCGGTTCGGTAGCGAAAATGGTTATTCTGTACGTTTCTGCGGCCTGCTACCGCCCGAAACGGCCACCGAAATTTCGAGCGCTGCACCGAAAGCCGCTGAGGTTTCGGTGAGGCCGTTTGGTTCGTTTCGGTGGGCTTGGATTGCGAAGATAAATTATTATTTTAGCAATGCTGTGTCGTTTTAAATTCCGATAATGATACATCTGTTGTTTTTAAGTAATAAGTAACTGTAAAACGTTAATTTTCAAGGTTGTCTACATATATTATCAGAATATTTCGTTAAAACTGCTAGCGTTCTAGAGTTTAATATAACGATATAGCACTTCTGTAAACTCTATTGCAATAAACTTTATCTTAAAATACGCATCTCGGTAATGTATTTAATGCGCCGTTTCATTTATCCTGCAAACTCTCATATTACGGAAGTGTAAATACGAAATCTATCAAATACGGCGTCACCTTCGTTTTCGCCGTTTGCAAAGCTGTCGCGTCGTATTTGGCAAATTTTCGTATTTGTACGCGAGAATTACTCAAATATGCACTCCAGATACTCTGCCGCATTGAAAATCTTCATAAAATGAGCCATTTTCACCGCAATCTTAAGTTCCTGTCGTACCAACTAGCACGTTACCGACGTACCTGAACGGTACTTAGTAGTGTTTTACAGTAGTTTTCCGTACAAACTGAGTATTTATTACTTACAGAAAACACTCTTACAACGTTTAAGTTAAAATGGAAAGGACTTTTGTGAAGTTAGATAGTGGAAATCATACAAATTAACAACAGTATAAATAACGGATAATCATTCCGCAAAGAAGTCAATGGAAACAAGATGCGGCCAGTCTTGTAGACGCTGTGGTCTAGCGGTTACGGCGACAACCTCCTACCCTAAGTGTTTTAGGTTCGAATCCTTCCTGGTACAAAATATTTTTTCACCAGTCATCTTGTTTGGAACACTTTTCTAGTCGTGTAAGAGAAGCATGATCTGCAATATTCTTTAGCATGTGCATGTAAGAGCGAGCGTCAGCAGTAGTTTCTTATACATCGGGGTTCACTCTTATTATAAAACAAAAGATGAAATTTCTGTGAGTGAAACAAACTTAGACTTTTATTCATTTACTTTTTTTAGTCTTGTTACAAATAATTCATGTGTGAACACTCTCAAGGCTTGAAACGCAGTTTGAAACGAAGAAAAGTTTTCAGCCTTCATGTTGACGATCACATAATCTTCAATATGAAGACTGAAAATTTTTGTACGTTTCAAACTATGTTTTAAGCACTGATGAGTCTGACAGCGACCAAAATCAAATTTTGCGACAGTAAAGAAATATTTGCGACTGCTCTTCAACATCCGTATATGTTAACAGCCACTGAGCACTTGGATTCAAGATGAAATCAAACCTGACGTTTCAGGTTTTGTCCAAGTAACGACAGAAAATACTAAAACTGGTTATGAGTGAATCTAAAAAAATTCCTTTAGCTTTCCCGCATCGGCAAACAACTGTTTTGTTATTAAAATATTGTACGCTCTTTCTTCAGTACAATAACCTTGACGCTTGTAAGAGCTGTCTCGACTAATATGTAATCCTTTTCGTTTCCCGAAACTTCCATGCACTTCCGTAGTGCCAAAATAAGAAGTTTTTCACTGCTAGCACTGCGCTCTCTCTGCTGCTAACGCCGCGTCTTCCCTCCCAGCGCGTTGAACTCCCGCCGCGCCAATGAACCTCACAATTCTGCTCTCGTCTAGGACAAACGGTAGCACCTAACGTTTTCCAACAAACGGCAAAAATAAATTCAAACCTTTACGAAACTTTTTCTCGCTTACACCCCCACAAAAAAATGTAAAGAGAAAAAGTTTGTCGCTTACTACATTTTGGACGTTGGTTCGGTAAATTTTCTGCGTCAGACGTGGGATTTTAATTTATTACTTCACTATCACTGAATATATTGGCCAGAAAGTTTGCAGACATCGACAACATACAGCACTGAAGGCAATAATAAAATTATTTTGCTGTGCGACGCTTAGTTTAGGAGATACGGTGTGGTAAACATAGAGTAGCGTGAATAAACAACTTTTATGAAAAGTTTAAATATTCTCTTTTTTCAGTGACAAAAAGTTGTAATTAAATTTAAAAAAAGTTTCAATAGGTAGTTCTTGGAACACATTGTTGTGTTATGTCGCCAGATTATGAAATACACGACTTTCATTTTTTACATTTTTTGGGCTGTCTCTCACGGTAGGAAACGCAGCGAACGCCGGCCACGGCTGCCGTTCCCGCTGCTCGCCAGCAGTGCGCATGCGCGGAGAAGCAGTCAGGCACTTCTGATTGGCTGATGCGAGCGGATCTGGCAATAGCGCCACCGTGAGCTACGGTGTCCAGAAAGGCGTACCGCAACGCCACCGAAAGGCATACAGAATAACATAATGGAGCTGCATCGATAACTCGACCCCTCGGTGCGCTCTCTGACCGAACCGAACTTTGGGGCGCCGAAAAGATACAGAATAGGGCCCCAGGCCGCGTTTGACGGCCTCTATGGAGGGGTTCTGATGTTCATTCGGGACGACGTCTATTACCATACCATTTCATTGCATACTCACCTACGGGCAGTTGTGTCCACATCACTCTATCCACATTTACCTTTTCCCACTGTAATATCTATTCGCCATCGTCATCTGCCCTTACTAGGGCAGATGTGCTACACCTTGTTGACCAGCTCCCTTCACCTTTCGTGTTGGTAGGCGACTTCAATGCCCACCACCCTCTATGGGGCTCTCCGGCACCTTGTCCGAGAGGCTCCCTTTTGGTGGACATTCTCCAACAACTCAATCTTGTCTGCCTCAACACTGGTGCACCGACCTTCCAACCCATACTTACTCCCACATAGACCTTGCGATATGCACTCCTCAGCTTGCCGGTCGGTTTGAGTGGTATGCACTTTCTGACACGTACTCGAGTGACCATTTCCCTTGTATCATCCACTTCCTGCATCATTCCCCATCTCCTCATCCCACCAGTTGGAACATTTCTAAAGCTCACTGGGGGCTTTATACTTCCATGGCTGTTTTTCACGATCAGAATTTTCCCTGCTGTGACAGGTCGACTGCCTCACAGAGGTTATTCTCACTGCTGCCGAACGTTCCATACCTCGTACCTCCTCTTCTCCACGTCGTGTCCAGGTCCCTTGTTGGACTGCAGCCTGCCGCGACGCGCTTAGAGCCCGGCGCCGTGCTTTACGTACTGCGGTTTTCGTCGACACCGCTCTGCTGCTGACCACCTCGTTACGTTGTCGACCTTCATTATGAATAACTTCCTAAAGAAGCGTCAAACAGTAGCAGTGTTCTTCGACTTGGAGAAGGCATACGATACCTGTTGGAGAGCGGGCATTCTCTGCACATTGCACACATGGGGCCTTCGGGGCCGCCTTCCTCTTTTCATTCAAGCGTTTTTGGCGGATCGCAAGTTCCGGGTATGGGTGGGCTCTGTTTTGTCAGATACCTTTTGCCAGGAGAATGGGGTACCACAGGGCTCCGTCTTGAGTATGGCGCTCTTTGCCATTGCAATAAACCCGATCGTAGATTGCCTTTCAGCCGACGTCTCCGGATCTCTTTTTGTTGACGATTTCGCAATTTATTAAAGCGCCCAGCGGACGTGTCTCTTGGAGCGCTCTCTTCAACGCTGTCTTGACCGGCTATATTCCTGGAGCATCGCAAACGGCTTCCGATTCTCCACTGAGAAAACTGTGTGTATAAACTTCTGGAAATACAAGGAATTTCTTCCACCTTCTCTACGTCTCAGCCCTGTTGCTCTCCCTTTCGTGGAGACCACGAAATTCTTGGGACTCATGTTGGATCGTAAACTTTGCTGGTCCACACACGTGTCCTACCTGGCTGCCCGTTGTGCCCGATCCCTTAACGTTCTTCATGTCCTCAGTGGCACGTCATGGGGAGCGGATCGTACCGTCCTGCTTCACCTTTACCAGGCCGTTGTTCAGTCGAAGCTCGACTACGGAAGCCTTGTATACTCTTCTGCACGGCCGTCGATTCTCCGCCGTCTCAACTCTATCCCCCATCGGGAATTACGTCTGGCGACCAGTGCATTTTATAACAGCCCTGTTGAAAGTCTGTATGCCGAGGCTGCTGTATTACCCTTGACCACTCGGCGCGACATACTCTTGTGTCGGTACGCATGCCGCTTGCGGTCGATACCCAACCATCCATTGTACCGATTATTTTTTGACGACTTACTCGATCGCCAATATCAGTTGTCTGCGATTGCCTTGCTTCCACCTGGAGTTCGGTTTCGCCGCCTACTACAGCGGCTCGATTTTACCCTTCCTTCCACCCTTCGGTTGAGCGAAAGCCCATTGCCACCGTGGCATCAGGCCCAGGTTCACACTCACCTTGAACTTAGTTCGCTCCCCAAGGAGAGCACTCCGGATTTGGTATACCGCTCGTGGCTTGTCGAACTCCGTTCGCGGTTCGATAATGCCATATTTATTTACACTGATGGTTCCAAGAGCACTGTCGGTGTCGGATCTGCCTTCGTCGTCGGGGACAACCGTTTCCAATACAAGCTCCCTGACCGGTGCTCGAATTTCACGGCTGAGCTTTTTGCCCTCCACCAGGCCGTTTTGTACACCTGCCGCCACCGCCAACCTTTCTATGCCATCTGTTCGGACTCCCTTAGTGCCCTGCAGAGTCTTAAGGACCCTTTGTCGCACCATCCTCTCGTGTATCGGATCCAACGCTCCCTCCAGTTGCTAGCAGATGACAGCTTTCCTGTGGGTCCCTGGCCGCAGCTCTTTTGCCTCGCATGGCTACCTTTTGCGTCCCATCAGACGATGTTCAACGGCCTCTTCGCCGGAGTATCGTGTCGTCCTGGCACAGTGCGTGGTTCTCACTGTACGACAATAAATTGAGAACTGTAAAACCGATCCCGACCGCTTGGAGGACCTCCTCACGCCCCTCTCGGCGAGAGGAGGTAATCCTGGCCCGGTTGCGGATCGGTCACCGCCGTTTCAGCCACCGTCACTTGCTAACCGCCGACCCTACACCGCTGTGCTCCTGCGGTGAACTGCTGACAGTGCGACATGTTTTACTGACTTGTGTTCATTTTAATCATCTCCGTGTAGCACTTCACTTTCCGTCTACTCTGGAGGAAATTTTAGCTGATGACACACGAGCAGCGGCTCGAGTTTTGCGTTTTATCAACTTGGCCAACTTATCCAAGGATATTTAACCCTTTTAATTGTTTTTTATCTTTTGTTTTTAGCCTTCTCTTGATATTCTAACTGGCAGTTACCAATTTTTTGAGATCTAGCGAATCTCTGTTCTTGTCTGGGCTCTAATGACCTTAGCAGTTGTGACCCCAAAACCACAAAAAAAAAAAAAAAAAAAAAAAAAAAAAAAAAAAAAAAAAAAAAAAAAAAAAAAAAAAGATGAAGAACGAAGTGGGCGTCCACCTTTGGTTACAGAACAACTGCTTCACGCGATTGATGATAAGATCCAGGAAAACCGTAGGTTTACAATTAGTGCTCTCGCTATGGACTTCACGAATGACGACGAGCTGAAAGAAACTGTTTCCAACTGGTTGAAGACACAGGCGGCAGATTTCTATGAAGAAGATATACAAAGCCTGGTGCGACGCTATGACAAATGCCTACAAAATTTCGGCAGTTATTCTGAAAAGTAGTTTAAGAGTTGTAGAATTTTGTGCAATAAAAATTTCTTCTGTATCTGGGAACAATTTCATTTTATTACCAAACGGAACTTACTTTCTGAACGCGCCTCGTATCTCTGCAAAATATTAACACGAATTGTTTACAGAAGGATGGAAAAGCTGGTAGAAGCCGATCTCGGGGAAGATCAGTTTGGGTTCAGGAGAAATGTAGGAACTCGGGAGGCAATACTCACTTTACGGCTGATCCTAGAAGATAGATTAAGAAAAGGCAAACCTTTGTAGATTTGGAGAAGGCTTTTGACAATGTTGATTGGAATAAACTCTTTCAAGTTCTGAAGCAAGCAGGAGTAAAATGTAGGGAGCGTAAGGTTATTTACAACTTGTACAAAAACCAGACAGCGGTTGTCAGAGTTGAAGGGCATGAAAGGCATGCAGCGGTTGGAAAGGGAGTAAGACAGGGTTGTAGCCTTTCTCCAATGTTGTTCAATTTGTATATTGAGCAAGCTATAAAGGAAAGCAAGGAGAAATTTGGAGAAGGAATTAAAGTTCAGGGTGAAGAATTAAAAACATTGCGTTTTGCCGATGACATAGTAATTCTGTCAGATACAGCAAAGGACCTGGAAGAGCAATTGAACGGAATGGACAGTGTGCTCAAAGGTGCATATAAGATGAACATTAACAAGAGCAAAACTAGGGTAATGGAGTGCAGTGAAAGAAAATCAGGTGATGCTGAAGGAATTAGATTAGGTAACGAAACAATAAAGGAGGTAGATGAGTTTTGTTACTTGGGCAGTAATATAACAAATGATGGTCTCAGTACAAAGGATATAAAATGCAGAATGGCAATGGGAAGAAAAGAAAAAGAGAAATTTGCTAACATCGAATATTAATTTAAGTGTAACGAAGTCGTTTTTGAAGGCATTTGTGTGGAGTGTTGCCTTGTATGGGAGTGAGACATGGACGATAAACAATGCGGATAGGTAGAGGATTGAGGCTTTTGAAATATGGTGCTACAGAAGAATGCTGAAGATTAGGTGGGTGGATCGCGTAACTAATGAGGAGGTACTGAACAGAATTGGGGACAAAAGAAATTTCTGGGATAACTTCACTAAAAGAAGGGATAGATTGGTAGGACACATTCTTAGACATCAAGGAATTGTGAATTTAGCGTTGGAGGGAAGTGTGTGGGGTAAAAACCGCAGAGGAAGACCAAGAGAGGGATACAGTAAGCAGATTCAGACAGATGTGGGTTGCCGTTCTTATGTGGAGATGAAGAGGCTTGCTCAGGATAGGGTATTGTGGAGAGCTGCATCAAACCAGTCTCCGGACTGAAGACCACAACAGCAACATCTGTGGATCAAAGTGTGACGATATAAGACTACGTTTAGCAGTTTATAAAGTGAAAAAAGACCAGGGAAGGGAACAACTCTTGGACGTGAACAGCTGAAGAAGGTAGAAAGCTTCAATTACCTAGGAAGAGTAATTGAGGAAAATGGGAGAAATGACAAGGAGATTATAGAACGTGTCACAAACGCAGAAGTATTTCTGAGAAGTGTTGGGACTTTAGTGTGGAGTAAGGTTGAACCACAGAGAAGTAAACGAGTGCTATACCAAAATTATTATGTTCCGATATTGACATATGCATCGGGAACTCGGGTGACAAAGAAAAGAGAGAGGAGCAAAATACAAGCAGGGGAAATGAAATTTCTACGAAGCAGAGTAGGGGTAACAAGAAGAGACAGGATGAGGAATGAGAAGATGAGGGAACTAGTGAGAGAGGAGGCCTTACAGGATAGGATAGAGAGATCAAGACTGCAGTGGTTTAAAGAGAATGGAGGGTCCCGGGAGAATTCACGAGTAGAGATACAGAAGAAACGAGCAAGAGGAAGACCAAGGGATAGATGGCTGAAAGGAGTGGAGAATTGTGTGGGGAAGAGAGGAGAGGAGAAGACTTGGACCAGAGTGGAGACAGAGGAATGGTGGGAAAACAGGAGGAAGTGGCGGGGCATGTGGTGATCGAAGTGGAAACAGACTCCCAAACATTTCCATACCTGTTATGTGCAAAGCTCACGAAAAATATGACTTTTCAAACGTCGAACGCACGAAGTATGTAGTCTGTTGACTGATTGAAACCGTTCCAGAAATATTGTCTACCGGGCTATGCATTGGAAACAAAGTTGTGGTTGGATGTTTGGGACGGGTCAAGCAAACAATACAGTTATTGGGTGGGGAGAGATCGAAACTTTATTAAAGAATGTGCTGTGTCTGAGATACCTCGTCTGTTACTGATCGCGGTTGTGCGGCGTGTATGTGGGGGAACTTAGAGCTGGTACTGGGTTAGGATATCCCTGCCTGGATCGCGTCTGGTTAGCTGGATATCTTTGTTGTAGGATAGCGTTGACTGCAGGTGTACTTCTGTTACTGTGTTGGAAATGTTTGGAGCTTAGAGCGTGCTGTAGGCTAGATGGGTGGTATTTACGTAAAAAGTGTAGATATACTCTAAATACACATCGCAGTAGGGCTCTAAAGAAGCCGACTTTGGTGGTTGTAAGAAAACTGTGCAGTGATCTTTGGTCGAAGCATCGCCTGTTTAATCGTATGCTAGTGTTGTCTACTTGTGCAGTGCTAATGCAAGTTACTTAAAATCGATTTTAATAACCTCATTGCTAAAAGTTTTCTTTCGTAAAAGACATGCAAAGTAGATCTGTATTTGGACGGATTTCCGATGTGTTAAACATTGTTACTAAATGTTGTTAATTAAAATTTCAGTTACTGAATCATTAGCTTACAGACGAAGTGGAGAAAATGTTCTGTTATTCCATTCTGGGCCGACACTTGCAGTTTGTTTACACTTTGTTGCTACTGAACGCAGCGGCAAAGACTATTCCAATGAGCCACCATATGTTTCACTTGAATTTCGTTTAAACTTAGTAACTAACTGAAATATGTATGTAAAATTAATTAGAAAATACTCTTTGTTATAAAATCAATTGTAATGATGTAATTGCAAGTCTCATGAAGTGAGGTAACTTCTCACTTAAGTGACATTTAAGCGGACGACTTGAAGTATCGGAGTCAGGTGTCAGTCGTGAAGGAGTCCGACATCACGTTCGGTAAAGAAGTCGTACGACTTGATTCCAAGCAGCTTTCTACTTCATACTGTATGCTTGTTCTATTGGGTTTGTTATAATGGAATAACGAGTTTTAGCCAAACTAATGGAAATTGCGTTCCTTAATTTTGTGAAGAAGGAAGTGGTTGTAAGTAAATGGCGACGTGTATTTGAAAGTGCAAAATTTATTCCGTAGGTAGACTCCAGAGCAACGTTCATCTAGAAAACTGTGGCCTACTTGTGTAGATAGAAACCAGGAAGTAGTGACACAAATTTCACCGCTACTGTATCACAACTGGTGCAGGAACAATGTTCAGTCTCCTGTTACCAGCAAGTGGCTATTTAAGCCACGCACAAGAGCTACGTCACGCAGTTTGAAGCTTTTTTTTTTTTTTACCGTGTTCTCCCTTAAACATCTTGCTATTCATACCATCATCGTAACGAAATTTGGTCAGTTTACACTTAAAAATCGACCACTGTACGAAACAAAAGCCTTGTTTGATCACTAAAATTAGCACATAAGGTCCGTGTGAACTACTGGTTTCTCGCTGCTACAAAGCCTTGTTCCCGGCTCAAACTGAGAACTGACTCGTTTCAAATTTCTTCAATAACAGGAAGTTAATACTACAGTGGTCAATATACATAGCAGCTCACACGTTATTACACGCAGACCTTAATAAGCAAGCCACCACAATTAAAGTTATCTTAGAAAGGTGGCTACGAAAAAATGTATGGCGCAACGGAATTTAGACATAAGAAACATTGCATCTGAGCTTGTTCTCAGCACTTGCGAAGAACAATATTAAATAAAAGAAGGAAGGTGTTCTAAAACTACAATTTATAGGCAACTTATGCTGAAACATCCTGGCAGATTAAAATTGTGTGCCGGAACCGGGACTCGAACCTGGGACCTTTGCCTTTCGCGGGCAAGCGCACTACCGACTGTGGTATCCCGACACGACTCACGATGCCGCCTCACAACTTTACTTCCGCCAGTACCTCGCCTCCTACTTTCCAAACTTCACAGAAGCTCTCCTGCAAACACGCAAGACTAGGACTCCTGGAAGGAAGGATATGGTGGAGACATGGCTTAGCCACAGCCTAAGGGATGTTTCCAGAATGAAACTTTCACTCTGCAGCGGAGAGTGCGCTGATATGAAACTTCCTGGCAGATTAAAATTGCGTGCCGAACCGGAAAGGCAAAGGTCCCAGGTTCGAGTCCCGGTTCCGGCACGCAATTTTAATCTGCCAGGAAGTTTCATATCAGCGCACACTCCGCTGCAGAGTGAAGTTTCATTCTGGGAACTTATGCTGAACTTAGATTTGTTTATTCAGATTGAAAACAAGCAAAATGGGGAACCAATTTTGATAATACAATAAAAATGCATCTCTTACATAGATTAATGCGGACGGTGCCCAGCCTAAATTATACATGATTTAACGCTACTGGGGGGGGGGGGAAGGATTCGCAAACAACTCTCATTCTCTCACACACACGCAATGCCACAGCGAAACTCACCAAAATCAGCGTGCTGAGACGAGGCGGAAGCAGGCGCCGCTATCGTAGGCGAAAGTCAGCAAGTCGGAGGTAGCACAAAGCACAATATACACAAACACTTCGAAGCTGGCTCTGGTCTGTCGTGCCTGTTTTGAGATGGTGCGTGTGTGTAGCAAGTTAAATTACATCTGAACAGAAAACGCGAGCAAACACGCTAAAGGCGACACACGGCTACGTTACATGGACGCACTCCACTGAAGGTGAAGTGGTTGAAAGTCGATCCATTATACAAAACCACGGTGGTCTCTTAAGTTCCAGTCTGTTAGAAATAGAGCTAGGTACTGGTTTTATAAGAGAAGTGGCGTGAACTCAGGCGACTAGCTGCAAACACGGGAAGTCGGAACTCGGATCCACGTGGTTCCGAAAACCGATAAAATTGAATAAACTGAGTTTCTGAAAAAATAAAGAAAATTAACTACAGCATGCAACCCACAGAAATGCTAAGAATTATATAAGGAAGCGAATGAAATACAGCTACACGCGATAGGGGGCGATTACAGAGACGGATGAGGTCCTGTCTCAGAAAAACCACAAAAATGAAAAAAATTACAAAGTCGGAATAATAAGAATAAGAACTACGGCATGCAAGCCCTAGAAATGCTTAGAATTACATGAAAAAACGAAAGAAATGCAGCTACACGCGATACGGAGCGCTTACAGAGACGGATGGAGTCCAATCTCAAAAAACTCGTAAAAGTGAAATAATTACAAAGTCGGAAAAATAAAATTAAGAATTACAGCATGCAATCCATAGCAATGGCTATTGAAGGTGGTTGTACAAGGCTCAGAGAGAATTACTGACAGTGCGTACTACGAGACGGAGAGAAACAGCAAAATTAAAATAGGCGGGGAGAGAAGATCGCGAAATATTACTGGAAATCAGAATAATACCCGCATAGTTACTTGCCTGATGGGCACGGAACAAACAAGAGTGGATGCTGAAGGCTTTGTTCTATGAACCAACCATGTGGAACACATATCACTCACGGAAGGAAATGAGATTTTTTTACATGCACTATACAAAAGTGAACATATCGCCTATTAGAAATCGGGCCCGACAAAGCTAGAAAGTATTTACACAGAGTTCGTACACCGCCACATGATCACAAAAATGTTTCAACATACCAGGCTGTTATCAAACTGCAACTAGAATCACACACATCGCGTTTATCTAGGGAAATCACTGACTTGAAAAATCGAGAACACATTCTGGACACGATCGGAGAAAATATTCCAAAAATTGATTCCAAGTTCACGAGTCCAAGTTAAACGTGCTAGACAATGAAACGTTACCATCTCCAAACACAAGAGCAGAACCGACCTTACCTCAGCAGAAGACCAGCACAGAATAACCGAACCGAGCGGCCTCGAGGCGCGGGAAGCCACCGGAAGCCGGAAAACCCGAGATCGGCGGGGGTGGGACGGAGAAGGCTCGTCGACTGGACTGTAACCGAAGGGTGTAGAAACCTCTTTGGTAGCCTCAGCAGCTATGGACTCAGCCAGAGAGAACGATGCAAAGCGAGCTATCACTCCCCACATTAAGACAGCCACAGATTCACGCACACACTTAAAAAGTAAAACAACTGCACATTCTCACAGGGACAGTGGCGTAGCGGAGAAGCCGCACTTATGCCACGTTAATTAATATAACAATAAATTATTAACATAACAATATAAGAAAGACCTAGCAATATTAAAAAATGTTTGTAAATCTTATGGGACCCAACTACGGGGTCATCAGTCCCTAAACTTACAAACCACATATGAACTACTTACAAACTAGGACGGCACAAATATTCATGCCCGAAGGGGGATTCGAACCCCCGACCGTAGTGGCCCTGCAGACCGTGACTGGAGCGCCTCAGTCCCCTCGGCCACCGCGGCCGGCTAGCAATATTAACTAATATTTTAACACATGAAATAAAAATTCTATTCCTGAAGCCTTGGAAAGAGTGGGGTTCAAGTTTTAACAAAATTATAGTCTAGCGACATTAAATAAATTATAACTTTACAGAAATATACAGAAAACATATGGAAGACGACAGACGGTCAAATGTGTTCAAATGTTTGTTAAGCTTATGGGACTTAACTACGGGGTTATCAGTCCCTAAACTTACAAACTACTTATGAACTACTTACGAACTAGGACGGCACAAATATCCATGCCCGAGGGGGGATTCGAACCCCCGACCGTAGTGGCCGTGCTGACCGTGACTGGAGCGCCTTAGTCACCTCGGCCACCGCGGCCGGCGACAGACGGTCGTCTTTCACTCTTTGAACATTAAGTATCATGTAATAGCCTTTTTTTTTTTTCATTTGGACAAGTTTTGCAGATATATAACGGGCACGGTGTTGTGCACCTCTCATAAATATGCTGGATTGCATGGCGCAGAGCTCCTGGTATTTAACGAATAATATTACTCATTCACATTAATTTCATTATGAGAATATATTGCACGAACAGAACATTACTCACATTGTGGTACAACAATACACCAGAATTGTCAAATAAACATTGCACACTACTGGGAAATAAGAATTCGATAGAAAAACAGTACAATTTAAAGAAAACGACGGAACTTGAAACACAAGAAAGCAACCAGACACACCAAAAATGCACAACAAGTGCAGACTTTGGAGAGGAACCCGTGCTCTGCCCTTTCGCTTCCGCCGTAACTCTGCGCTTCTCTGTTGCAGGTAAGACGCAGCCAGCCAGCCCGCCTCGCCCCTACAGAGGCTCGAACCCAGGACGCGGCTGCCGGAGCAACAGGTATGGCCCGCCAAAGCTGCTGTCTCGCGAAGATATGCACAATGAAAAGTAGGGCTGTGTCCGAGTGGTTCGGCCGAATCTAGCACACTGGCTTCGGATTCGGGATTCGGCGCATAATGGCCGAATACTACCGAATCCCGAATCCAAAGTCTTATATGGAAACCTTCAGTTACGAATGTTGTAGTTTACTTTGCATAACAGAGCGCTTTCGTTTGCGTTATTTACTTTATTTTCCACAGATCCGCTGAAACATGCGATGTCATAAAACGAAACGACCTCACTTTGACCAGTTCTGATAAATGGCGCTAGGAGCCGCCACAAGTAACTTTTCCCGTCTAATATTAAGCAGTGCTACACAAGCTTGCTTAGGAGGCGCAAATATAAATACTGGATAAAACTTAAGCGCTCGAAAAAAATAAAGCATTTCAAATATAAGTAGCAACAAAAATAAAATTCTTCACTAAATACCAACAATATATAAGGCTTTACGATTCTTGCATGAGTTGCCTCATTCTGATTTCACGCATTGTTTCGTCGAATTTTGTGAAGTGCTGGGTATGTGAACTGTAATAAAGCAGTAGGGTAGGGGGTATTAAAAATCCTTAAGATTTAAAATAAAACCCAAATGAAATTTTTATTTCTTAAGCTTTACTGTTAATATTGTCATTTCGGATTCACCCCAGAAAGCTTTATCGTCATCACTGGCTGTGTTAGAGCAGTAATTCCCTTTAAATACATATACTTGATTTGACAGATTATTTGGGTTCGAGATTCGGAAGATTGGATTCGGGTTCGGTATCGGCACATATTTTATTTAAGATTCGGTATTCGGATTCGATTCGGTAAAGTTAGGGTTCGACCCATCCCTAATAAAAAGAAAGTTTTGCATCAGTTCCGCACACCATAGACACACTCCTCGTGGGACTACTGTGGCGTGAAGTGATACAACCGGTCCTTTTATACAGCGTGTCCCACTCAACTGTTGCACCCCAGATATCTCTGAAACTGCAAGAGATACTGAAAAACCACTTCCACGGTCATGAACGTACGGCAGGGGCTTATGAAAGTAGGTACTATGAGAGACTCCAAAACGTGAAGGAATATTATTTCCAACACAAACTTATCTGTTTTAATAGATATCCCCTAATATTTCTTAAGCAATCGATAGAATGAAAAATCACAAAAAGACTGGCGTCGGTTGCATCGCGATGCGTCAATGACATCCGGAGAAACTGCGAAGCGAAGTGGACGTTTGAAACACACGAGGCGCACTGCTAGCGCGTGTCCCAGGCTCGAGCGAGACTCACGGTGGAATATGGGGTAGCCATTTAAAAGAAAAAGAAAACATAAGTTTATGTTGAAAGTAATATTTCTTCACGTTTTGGAGTGTCTCATAGTACCTACTTTCATAAGCATCCGCCGTACGTTCATGTCCGTGAAAGCGCTTTTTCAACATCTCTTGCAGTTTCAGAAATATCTGGGGTGAAACAGTTGAGTGGGATACCCTGTATCTCATAAAATCCGCGTCTACGAAAATCGCAAGCGTTTTGTTGGATTTGGGTGAGGCAGAAACATGTGTACCTTCATTGAACTCAGAGTGTAGGAACATTACGGGGCGTTTGTAGACGCTGTTTGGAGTTCTCCGATGGCAAGAAGAAGAATACCAACGTTTAACAACAATTTATCAAAAAAAAAAAAAAAGTTTGTAAAGAATATGGGACTTAACTGCGGGGTCATCAGTCCCTAAACTTACAAACTCCTTAGAAACTAGCTAATACTAAGGACGGCACAAATATCCATGCCCGAGGGGGGATTCGAACCCCCGACCGTAGTGGCCGTGCAGACCGTGACTGGAGCGCCTCAGTCCCCTCGGCCACCACGGCCGGCAACGATTTATCCGTTCGTATTATTCGATTATTGAGCTCTGATGTTGCGCATTACATGTCATTATTTTATTTCGATAGATTCAGCAACGAACCACTTTTTTTAATATGTCTCAGTTAGCTAAGTGGCGTTTCAGGTTTCTAGCCATCTTCAGTTCGCGTAATTACAGTTTGGTTCCGTACGTAGATGTCAACATCAGTTCCGAAGCTGCAAATGGCCTGCGCAAAGTAGTTGAATAAAAATTCCTTTTCTCCAGTTTCGCGCGTTTAATTTTAAGTTTGCGAATTGCTGTACTGTAACCAATGTGAAGATGAAACTTAACTTCTCTCAAGCATGGCATTTCGTAAAATAAAATAAAAATTTCAAATGTTTGTAAATCTGTTGGATCAAACTGCGTGGTCATCAGTCCGTAGCTTACAAACTACTGAAACCTAGGTAAACTAACCTACAGACAAACACACACACACACACACACACACACACACACAAACACACACACACACACACACACACACACACACACACACCATGCCCCAGGGAGGACTCGTACCTCCGACGGCGAGCTAAAATTAAAAATTAAAGATCCGAAACTGAAGAAAGTTGAATAAAAATTCGTTATTTTGCGCAGGCCATCTGCAGCTTCCGAAGTGATGTTGACATCTATGTGTGAAACCGAACTGTAATTGCGCCTACTGAAGACGGATGAAAACCTGAAACTCGTCCTGGCTAAGTAAGACATATCACAGAAGTGGTTCGTTGCCACATTTAGTAAAATAAAATAATAAAAGACCAGCGTTTGGTCGCACACAGCGGCCGAGCGCTTTGAGGCGCTATGCTGAGATGCCGCTCCCCGTCGGGAGTTCGAATCCTCCCTCGGGCATGGATGTTTGCGCCGTCCTTAGTGTGAGCTAGTTCATAAGTAGTTTGTAAGTTTAGGGGCTGAGTCCCATAAGCTGTACAAACATTTGATCATTTTTTTGCACACGACGATCTAGGAAAGGTACGGCAGTTGAGCAGGGACGACACCGAATAAAATGTTGAGATGTTTGTCTAAGTCTGCGGGACTCAACTAGTGCGGTGTGCTGGCCTCACCTCAGGGAAAATAATTTTGCGTTCTCTCTGAATACAAAACAAGCTCTCTCTTGGGTCCGTGAGTACAATCCTGCCGGGCATTGCACAGCATCAAACCTCAGCGACGTTTCGGCTGCTGTTGCAAGCGCCCTTCTTCTGGTCCTCTTGTTTAATGAAGAATTTTATTGACAACAATGAGGACGGCCGCGGAAGCCTTCGTTTACAACTGTTGCGTTCTAAAAAAAATCAGAAGACGCATAGTTTTATAAATGCCAATGCACTTACCGTAGAACTTTTGTGTGGTGAGTGATGCAAAACATTTTTGCTGCTGCCTGTACAGTTGTAATAGACAAGATCAAAGGTTTCCCTAAAAAAAAATCATGTATTAATAATGTAATGATGATAATTGTTATTCTCAATCTCAAAGTTTTATGTGTGAATGATGAACAAATGTCAGTCGCAAATATTTATTTGTTAACAGCTGGCTCCGTCTGAACGTAATCTAAAACATGAAGATCCTAAGTAACAGAACGCAGTACGTTGTTCTCGACGGCGAGTGTTCATCAGAGACGAGTGTATCGTCAGGCGTGCCCCAGGGGAGTGTGATAGGACCGCTATTATTTTCTATCTATATAAATGATCTGATGGACAGTTGTAATTTGCGGCTGTTTGCTGATGATGCTGTGGTCTATGGGAGGGTGTCGTCTGTAACTGACTGTAATAGCATACAGGATGACTTAGACAAAATTTCTAGTTGGTGTGAAGAATGGCAGCTAGCTCTCAATGTACAAAAATGTAAGGTGATGCGCACGAGTAGAAAAAACAATCCCATAATGTTCGAATACAGCATTAGTAGTGAGCGTCTTTATGCTGTCGCGTCGTTCAAATATCTAGGCGTAACATTGCAGAGCGATATGAAATGGAACGAACATGTAAGGACAGTTGTGAGTAAGGCGGACAGCCGACTTCGGTTTATTGGGAGAATTTTGGGAAGATGTACTTCACCTGTAAAGGAGACCGCGTATAAAACGCTTGTGCGACCACGTCTTGAGTATTGCTCAAGTGTTTGGGACCCGCAGCAGATCAGTTCTTTCCGTGAATTTCTGTTGAGGAAATTTAGAGGGCAGGAATTTGAAGCTGAGTGTAGTACGATCTTGCTGCCGCCTACTTACATTTCGCGTAGTGATCACAAAGACAAGATAAGAGAAATTAGGGCTCGTACGGAGGCATATAGGCATTCTTTTTTTCCCCGTCGTATTTGGGAGTGGAATAGGAAAGGAAATGCCTATTAGTGGTACAGTGTACCCTCCGCCATGCACCTTACGGTGGACTGCGGAGTATGTATGTAGATGTAGATGTGTATGTAGAAGTTTTGTGTCTTTTAAAGCTCGTATTTTAAATCACTGAGAATGGTCGCACAGCGCCTAAAATCTATTTGGGTAATAATAAATATTTGCAACTGGTTGTATTACAAACACATTCGCAGAGGACGCTGATCGAATATGGAATCAAACTTGATGGAAGTTTTCTACAAATGCGAAGGTCAGTAAAGCTCCATTCGTTGTGACTTGCCGGTGTTGAGACAGGGCCTTCTGCAACAATTCTGAGGTGAAGTTGACGTTACTGTCTGATATTGAAGTAGAGCAGACTTCCCGTTACCAAAAAGAAAATCCTGTGCTTCAAAAACCAGAATTTTTTGCGCCACGGAGCAACATGAACTATTTGTCGACGAATAGTTTGCTTTTGGTGCTCTGTCTTTTGGCCCTTATCTCGTGCTAACACCTCTACTGAAAGTGGCTTCGCCGACAGCAGAAACTAATCGTAAAACAAAGGCTCTGACACCTGTGACCGATCTCTCGCTCTGACAACGCAGTCTGCGACACAGTAAAATAAACTGACCGATGGAAACTGTAGGGGGGAAAACTCCAGCTACGTGAAAATTACATAAAGAAGGCGACAACGGATTTGTGATTTTTACTCAACTGAACCGTTTTCTGGCAAGGGACCTACAATCATGACTAGAATTGTTGGTAGGGTTGATTAATAAATTTTACAGTAAATAAACTTTAAACTTTGAAATAAATACATTCGCGAAGAAAGAAATTAAATTAGAAAATTGCTGGAGGGAGGAAACCATTTCTGAAAACAAAGTGATAAAGAAAATTTACATAACAATAGCGCTGCGATAACAATACCGATAACAAGAAACAGGTGAGTTTTACCTCCTGAGTTCTTCCTCCAAGTAACGCACAGTATCAGAAAGGTCGAATCGTCTGCAACGATCTCTCTTCTTTTATATGGAGCACCCAACACCGCCTTTCACCTCACCTCACCTCACAACAACAACAACAACAACAACCCCAGCTCCAACTGAACTACTACTGCCGCCATAGCGGGTAGAACAGTTTTCACACGACTTTTTGCAGGAAGTGACGTAATGTAATGGCGAAGTGCAGGCGACCAGAATCGAGACTATCGATGGGTCGATCTCTGTAGCGCCGAGCTGATGTTGCTAACTATGCGAGTGACAGCATAGTCTAACACCTAAACCACACGCCGGAAAATGGTGACATGTTCCTAGAGAACAGCTGAATGAAGAGTGAAAATCTGACCGTCGCTACCTTCAGCAGTTACAGCTGTGCTGTTGGCTTCCTGCCTAAACACACAGTCGCAAAGCAGTGACTGCCACGGAAAGCAACATACTGTCCTAACAAGCAAGAGCGTGCATTTAATTTGTCTGTGAAGAAGCATTTGTACCTGCCAAGTGCTGACAAAGTTATTATTACAAAGGTTTCAAATTCGAAATATTGTGGGAGATTTAAATAATGTACAGAGCAATCATGGCATTACACTGAACAGCAACAGTTTTTAAAATAACATAATTTTTCATTTATCGGCTAGTAAAATCAGTGGAAGATTGAAGGAAACTGCAAAATGATTTTGATAACATGTCTGCATGGTACAAAAATTGGTTATTGATCCGTAATAATAAGTGTGAAGTCATCGATAACAGCATGAAAAGAAATCCCTTAAACTGAAGTTACTTGATAAATCAGTGAAACCTAGAGGTCGTAAATTCAACTAAATACCTAGGAGTTACAATTGGGAACAACTTAGACTAGAGAGAACACACCGAAAATATTGTAGGGAAGGCGAACCAAAGACTACGGTCAGAAGATGCAACAGCTCTACTAAACTAACTAAACACTATTCTGGACTACTGCTGCGCATTGTGGGACTGACGGACGATTTAGAGAAAGTTCAGAGAAGGGCAGCTCGTTTTGTAGTATTATCGCGATATAGGGAAGAGAGTCTTGTCACAGAAATGAACTTTAGTAATCGAGAAATGGTAGCGTCATCTGCGGACAGTCTAAGAGGGCTGCTGAGATGGTCTCCTAAATCGTTTATCAAAATAATGAACAGCAGGGGCCCTATAAACTCTTTACTGGGGAACGCCAGATATGAGTTCTGTTCTGCTCGATGAATTTCTGTCACAACGCACTGTGTCCTTTCTCACAGGAAGTGACGAATCTAATCGCAAAAGTGTGGCGATATTCCACGAGCATACAATTTAATTAGAAGGCGCTTGTCAGGTTCAGTGTCAAAAGCCTTCCGAAAATCTAGGAAAACGGAATGTGTTTGACACCTCTTGTTGACAGCACTGATCACATCACGTGACTAAGGAGCTACCTGTGTTTCACGAGAATGACACTTCACGAATATACATCTACATCTGTATAGATAGTCTGCAAACCACATTTAAGTGTCTCGCAGAGGGTTCATTAACCAATTTTGATAACCGTTCCATTCTCTAATAGCGCGCGGACGGTAAGAGAGAACACCTAAATCGTTCCGTTTTCGATATGGTTTCTCTTATTTTATTGGGATGGTCATGTCTCCCTAAGCAGGTGGGTGCTAGCAAAATATTTTCACATTCAGAAGTAAAAGTCGGTGATTGAAACTTCGAAAACAGATCACACCGTAATGAATAACGTCTTTCTTTTAATGATTTCCACACCAATTCGTGCAACATTTCCGTGACGCTTTCCCCCCCGTAACGTGATGAAACAAAACGAGCTACCCTTCTCTGAACCTTCTCAATATCTTCCGTCAGTCCCACCTGGTGAGGGTCCCACAAGGGGCAACAGTACTCCAAGAGAGGACGCACAAGTGTGATGTAGGCAGTCTCTTTGGTGGAGCTGGTGCATCTTCTAAGGGTTCTGCCAATGAAACGTAACCTTTGGTTCGCCTTCCCCACAATATTTTCTGTGTGTTCTCTCCAGTCAAAGTTGTTCGTAATTGTAACTCCTAGGTATTTGGTAGAATTTACGACCTTAAGTTTGGACTGATTTATGGCGTAATTGAAGTTCAGCGGATTTGTTTTAGCGGTCATGCGTATTACTTCAGACTATTCTTTATTTAGTGTCAATTGCCAATTTTCGCACCATGTAGTAATTTTGTCTAAATCGCTTTGCAGTTGCTTTTGATCCTCCGTTGACTTCACTAAGCGATGAACGACAGCATCATCCGCGAACAGTCTAAGGGAGCTATTCAGTTTGTCTCCTAAATCGTTTATAAACACGAGGAAGAGTAGGGGACCTATAACGCTTCCCTGTGGAACGCCAGATATCACTTGTGTTTTACTGGAGTGTAAGAGTACGGAGGCAACTTGGTAGGAGGGGACAGTGGAATCTGGTGCAGGCTCTGTACCGGGGTGTGTCGTGTCGAGTGGCGGTGGTGTGGCAGCCCGGATACGAGTGTGACGTCAGACACGTGCGTACGCGTCCACTGTGCACTGCGGCAACTCCAGCAGGACAATGCCTCCAGCAACTGCCTGCCCAGTTGAGACACCTCCGCTGCCCACCAGACGGCTTCTAGCTGCTGTCCCTGGTGCTGGTGCTGTCGGCAGCTACGTCCAGTCCACGACACTTGCGCATGCCCACGGGGGCGCTACTCCACGTTAGACAGGTCTCTACTGTCTGAAACCGACCCCAGTGACGCCACAGTCCAAGTCCGCGACTCCCACTGGAGAGGAACCTGTTGCCGCCTGACACCAGCGCTCCATGCGGCGAGCGAGGGAGCCTCCTCTTAACGCCGTATACGTAGTACGAATAAAGGCCAATTCACACTGTCCGTCACGTCACGTCACGTCACCGTCCGTCAGAAGATTCCGCAATGTATTTCTAATGGCGGCATTCACACTGCCCGTCACCGGACCGTCACGTCACGTCAACGTCCGTCAAGCTTTCTCGAGAAGAATGTTTTGACGGAACGGCCGTCTGCTAACATCGGAAGTTAACCTATTTTCGTCACGCGAATTACATGTTGCGGTCGACGATTGCACTGTTTATATGCAAATGTGTCTTTTCATTTTTGTGTTGCTGTTGTACCTCGTTTTAGGGGTAAATCTCAAATGTTTCATGACGACTTAAATATTTTTGTCAATTGAGTGTCCCCCGAAAATCGAGGTCGGATATCTGAAACCAAAAAATGGTTTATGTTACGTAACAATGTAACAGAAACGACTGAAGCAAACTGTTTATTTGAATAAGATTGTAATTTGAATACGCATTTTTCATTAAATAACACTTTAAATGAAAATGTCGGTTATAATGAAACACAAAAATTCAGTTGTTTACTACGTATTAACAATGTCAGAATGCAAATCGTAATGGTTAAAGTATACAGGCGATATTTATGCTCTTACAAGTATGGTTTGATGTCTTCATATGTTTATTTTTTCGCTTGAAAATAGATGTCGATGTTTTGAAATGTTGTTTCAGTTTCCAGTAAGTTGGCCAAAAACATACACTGTAAAGTTTTCTTTGGCTGTTAGTAACATTTAGCGTTGTTGTTCCCCCTTTCTAGTATTAAACTATGACTTTCTACATAACAGATCACCGCTCATAACCTCACTTTCAACATCGCGTATTGAGATGGACGAATTGACGTGACGGACAGTGTGAATACAACTTGACGTGACGGTTCCGTGACGTGACGTTGACGTGACGGACAGTGTGAATTGGACTTAACGTTATTTCCCAATCCTTTTCTGTGTAATTTACGATAACACTGTGTGCTGTGGTAGACTCGAAGGCGTTATTCCAATAAGCAACGGAAAGGATGACCGCAAAATAAACAGCAGTGGAGCTAAAGCGGCTTAATGAAATGACGAAACCTAGAACCCCCTACTCCCGGAGAAATACTCGCCGATCCGAATATTTTTTGCGACGTTCCCCCAATGAAACGAAAATAATGTACATCGACAGACACTTACAAGCGTACGGAGGGTGCCTGAGTAGCTGCACAGTAAACGGGTATGGCACGTCGTCCTTCCCGTTTCCTTCTGGCAAAGCTACCACCTTCGTCTATACTATTGTTCCGTCTCGGATGAGGTACTTCCAACTAACAGCAGCAATTCGTTCAAAACTTTAAAGTTGAACTTTACCACCTGCTGTGCCCATATTTACGAGGGTATTTCCGCAAAAAGTTTCGGAGTTTTGTAGTACATTCCATTTTTTTCTCTCTACAATATAAAGTTTTGGAGTTTTGTATTACATTCTTAAGAATTGTTACAGTGTGCCTTATAACTTTTTTCTCACTTTTTTCAGTGTACTTTATAGTGCCATTAGCTACTTCTAAAAATATCAAACAATTTTTATTAAAGAAATTGTTGAGAAATCTGAAGCATTCAATTTGTGGTGCGGCCAGGAATCGAACCCGGACCTCCATGCTTACATCTACATCTACATCTACATCTACATCGATACTCTGCAAATCACATTTAAGTGCCTGGCAGAGGGTTCATTAACCACCTTCATAACTTTTCTCTACCGTTCCATTCTCTAATAGCGCGCGGGAAGAAAGAACACCTAAATCGTTCCGTTTTCGATCTGATTTCTCTTATTTTATTGGGATGGTCATGTCTCCCTAAGTAGGTGGGTGCTAGCAAAATATTTTCACATTCAGAACTAAAAGTCGGTGATTGAAACTTCGCAAACAGATCACGCCGCAATGAATAACGTCTTTCTTTTAATGATTTCCACCCCAATTCGTGCAACATTTCCGTGACGCTTTCCCCCCCGTAACGTGATAAAACAAAACGAGCTGCCCTTCTCTGAACCTTCTCAATGTCTTCCGTCAGTCCCACCTGGTGAGGGTCCCACAAGGGGCAACAGTACTCCAGGAGAGGACGCACAAGTGTGATGTAGGCAGTCTCTTTGGTGGAGCTGGTGCATCGTCTAAGCGTTCTGCCAATGAAACGTAACCTTTGGTTCGCCTTCCCCACAATATTTTCTATGTGTTCTCTCCAGTCAAGGTTGTTCTTAATTGTAACTCCTAGGTATTTGGTAGAATTTACGACCTTAAGGTTTGACTGATTTATCGCGTAATTGAAGTTCAGCGGATTTCTTTTAGTGGTCATGTGTATTACTTCACACTTTTCTTTATTTAGTGTCAATTGCCAATTTTCGCACCAAGTAGAAATTTTGTCTAAATCGCTTTGCAGTTGCTTTTGATCCTCTGTTGACTTCACTAACCGATAAACGACAGCATCATCCGCGAACAGTCTAAGGGAGCTATTCAGATTATCTCCTAAATCGTTTATAAACACGAGGAAGAGTAGGGGACCAATAACGCTTCCCTGTGGAACGCCAGATATCACTTCTGTTTTACTCGATGACTTACCGTCAATTACAACGAACTGTGTCCTTTCTGATAGGAAATCGTGAATCCAATCGCACAATTGGGGAGATATTCCATAAGCACGCAATTTCATTAGAAGCCGCTTGTGGGGTACAGTATCAAAAGCCTTCCGGAAATCCAGAAATATGGAATCGATTTGAGATCTCTTGTCGATGGCACTTAACACTTCATGTGAATAAAGGGCAAGCTGTGTTTCGCAAGAGCGATACTTTCTGAATCCGTGCTGACTATTGGTTAATAGGTCGTTCTCTTCGAGGTAGTACATAATATTCGAACAAAGTATATGTTCCAAAATCCTACTGCAAATCGACGTCAATGAGATAGGCCTGTAATTTTGGGGATCACTCCTATTGCCTTTCTTGAATATTGGAGTAATTTGGGCAACTTTCCAGTCTTTGGGTACGGATCTTTCGCTGAGTGATCGGTTGTAAATTATAGCTAAGTACGGAGCTATTTCATCAGCATACTCTGAGAGGAATCTAGTTGGTATACAATCTGGCCCGGAAGATTTATTTTTGTTTAGTGACTTAAGTTGTTTTACTACTCCAGGAACATCTACTTCTAAGTTTCGCATGCTGGCAGCTGTTCTTGGATTGAATACTGGAGTGTTCACTTCGTCTTCTTTGGTGAAAGAATTTCGGAAAGCTGTGTTTAGTAATTCTGCCTTAGCAGTACTGTCGTCGGTAGTATTACCATTGCTATCGCGTAGTGAAGGTATTGTTTGTGTTTTGCCGCTAGTGTACTTCACATATGACCAGAATTTCTTTGGATTTTCTGCAAGATTACGAGACAGGATTTCGTTGTGGAAACAACTATAAGATTCTCGCATTGAAGTCCGCGCTAGGTTGCGAGTTTCAGTAAAAGACTGCCAGTCTTGCGGATTCTGTGTCTTTTTAAATTTTGCATGCGTTTTTCTTTGTTTCTGCAACAGTGATCTGACCTGTTTTGTGTACCACGGGGGGTCAGCCCCCTCTTTTATTAATTTATTTGGTATAAATCTCTCGATTGCTACTGATATTATGTCTTTGATAGTAAGCCACAACTGATCTACACTCACATTTTTAGTTTTGAAAGACTGGAGACTATCACTCAGGAAAGCGTGAAGCGAATTTTTATCTGCTTTATTGAATAGATATATTTTTCGTTTATTTTTGGTGCATTTGGGAATTTCGATATTCAGTCTCGCTACTACAACTCGATGTTCGCTAATCCCTGTATCTGTTTTGATGCTCTTTACTATCTCGGGATTATTTGTTGCTAGGAGATCAAGAGTATTTTCGCAACCACGTACTATTCTAGTGGGTTCATGAACTAACTGTTCGAAGTAGTTCTCAGAAAAAGCATTCAGAACTAGTTCGGACGATGTTTTATATTTGCCCCCGGTTTTGAATACGTAATTATGCCAACATATCGAGGGTAAATTAAAGTCGCCACCGATTATAACAGTATGCTTCGGATACCTATTTGAAATATGATTCAAGCTTTCTTTGAACATTTCTGCAACCGCATCGTCTGAGTCAGGGGGCCGATAAAAAGATCCAATTATTAATTTATTTCGGTGGTCAGGTATAACCTCTACCCAGACCAATTCACAGGAAGTATCTGCCTCAATTTCGTTGCAGGATAAACCGTTTGTAACAGCAATAAACACGCCACCCCCTGTTTTATTTATTCTATCCTTCCTGAAGACCATTTGGCCCTTTGAAAAAATTTCGGCCGAATTTATCTCAGGCGTCAGCCAGCTTTCAGAACCTATAACGATTTGTGCCTCAGTACTTTCTATCAGCGCTTGGAGCTCTGGAATTTTCCCAACACAGCTACGACAATTTACAACTGTTACACCAATGGTTTTTATGTCTACTTTCTTCCCGTGTCTGACCTGCCCCCTTTGAGACTGAAACCCATTTTGTGTATTCCCGAGGCCATCTAACCTAAAAAACCGCCCAGTCCACGCCACACAGCCCCCGCTACCCGTGTAGCCGCTTCCTGAGTGTAGTGGACTTACCAGGCAGACGTCTTAACCGTTAGACTACCACACCACCGTGTCCGTTGCCGAGGTGCTATTCCGCTGCATGGATAGCCTTGGCAGTAGTGGCAATTACCTTTGGAACACAGAGGCTGCTGACGTGGAGGGAAGTCGTACTCGGACTATTCCGAGGCGCCTTAAACGTGAGTGGAGTGCTGGTCTGACTGGTGGCTGAGCGCGCGGTCAGAGGGCTAAACGCCCCCTCTAATAAAAAAAAGCTGGGCCAACCCTGTGCGGCGGAACGACCTCTTCGTGCGGCGAAACGTGTGCTGAAACTCTGTTCAAAAGCACTCGTCTTGTATGATTAGGGCTGAATGTGGCCGTGTCAGACTTCGTAATCCTTGAGGTGTCCACTCGCCCATAAAAATTTATATAAAATAAAATAAAAAATATGTTCATGTAAAATCTTTATACGTTGCAATATTTCAAAAATCAGATTCTTGCGCCGAGGGAAGAAGTCTTTAACAGTCACTCTTGTTAAAATATTTCAAAGTTCTCTCATAGATAAGATGGTCAAAAGAAATTCTTCAGTTTGTGGTCGTTGCTATAGCCACAGATAAAAAATAATATTTCTTCAATGATTATCGATCAATGTGTATGAGCGATTAACCAAAGTTCTAAAAAAACATTTATCGAAGTCCTCTTGACATAACTTTCCCACCAATGAAAATTCATAAAAAATCTTCCTTCAGATTTAAGAATATTTAAATTAAATCATCTACTCATTTCATTAATATATTATTCATCGTAAAATAATTCTTCATAAATGATGTACTGTGACACTTTCGTCAAGTTTAAACACAATGACATTTATTGCTTTCTATGACGTTACACATGTAGTCATTGACAGACAAAAGGGAACTGACTTTTAAAATTTGTTGTTTTAACATAAAACTTCGACAATAATGTCCACTATCGCGACGACGACCGCAGAGGTCAGCATCTTCTGGCCTCGTGGCCGGCGACCCGAGACGTGATGTGGCCGGGTATTCACTCCTTGAAATCGGCATCGAAGATGTCGCCCTCGTAGGTTGACTCGCCTCACAGCACATGAAACATTAAAAAAAACATACAAAAAACTTATTTAAGAATCATATAACATTAAACATTTACATAAAAATCATTTAAGAGCACAAATATAAGCAAGTTATTTTGCACAAACTGAGCTGACATGAGATGTGGAGCGGAGACAATAATCCATCCCACTACACCTGCAACGAACAACCACGAACAAACTGAACGAATGACCGCGAACGATAATCTACCAGATGAAAAAAAAAAAGGTCAAGACGTCTACCTGGTAAGCATGGAGGTCCGGGTTCGATTCCCGTCTGCACCACCATTTTTAATTCTATGCTTCACATTTATCAATAATCTCTGTGTTTGCTTACAAAATAAATTTGCTTTATAGGTTTGGTCCGCCTTGAGCAAACACAAATGTTTTTTCATTACTCCCATACATGTTTCGCTGGCGTTGCAGCATCATCAGAAGGATGTTTATTGTCTCTTAATACCACATGTAGTTAGGTTCATAACATAAACATTGAGTGAAAGTGACACAGTGCCTGTCCAAAACACGAAAAACAACGCATATCCACCAAAATGACAAACTGTCAAAAACTATCAGTGACATTTCGTGAGTGGAATAACCACAAACCTAACTACATGTGGTATTAAGAGACAATAAACACCCCACTGATGATGCTGCAACGCCAGCGAAACATGTATGTGAGTAATGAAAAAAACATTTGTGTTTGCTCAAGGCGGACCAAATCTATAAAGCAAATTTATTTATCAATAATGTCTTTGACTTATTCGAGACGAAAATCTGTCTCACGGATTGTTAATTTGTATTAAATTTTTCTTAAATTTAATTAATTTTCGGATGAATCGTAACAAACATTTCAGCAATGTTTCATATCTCTCTGTGTACTTAAAGAAATCTGAAAAATGGAAAAAGTGATGTCGCTTCTTCCGCTCGTTGTCGCATTTCGTTCAGTACGAGCCTCGTCAGTTGCGAAAACCGTCAGGAAGACGAGTACAGCCTGCGAATACCGCCAGCTCGCTAGTGTCCCTGCCGGCCTGTGGCGCGCTGCTGTCGCGGTGGGTGACAAAACGTCGCCCTCGCGTGGTGACCGGTGTGTCGGACTGTGGTGTGTCGCGTTCAGTCGCAGTGGTGTGGCAGCCCTGACAGGCCTCGGTTCGACTCCGACAGCAGACACGTGCGTGCGCGTCCGTTCGCCCCCACTGTGCACTGCCACGGAGTTCGTCGACTCCAGCAGGACAATGCACCTCCGCCGCCCACCGCACTCGCCAGACGCCGACGTTACCGGGGCGGCTGCCAGCTGCCGGCCCCGTCGTGGCTGCGAGTCGTCAGTCGCGTCGAGACGTCAGTCCGGCAAAGCACAGGCAAATATACGGAGGTGGGAAACCCCCGCAAGGGCCCGGTCCCACGCTCCGGGGAGGGAGGGAGGGCTTCCGGCAGTTCCTTAACGTGTCCCGTGGTGGCGCTGCGGTCGGAAGCGGCCGTCGCGTAAATTGAATGGTACCACATCCCCTCCACAAGGGCAGAAGGGGGCGGGGCATGTTGTGCACGTGACTAGTCTGCAGTGGCGCTTCCCAGCGGCAGAAAGCAAAAGCTTAACGCTGTCAGCTGTTGCTGTCTTATATTCCAAGTTCATTTTCATATTTTTGACGTCTGTAGCTCACGAATGAATGCTCCTATTTTAGTGAAATTACATAGTAGGTACTACCAAGGTTACGTTTGCCCCTAATATCCCTACAATAGGCTACATAAATTGCAAGCCTGAAGGAATGGGGCAGTTCTGAGGTACAAACAAAAATGATAGAATTGGAAGAGTGTAAACACTAACTCAGGCCTGCCGGTACCATAAATTTTATCTCATATATCATTTCATTTATGGTCTAATTACCATAGTCTCCACTACAGGAATAAAAAATTATTATCTTTATCTGTCTGTGCTGACTGACTGCCACTGGTGTTCTTTCTAATAAACAGTAAACATAAAATTACACTTACGCTACTGGCAACGAGTTGAAAGAGAATAAAGGCATGTGACAACACACATTCTTTTACGCAAGTCGCCCAAGTGCCGTCCAATTTAAAGACTTGCACCTGGCCAACGAGCCTCACGAAATTATTATTATAGGGAGATGACTGTAGCCCACACGTCTTTGATACATATAATTATAAATGTTGCGTAAATAATGTATTTAAAACGCACTTACAGCAAGTGAGACATTCTATAGCAGATGCTGGAAATATATATTTCATAAACTTGGCATAAATTACACACATCGGCTCTAATATTCGGATATCGGTATAAGAATGTTGTCAGCATCATTTTTTACATTTTCTTCGATGGAAAGACGTGAGAGGTGCTTCCACACTCAATTGACATTCATTACAAAACTAATGATTTTTTTTTCCACGGGTAGTTCCATTACGAATAGAAGAATAAAGTATTGAAGCTTCCCATTTCGTTTAAGGCTACTAAAATCACATAAGGAAGGTAGTAGCAATTCAATCATTGTGTTCAGACTGCTGTACAATATTTTCATGTTACTTTGCCAAGTCTGCTCTGGGAATGGAATTGACACAACCTAACCTACCCGTAAAATCACGCAATAACGCACGTAAACTGTAAACAAAAGTGACGGAAGCTTTTGCTGTCTGCCGCTACTGAAGACCAGTCACGTCTCAAGGGACTCCGCCTCCTCCTACCTTCTGGAGGGGTTTGGCAGAACTGTAGCACCATTCAATTTACCTGGCCGGAGCAGGCGGCAGGTAGTGGCTGCCCCCACCAGGCCGTGGCCTCGTGGCAGGCGGCACGAGCTCTCCCCTCGGCCTCCCCTCCGCGCTACCCTCTGATGCTGCGGTCAGAAGCAGCCCTTTAAACTGGCCAGAGCAGGCGGCAGGCAGCGGCTGCCCCCACCACAGCCGTGGCCTCGCGGTAGGCGGCACGAGCTCTCCCCTCGGCCTCCCCTCCGCGCTACCCTCTGATGCTGCGGTCAGAAGCAGCCCTTTAACCTGGCCGGAGCAGGCGGCAGGTAGCGGCTGCCCCCACCACCACCTCCCCTCACAGCCGTGGCCTCGTGGCAGGCGGCACGAGCTCTCCCCTCAGCCTCCCCTCCGCGCTACCCTCTGATGCTGCGGTCAGAAGCAGCCCTTTAAACTGGCCAGAGCAGGCGGCAGGCAGCGGCTGCCCCCACCACAGCCGTGGCCTCGCGGTAGGCGGCACGAGCTCTCCCCTCAGCCTCCCCTCCGCGCTACCCTCTGATGCTGCGGTCAGAAGCAGCCCTTTAACCTGGCCGGAGCAGGCGGCAGGTAGCGGCTGCCCCCACCACCACCTCCCCTCACAGCCGTGGCCTCGTGGCAGGCGGCATGAGCTCTCCCCTCAGCCTCCCCTCCGCGCTACCCTCTGATGCTGCGGTCAGAAGCAGCCCTTTAAACTGGCCAGAGCAGGCGGCAGGCAGCGGCTGCCCCCACCACAGCCGTGGCCTCGCGGTAGGCGGCACGAGCTCTCCCCTCGGCCTCCCCTCCGCGCTACCCTCTGACGTGCCAGAGGCACCCTAAGCTGGAGAACCGCCCGACACCTGCCGGCATCTTACGGAACTACGAGGGGAGCGTAGGACGGTGGTTTAGGGGGGGCTTCTCCTCCGTATACGTTACTCTGCGGTCCAGTCCACGACACTCGTGCACGCTCACCACGTTAGACAGGTCTCTACTCTCTGGTGTGTAGGAAGCGGTGTTGTTTGCGGTGAGGGCGCCCTGGAACGACAGCTGAACACGACGCCAGTGGCCAGCTCTCTGCCGGCGTGGGTCGCGTCGCGCTGCGCTGCGTTCTAATTGCGGCCGACGCTGCGTTTCGCTTGGAGGTCAGCCAATAAACAGCGGAAAGGCGGCAGGGAGGGAGGGAGGGAGGGAGGGAGTGTGTTTGTGTTGGAGGGCGGGCAGGCAGGTGCGGCTGAGCGGCGCTACGTGCCCGATGGCGGAAGTGGGCGCCAGCTGCAGAGCCACTGGGATAATCATGTCTTATTATAAAGGAGGAACGCAGTAACCCAGGAGGCAACACCCAGTTTACGTCTTATCTTGGGAGATAGGTTAAGGAAAGGCAAACCTACATTTTTAGCCTTTGTAGATTTGGAGAAAGCGTTTCACAATGGTGACTGGAATACACTCTTTCAAATTCTGAAGTCAGCAGGGGTAAAATACAGGGAAAGGAGAGTTATTTACAACTTGTACAAAAGCCAGACCGCAGTTATTAGACTCGAAGGACATGAAACGGAAGCATCAGTTGGGAAGGGAGTAAGACAGGGTTGTAGCCTTTCTCCGATGCTATTCAATTTGTACATCGAGTAGGCGGTGAAGGAAAGCAAGGAAAAATTTGGAAAAGGGATTGAAGTTGAGGGGGAAGAAATAAAAACATTCCGTTTTGCTGATGACATTGTAATTCTGTCAGAGACAGCAAAGGACCTGGAAGAGCAGTTGAATGGAATGGACAGTGTGTTGAAGAGAGCGTATAAAATTAACATTAACAAGAGAAAAACAAAAATAATGGAATGCGGTGTTAGAAAATCAGGTGATGCTGAAGGAATTAGATTAGGTAACGAAACAATGAAGGTGGTAGATGAGTTTTGTTACTTGGGTAGTAAAATAACATGCGATGGTCGCAGTACAGAGGATATAAAATGCAGAATGGCAATGGGAAGAAAAGCATATTTGAAAAAGAGAAATTTGCTAACATCGAATATTAATTTAAGGGTAAGGAAGACTTTTCTGAAGGCATTTGTGTGGAGTGTTGCCTTGTACGGGAGTGAGACATGGACGATAAGCAGTGCGGACAGGAAGAGAATAGAGGCTTTTGAAATGTGGTGCTACAGAAGAATGCTGAAGATTAGGTGGGTAGATCGCATAACTAATGAAGAGCTACTGAACAGAATTGGTGAGAAAAGGAATTTTTGGCATACCCTGACCAAAAGAAGGGATCGCTTGGTTGGACACATTCTTAGACATCGGGGAATCGTAAAGTTAGCATTGGAGGGAAGTGTGTGGGGTAAAAATCGCAGAGGGAGACGAAGAGACGGGTATAGTAAGCAGATTCAAGTGGATGTGGGTTGCCGTTCTTATGTGAAGATGAAAAGGCTTGCTCAGGATAGAGTAGGGTGGAGAGCTGCATCAAACCACTCTCCGGACTGAAGACCATAACAACAACATATAATGACATAGTGCACCTATGCACTGTAAATTGTTATGTAACAACTGATTGACATTACAAGATTATGGCCTCGTAAAATATTTTATTTGACCTGATGATGCCGTCACAGTTCAGCGAAACCGGTCATCGTCAATAAAAATTGACGATCGGCGATCTCGGCTTTTTTATATCTTTCTACAATATTATTTTACTTTATTTTTCTTTCTTTATTTATTTTGTATCTAGTAATATGGAGGTTATGTCTTCCCTTATTTCAAAATCTGATATATTCTTTTTTACATACAGAGCTGAGACATATATGTATAGATTTACAACTGTCAATATTTTTTTAGCTTTACGAATAGTGGCCAACAGTGTTCCCATCTACCCACATTGCTCATTGTGCGTACCACCTTCTTCTGTACTTTCATAATTTCACTAATGTGAGGAGAATGTTCCCATAGTCCATATTCTATGTCTGTTTGAAAGAGTAAAAAAATAACTCACTCTCGAGTATTCTTTCGTTATTAGGCCCCTCTGCTTCCACACTAAATAACAAACTCGAGATTCATGTGTGTCTCGCAACTTAATTTACAATCTACATGTATTGCGAGTATTTTGACTGCTTTAACCGGTGTCGCTGCCCGCCTTTTCAGTAGTTGCAGGGGCGACACTTTGCATTTATATATAAATAACATTCTAGACTGCAACGAATTATTTATTTAGTCAACTTGTTTCGATCCTTATTTGGAACCATCTTCAGGTCTGTAACTCCACTCCTGTCGTGGAGCTGGACACGTGCTTCAGAGCAGTTACAGACCTGAAGATGGTCCCAAATAAGGACCAAACGAGTTGACTAAATAAATAATTCGTTGCAGTCTAGAATGTTATTTATATATAACTTCAAATAAGAGAGCTGTTAATCCCACAAAATCAAACTAAAATGTTTCCAAATATGTAATTGTCTGGATGACTGACTGAGCTGGCCTTGTAACATCAGCTAACGTGGCTTTGCCACACAGCTACTGCGAACGGCTGAAAGCAAGGGGAAACTACAGCCGTTACTTTTCCCGAGGACATGCAGCTCTACTGTATGAACATATGATGATGGCATCCTCTCAGGTAAAATATTCCGGAGGTAAAATAGTCCCCCATACGGATCTCCGGGCGGGGACTACTCAGGAGGATGTGATCATCAGGAAAGACAATACTGGCATTCTACGGGTCGGAGCGTGGAATGTTAGATCCCTTAATCGACTTCCGAAGTTAGAAAATCTAAAAAGCGAAATGGAAAGGTCGAAGTTAGATATCTTGGGAATTAGTCACGTTAGTTGCGAAGTATTTCCGGTCAGGGGAGTACAAAAATCACTTCAGGGTATTACACGAATGCGACATAAGCTGCTACGAGCAGCATAGTAATCTCATCGTGGTACTCAACATAGATACAAAGCCAACGCCGACCACACTAGTCCCAAAAAGCTCTGCCGACGATGACTAGATCGGAAACATGTGTGATGAGATAAAAGATTTTCAGACATATACGAACACATGATATAATACATTACATTTGTTACGAGATAAGTTAAGGAAAGGAAAACGTACGTTTTTAGCATTTCTACATCAGCAGCAAGCTTTTGACAATGCAGACAGGAATCTTCTCTTTAAAATTCTGAAGGTAACAGCGGTAAAATATACGGAACGGAAGGGTAAACCGGACAGCACTTATTAGAGTCGAAGGGCATGAAACGGACACAGTCGTAGTGGAAGGTAGGAAAACACACTTGTAACGATTCGCCAGTGTTGTCTAATATGTACACTGAGCAAGCTGTGAAGGATTTCAAGCAGAAATTTGGAAAGGTAATTAAACTCCAGGATGAAGAAGTAAAAACTTTGCGGTTTCATGACGACATAGTACTTCTGTCAGAGACGGCAAACGATCATGGAGACAATTTAAATGGAATTGATAGTGTGTCGAAAGGAAAATATGAGTATTAACAAGAGCAAAACAAGGGTAATGCAATGTAGTGTCAGAAAATCTGGCGATGCTGAAGGGATTAGATCAGGTATTGAGACAACAAACGTAGTAGATGATTCTGTTATTTGGATAGCAACATAATTTCCGATGTCTGGAGCAAGGAAGATATAAAATGCAGAATGACTATAGAAAGAAAAGTGTTTCTGAAGAAGCGAAATTTGTTGATTTCCGATATTACTTTAAATGTTAGGAACTCCTTTTTGGAAAACCATTTGTCTGGCGTGTAGTATTGTATGGGAGTGAAACGTGGACAATAAGGAGTTCGGACAAAAAGATGATAGAAGCTTTCGAAATGTGGTGCTACAGTCGAATGATGATTAGATGCGTTCCACAGGGTAGTCTTATTGGTCCTCTGCTGTTCCTTATTTACATAAACTATTTAGGTTGTTTGCAGATGACGCCGTCATTTACCGTCTAGTAAAATCATCTGAAGATCAAAACCAACTACAGAACGATTTGAATAAGATATCTGTATGGTGTAAGAATTGGCAGTTGATTCTAAATAATGAGAAGTGTGAAATGATCCACATGAGTACGAAAAGAAATCCGTTATACTTTGCTTACAAGATAAATCAATCAAGTGTGAAGGCCGTAAACTTCACAAAATACCTAGGAATTACAATTATTTCTGACTTAAATTGGAAAGAACACGCAGATAATGTCGTGGGAAAGTCGAACCAGAGAATGCGTTTTCTTGGCAGAACCTTAAAAGATGCAACAGAACTACTGCATACACTACGCTTGTCCGTCCTTTTTTGGAGTATTGCTGCCCAGTGTGGGTTCCTTATCGAAAGAGTACAAAGAAGGGCAGCTCGTTTCGTATTGTCACGATACAGGGGAGACAACGTTACGGTAATGATACATGATCTAGGATGGGAATCATTAAAACAACGGCACTTATCGCTGTGGCGTGGGCTACTTGCGAAACTCCAATCGCCAACATTCTCCTCCGAATGTGGAAATATATTGTTGACTCCCACTTACATAGGTAGAAATGATCATCAGAAGAAAATACGAGAAATCAGAGCCCCAACGGAGAGATTCAGGTGTTCTTTCTTGCCGCGCGTTATTCGAGAATGGAATGGGAGGTAAAATAGTATAACGGTGGTTCGATGAACCCTCTGCCAGACACTTAAATATGATTTGCAGAGTATCCATGTAGATGTAGATGGGCAGATCACGTAACTAATGAGGAGGTGCTTAACCGAATCGGGGAGAAAATGAGTCTCTGGCATATCCTGACTAAGAGAAGGGATAGATTGCTTGGACACATTCTGAGACATCAAGGAATTGTCAACTTAGCACTAGAAGGAATTGTGTGGGGTAAAAATCGTAGAGGGAGACCGAGGGACGAATACAGTAAAAGGATGTAGGTTGCCGAACGTATTCTCAGATGAAGAGACTTGCACAGGACAGGGTAGCGTGGAGAGCTGCATCACACCAGTCTGCGGACTGAAGACCACAACTACAATAACGGAGACCATAAATTTGCGATGGGAGACTAGAACTCGGCCGTGGAAAAGGGATTTGAAAGAATGATAGAAGGTGAATAGGGACTGGATAAAAGGAATGAACAAGGAAGGCGCCTGGTAGAATGTTGAACATTGCTACTTTCCTATCGGTTCTCACCAGTAAGACTTCGGCAATACACAACTCGGGTAGTAAAAGTTCATGGCTCGTTGTCTCTGTTCATAGGGGTGAGGTATGTATGTCAGCTTCTATGCCCTAAACAGCTACCCAAACTGTTTAAACGAGATCGATAATTAATCTGTAGTTTAGCCAGTCTACCAATCTGCATATGATGACGCGAAAACATAAATTAAACTTCTGAATAACCAACAAAATGGATTCTAAGAAGATGAAGTGATTCACTCACGAAGTAATTCTTTAGAAATGGAGTTTATTACTTTTATTAGACATGAATCGCGGAGGTTTTACATCGGTAAGTAACTGAATATTTGTGTGCCGGAAGCGGGACTCGAACCTGGGACCTTTGCCTTTCGCGGGCAAGCGCACTACCGACTGTGCTATCCCGACACGACTCACGATGCCGCCTCACAACTTTACTTCCGCCAGTACCTCGCCTCCTACTTTCCAAACTTCACAGAAGCTCTCCTGCAAACACGGAACTGCTGCTGTACTATAAAGCTCTGAGTCCTCACTCAATATGCAGTAGACTCGGTTTCTAAACGAGCGCACTGAAAAATATACAGTAACTATTCGAACATAATTTTACTAAAACCGGACGAAAAAGAGTTAAGTGTTGACAACAATTTGAGTTCATGGATCATGGTAATTTCAGGGATAAGACAAGGCTGTAACCTATGTAATGTACATGCTAAACTTCCATAAGCTATTATAAATAAATGTCATTTCCACGTAGCAAGGTTACAATTACAAAATTATTAAGTTCAACACATTACCAGATTGTCGTAGGATGGGTATATCTCGTAGAATCTGCTTCGATGTAAAGTTCTCCACATGCCTGAAATTCGGGTTAATTTGCGTGCTGGGTGATACCTTACAGACCTACATCACTTAATGTGAACTCAAATCGCACTTTTCATAAAACTATTCAATAATACATTACATTGTTGATCTGCATACTGACATACATAGCGACTGCCCAAAGACAGCCTCAATAATGACGCCTCGACCCTCTCTGCTCGGATCCTTGTATACTATTTTGACATGTGACAACAATACATATTATTGTTAGAACCAGGAAGTTATACATTTATCATTAACAACGGATTTGTTACAAGATATACTTAATATTGGTAAGTCGAGCGTTAAATCTTTATTCTTTTAAATACGATCACTTTGATGAGAATTGCCACAATCAAGCAATATATGATATTACATGTATTCGAACAATGGAATTCATAAAGACGTTAATAACACGAGAATTATGTTATGAATATCATTCCTAACCTGTACAGATTTACGTTTTGGCAAGCTTCACTATTGACAGTTTCTTTTAGTTCTCTAAATATCATATTTTCCAAGTAATGCTTAAAAGCTGACCAAGTGGTCATGTTGGTTTCAGATTAAGTCTTCGGAATTCACATAATAAATTATTGCCAGTATTACATTAATGCATCAGACGGAATTTTAAGTCCATGTACTGAGTTTGATGAGAATCTGATATCATTTAATATGTTTTCTGTTACTATCTGTTATTCTACATGTGCTTACTTTACATTCCGGAATACAGCTTTGATATGCGATAACTCTGCTTCCTAGCAATGGATGAACATTAACTGAGTAGTTGTTAGTTTCTAGGGATATTCTTACAAGAGCTACAATTTGTATTGGTGTTGCCTACATGCAAGTGTACAGTCTTCAGGTGTTTCCCTAAGTGGTCTGTTACGTCTCACCTACCACCACTGTTTTTCATACTCTTTATAGATCGTACGCTGAAAACGATAGATGGGTATGGTGACATTAAAGTAAGTGAAAAACGAAATAAGCAACCTCGCGTATGCGGTCCAGTTAGTAGTAATGCTAGATTCGACTGCAGTCTAGTACCTCAGAGCTAGATCACTGATGCAACAGCTATGGTATGAAGATTAGCCTGCCCAAAACAATGCCTTTTGGAAAGAGGTTTATACAGATTGAGTGTCAAATGGGAGGAACAAAGAACAGGTAGACAGTTTCAAGTACTTAGGATGTATTTTGTCTCAGAATGAAGCGTAATGAGAGAACTGGAATGAAGGTGCAGCAAAGCTAATGCAGTGAGCGCTCAGCTAAGATATACTCTCTTCTGCAAAAGGGAAGAAAGTACGAAGACTAAGTTGGTTGGATAAGGTCACCTTATTAATAAGGTTGTGGTTAGAGATATGCAACGATGTTTTCAGGAACTCAAAGATGAGAAAATAGCAGGAGGGTGTCCATAATGAGGAAATCAAAGAAAAACTGGGAATGAACACCATAGGTGAAGCAGTTTGAGCGAACAGACTGAGATGGTGGGGTCATGTTACACGCATGGGAGAAGCAAGGTTACCTAAGAGACTCATGAGCTCGGCAGCGGAGGGTAAGAGGAGTCGAGGTACACCAAGAAGAAAGTACTTAGATTCGGTGCAGAATGATTTTGAAGTAAAAGGCATAACATCAGACGAGGCATCACTGTTAGCATCGAATAGGGAATCATGGAAGAATTTTATTAGAGGTACTATGCTCCAGACTGAACGCTGAAAGGCATAGTCAGTCTTAATGATGATGACAGTGATCACAAAGTACTGAAGTGGAAGAAATACCCTCTGGAAATGTCAAGTATTTTCGAGGTACTCATGGCACGATACGTAACTTACTCCGCATCTGTTATTTGGTGCTGAAAACAACACGTTTCAGAACATTAATAATTTCTCTCCGAAAGACTTGCCGGAATCAATTTCGAATGCGCGCTGTTTACAAACTTTCGAAAAACAGTGTCGTGGCTCTTCACAAACTGAACAACCAAAGACTACCGACATCAACCAGTAGTGAAGCGAATGCTGTAAAAAATGTAACTAGTGTTTGTTTTTTTTAATTAAAACCATCGTTATGAACTACATTTTATAAAATAAAGAAAATTTCTAATGTACAAAAACGTGCATTTTTCGTAAAAATTACCATTAGATATTAAAATTGTGTAAGTATTCGAACAAAAAATTAAAAATAAAATTTGTCGCGGCATGATTCGACCCGCCGACCCTCTGGTTGTAAAACCACAACGATACCGACTGAGGTACAGCGTTCTTGCAAAATTTCAATTCGATTTTCTCGATAATTTTTGAGATTGCGTCGAATGGCTTTAGCCGACCGTTACTTGAGTTCTGTACTTCATGTAGCACATGCATATAAAAGTTCTGAAATCCGATACTCACACGGTCTCCCTCACATAGCCTAAAGTAAGGCATGTAAAAAAATGTGAAAGTTGGATTTCTAGGCCTTATTTCGACGAAACTAAAACACATAATTGTGTCTACAAACATAAGCGTACTGCAGAGTGAATTAAATTGTACAAACATTTAGGTGTATCTCAAAATGACATTCTTACAGTGCTCCTAAAAATTGAAGAACAACAATACAGAAACTGGCACTGATGACAACACAATTGTGGTGAAACATGTACGGCAAAACGTACAAAAACTGACGCATCTTGTGTACTGCGGAATATCCTAAGTGTGGTGTCGCACAAGTCCAAAGTGCGCGCCACCTACTTTCGCCGCGCGCCGCCATGCACGCACGGCGCGGCGTTCTTACGACGTCAGCCACGAGCGCCCTCTGCTGCAACTCCGCTCGTGGCCACCACTGAACGACATCGTACACTTGGGACTGAGATAGGAACCAGCTAAAACTTCGGAATCAGATAGGCACCAGTGATGACTTTTCTATCGGATAGGCACTAGGCAGGCCTCTAGCTCAACTATGTATCAGCATTCTGCAGTACTGAGCTATGTAAAAGTTAAGTATTGTATAAATTCTGTGGAATATATATCTCGTTCTAATTTACTCTAGTGTTTCTAGTTTCTGCTGTCCCACTGGCTGCTCCCCTCCGTACCTGCACAAGCGTGCTACCTTTATTCCTGTGTCGGTCTTTCTACTCGGCCCCCGACACCTACGACGGAAACGAGACACAAAAGCGGCGACGAGGCCGGGACACAAAACTCATCATTTTCTCTGGGAACTGTTTACATTATTTAAAATGGTATGGTACCACAGTATATGCAATGTAACTCAGTGAAAACTTTATTTCCCTCTGAACAAGACAGCCATAGTGGTATCGAATCCTTCGTTGATACCAATAAAAAAAAATCACCTGCAACTGATAGGTTGGGTGATTGTCAATCTGAAGCTTTGTGCACTGGTTGACAACAGCTATGTTCAAGATTGCGCCTTAGATCTGCTTTCCTCCCAATTCACTGAGGGTGGAACTTGCGACGTTCTAAACTTGGCTCGGCAGTGACTCGCGACGTAATTAGTTTAGCGCCCCTTTGCTGGGCTGCCGCTCGGGGACACGCAAAAGCTGCGCAAAATCCGCAAAGTAGCAAAAAAAGAGGAGGAGGGGAGTCCAAACTTTGTGGAGGGATCTCGCGGTGATGTCGTGACGCGGCTCAGCTGAGGACAGAGGGAGCTTCTCCCCCCCCCCCACCAGGGGCTCTCCACGTAATTGTTGAGCGCTGGCAGCGCCGCGTCAAGGGGCGGCCGAGTTTGAAAACACGACAAAGTCTGGCCGCCCCGCCTGCGGGGAATCATAATGGCCGCGCGGGAGTAGGGGGGCCGCGAGGGTTCTGGCTCCACTGCGGACCGGGAGACGGGGAGCTGTTCTGCTGCACCGGCGGCGCCGTAGGCCGAGGGGGCCCTAAGTTCTTTATTTATCTATTTATCTAGCCTGATCAGATTAGGGCCATCAGGCCCTCACTTACATCTGACCAGGGTTTTACACATACAGTATTTCTTTACATGTGAGTTACCTATAACATAACAATGATTTTTACAGATGAACAGTTAATAACATTATTTATACAGGTTGATTACATGTAAAAGGATGTAAATAAAAGGTATTGACTTAACTCTACATATGTAATAACTTAACTCTAAATAGGATTAAGTCTAGCAGTACCACTGAGACACCTTCTGCTGCTGCTGGTGTAATAACAGAAGTAACAACATTGATATCAGCAGATACAACATGTACTCTTGAATCTATCGAGACTGGTTAAGGCATGGCGAATTCTGATAGAAGGAAGTTAAGAAAGCTGTACCTGGCGAGAGCAATGGCAGTAGGAGAATATCTGGGAGGAGAAATGGTTGTGACGTACCTGGTCCGTAGGGTATTAAAGACTGGCGTCATTATTGCTTTAGTAGATAATCCACTAACTGTCGTTTGAAGCTGGCAGTGTTATTCAGTTCTCTGATATACTGAGGTAGATTCTTCCAGAGCCTGGTTCCTGCTACTGAAAAGGATTTTGAGAAACCGGCTGAGTGATGGATAGGGACAGAAAGGGTTTTGCTCTGACATGAACGAGTAGTTCTTTTATGTTGATCAGATAAGAGTGTTAAGGTCGAGGAAAGATATGAGGGACAGTGTACGTTGATAAGAGAGTAGAGAAAACAGAGTGTTTGAAAATCTCTGCGCTTGTCAGCACGGAGCCAGGATAGTTGCGTATAAGATGGTGAAATGTGATCAGAGAGACGGATGTTACATATATATCGAATGCAGGCATTCATGATTAGTTCCAGACGTCATGAGCTTTCCCAAGAGAGACCTTGCAAGATAACATCACTGTAATCAATAATTGGAATTACAAGCGTCTGTATAAGTTTGTTTTTAAGATCGAGAGGAAAAAACTTCTTATATCTCTGTAGGGCATGAAGAGATGCTGATGCCTTCCTACACAGGGCAGCTGAACTGAAGCACCAGTGTGGTCCCTTGCAGTCAAAGTCAGAGGTATCTGATCTCCAGGGTATCCACTATGTGCAGTCAACAAGGATTTCAGTTGATGATTTTGAACATACAGTGACGCACATAATTATTCGGACACTTATTAATAACTAGGCTTTTGTTCAGCACTCGATCTTTATCCTACGGATGATAGGAAAATTATACAACCAATCCCAGTGCTGCATAAATAAAATAGGTCGGAAACGTTGTCACGATGGAAGGCGGACCGGTGAAGGCTTGTGGGCGCCCTAGGAAAGGGTGGCCGACTGCGAAATAAAAGATGGGATTCAAGATAATATCTATATCTGTATATACGTATGTGTATGTACGCGTACGTGTACATGCTGACAGACTTTTCTCCATGACCACATACTACCACCCACTCGTGGTTGTGGTGGTAGGTAGCCCTTGGTCTAATGATGTTAGTAAGGAAGTTTGGTCGCGGTGCGTGGCAGTGGGTGAGTGTGACAGCAGAAATTCGCAAAATATGCAATAAATACTCTTAGGAAAAGCTATATACTCTATGACTTACGAACTTTACGGTACGAGTCAAAATCTGTTTATTCTTTCAATAGTCAGACAATGCGGTCCTTTCAGACTTTAATAATGACGAGGAATATAAAATATGCAGTGTTATTTTTTTTAAATAGATCACGTTTCCGTCAACCACTCATTACCGACTATGAACAGAGTCACGAAACGAAGATAAAAATCCAGATAGACTCAAAGATAAAAATACTCGTGGAACATTGATCACTGTCGTGGAAGCGTGGTGGAAACACAGACATACATTAATGAATGCCTCTTAGGCCATAGATATTGATATGCCTGTGCCAGTAAGCTCACTGGTCTGTGCTAATCAGTGATCTCTGATACATATAGCCGCGACACTCTCTGCTGTGAAAGGTGTTATCGTTTGACAGCTGGGTCTTCTACTCATATCCCGGCGGCCTCCTGTGATAATGTTGGCAACAGATGTTGAATCACGAGAATCAAGTGACATCGTCATAAGCCAATCGCGTGACACACAAATATTTTGTCGTGAAATCAAGCATACACCAGCAACAGCAGTATTTATGTACACTCTTATGTGGTTCGGTCATCTTCGCAACGTTTTTATATCGCGGTATTGATGTTGCCAACATAAAAACACGAGGCCGCCAGGATAGAAAGTAAAATTTTACCGAATCAGATACATCCGTTGTTGTCACATCTCATTATGACCAGCACTTTCACGCGAAACTCTTTTGTATAGAGTCTCATGTTTCACATAGTCTTACAATTCTTTCCATATTCCTATTTAAGAAGATATTTGTGAAAACTGTTACAAATCAATATTCGCACTTATCCAATATCGTTTTCAGAAATGTAATTTGCCAGCCGCTTTCGGCGCTCCGGTTGCAATGTGTAACTTTATGAACACAACCGAACATTGAATTTACATTGTTCCGAAGCACGGACTTCAATTAATTTCACTCTTAGTATGAAAAACTTTATGAACATTCATGGTTTTCGACAATGACTTCCACTTAAATTTGACATCTTGGCTAGGAGAACTGAGTTTATTGACAGACAGATCCAACAAAAATTGTGTTTTTGCTGACCTACGTCCGGAACCCAAAGAACCATGATATTCACAGGACCTTCTTTAACAACCGTTGCGAAGCACGGGCAAATAAGCTAGTTGGGTATATTCTTGACATACGGAGTATGTGGCTGGACTTGCCCTGGGGCCGGATGCAACAGATGGGTGCCAGTCTAAGCTAGCGGCTCAGAAAATGGAAAAGGTTACGCTAACGGTAACGGTTCACACAGTCGGTGGCTGATGCCGAACGACCGCTAGGCGGGAGCGGACGCCGTCGGCCGTTCGCCCCGTACGGACGCTGGGCCTCTGGAGTGCGTCTGTTATGTACGAGAACTCGAGCTGAAAAGGGCAGAGGAACTGATTCTTGCACCTCTGCATCCTACTGCAGTAGCACACGTGAACAAACGTGGGTGTCTGCTATTGGCTCCACGGTAGCCTGGACACGTCAGTAGTTGCAGCACGGACGCCGGAAGGGTGGCGCGATTTTAGAATCGGCAGTCGATACTGGTTCTGTCCTTCGAGGTGGACAGCCTCGGTCACGTCGTCACGGCGTATGTCGCAGCGGGAGAACACTCGTAAAACTTAGGCCAAGTTTTGAAATAAATTTTTTGAATTATTTCCCTAAGCTATTTTAGACTGGCTGGTCATCATGTACACTTTGTGGCACCTCGATTTATGAGAAAAATTGTACAAACGAACTAGTTTTAATAACCTAGTCTGATGGATCAACATGTCGGATAATGAAACTTCCTGGCAGATTAAAATTGTGTGCCAGAACCAGGATTCGAACCTGGGACCTTTGCCTTCCACGGGCAAGCGCACTACCGACTGTGCTAGCCCGACACGACTCACGATGCTGCCTCACAACTTTACTTCTGCCAGTACCTCGCCTCCTACTTTCCAAACTGTGGCTAAGCCATGTCTTCACCATATCCTTTCTTCCAGGAGTGCTAGCCTTGCATGTTTGCAAGAGAGCTTCTGTGAAGTTTGGAAAGTAGGAGGCGAGGTACTGGCAGAAGTAAAGTTGTGAGGCGGCATCGTGAGTCGTGTCGGGCTAGCACAGTCGGTAGTGCGCTTGCCCGCAAAAGGCAAAGGTCCCAGGTTCGAGTCCCGGTTCCGGCACACAATTTTAATCTGCCAGGAAGTTTTATATTAGTGCACACTCCGCTGCAGAGTGAAGTTTCATTCTGGATGTCGGATAATGTTTACTTTTAGAAAAAAGAGGATAAAACCTGATCCTGAAACCACAGGACCTAGTAAGTGTGTGTTTCAGACACTAGCAGTGGGCAGTGTCGGCGTAGACATTCGGCCAGCCGATGTGCCGAGTACTCCGGCAGTAGCGACGACTGCTGGCGAGGAGAGCGGAGATCACATTCGACCGGTGATTTTTCATCGTGCCAAAGGCAAAAGTTGTCGACAAATTTCTGAAGTATTAGTTAACTATGAAGGACAGAAAGGCAAAAGTGGAACAGCACAATTTGACTTTAAGGCTGGAGTGAAACCAGGGCATGGCCTCTCTCAAGTCCTGTTTAAATTAGCACTGCACAGGGTCACACAAAAAATAGGCGAGAGAGGAAAGAACGAAGGAAGCTTAGGCTAAAACATCCCATCAACAGCTCGGTCATTAGAGCTAATGCTCAGATGGGGAAGGAAATCGGCTGTGCCCTCTGAAAGGAACCATCCCGGCATTTGCCTGGAGTGATTTAGGGAAATCGTGGAAAACCTTAATCTGGATGGCCAGAGCTGGATTCGAACCGCCTTCCTCCCAAATGCGAGTCCTGTGCATTACCACCGCTAAAGCCACCTTGCCCGGTATGACGACGAGGAACGACGACGACGAAATCGAGCTAGATATGTGCTTGTGCAGATGTTGTTGCCATCATGACGAGAGATGTAAACACCCTTAAAGAAATATATGAACTACTGGAAGCAGAAGGAACAAAACTTAGACTTACTGTAAATCAAAGTAAGACATGAGGTATGGTGAAGTCAAATTCTTAAGCTAGAAGAGCAGAACACGATCTGAAGACATCAGATAAATGTTTCAAAGCTGTAAGCTGCTTACATTACCTAGGTGAGACAATTACTAGAGAAAGGATAGAAGATGGAAAGTGAGCTAATTTTGCACACTTACAGGTATTGAAGAATTCTCTCGCTATAAGAGCAACAAAATTAAGATTACATTATTCCTTTGCGTGACCAGTTGTTACATACGGATCTTAAGTCTGGGCAATGCCAGAAGTGGCTATTAACAACCTAAGGGCATTTGAAAATCTTGCAAAATAGTCTATAGGCCCATGAGAGAGGTAGAAGTTTGGAGAGTGAGTCAGAACCGTGAAATACAAGAAAAATATAGTGAAACTTATGAACTCTCAGAGAATACGTTGGTTAGGACATATAGAAAGGATAAAGGAAGATGAGTAATGAATGCTAGAATGGTGTTAGGTGTTCAGCTGGCTAATGCAGTGACAAGTCTGAGGGGACACAGAGGTAAGGAGGGGACACAGAGGTAAGGAGGGGATACAGAGGTGGGGGGCAGAGGTTAGGGGGATGTTTACCATCACTGAGCATCGCCGAGTCACGGGCGTTGCGTCCACAACCTGTCTGAAACCCTCAGCTGACTCTGCCAGAGTATTTTGCATCACTGATCATTGCTAAACCATTTTTACTCTTTATTACGTACAATAGCCAAGACCACTTATAATTGTTATTTATATTTGTGGTTTCGTAACATTAAATTCCCGTATTTGTATCTGAAAGCATACATGTAAAATCGTATTCAACATGCTATAATAAAAAAAGTCATAGAGATACATATCTGTAAATACTAGATGTTCCGAACGCACCTTTCATTTCATTCATCACATCACAAATGAAAACTTTTAAAAACATACTTATTGAGCAACATCATACTTAGCTTTTCATCCTAAAAAAAAAAGAAAAGAAAAAAAGCCTCATGCATTAATGTAATGTGGTTACACTAAACCGCGGTGGAGTAGCCGAGCGGTCTAAAGCGTGTCTCTGCGGAGCGCGCGGTTGCTCGCCGTGAAGGTTCGAGTCCTCCCTGGGGCATGGGTGTGTGTGTGTTGTCCTTAGGTTAGTTTAGTTTAAGTAGTTTGTAAGCTACAGACTGATGACCACGCAGTTTGGTCCGATAGAATTACAAACATTTGAAGATTTGGTTACACTAAGTGAAAATAAAACAAAATGAATTAGCTGCACCACTCACAATACAGTACCAGATGGTGTCGCAGACCGTCACCCTTTCCTGATAGTCGAGAACGACGATACTGTATTCGTGCAATAACATTAACAATTAAAATATTGAAATTGACAATCAATTTGTATCTCATCGTATTGTGAATTTACCGATAAAATTTGAAACAGTAAACTAGGTGTGACATAATACAGGTCACGTTATTAAAGTTACAAAAGACGATAATCGAAAATCATTATTGCCCAATTATGCAAGGCTCGTCTGAAACGTTGGGTGAATGGTGTCGGGAAATGTATAGTGGAGCCGCCGAAAGAACGCCTCTGACAGCTAGCGGCTAGCGGCTGTGTTGCCAATGTTGCTAAGCGGCTGTTTGTTGTTGCGCCGTGTCGGTCGCCGGCATACGAATATCACGGCCGAATATTTTGTAACCGTTTTCATGTATTACTAAAGTGTGAACGAACGAGAACAACCACGAAGTGATGAAAACAGTCTTTTTGCAGTTAAAAAGAAAGGTTGAGAAATATATGTCGAGTTAAAGTAAAACTTCATATATTCCATTAAATGTAATGTAAAATTTAGTCTTCAGCCAAAGGTTTCTAGTTAAACAATTTTTTTTATATATTTCATCTTCTATACCATTTTTCCACAAACTCGTTGTTATTACTCGGACACTGTATTGTGGCAGTCTGCCGAGAGGGTAAACAAATAACGACAACTACTTTACAAGTAGTAAAATCGCCTCTTCCAGTGAAAATATTTGTCTTCTTACATAAAAAGAAGATTTTTTGCCTCATTCGTTTACGGTCGCTGTTGACTGACATAGTATAGTGACAGAGTAATATCATCAGATCAGTTTCGACAGCCAGTCTATTGGTCACTGAAGTGACTTTCTTACGGTTGGAGGAAGAAGCCATCTCACACACGTCTGAAATTAACGACAGGTAACACGGCACGAACAAAACCGGTAGCGATGAACACGCGACAGATGCTTTGCAGCGACTGAAGCACGCCACCCCGCGCGACCTTGAGTGGCAGGGTGGCAACGCGGCACCGTTACCCTGGCAACGTTTACCAATTGCAGAGCTCAGGTTGGTGGTCGAGTGTCCCCCCCCACCCTCTGCGGGCCACGTGTGAGAACTGTCAGGGTCGTTCTTTCTGCGGCCCGACTGTAGGAAACAAGAGTTAACAAGCGATGTACCTCTGCTGCCCTTAAAAGTGATCGCCATTGCCTGTACTACACTTCTGACGTGGGTTGCAGACTATCAGGAAACGCTTCTTGTGGAATCACTCGATGCACTGAAATCACACCACACACACACACACACGTTTCTACACACTGCTTTAACGCCACACACTGGCACCGACATCACACAGGTCTCTGCCACCGTTTCGCCTAATTTGGAGCAAACCCCGATGTCAGAGTGGTGCTCCATTCTGCGCTCCACGTTGCAGTATACAGAAAGGAAACTCCCTCTGCAGTCTGTCGTCCAAAATGTAGTGCGCATGCGCGGAATCGGCCATCTTGAAAAGAAGTAAGTGCGAGGTCACTCCCTACCCTGTGGTGTGGTAATGCGCCGTCTTTGTTTGTTAAACTGTGTATTTTAACAGCCTGAATCGCATAAAAGTAAACATGTATTTGGTGCAGTGAAAAGAATGAACTGTGTGTCAGTAGGTGGAGCTGTCCGTTTTTATTATGAGCAGCAATAAAAGAAAAGGCGGCCGATGGTGTTCAGCACCTAACTGCCGAAATAATTCGAATACAAATAACGATATAAGCTTCATCACCTTCCCGAAAGATGCTGAGCAGTAAGTGAACGTCGCTATATGTCTAGTAATGAGTTTTGAATGAGAGCAATGTGTGCATAATTATTAAAAGTAGCCTTGCTTCTTCTGATGACGATAACTCTCGCTGTTACTGTTGCTGTTGCAGTTAACAAGCATCGAAATATTGAAGTACATGTATATTTTATAATTACAAGTTCAACGTCGCAAGGAATAACAGAAAATGAAAGACAAAGAATAGTGCGTAAGTAGTGGGACTCCAACATTTTGCGCGTGTGTTACCTTCTCCTGTTGCCCACATCGGCGAGATATTTCAGGAATTTTTAAGGCTCATCTACCTGCTCAACTTCACATAATTTGATGCAAACGGTAAAACTTTACTAACGATAACGGAGGCGTAGTGTGCTATCGTTGTCAACGACCGTTGATCCTCTTACAAGGGGAGGTCGGCAATCGGGACCCGGCGATTTCGCCCAAATTGCGTGTGTCCTTCATTTGAGTGTAATTTAACAGTTTTTATACATGCCCAGACGTCATTAGTTCTGTGTAATCAAACTGTACTGTGAAGTCTGACTCAATATTTTGTGCAAATTTATTCATGTCAAATAAAACCTGGCAGTTGTAAAGTCACTTTCTTGTTTATAACTAATTTCCCAAACATAACTTTGCGTTACTTGGGATTTTTCTATAGATAAACACCAAATAAAACGATCATTGATTCCATCGTACATTTTCGTAGTTGTATTAAAATGTAGGCCTCCTTTTTTTAGTTGGATTACAATCACGTGCAAAAACTGAGCGCAAAATAGAGGAGAGCATAATGAAAAGCCGCGTCCTTTCGTAAAAGTCGGTGAGATTAGCTGCACTTCGTAAAAAGTCCATTTCCAGCCAAAGTACTAAGTGGCTATAGTTCCGCGTTTACTGCTTTTCAATATGGCGTCGAGCGCAACGCTCGGTAACATACAGATGTAAGGCGCCACCCCCAGCTTTCCCTTCTGTATGCTCCCTGCTCTGTGGCGCCGAGTTCTCGGGCTGGCCGTGTCAGCTGATCGTGGTGCATGTACTGCAGTGGTAGGGGGTGCTGAGGAAACATGTCGATGTGCGCCGACACCTCAGCCAAATAGGGGACCACTCACTCACCTTTCCAGACGCTCCTTGTAGCTAACAATTACAATAAACTAGACGACCCGTTGAACTTCGTATCACTTACATTTTAATATAAACCGTATTAATTTATATCGTATATACTTTGTAAGAGTTCGTATACAGGTTCAGATAGTGCAAAGTGAACTTTACTCTTTCAAAGTATATTTCTGAACGCACCCATCACAACAACCGAGTCATTTTAGGTGTTTTAAATCTGGAATTTCATCGCAATTTTTCCATATTTTTTCACCGTTTAAACCTTCTGTGAAGTCGGACGAATATGACACGAACGTTACCCTGGACACGTGTGCGGGATTTGCCCACTCTTTCCGCCCACTATCGAGCCGATACTTGGACTATCCGATGGTGCCTTTATAAAGCTACTGGGTCTAACACACATACGATTTTAATTAATACGTTTTATATTTTGAAGTAAGTGATACGAAGTTCACCGGGTCACCTAGTCGATCCGGCAACGCTTCGCAATTGTCGATACGAACGAACTCTCGCTTCGAATGTCAAATGTACGACAGTTTATCGCAATCGTATGAATGATACTGATATCCCGAAGAAAGGAGCTCTTTCGGTATTACACAAACTTTCCTATTTTGTGGCCAACTATTCCAATCTTTTACTGCACTCAAACCTTCCTCTCGCTTTCGGCGCCCTCGCACCCACTGCCTCCGGCCGGCCTCCGGACGCACGGTGCCCGTCCGGGGGAGTGCGACGCGAAGCGCCCAAAAGCCACGACGATTCGTCTCACACACCGCGCGTGGGACGTCGACGGAAGTAGGTGCGCACACGGGTTTACGGCATCGCACCGATTCTGACAGACTTTTTGTTTTCTTTCCACTTCCGGAGTCCTCGCAAAACGAACCCTGCGGGGTGGAACGGCCGGGGGGTGCGCCGCACTCGAGAAACCCGGTCGCACCCCAGGGGTCCGACTTTCTTCGGCGTCAGGGCTGGAGGAAGACGAAGGGGAGGGAGGGGGGAGTTGTGAGACGGAGGTGAGGGAGGGGGGAGTTGTGAGACGGAGGTGAGGGAGGGGGGAGTTGTGAGACAGAGGTGAGGGAGGGGGGAGTTGTGAGACGGAGGTGAGGGATGGGGGAGTTGTGAGACGGAGGTCTGGCGCCAAACTTGTCAGCGTGGTGTGGGCAGAGGCAGAGGCAGTGGGGCAGCACACCTGTCTGCCGGCTCCACACTGCCCCCTCCACTCTAGACTCGTCCTGACAAAAACACTTGTAAAATACTCCACACTCCATTTGTGGGCTCGCTGCTACAGCAAGCAATAAAATTGTTTAGCAGTGATAACACGGTTGTGGTTGCAATTTTTGTTGTTGTTGTTGTTGTTGTTGTTGCGGTCTTCAGTCCGGAGACTGGTTTGATGCAGCTCTCCACAATACCATATCCTGACCAAGCCTCTTCATCTCCACATAAGAACGGCAACCCACATCTGTCTGAATCTGCTTACTGTATCCATCTCTTGGTCTTCCTCTGCGGTTTTTACCCCACACACTTCCCTCCAATGCTAAATTTACAATTCCTTGATGTCTTAAGAATGTGTCCTACCAAGCGATCCCTTCTTTTAGTCACGGTATGCCAAAAATTCCTTTTCTCGCCAATTCTATGCAGTACCTCTCATTAGTTACACGATCCACCCACCTAATCTTCAGCATTCTTCTGCAGCACCACATTTCAAAAGCCTCAATCCTCTTCCTGTCCGCACTGCTTATCGTCCATGTTTCACTCCCATACAAGGCAACTCTCCACACAAATGCCTTCAGGAAAGACTTCCTTACACTTAAATTAATATTCGATGTTAGCAAATTTCTCTTTTTCAAAAATGCTTTCCTTCCCATTGCCATTCTGCGTTTTATATCCTCTGTACTGTGACCATCGCATGTTATTTTACTACCCAAGTAACAAAACTCATCTACCACCTTCATTGTTTCGTTACCTAATCTAATTCCTTCAGTATCTCCTGATTTTCTTAGACTACATTCCATTACCCTAGTTTTGTTCTTGTTAATGTTCATTTTATGCGCTCTCTTCAACACACTGTCCATTCCATTCAACTGCTCTTCCAGGTCGTTTGCAGTCTCTGACAGAATTACAATGTCATCAGCAAAACGCAATGTTTTTATTTCTTCCCCCCTGAACTTTAATCCCTATTCCAAATTTTTTCTTGCTTTCCTTCACCGCCTGCTCGATGTACAAATTGAATAACATCGGAGAAAGGCAACAAGCCTGTCTTACTTACGCCCTTCCCAACCGATGCTTATCTTTCATGCCCTTCGAGTCTAATAACTGTGATCTGGCTTTTGTATTTTATCTGGCTGTATTTTACTCCTGCTGACTTCAGAATTTTGTAAGAGCGTATTCCAGTCAACATTGTCAAATGCTTTCTCCAAATCTACAAAAGCTAAAAATGTAGGTTTGCCTTTCCTTGAGCTGCACGTTCTAAAGCCACATAACCTGATGTTACAAGGCCAGCTCAGTCAATCATCCAGACTGTTGCCCCTGTAACTATTGAAAAGGCTGCTTCCCCTCTTCAGGAATTTTTACTTATTATTTTTACTTATTCTTATCATTAATGCGTTTCACCCTTGTGGGGCATTGTCAGAAATTCTGGAAAATAAAAGGAATGGGCGGCACAGAACTTAAAAGTCCAATCTCTACGTTTACAATCCCACTAACATTAATAGAATGTTTACTGGCCTTAAAATAACACGCCAGGAGAGTAGCAGTGAAACAATTGCTAGCCACAATCTGGCAGCGTCAGATCATCAAAACGGATATGGTTGACAAAACGTGTCAGAATCCTATAAATAACAGCAAATACAGAGGGTATTGAGATCCTGAACGATTGTTAGAAAGATACGTTAAAAATTTTAAAAAGAATTATTGATTATGGGCATAAAAGTAGAGAAAAAGAAGGAGAGCCTGAAGCAGTAAAACAGATGCCTAAATTCAGTTGTCTCGGCTTTTATCTGTTTTTACTTTTTCATGCTCTGCTTCTATTTCTCTACTTTTATGCCCATAATCAATAATTCTTTTTAAGATTTTTAACGTATCTTTCTAACGATCGTTCAGGCTCTCAATACCCTCTGTATTTGCTGTTACTTACAGGATTCCGACACGTTTTGTCAACCATATCCGTTTTGATGATCTGACGCTGCCAGATTGTAGCTAGCAATTGTTTTACTGCTACTCTCCTGACGTGTTACTTTAAGGCCAGTGAACATTCTATTAATTTTAGTGGTATTGTGAACGTAGAGATTGGCCTTTTAAGTTCTGTGCCGTCCACTTCTGTTATTTTCCAGAATTTCTGAGGATGTCCCACAAGGGTGAAACGTGTTAATAATACATTAAAAAAAGTTGCAAACTCTAGAACGAAATGACGCCTTGCAGCAGTTCCGAGACATATATCAGAAGGTGAGGACTCGTTACACAGACAGCTCCAAATGCCGGGACGTTACGGGACGCGCTTTTTCAGATACCGACGCCCAAACAGGACGTAAACACAAACTGGCAGAGGAAATGACGATAATGATTAGAATGACGCTGAACTCACGGCCGCCTCGGAAGCCTTCCAGTACTGCCTCGCGGTCCTGGAAGAACTTACCGTCATATTCTCTGACTCTACATCTGCGCTCGTACTTGTTAAACATTTACGTCGAGGACATGCGACAGCCTACGACATAATGACACGCTCAAACCTCCTGGAAAGGAGAGGATGCAGTGTCCTTGTTGTGGATGAAAGCGCAGAACAACAGGACGAGGGGAGCTGCCCAGGCGAGTAGAGGAGGATAACACCAGTGCTACCAACCAGGCCACCATATGTGAAAAATTAACTGCCTGTTTCTGCGATCACATCGCGACCTGCGGCAGAACGTCATCACCCGTCGTAAAGCGTATCATCAGACGAGTGTGTGATGACGCGTGGAACGTGCGTGCGGAGACGACGCGTCTGTAACTGCGTGTGACAAGCCTCTGCACTTCCAAATATCTAGCAAATTTTGGACAAAAATATTTACTGTGACAGAGAACTAGGTACATTTATGATTATTTTGGTATAACGGTTGCAACTCGTGCTTAGATACTGTTGCAACATATTTACATAACAACAGCACCATGTAACAGCAAAGCTCGGTTTACTATCGTGTGCAGTACATGTGTGCCTCGCCTCTCTGTCAGCCCACACAGCTTCCATTCTTTCACTGTGTGCTTTCTTCCATGCCTCTGACCACTCGATCCCTCATCTTTTAGGGACATCATTCTCTGGCTTTAGTACCCATCTGTTTATCTTCGGATGGTAAAGTTTTGTCTCTAGTATGTCCGTTGTCCCTATCTGTAACATTTTCACGTCATGTTTTACTTCTTCTGTCCATGCAATGTTCTTCAGTTTTGCAGTGTACGTCAAAATCTTGCGAGTTTGAAAACGTGAGTCCATGAACGTGTCCACACAGTTTCAGCCTTCGTTTCGCCGACGTCTGCAGCCAGGTTGGACACTTCTTCTGCTGCTCTGCGCCATTTCATTTTGTGCCACCAAGATTTTCCTCACGATCTTTCAGTGCTTTCAGTGAAATATAGGCACAAACAATATTTATATATATATATATATATATATATATATATATATATATATATATATATATATATATATATATATAATCAGACACTGTAATAGAGAGATGAAACGTGAAGTGATGTACGCGAGCGTAAGGTACTACTTAATAAACAAGGGGATCTGCTGATTACGAATAGTGTTTGTATGTGGTAGTAGGTCTTCCATTGTGTACTATGCTGGTAGAGGGTTGATAACTATAAGGGGGTGGAAGATATGGGAGTTGGAAGTTACCGACTTATATGAAATTCTACGTGTGGGTGTCAATATTTCGCTCTTCAACAAAAACTATACAATGGAGACGAACGATCTCCCTGTGTTGTTGTAGTACAAAGTCTGCCGTTGTACACCATAGCAGTTCCGTGTCGATAGCCATAAGAGGGTGCAAGATACAGTGGATGAAAGTCGTCAGCGATGACTTTAGACACTATTATAGCAAAGAGGTTATATACGGCGAAAAGTGACGCACATTCTTCAGTTGCTTTTCTGCAACTAGCGTACGAATAAAGAAAAATAAGTGCATATTGTCGTTTGAAAAGTAAAACTACGAAGAAAGATGCCAAAGCGTAAGAAAGAAATTTCGCGTTCTCGATCCGTTTCTAAAAGACAGAAAACGGCGCAGTAAAGTGAATCTACAGACGATAGAAACTTGACATTTGTAGACGTTGTTTATCTTACACTGTAGGCATCAGCGATTTTTCGATATTGTGTAAGAAAATTGCCTGTTGGAGGTCGTCAAATAATCTCAAAATTTAGAATGCGTAATAATATACTCTAGGAATAATAATTTCGTTATTGAATGTTGCAGCAAATCACAACTAATGGGTCGCAACAACAATTTCGCAGTGAAAGTTAAAATTTTGAATTAAAAAAAAAGATATTAATTAACTTGAAACAGTCACTGTGGTAATTACTTAAGCTTGGCCCTATCTGACTTAGCATTGACTGCAGCCTCCAACCAGCACCTCTTACGATTCACGAACAGCACAACTTCACTAACAAATGTGTCAGAATTCATGTAGTGGTGATGTCGTGTTCGTGTTATAATCAAAATTGTAATAGCTGATAGACTCTGATTGCAATGATAATAGCTCAATACAGTGAAACTCCGTGGTGCAATGAGCTTCACAAATACTACAGTCAAACTTCTCAGTAATTTTGATATTATTGTTTAAAGCATTCAAGTTCCTTATAAAACTTTACGTAAACTATTTTTTTTAATTGGTTCCAGGGCCTGGGTAGCGTACGCGTGTGACTGGCTGAGCAGAGTTTGGCATTTAACGTATTTCATAAAAAATTTACTTCCGTCAAGTCTGGTAAAACTACTGTAATACTTTGACTACTGTTAGCCTGGTTACTTTCTATATAAATGAAACCAACTTTACTTTACTTGCAAACTCTGTTGTACTTACTAGTCTCTGTGGTTGTAACACGTTTAGCAATTCTTTAACTCGTCTAGCAATTTCTTTAAAACTGATCGTAATTACTTTGAAAAATGATTGAATTTGTTGGTCAATGTACAGGCTTGCATAATCAACATAATCTAATAATGGTGATAATGGGGTGACTATAACTACTTACAAAATTAAGACTGGTTCCAAAATAAGTCATGCATAATTGAACCAAAGTTCTGATTGGGTTGACACTACATTTACATGCACACAAAATAAAATGTTACAAAAGTACTCATCTGCTTTCGTCGTCTTCGTCGTGAAGTCCAAACAAGACAGATATGATTACAATAGGTACTCTTACTACAACAACGATCACACTCGGTGACAACAGACTTGATACCAAACAGTTACTTTTCTTGCACACATGAAGTAACATTACTCTGATCACTTTCGAGTATAAATAAACTTATTTCGCACTTCATTCAATACATCAAACAGTCCGCCTCTCAGGCTTATTGCAGTTGCATAAAACTCGCGCCACACTGCGCCTACCGTGCCTCTGCTCCATCAACAAACCATTTGTGTGTCTACTGTATATAGCGAGTATAGTCCGCTCCGCGACTGCTTCAGCAGCGCGACACTCACAGCTACTACTTCTGTACCAGAGACAGTCTTTACAACAGGTTCAACATTTTCTCTGGCGCATTGCCAACTTACAGCATAAGAATGTCCGTGCATTCATGCGGCTTTACACATACAGTATATGTTTACACTAAATGATTCAATATAGAGAATGACGTTACATAAGAAATATATCTAGCATACAAGAAATGAAAAATACATGAAATAAACAAATTTAAGACCATATGTACATTACGTTAAATCAAAATGTAAGATACAGCGACAGGTGTACTCTTACAATTGCCATCCGTAAAGGGGTGCAATATGAGATCAACAGTTTTTCGAAAATACGTTTCTATTAATGCAATTATGAAACAAGAAATACAAAACTTGGGATTTAGATTTTTGATGGGAATTTTAAAAACACGCCTCCTCCACTGATAGAAGTGTAGGTATAGTGAGGGCTGGGCACAAAAAATGATCAGATGTTTGTGAAAGGTGAGGGACTTAGCAGCCGCGGCTATCAAGGCCTAGACGTACACACTACGTAAACCAGCGTACGCTACCGACAACACTCACCCAGGCCCGAAGAAGGATTCGAACCTCCGACGGCGACCAACAGTGCGCCCCACAGCATGGCGTCTTAGACCGTTTATTTATTTATTTATTTTTCCCCTAAGCTCTGCCACCAATATTACCACCAAAGATTATCTAACTAAACGTTCAAAACAAAAAGAATCTAGGGCCACCGCCATTTTCGCCCTAAGCTACATCAACATAATATCGCCAATTCTTCAGGTGACATTCATCAACGAAAAAAAAAAAAAAAAAAAAAAAAAAAAAGAAAGAAAAATCTCCTCTATACGAATCTCTTGTAAAATAAAAAAGAAGGAAATGATACTAATGGGTTCATTTGATTTTTACCTTTTTTTTTTAAAAAAAAGGTAACGGAGTCAACATTCCGAGGAGGATTGGTTTGAACACCACAGTGCTTTGCTAGGCACGGCCCTGTTTGGAGGTGGTATGCCGTTGCCTTCCTCCGACCTTGGAACTGATGTTCAAATGTTTGCAGAGTCTATGGGACTTAACTACGGGGTCATCAGTCCCTAAACTTACAAACTACTTATGAACTAGCTACAATTAAGGACGGCACAAATATCCATGCCCGAGGGGGGATTCGAACCCCCGACCGTAGTGGCCGTGCAGACCGTGACTGAAGCGCCTCAGTCCCCTCGGCCACCGCGGCCGGCCTTGGACCTACAGTTTAACGAGGGTTCCGAACCACGGTGCTACTCGGTATTTTTCACATCAGCAACACTGCCAGAGATGAAACAACTGGAAAGTGACAGATAAAAATCCCAGGACCTGGTGGGGATCGAACCCGGGACTATTGTATTTGTAGTCTGGCACTCTACCACTGTGCTACCGAGGCGCACGTATCTTTATTTTTTTCAAGGCGGTGTTGGCAGCGCCCAGGTGGTCTACTCGTTACGTAAGCGGCTATGCTCCCTGTTGGTACCGTGGAGTTCTCTCTTCATCACATTCTTTGGTACTTCTTAATTTTCACCTCATACCCTGTCCCTCCCCCCCCCCCCCCCAATGCTCAGGGGTAAGCGTAAACAACGACCCTAAATAATTGGCGAAAAGGGCTCTGCATATTCTTTTTTCTTGTGGAGGGCACCCACACCTGAGATAAGTGTGCGTTTCACGAGGGCTGATCACGAAAAGTGTTCAACTGTTTGCTAATCTAGGGGCTTAACAGCTCCGGTTATTCAGTCCTTAGACTAACATACGCTAACGGCAACACACACACACACACACACACACACACACACACGCCCGAGGGAGGACTCGAACTTCCGGCGGCGAGCAACCGCGCGCTCCGCAGCGAGGTGCCTTAGAGCGCTCGGCCACTCTACTGCCCCCCCCCCCGGGGGCTCATGTACGTGGCGAGCACGGGGCTCCGAGCTGATGCAGTCTTCCTTCCTTCTTTACTTCCCCTCCCCTCCTTTCCTATCCTCATTCCTTCCCCTCCCCACCGGGAGACTGATAACCTTAGATTATTTTAGATTAATACTTGTTCCATAATCATATATAACGACATTTCGTAATGATGTGCAATGTGTCAGTTTAGTAAATGGTGTCTATACAACACAATGAGTATTTTAAAGATTTCTTATATTCATTTTTTATTGTTTTTTTTATTTTTTTATTTTCTTTATTTTAAGTTTTACCTAAAAATACATCTATAGTATAGAAGGAGTTGCCATTCAAAAATTCCTTTAATTTCTTTTTGGAGACTAGTTGGCTATCTGTCAGACTTTTGATGCTACTTGGTAAATGACTGAAGACTTTTGTGGCAGCATAATTCACCCCTTTCTGAGCCAAAGTTACATTTAACCTTGAATAGTGAATATCATCCTTTCTCCTAGTGTTGTAGCTATGCACACTGCTATTACTTTTGAATTGGATCAGATTGTTAATAACAAATTTCATGAGTGAATATATATCATGACGCTACAGTGAAGGTCCCTAGATCCCTAAATAAATGTCTGCAGGATAATCTTGGGTGGGCTCCAGCAATTATTCTGATTACACGCTTTTGTGCAATGAATACTTTCATTACTCAATGTTGAGTTGCCCCAGATTATGATCCCATATGAAAGCAGTGAATGAAAATAGGCGTAGTATGCCAATTTACTGAGCTGTGTATCAGCAAATTTTGCAATGACTGTGATAGCACAAGTAGCTGAACTCAGACGTTTCAGGAGATCTTCAATATGTTTCTTCCAATTCAGTCCCTCGTCCATGCAAACACACACAAATTTTGAATATTCTACCTTAGCTACAGATTTATGTTCAAAGTTGAAATTTATTATTGGTGCCATGCCATTTACTGTGTGAAACTGTATATACTGGGTTTTATCAAAGTTTCGTGATACTCCAGTTGTAGAGAATCACTTAATAACTTTCTGAAAGATATCATTTACAATTTCATTTCATCAGCTAATTCCTGATGGTCAGGTTGGACAGTTATACTTGTATCGTCAGCAAACAGAACTAGCTTAGCATCTTCGTGAATGTAGAATGGCAAGTCATTAATATATATAAAAGGAAGTGTCCCGATTGACTGACTGACTGACTCATCATCGCTCAGCCCAAACCACTGAAGACAGAAACTTGAAATTTGTGGAGGGTGTTGATCTCACTCTGTAGGCGTCATTTAAGAAGCGAGTTTTCGATATTCCGTCCGTAAGGGGGTGAAATGGAGGACGAGAGGGTGTTTTTTGAAAATACGTAGCTATTTAGGCAATTTTGAAGCTAGAACTAACATGTTTCGGCATTTTTTGAAATTCGACAAATAATGGGGTAAAATAGGTGACGCAAAAAATTGATTTTCAAAAATATGTTGCTGTTAACTCAAATTTTAAGCTACAACTACGAAACTTCGGATATGGAATCTTGGTCAGGATTAAAAATCCATGATTTTTAGTATTTTTGGAAATTCAACAAGTAAGAGGGTAAAATAGATGATCAAAAATTCTTTTTGAAAACACATTGCTATTTATACAATTTTGAAGCTAGAGCTGCAAAAATTGTTATTTGTATTGCTGGTTGGAATTTAAAAAATAAGTGTTTCGATATTTTTGAAAATTCAACCATAAAGGGTGTTAAATTGGAGACGGGTTGTTTTTCGAAAATCTGCAATTTTTGAAGTTAGAACTACAAATTTTCGGATTTGGATTCGGGGTTCAAATTTAAAAGACACGTGTTGTATTTTTGGAAATTCGACCAATAAGAGGGTGAAATACGAGATTGCAAAAATTGATTTTCAAAAATAGGTGCTGTTATCTCTAATTTCGAGCTACAAATACGAAACTTAAGATATGGATTCTTCCTCAGGATTAAAAAGAAACAACTGGTGTAGACCAACGAGTCTACGTATGCGGAGCAGCTGAGGTTCAGCTAGTATATACATACAGGGTGTTTCACTAAGTGTGTTTGCCTCTGTAACTTAAAAAATAATAGGTGACAGGAAATTTTAATGCGGTAGGTCAACACAAGAAATGTTACACTTTCTGCGGAGCTATGAACATAGTTTATTGTATCATTTTCCAAAGAGTTACACTACAAAGATATAATTTTTTAAATGGAACAGTTGTTTTTTCTATCGTGCATTGGAATCGTTGAAACCAGCTGCGGCCAAATCAATGTAAACTACATTCCTATCACTGTTAGTTTGGGAGCTACAACCCTTCTAAGTTTAGGGGGCGGAGGGTACGACAGCGTAGCTGACTGGCTGGTGATCGTGAGACAGTGGGCCGTGCCCCAGGGGATAGCCACTCGGCCAGTCAGCTACGCTATCGCAGCCTCCGCCCCCGGAACTTTGAAGGGTCGTAGCTCCCAAAGTAACAGTGATACGAATGTAGTTTAAATTGATTTGGACGCAGTTGGTTTAAATGAATCCAATACACGATAGAAAAAACTATTGTTCCATTTAAAAAATTATATCTTTGTGGTGTATCTCTTTGGAAAATGATACAATAAACTATGTTCATAGCTCCGCAGAAAGTGTAACATTTCTTGTTAAAATTTCCCGTCATCTATTATTTTATAAGTTACACAGGCAAACACACTTAGTGAAACACATACAGGCAAACACACTTAGTGAAACACCCTATATATACACAGGGTGTTTCACTAAGTGTGTTTTCCTGTGTAACTTATAAAATAATAGGTGATGGGAAATTTTAGTGCGGTATATATATATATATATATATATATATATATATATATATATATATATATATATATATACAGGATGTTTCACTCAGTGTGTTTGCCTGTGTAACTTATAAAATAATAGGTGACAGGAAATTTTAATGCAGTAGGTCAACACAAGAAATGTTACACATTCTGCGGAGGTATGAACATAGTTTATTGTATCATTTTCCAAAGGTTATACAGAACAGCAAAGGACCGAAGACCTAAACTTGTGGGACCCCATTTTTGATAACTGCTCAGTTAGAGGCGTTACTTGTTTCATCTATATCATGTGAACTGGTTACTTCCATTTTCTGCACTCTTCCAGTACAGTACGATTTAAACCATTCGTGCACTGTCCCAGACACAGGAGGCTTATCTGGAAGACTCGCACGATTAGCAGTTTGTTCCCGGGTCCCAGCCAAACACTGCTATGGGCTGGGCACCCTGCAGACTGCCTCAGAACGGCAGCGCGAGTTTTTCCTCTGCAGGGAGCAGGTCTTTGCCGCCGCCATGATTGATGACGTCAGGGAGGGGTGGGGGGTGGGGGTGGACTGCAGGCGGGCCCCGAGTTTTTGCGCGGGGGGGGGGGGGACTGCGCCGTCAGCTCTGAAACAACAACAACTGCCAGGCAATTATCGGACGCACGCGGGGCTAAAGGCGCCGCCAGTTCTCATGGCAGTCCTTCAGGGGCACAAAACACCGGGGGGGGGGGGGGGACTTCACGTGCTGACATAGTCAGCAGGTCGAACTTCACGACAGCACTTCTTTATGGATACTGATGTTCCGTAATTTCGGTTTTTCGTACGACATGTACGTGGATTGGTGCGGCGGCTGAGACGATATGCCGTTCCACGTCGGGGGTTCGAATCCCCCTCTCGCATTAGTATACATTACATTAGTATAGTCCGCCAGTACCTCGCCTCCTACTTTCCAAACTTCACAGAAGTTCTTCTGCGAACCGTGCAAGACTAGCACTCCTGGAAGAAAGGATATGGTGGAGACATGGCTTAGCCACAGCCTAAGGGATGTTTCCAGAATGAAACTTCACTCTGCAGCGGAGTGTGCGCTGATATGAAACTTCCTTGCAGATTAAAATTGTGTGCCGGAACCGGGACTAGAACCTGGGACTGGCGGAAGTAAAGTTGTGAGGCGGCATCGTGAGTCGTGTCGGGATAGCGCAGTCGGTAGTGCGCTTGCCCGCGAAAGGCAAAGGTCCCAGGTTCGAGTCCCGGTTCCGGGACACAATTTTAATCTGCCAGGAAGTTTGATTTGAACATTTGATTTGCACGTGGATTGGAAGTTGAAACAGCGCGCAGTCAGTGATTTCTCGAAGAAGGAAGGCTGGCGGGCGACTTGCACAGGAGACCGACTGAAAAATAGCCACGGGAACAGCGACGGTGCTGCTGGCGAGAACAGCGGGCACAGGTGGACAGGCGCAAGACGCGTTGCAATTATTTTTCTGATTTTTTTATATTAATTTATCTTTCACATTAAAAATATATGCAATTATTATTATTATAGTTTAGATAGGTCTTCCTGTATCTGGATGGACGCAATCGATGGTTTCAGCAATCACTTGGATTGCCTTCATCAGATTTTTTAAATGAATGTCGAATAATAAAATTATTAATCACGATGAATATTAAGTCACAACGTAATAAAAATAAGAATGCTACCTATTAAGAGCTCGTTGCTTGTGCGAAGAAGGCGTCAGACACAAAAGAAAGAAAAAACAAGAATCTGGATGGCAATTATCAGCGTTGAGAACACATGTTAAAATATTAGGAAAGCAATATTTACTGACGTCTCGAGAGCCAATCTGCTGCGACCTCGGGGTGAGTTGGCCCACAGCCTGAAAACCGAAATCAGTATAACTTCAGGTAATCAAAATAAAACTAATAGTTACCAAGCTGAACACCTATTGACAAGGAAAGTACATGGGCTCGAACAATCACATCTGTATGAACGTTTGGTTACAGGATCTCTACGTACACCTCAGTGTGCTGGTGGGTGTCGTTTTTCTGCAAAGCTCTGCAACCGTGCTCTAGATATCACTGTAGATGTAATTGTAGACGCCATACGTAATGCAGATATCTTAACTATAACTTAGGTAATAATCATCATACATGTTCTCTAGTGAACTGTCATCAAAAGCCGTGATGACAGTTGCAACTTTAACCTTATTCCCCAAAGACTGTTGGTATTCACTGCCACTGCTTCCATCGCCTCTTCCCGCACTTACCGTAGCACTACCGCTAGCGATGAGTCATTATCATCCCTATTATCATTACTATGAGTTTGCAACAAAAGTATCCAACTTATGCTCCATAACATATACGAGAAAGCATGCGAATGATTAATCTTCTAAACTAATATCATCTTCACGAAGAAGGGTTCTTCGTAACTTCGTCTCAACCAATCGCAATACATTATCAGGACTGATTAGCAATCGCCGCCCCATCTGACGCTTCACCACACAAATGACGTCACAAAACGCGACTTGGGAGGCACACTGCACCGTCCCTACTGGCGAACCGACAGGTCAAAGTGCAATGCGGCATGGCACACGCAGAGGCCTCTAACGGACGACTGCACAGTTTTGCAGGTGCGGGAGTGTCACTAGTGCAATAAGGGACCTTTACATTATCTCTCACACGATTTTGGTGTATATGTGTTTGTTGGAGACCAAGTACTTTCCTTGTGGGTTACATGCTTAACATTTTACTATCGCAACGGGAAACCTGAAACATATTAGGAATTATAGTGTCTTAATACAAACCAGTCAACTTTATCCATTTTTCACGCATGTCTGATGAACCCAACACCTTCAGTTTGTATGATGGATCCGCTTTGCTGTTTGTAAAATGCTGGAGGCGCCTTGGGCACAGTGTAACTTCATCATCATCGTCGTCGTCACCATCATCGTCATCTTTCTTGGTTTCTTGTTGCGTTTTTCGCCTCCTTCAGCCGATTTCGTTAATTTCTTTCTACCATCGCTCGTACCTCATTTTCTAGACTGTTATTTCGTTTGCCTTTCCCGTGCTTTCGCCTTCTTCCTGGTCCAGTGGCACGGGTTGAGGTTGTGTTTCACTTTTCCGCCTTTCAGTTGACTCTGTCTCCGACTGTTAGTTAGCAGAGAACCTCCGCAAAGTTCTCTTGGAATCCGGTACACCTCGGTAACAGCATTTCACAGATCTTTCCTTTTATTTCACTTGTGACGGTACTTTTAGCATCGTATCTTCAGAAATCAGTCCTCTTCCACTTTTTCTTTTATAGTTTCGGACAGTTTTTATGTTGTTACAAATAAAAGAAAGGTTTAAACCAAGGACGTAGCTCAGATGTTCTAAAACTAAGGAAATTAACCGGATTCTGACTACTCAGATCGCTATTTAAGATTTTCACAAAGTTTACAGGTCGTTTCGTCTTGTGAATATGACTTTCCTTAACCATGATACGTATCAAAACGTCAACTATAAGAGGTTTTCCGTCTTTTCCTGACTGTAATTGTTGCAGTTAATATAGGAAGGCAAACCTCTTATAACTAAAAACTTTTACTGTCGTAACAGACGACAAGTGTAAGATATTTTAGGAAATGCACGTCTGTTTATTATAACGTCGACCGGTTTCGCTTCTAAACTATCTTCACGGACTGTAGCTGAACAGACGGCTTAAGTGAACACATTGTCTACCATCCTATCTAAGCTTACAGTTACTTTTAACGGAGCGGTGTGGCCGCGCGGTCTAAGGCGTCGTGCTACGGAATGGGCAGCTGCTACCGCCTGAGGTTCGAGTCCTCCCTCGTCCGTGGCCGTGTGCGGACGTGCGTCGTCCTTAGCGTAAGGTACTTTAAATACTTTGTAAGGCTAAGGACGGACGACCATAGAAGTTTACAAAATTTCAACATACGAGTTAATTTTATCCGCTGCCGCGGAAGATGACCACACAGCCAAACATAGTACCAAAATAGGTTTAATTTCGACAATTATGTTAATAATTTAATAAACTCGACGGATTATAGATATTACTATCATTAAAAGTAAAGAACCTTTCATCGAGTTTAATAAAATGAATTATGTTCGTTAGGAAACCCACTGAAGAAATTATATTGTATACTATAGTCTTTGTCTTGGAAAATCCACTATTAGCAATCTTTATTTTAAATTAAAGTTGACGTCAATTTGTATTGGTCAGTATCTATATTGTTATTGTCTATATTTATAGGAAAACTAGCTGAAAACCCGGCGTTGCCCGGGTATTTATGTATTCACTCCTGCCATTTTTCAGGTGTATGTTCATTTCTATAAGGGCTGTGCGTCTGCAAAATGTCTTCGGAATACAAGTAGAACTAAAGAAGTAATAGATTAACGCCGAATGCCGTAGCTTTAGTCCACGAACAGCGGAACGTTACTATTTATGTGCTCATATCTCGTGAACTACGTGTCGGAATGTGATACAATTTAGAAGCTACATTCAACTATATAGGTGTATACTGTCGGTAAAATTTCATGCGAGTACAATTTGTAGTGATCAAATTATAAATTCTAACGTCATACCGAGAGCCTTAGTTTTACTCCATAAACAGCGGAAAAGTAGTAAGCGAGAAACTTTTTTCCTTCATCATTTTAATATGGTTGCCAGCGAGAAAAAGTTTAATAAAGGTTCGAAATTATGTTTAAAGTTTGTTGCGAGTCGCTAAGTACTGTCATTCTCATACAGTGTATTTCGAAAGCCTCACCGCATTATATGAGATTTTTGCGATTTCTATTGGTTATGACGTAATATCTTTTGAACCATGTGCCGTATGTGATTCTTAACCATGCAGCAATTGTTACCTCACGGTAAGGAATGTGTACACCAAATTTGGTTGAAATCGGTCCAATGGTTTAATAGAAAATGAGCAGCATTGTCGCAAAATGCAGCAGTTTTTGGCGTATCTCATTGTTTATGACGTCATATCTCATGAACTATATATCGTACGTGATTCTTACACTTACGGCGACCGTCCTCATGGATTGAAGCTTACGTGTACAAAATTTCGTAAAGATTGGAACCAAACTATAGATTTGTATGCAACACGAACAAACATACGGATACTCTGCTTTATATATTAGATATATCTTTGCTGAAGCAAGTCAGCGATAATATCTATGTACTCAACAGGTAATGGTCTCTCTGACCGTATTTTAACACACTGGCCTCCTCCGGATAAATGACCGAAGCTTGCTGCACCCAACATGTTGTACTACGATACGTCAACTCCATCAGATAATTAACCAGTCTATAGTCTGGGAGTTGAAATTCCGAGGAATGTTGCGGTACATATATGCTGCTTTTGCTCTAGTTGAAAATGCAAGTTCGGCAAAGCGTTGTCGTTTTGCACAGGCATCGGATATAGGATAACCATGAAAAGTACACGATTTAGTAAACCAACATTTGGTACATACCTGCATGAAACGTTTCCATGTTTTACAACTGAAATTCTTCGCTTCACTACCGAAATATTGATTCGCAAAGCGAGAGTAATTTAAATTTGCCTCGGTTTCAAAAGAGAGCTGAGATGCACCAATCCTTCCTCTACCCAATGCGATGGGACAAAGAGAAAAGGTGATGAAGAACTTTAAATTGTCGAAATAATCTCGTATCATACGAAATTCGTCCTGAATTTGGTTCAGTCTTATCAAGAAAACCTGTTTATAGCTCTTATAGTCAGTTGATAAGTAAATATTTATCAGTTTTCTAACGTCACCTAGCAACTTAACACCTCTCGTGAACCGTGGTACCGAACTTTTTTCCAAATTCTATGCCCACCGTCTAATAAAAAAAATATAAGTTTATATTTTTTATCTTTCCTTAAAACACAAACAGGTACTTATACCCGCGGGAGAAAGATAAAAGGCCAGTCTGTAAATTCACACTCAAAGTTTAAACTCTTTAGCACCAATTCAGCCATGGAACTGGCGTTCGAGCGAAAATCCAGAGCCTACTATATTTTAGCTTCACATTTAAAATACCACTGTTTCATTTGAATGCGTCTCGAAATTGAATAGCCTGTTATAAACTTTTCAAGTTGATGGTGTTTTCTTCTTAGATGTTGAAGATCAAATAACATTTCCATATTTCATATTAAATAATAAATCATTCGATATACATCATGTAATATTTAAATCTCTTCCTCAGTCAAACTTCACATGTTTCTACATCTACATCTACAACCATACTCCGCAAGCCACCTGACGGTGTGTGGCGGAGGGTACCTTGAGAACCACTATAGATTTTCTCACCTACTCCAGTCACGTATTGTTCGCGGAAATAAGGATTGTCGGTATGCCTCTGTGTGGGCTCTAATCTCTCTGGTTTTATCCTCACGGTCTCTTCGCGAGATATACGTAGGAGGGAGCAATATACTGCTAGACTCCTCGGTAAAGGTATGTTCTCGAAACTTCGACAAAAGCCCGTACCGAGCGACAGAGCGTCTCTCCTGCAGAGTCTTCCACTGGAGTTTATCGATCATCTCCGTAACGCTTTCTCGATCACCAAATGATCCTGTAGCGAAGCGCGCTGCTCTCCGTTGGATCTTCTCTACCTCCTCTATCGACCCCACCTGGTACGGATCCCACACCGGTGGGCAGTATTCGAGCTGTGGGCGAACAAGTGTACTGTAACCTACTGCCTTTGCTTTCGGACTGCATTTCCTTAGGATTCTTCCAATGAATCCGAGCCTGGCATCTGCTTTACCGACGATTAACTATATATGGTCGTCTCGTTTTAAATCACTCCCCATCCCTACGCCGGCCGCGGTGGCCGAGCGGTCTGCGGCGCACCAGTCACGTTCTGCACGGCCACTACGGTCGGGGGTTCGAATCCCCCTCCGGCATGGGTATTTGTGCCGTCCTTAGTGTTAGCTAGTTCATAAGTAGTTTGTAAGTTTAGGGACTGATGACCCCGTAGTTAAGTCCCATAAGCTATACAAACATTTTCCTAATGCCTACTCCCACATACTTTATGGAATTAACTCCTTCCAGTTGCTGCCCTGCTATAGTGTAGCTAAATGGTAAAGGATGTTTCTTTCTATGTATTCGCAGCACATTACACTTGTCTACATTGGGATTTAATTGCCATTCCCTACACCATGCGTCAATTCGATGCAGATCCTCCTGCATCTCGATACAATTTTCCATTGTCACAACCTCTCTATATACTACAGCATCATCCGCAAAAAGCCTTCTAGAAATCAAGTAATATGTTTATTGGTCTTCTTCCAATACAAGCATATACTATTTAGTCCTGATCAAATTATACATTAACAAGGACATAATCTGAACTGACGAACATCCATAGCAATAATAATGTTGAACAATCTTCTTAGAAGGCGCTCTCGTGGCACTGGTTGGCGTTATCGCCTGACGTCACTGTTGCGAAAGCGCGCGGCAAGAAAGAACACCTGAATCTCTCCGTTCGAGCTCTGATTTCTCGTATTTTATTCTGATGATCATTTCTACCTATGTAGACTAAGTGGCAGTCAACAATATATTCTCGCATTCGGAGGAGAATGTTGGCGATTGGAGTTTTGTAAGTAGCCCACGCCGCAGCGATAAGCGCCGTTGTTGTAATGATTCCCATCCCAGATCCTGTATCATTTCCGTAACGCTGTCTCCCCTGTATCGTGACAATACGAAACGAGCTGCCCTTCTTTGGACTCTTTCGATGTCCTCCGTCAAACCCACCTGATAAGGATCCCACACTGGGCAGCAATACTCCAAAAAAGGACGGACAAGCGCAGTGTATGCAGTCTCTTTAGTAGTTCTGTTGCATCTTTTAAGGGCTCTGCCAATAAAACGCAGTCTCTGGTTCGCCTTTCCCACGATATTATCTACATGTTATTTCCAATTTAAGTCTGAAGTACTAGTAATTTCTAGGTATTTTGTGGTTTTCACGTTTGATTGATTTATCTTGCAAACAAAGTTTAACGGATTTCTTTTCGTTCTCATGTGGACGACTTCACACTTCACATTATTTAGAGCCAATTGCCAATTTTTACACCATACTGATATCTTATTCAGATCCTTCTCCAGTTGGTTTTGATCTTCAGATGATTTTACTAGACGGTAAATGACGGCGTCATCTGCAAACAACCTAAGAGAGCTACTTAGATTTTCTCCCAAATCGTTTATGTAAATAAGGAACAGCAGAGGACCAATAACACTACCCTGTGGAACGCCCGATATCACCTCTGTTTTAGTCGATGCCTTACCATCGATTACTACGAACTGTGTCCTCTCTGACAAGAAATCCCCTATCCCATCGCAAATTTGGGGCGATATACCATAACCACGCAATTTGATTAAAAGCCGTTTGTGAGGTACGGTGTCAAAAGCCTTCTGGAAATCAAGAAATACGGAATCGATTTGCGAACCTTTGTCGATAGCACCCATCACTTCGTGTGAATAAAGAGCTAGTTCTGAACGATATTTTCTAAATCCGTGTTGATCTTGGGTGAATAGATCGTTCTATTCGAGATAATTCATAATATTTGAATACAGGATATGTTCCAAAACCCTGTTGCAAATTGACGTCAATGAAATAGGCCTGTAGTTTAGTGGGTTACTCCTACTGCCTTTCTTGAATATAGGTGTGACCTGTACAACTTCCCAATATTTTGGTACAGATCTTTCTTTGAGAGAGCGGTTGTGTATGGCTGTTAAGTAAGGAGCTATCGCTTCAGCATAATCAGATATAAATCTAATTGGTATATAATCCGGACCAGAAGACTTGTTCTTGTTAAGTGATTTTAGTTGCTGCACTACTCCGATGATATCTACTTCTACGTTACTCATTACGGCCTCTGTTCGTAATTCGAAATCTGGAATATTGGTTTCGTCTTCTTTGGTGAATGAGTTTCTAAAAGCTATGCTTAGTAACTCTGCTTTAGTAGCGCTGTCATCGGCAGGATCGCCATTACTATCACGTAGTGAGGGTATTGTTTGTGTTTTGCCCCGAGTATATTTAACATATGACCAAAATCTCTTAGGATTTTGAGTCAAATTTCGAGATAGAGTTTCGTTGTGATAAGTATTGTAGGCATCTCGCATTGAAATCCTCGCTAAATTTCGAGCTTCTGAGTACGATCGCCAATCCTGGGGATTTCGTGTTCGTTTAAATTTAGTATGCCTTTTCCTTTGCTTTTGCAACAGTGTCCTGACCTGTTTTGTGTACCAAGGGGGATCGCCCCCTTCTTTTATTAATTTATTAGGTATAAAACTTTCAATTGCTGTCGATACCACTTCTTTGAATTTGAGCCACATCTGGTCTACACCTACGTTTGGTGTTAGAAACGAGTGGAAGCTGTCTTTCAAGAAGCAATGTATTTTGTTTCCTTCTGCTTTCCTGAACAAATATACTTTGCGCTTATTTTTGGTAATTTTTTGACTTTCGATATTCAGTTTCGCTACGACAGCTCTGTGTTCACTAATACCTGTATCCGTTTTGATGCTCGTTATGAGCTCAGGATTGTTTGTTGCTAAGAGATCAAGTGTGTTTTCACATCCATTTACAATTCTAGTTGGCTCGTGAACCAATTGTTCGAAGTATTTCTCAGAGAATGCGTTGAGTACAATTAGTGGAAATTTGGATGACTTTACAGTTTTCATTGTTTAGGGCCCATTGCCCAAGTTTTGCTCTATGCAGATAAGCTAAGTAAATCGTTTTGCACTTGTTTTTATTTTTTGGTGACTTTGCTAATCCGTAAATTACAGCATCATCCGCGAACAGTCTTACTCAGATTGTCTGACAGACCGTTTGTAAAGTTAAGGAACAGTAGGGCCTATAATGACGCCAGATATCACTCCACTAGATGACTTACCGTCAAGTACAGTGCCCTGTGCCCTTCCTGACAAGGTCACGAATCCAGTCACAAGTACTTTCTGCGTTCGTGTTGACTATCAAAAAAAGGTCTTTGTTCTTTTCGACGTAGTTTATAATGTTTGAGGAAAGTATATGTTCCAAAGTCCTGCCGCAGAACGACGTAAATAATATAGGTCTGTAACTCTGCGGATCACTCGCATTACCTTTCCTGAATGTTTTGGGGTAACCTGTGAAGCTTTGTAGTCTCTGTATACGGAACTACGGCTGAGCTAGCGTTTGTATATGGCAGCTAGGTATAGGGCCATTGTATCGGGATACTCTGAAAGGAATCTAATTGGTATGCAATCCGACAACAAGTCTGTGTACACGCTCGTCAAAACACAGGCCCTGGAAGCGAGGCCCAACACGATAAGAGAAGTAAATAAACCACGCGTGTGCAGGACAAGGTGTGCTTTTCGTCAGGTCCTCTATCGGAGCACGAGAGCTTTTCCACATATTGAGACACACACACACACACACACACACACACACACACACACACACACACACGGTGCGTATTGTAGTCCACATGTCGATGTGTCAAAATATGAAGGAAATTGATGAGGAACGATAGTGTATGTATGTGTGTGTGTGTGTGTGTGTGTGTGTGTGTGTGTGTGAGAGAGAGAGAGAGAGAGAGAGAGAGAGAGAGAGAGAGAGAGAGAGAGAGAGAGAGAGAGAGAGAGAGGGAGAGGGAGAATTTCAGTCCAAATTAAGATAAGCATGGGTGGACTTTGAAAATTTACGAGACTGTGACTGCAGAACTTATTGTCTGCTTGAGAAGTGATAAACTATGCACGGTAGTAGGGCTGTGGAACTGTGATAATTCAGCAGTCGTGTACTCGTGTGAAGACAAACTGTGTTTTATAACAAATACTGAAATTAATCGCGGATTAATTTGGAACTGCTGTGTTCGATGAACTACACTAATTTACGAGTGACAATTTGGAGCTTTTACTCTCGAGTGCGTCTGATACTTATTGCGCGTCTCATGAACGATAGTTGGGGAATAGTCAGTTATTTATCGATATATGCAGAAAGCGAAGTAAACTCTATTTTGTACACGTAAGCTTCAATCCATGAGGACGGTCGCCGTAAGTGTAAGAATCACGTACGATATATAGTTCATGAGATATGACGTCATAAACAATGAGATACGCGAAAAACTGCTGCATTTTTCTATTAAACCATTGGACCGATTTCAACCAAATTTTGTGCACACATTCCTTACCGTGAGTTAACAATTGCTGCATGGTTAAGAATCACATACGGCACATCGTTCAAAAGATATTACGTCATAACCAATAGAAATCGCAAAAATCTCATATAATGCGGTGAGGCTTTCGAAATACACTGTATGAGAATGACAGTACTTAGCGACTCGCAACAAACTTTGAACATAATTTCGAACGTTTATTAAACTTTTTCTCGCTGGCAACCATAGTAAAATGATGAAAGGAAAAAAGTTTCTCGCTTACTACTTTTCCGCTGTTTATGGAGTAAAACTAAGGCTCTCGGTATGACGTTAGAATTTATAATTTGATCACTACAAATTGTACTCGCATGAAATTTTCCAGACAGTATACACATATATAGTTGAATGTAGCTTCTAAATTCTATGACATTCCGACACGTAGTTCACGAGATATGAGCACATAAACAGTTACGTTCCGCTGTTCGTGGACTAAAGCTACGACATTCGGCATTAATCTATTACTTCCTTAGTACTAATTGAATTGCCAAGAGAGAATGACTTCTTTATCTTAAATCCATTTTGTTGGTTATTCAGAGGTTTAATTTATGTTTGTTTAAATATATTTTCGCGTCACCATCTGCAGATTGGTAGACTGGCTAAACTACAGATTAATTATTGATCTCGTTTAAACAGGTCGGGTAGCTGTTTAGGACGTAGAAGCTGACATACGTAACTCACCCGTATGAACAGAGACAAAGAGCCGTAAACTTTTACTACCCGAGTTGTGTATTGCCCGATTCTTATTGCTGAGTACAGATAGGAAGGACGCATGTCGACGTGTAGAAATGTGAAGGAAATGAGTGAGAAACCTCGTGTGTGAGAGACAGACAGAGAGAGAGAGAGAGAGAGAGAGAGAGAGAGAGAGAGAGAGAGCGGAGTAGTGCAGCCGGTATGTGAGCATGTAGGAGTGTGTAGTGTGTAGTGGCTGGTTGTCTCGCCGTGTGCTCAGCTGTGCGCTGCTGCTGCCTTATCGCGCAGAGCGGCTGTTGTGCTGTGCGGCGCGCTATCTGCCTGTGCCTCTGCCTCTGCCGCCTTACGTAATGCGGATCATCTCGTGTGGAGAGCTGGGCTGGGTAGCCGGCTGCCACTGCTGCACTCGCTGCCGACAGACAGCCATCCGTCTGGATATCGCTGTACACCTGGCTAACGTCTGCAGCTGTAGGGCGTCCTGGAGCAACCGTCGACAGGAAGTACTGTTCCCAGGTGGTCGCCATTCTCCTGTACCATCCGCACACTCCCGACAAAACACAACGTCTCCCGACAAACAGCCTGTTACAGGGTGTTACAAAAAAGTACGGCCAAACTTTCACGAAACATTCCTGATATCAAACGCAGGACAACTGTCAAGTTTGGAAAGTAGGAGGCGAGGTACTGGCGGAACTAAAGTTGTGAGGCGGCATCGTGAGTCGTGTCGGGGTAGCTCAGTCGGTAGAGCCCTTGCCCGCGAAAGGCAAAGGTCCCAGGTTCGAGTCCCGGTTCCAGCACACAATTATAATCTGCCAGGAAGTTTGACATATTACGTAGTTTGTAAGCTTACATTTTGTACATAAATACATGAAACTTTCACTCTGCAGCGGAGTGTGAGCTGATATGAAACTTCCTGGCATATTAAAATTGTGTGCCGGAACCGGCACTCGAACCTGGGACCTTTGCCTTTCGCGGGCAAGCGCTCTACCGACTGAGCTATCCCGACACGACTCACAATGCCGCCTCACAACTTTACTGCCGCCAGTACCTCGCCTCCTACTTTCCAAACTTCTCAGAAGCTGTCTTACGTTTCGTATCAGAGGGAAAGTTTCATTCTGGAAACATCCCTTAGGCTGTGGCTAAGCCATGTCTCCACCATATCCTTTCTTCCAGGAGTGCTAGTCTTGCACGGTTCGCAAGAGAGCTTCTGTGAAGTTTGGAAAGTAGGAGGCGAGGTACTGGCGGAAGTAAAGTTGTGAGGCGGCATCGTGAGTCGTGTCGGGATAGCTCAGTCGGTATAGCGCTTGCCCGCGAAATGTTTCAGGTTCGAGTCCCGGTTCCGGCACATAATTTTAATCTGCGAGGAAGTTTCAAGTTTCTCTTCCGAATGCGAATTATATTGTTACCACCCGCCTACATAGGGAGACATGACCATCATAATAAAATAAATCAGATGGAAAACAAAGTTTTTGGTGTTCCTTTTTCCCGCGAGCTATTACAGAATAGAAGCGTAGAGAAGTATCACAAAATTGGTTCGATGAACGCTGTACCGTGCCCTTCAATGTGATTTGCAGAGTATGCATGTAGATGTATAAGATTTGTGCATTGTGCAAGGCGTGCATGATTACATTTATAGTGCTGTGTGAAGCCGGCTATGTGATGGTCCTGTAACCAACAGATATGTCTGTCCAAGCCCAAGTACTTCCGTGCAATCGTTTGTCTGTTGTACTTTCTGGAAAACAGAAATGCCAAGTATTATTTTACAGGGTGTTACAAAAAGGTACGGCCAAACTTTCAGGAAACATTCCTCACACACAAAGAAAGAAAACATGTTAATTGGACATGTGACCGGAAACGCTTAATTTCCATGTTAGAGCTCATTTTAGTATTTACGGATGAGGCTTCATTCCAACGTGATCAAATTGTAACTTTTCACAATTAACTTGTGTGGGCTGACGAGAATACGCACGCAATTGTGAAATCATGTCATCATCAAGATTTTCTGTGAACGTTTGGGCAAAAATTGTTGGTGATGTCTCGATTGGGCATACATCTACATACATACTCTGCAAATCACATTGAAGGGCACGGTACAGCGTTCATCGAACCACTTTTGTGATACTTCTCTATGCTTCTATTCTGTAATAGCTCGCGGGAAAAAGGAACACCAAAAACTTTGTTTTCCATCTGATTTATTTTATTATGATGGTCATGTCTCCCTATGTAGGGTTGTAACAATATGTTCGCATTCGGAAGAGAAACTTGAAACTTCCTCGCAGATTAAAATTATGTGCCGGAACTGGGACTCGAACCTCGGACCCTTGCCTTTCGCGGGCAAGCGCTCTACCGACTGTGCTATCCCGACACGACTCACGATGCCGCCTCACAACTTTTCTTCCGTCAGTACCTCGCCTCCTACTTTCCAAACTTCACAGAAGCTCTCCTACGTTTCATATCAGAGTGAAAGTTTCATTCTGGAAACATCCCTTAGGCTGTGGCTAAGCCATGTCTCCACCATATCCTTTCTTCCAGGAGTGCTAGTCTTGCACGGTTCGCAAGAGAGCTTCTGTGAAGTTTGGAAAGTAGGAGGCGAGGTACTGGCGGAAGTAAAGTTGTGAGGCGGCATCGTGAGTCGTGTCGGGATAGCTCAGTCGGTATAGCGCTTGCCCGCGAAATGTTTCAGGTTCGAGTCCCGGTTCCGGCACATAATTTTAATCTGCGAGGAAGTTTCAAGTTTCTCTTCCGAATGCGAATTATATTGTTACCACCCGCCTACATAGGGAGACATGACCATCATAATAAAATAAATCAGATGGAAAACAAAGTTTTTGGTGTTCCTTTTTCCCGCGAGCTATTACAGAATAGAAGCGTAGAGAAGTATCACAAAAGTGGTTCGATGAACGCTGTACCGTGCCCTTCAATGTGATTTGCAGAGTATGCATGTAGATGTATAAGATTTGTGCATTGTGCAAGGCGTGCATGATTACATTTATAGTGCTGTGTGAAGCCGGCTATGTGATGGTCCTGTAACCAACAGATATGTCTGTCCAAGCCCAAGTACTTCCGTGCAATCGTTTGTCTGTTGTACTTTCTGGAAAACAGAAATGCCAAGTATTATTTTACAGGGTGTTACAAAAAGGTACGGCCAAACTTTCAGGAAACATTCCTCACACACAAAGAAAGAAAACATGTTAATTGGACATGTGACCGGAAACGCTTAATTTCCATGTTAGAGCTCATTTTAGTATTTACGGATGAGGCTTCATTCCAACGTGATCAAATTGTAACTTTTCACAATTAACTTGTGTGGGCTGACGAGAATACGCACGCAATTGTGAAATCATGTCATCATCAAGATTTTCTGTGAACGTTTGGGCAAAAATTGTTGGTGATGTCTCGATTGGGCATACATCTACATACATACTCTGCAAATCACATTGAAGGGCACGGTACAGCGTTCATCGAACCACTTTTGTGATACTTCTCTATGCTTCTATTCTGTAATAGCTCGCGGGAAAAAGGAACACCAAAAACTTTGTTTTCCATCTGATTTATTTTATTATGATGGTCATGTCTCCCTATGTAGGGTTGTAACAATATGTTCGCATTCGGAAGAGAAACTTGAAACTTCCTCGCAGATTAAAATTATGTGCCGGAACTGGGACTCGAACCTCGGACCCTTGCCTTTCGCGGGCAAGCGCTCTACCGACTGTGCTATCCCGACACGACTCACGATGCCGCCTCACAACTTTACTTCCGCCAGTACCTCGCCTCCTACTTTCCAAACTTCACAGAAGCTCTCTTGCGAACCATGCAAGACTAGCACTCCTGGAAGAAAGGATATGGTGGAGACATGGCTTAGCCACAGCCTAAGGGATGTTTCCAGAATGAAACTTTCACTCTGATATGAAACGTAGGAGAGCTTCTGTGAAGTTTGGAAAGTAGGAGGCGAGGTACTGACGGAAGAAAAGTTGTGAGGCGGCATCGTGAGTCGTGTCGGGATAGCACAGTCGGTAATGCGCTTGCCCGCGAAAGGCAAAGGTCCCAGGTTCGAGTCCCGATTCCGGCACACAATTTTAATACGCCAGAAAGTTTCATATCAGCTCACACTCCGATGCAGAGTGAAAGTTTCATTCTTGATGAAAGAAATGTCGGAAATAGATCTCGTCGTAATGATCAACGCCTTTCTTTTAATGATTTCCACACCAACTCGTGCATCATTTCCGTGACACTCTCTCCTCTATATCGAGATAGTACAAAACGAGCTGCCCTTCTCTGAACTTTCCCTAAATCGTCCGTCAGTCCCACCTGGTGTGGATCCCACAATGCTCAGCAGTACTCCAGAACAGGTCCCACAAGTGTGGTGTAGGCAGTTTCTGTAGCAGAGCTGCTGCACCTTCTAAGTGTTCTGTCAATGAAACGTAGTCTCTGGTTCGCCTTCCCTATAATATTTTCTGTGCGTTCTTTCAAATTTAAGTTGTTCGTTATTGTTACCCGTAGATATTTAGTAGAATTTGACTGATTAATCGTGTAAATCAAGTTTAACGAATGTCTTTTAGTGGTCATTTGGATTACCTCACGTTTACCTTCATGAAGGGTAAATTGACATTTTTTTGCACCAAGCAGATATCTAAATCACTTTGCAGTTGGTTTTGATATTTTGGAAACTTTACTAACCGATAAATGAAAGCATAATCTGCGAACAGGCTAAGAGAGGTAGTTTGTCTCCTAATATCTATACCTACAAATGTGAATGTCTGTTCGGTGTACGCTTATCACGTCCGAACGACAAGACGCAGAGACAGAAATATTTGTACAGTTACTAATTATACCTGAGGAAGGTTTTAGGCACGGTTTTATAGCGATCTGATAGATATTTAGTAATGTGAAGAATATAACGCGAAATGCGGATCAATAATTACTCTGAAATTGTATTTACTCTTTGCAAACGATTTTATTGGTTGCATTGTTGCTTGAGGGTTGATAATGATAAAAGGGTGGAGTATATTACGATGGAAAGTCACCCGTGTATGTAAAATTCTACGGGTGTGTGTATTAATATTTCGCTCTGCAGCGAAAACTACAGAACGCAAACCAATGGTCTGTGTGTAATTGTTGTCTGAAGTCTCCCGTTGTACACCATAGTAGCTCCATACCGATAGCTATAAGGGGGTGGAAGATATGGTGGTTAAAAGTCAAATTATAAAAAAAAAGTCGGACTGAAGGCTAGCGATGACGTTTGCGACTCTATAGCAAGGAGGTTACATACATCAAAACTTGATGCCACAGACCATATCTTTGGTCTATGCGTGCTACAATGTCTTCAGCTCTTTCTCTGTAAGGATAAGCATACGAATAAGGAAATATAAGAATAAATAATTAAAGCAGTAAAAAAGAAATTTCTTTTAATACATATCTTTAAAAATAAATCGATTTGACGTTTCGCGCATTATCTATCATAATCAACCAACACGCGAGCGGAGCCGCGGGTTTAAGCTAGTCGTTTATAAAGGTGAGGAACAGTAGGGGCCCTATAACAGTTCCCTGAGGAACGCCAGATGTCAGTTTACTTCTGCTCGATCACTCACGGTCAGTTACAACCCACTGTGTGGTTTCTGACAGGAAATCACGAATCCAGTCGCACACCTGCGGCGATATTCCACAAGCACGCAGTTTGATTAGAAGACTTCCGGAAATCTAGATGTATGGAATGTATTTGACATCCACACATCACATCATGTGATTTCACAGGAACGACACTTTCTGGATCCGTGTTGACTGTGTGATCCTAGGTCGTTCTCTTCGAGGTTGTTAATAGTATCTGAGGGACGTATATGTTCTAAAATCGTGCTGCAAAACGACGTCAATGATATAGGCCTGTAATTTAGCCAATCTCTGTAACCTTCTCGCCGTAGCTCTACCGCTTGCAATGAGTTTTTTGCCGTTATCATTATGAGTTAGTGTTACAACAGTATACGTTTCTAACTTGGCCTCATATTTCTGCACATCACAGTGCAGATAACAGAAAACATGCCAGTGATTCACTTCTACACCAGTGTTTTTCATCGTGGGGGTTCCGACGTCATAAGTGTAGGTATTTGGACTAGAAAACAACCGGCCCACAAAACAACCACACCTGTACACAAAAAAAGAGACCTAAGTGAAAGTCATTTTACGTTAAAATTAACTTTAATTGCGAATTGATTATAACTTAGACTGCTTTGTAATACACTGTGTTAACGATGAATACACACAACGAGAAGGTAAACAAACAAGATGCAGTGCGTAATTCTAAAACGTTCTAAAGAAAACGATCTACACAGTGGGATGTCTCTTAATGAGCATATTCCCTTCTGGGTTTTGCCCCAAATACAGAATACTCGTTTTGTCATGTAACGCATTAGATAAATATAACATTGATAATTATGTGATGATGAAGCTAATTGGTTAAACATGTTTACATTAATCTTCTATGTCTTACCTGAACTTCCCAAATCAAAACATTTTTACCTAAACAACGGTAAAACCTTTAGTCCACTTGCTCGTTTCACAAAAACCTTCAACATGAATTTTACTATTATGAGTGAATCACTTGCGCTAGATCTACAGTAAAGTAAAGTTTTAACGTTGAACGGCATTACCTTTTTAGTAACGGATTAACGATAAGCGAAGTTAACTTTGTGACTAACGTCGCGGTACACAGATGTGTTACAGAACCGCATCACCTATGGGATAAATACCTGCTGGAATGTACGACTTCAATGCAGGAGGGCAGCAGACCGTATTATTCGTTTCGGACCTCTTGGTAAGTATGGAAGTGCGATTACGCATGTCAATCACATCGCGATTATCACGGGCAGCATGGGGTTCTCGCCTGAGCCTCAGGACGAGCGCTAGCCGCGCGTTTCGCGTATTTCAAGCGTCAACTTCCCGTCGCAATATCTCGGGATGTAATTGCGATATTGTGATGCAATCAACGCCATTGCTTATGTGATTTGTCATGCTATGGATTGCTGAAGAAAAAATATAGGGTGACCATTAAAAAAAAAAAAAAAACCATAAGTTTGTGTTAAGAACCACATTTGATTTCGTTTTAGAATGTTTCCAAATATGTACATTCATGGGCCCCAGTCGTACATTGATACCGGTGAAAGTCGTTTTCCAATAGCTGTTATTGTTCGATAGATATTTTGGGTGGACAAGATAGCTGGGACACCCTATATATATATATATATATATATATATATATATATATATATATATATATGTGTGTGTGTGTGTGTGTGTGTGTGTGTGTGTGTGTGTGTGTGTGTGTGTGTGTGTGTGTGTGTGTACAGACTGAAAGCTGTGAAAGAAAGTAACAAAAACTTTGGAGAAGGAACTGATAGTTCAGGTAGAAGAAAGACGATATTTGCTGCTTGCCGATGACAGCAAACGACCTGGAAGAACAGTTGAAGGGAATGGTCATTGTCTGGAAAGCAGGTTGTGTCATAACGCTAACAAGAGCAAAACAAGGATGACGGAATGTAGTGTAAGAAAATCGGACGACGATGAGCGAAGTAAATTAGCAGACGAGAAATGAAAGGTAGCAGATGACGTTTGTTGTTTGCGCAGTAAAATAACATACGACTGCCGGGATTGTGAACGCACGAGGGTTTGAACTTGAATAGTGGCAACCACTGATTCACAAAACTCTACACATTTGTAACTGCTCTGTCCTTCAAGTCGCGGTGGAGTAGCCGAGCGGTCTAAGGCGCCTCGCTGCGGAGCGCGCGGTTGCTCGCCGTGGAGGTTCGAGTCCTCCCTGGGGCACGGGTGTGTGTGTTTGTCCGTAGGTTAGTTTACCTAGCTTTTCAACTGAAACTGCTATATATACCTTCACTGATGAAATATTAAATGCTTTGAATAACCGGACATCACCAGTAGGAATTTTTTGTGATCTTTCAAAGGCTTTTGATTGTGTAAATCATGGGATTCTTCCAGATAAGCTTAAGTATTGTGGTATGAGTGGGACAGTGCACAAATGGTTTAAATCATACTTAACTGGAAGAGTGCGAAAGGCTGAAATAAGCAGTTCACGTGATGTAGATGAGACAATTAATTCTTCTAACTGGGGAATTATCAAAAATGGGGTCCCACAAGGTTCGGTCTTGAGTCCTTTGCTGTTCTTAATATATATTAATGAGTTGCTATTGTACATACACGAAGATGCTAAGCTAGTACTTTTTGCTGATGATACAAGTATAGCTATCACACCTGACAAACAGGAATTAACTGATGAAATTGTAAATGATATCTTCCAGAAAGTCATTAAGTGGTTCTCTACAAATGGACTCTCATTAAACTTTGATAAACCCAGTATATACAGTTTCATATAGTAAATGGCATGACACCATTAATAAATTTCAACTTTGACATAAATCTGAAGGTAAGGTAGAATATTCAAAATTTTTAGGTGTTTGCATTGACGAGGGAAACATATTGAAGATTCCTGAAACGTTTGAGTTCAGCTACTTGTGCTATCAGAGTCATTGCAAAATTTGCTGATACACAGCTCAGTAAATTGGCATACTACGCCTATTTTGATTCACTGCTTTCATATGGGATCATATTCTGGGGCAATTCAACGTTGAGTAAAAAAGTATTCATTGCACAAAAGCGTGTAATCAGAATAATTGCTGGAGCCCACCCAAGAGCATCCTGCAGACATTCATTTAGGGATGTAGGGACCTTCACTGTAGCGTCATGATATATATTCACTCATGAAATTTGTTATTAACAATCTGATCCAATTCAAAAGTAATAGCAGTGTACATAGCTACAACACTAGGAGAAAGGGTGATCTTCACTATTCAAGGTTAAATCTAACTTTGGCTCAGAAGGGGGTGAATTGTGCTGCCACAAAAGTCTTTGGTCACTTACCAAGTAGCACCAAAAGTCTGACAGATAGCCAACTAGTATTTAAAAAGAAATTAAAGGAATTTCTGAATGGCAGTTCCTTCTATACTATAGATGAATTTTTAGGTAAAACTTAAAATAAAGAAAATAAAAACAATAAAAAACAATAAAAAATGAATATAAGAAATCTTTAAAATATTCATTGTGTTGTATAGACACCATTTACTAAACTGACACATTGCACATTATTACGAAATGTCGTATACATGATCTAAGGAACAAGTATTAATCTAATCTAAACCTAGGTTTAAGTAGTTTGTAAGCTACGGACTGATGACCACGCAGTTTGGTGCGATTGATTTACAGGCATTTGAACATCTGTCCTTGAAAGTAGTGACCAGCGTTGTGCAGAACCCGTTGCCAGCGACGTGGAAGGCGTAGTACACCGTTAGCAGAGCCTGTTCTGTTGGTGGTGCGAATGGAGCGGTCTACTGCCTGCCGAATCTCTGCAACAGTTCTAAAGCGAATGCGACGAAGTGGTTCCTTCATCTTCGGAATCGAATAAAAGTGCCAGGGACTTGGGTCCAGGTGCTACGGTGTACGGCGCAGTAGTTGGACGAAACAGAGCAGCCACGGCTTGCTGTATGCGACCGCGCGTTGTCGTGCTGAACGCTGGCTGCAGTGCTGCCGCTTCTTTCAGAAAGCTGGTCGCCGGGGATGCAGTAGTCCTGTGCACTGGCGGCCTGCCGTGGAGGAACGCAATGCGTTACGGCGACACGGGAATCACCACAACTTTTCACGCACTTTCGACGTTCGCGGCAGCCTATAATGACGCCATTCGCTGGACTGGCGTTTCAGTTTTGTCCCCCGTCTCATCCAGTCTACGACGTGTTGGACTACTGGTCCACCAGTGACCGTCGGACGGGCGAGTCCACCTGCTCGCAGGTGAGGTGGACAGGTACGTCGACAGCAACGTGTGCTGTCAGCAGTGTTGCCAACTAACAGTCAGAGAAAATGGCAAAACAGTCCAACAAAAATGGCCAGAAATGGCTAAATTATAATTGATATGTTTCACGCATAAAAATTAAAATGTGAAAAACACTCACCTAGCAAAAAAAAAAAAAAAAAAAAAATATCATCGTCCTCATCCTCATATTCTTTGCTACTGCTGCTGCAGATTTCACTGGTCTCCCTCGTGTGTGTAGCATTCGTACCAACAAGCTTCAGTATTTCTTCTGGGATTTCATATGAAAAACAACACTTACGTTCGCGTCTAAATCCGTACCTTACACTCAGAATAGCAGAGAGTGTAGCGAGCTGCAGTGAGTGACAGACGCAACACACAAGAACAATAGAATTGTTTTCAAATTCCTTTTTCATCCTAACATACACTCCATTGTTAATACCGCACATCACGCTGGCATTGTCTGTTCCGAGCCTCTGGACTTTTTTAGGATCAAGTTTCAGATTCAGCAAAAGTAGTTTTATTCCTGAAACTATACTTGCAGCATCACATTTTTCTAGTCCAACAATGCCCAAAAATGTGGACACGATTTCTTTCATTCGTGTGCTGTAATATCGCAGCGCAACTGCTAATAATTTGGACACTGAAATATCTGTCGATTCATATATAATAAGACTGAAATTGTGTTCGCCTATATCTCACACTAACAGATCAGTGAAGTGGGGTGCATGTTTACTCACAATTATTCCCTTACGTTTTGTCAGATGCAGACGAAGATCAGCTGGTTTGTCACTCAAAGAAAATGTGTTATTGCATAACTGTGACAAATGATCAATATTCATTATTGCGGAATGTGTTGCAATGTACAAAGCTAATCTTGCTTCGGCCTTTTTACTACTAGTGATTTCCTCAACTCGTTTAAAAGTGATTTTTGTCTGACGCCTGCTGCTAAATGGAGCACATGCTCAAATGTGTTTTTTAGAATTTAAATGATGCTTTACAAATTTGTCCTTATTTCTGTTTTGCAAAATCTGCAAAATGCTTTAGTTTTGTCTGTTAAAACTTGCTGTACCCATTCCTTGAAGTCAGACATATTTCCCCATTCCTTCCTGTAAGTTTGTGTATACTGCGGTTTCGGCATGGCTAGATAATTATCTATCAAAGTCACAAAACACTGGTACAGCACACGGTATTCTTACAACACTCAAAGTTAACACACGTTAAAAAAGAGACACTTCACGCCACACCGTTGAAACTTGTACAGCGTTTCCAAGCAAGTGCAACTAAATAGTGTTGGCCATTGTTTGTATGTGTCAAAACAATGAATCCATATGTGGAACTGTTTCATTGTCTCGAAACTTCCAGGTATCACTGTTTCGATACAGTGGTGTTTCATTTGTCGTACTTTGGAGGAACGTTAAAAATAATAAATCAATAAATACATTTCTATTGATAATAAAAACTTTGAGTTTTGCATTTTTGTTGTGAAAATTATCGAATAATAAAAATGGCTAGAAATGGCTATATGATATCACCAAAATGGCTAGGAATGCCAGCAGTAGCTTTTTTTAAAAAACAGTGGCTAGACGCCACTTCAAAATGGCCAGATCTAGCCATAAAATGGCTAAGTTGGCATCTCTGGCTGTCAGCGACAATGGTAGACAGTGTCTGCACAGCAGTGCTGCCACTATTAGAGTTCCAACCCTCGTATAAAGTGCGGAATGGGAATGGGAGGTAAGGCCTTTCCGAGGATGCGGAATTTGTTAACATGGAATATTAATTTAAGCGCTAGCAGGCCTTTCCTGAAGGCAGTTATGTGGAGTGTTGCGGTTTACGGCAGTGAAACGTGGACGAAAAATAGTTCAGAAAGGGAGAGGGCAGAGGCTTTTGAAATACAGTGCTACAGAAGCATGCTGAATATTAGGTGGGTAGATCGCGTAACAGAATTGGGAAGAAAAGGAATTGCAAATTATTGATAAAGGAAGGGAAGGAAGAAGTATTAGGAAAGAAAGGATTGACAGTGGCTGGGCCTGGAATCGAACCCGCGCCTCCCGCTTGGTGCCAGCGGTCGCCTCGACCACTCGGCCACCCGGGCTCCCAGACTGCCACAAGCCGCTCGGTATACGCTGTGGCGCTACCGCCCACGCTCTCTTACACTCGCCACTACGGATTCCCGTGCGAGGTCGGCAGTCAAGCATTTGAAGCCGACGCCATCGTCGCGTGCAAATACTTATTATATTTCACTGTAATGTTTATAAAAGTAAACGCCTTTTGCTACTGCAAATGAAGGGTTTTATTTTTATAAGTCACCCGTACACGTTTCGCCTTTGTCTCAAGGCATCATCAGTGGGTGTCCTGAAATATTTACATGTTTCTGTTTACACATAAAGGTTAGGTTTGTTACATATGTACAAAACATTTCGCTTCTGATTTAAAACAGTTGGTTGTTTGCTATAAAACGGTGTACTCACAGCACTTGCTACTCCACGTCAGTCTCTTTCCGGCGAACAGGTCGAAAAGTTTCCAGTGTTTTCTGGAACACACTGCAGTTCTCTGGTTCCACTGTCACCTGCTGCCGTACTGTGACCAGTGCTGTTTGTTTTGTAGTGTTGCCAACCCTAGCTTATTTCAAATTCAGCTGTTTCATTAAAAGTGTGTTGAAGGTATCTTTGTGTGTGTGTTGTGTGTGTGTGTGTGTGTGTGTGTGTGTGAGAGAGAGAGAGAGAGAGAGAGAGAGTTTGGATTTTGTTTTACGTCTGTATGTGTGTGTCTGTGTGATGGGGGAGGGGGCTTGTGATTCTGTGTTGGGATTTGTGTGTATCATACGGTCAATCAGTGAGAACAATCATTCCAGACACTCATACACACACACACACACACACACACACACACACACACACACACACACACAAAGATACCTTCAACACACTTTCAATGAAACAGCTGACTTTGAAATAAGCTAAGGTTGGCAACACTACAAAACAAACAGTATGGCAGCAGGTGACAGTGGAACCAGAAAGCTGCAATGTCTTCCAGAAAACAGAGTTACCTTTCGACCTGGTTGCCGGAAAGAGACTGACGTGGAGAAGCAAGTGCTGTGAGTACACAATTTTATAGCAAACAACGAACTGTTTTAAATCAGAAGCGAAATGTTTTGTACATATGTAACAAACCTAACCTTTATGTGTAAACGTAAACATGTAAATATTTCAGGACACCCACTGATGATGCCTTGAGACAAAGTCGAAACGCGTATGGGTGAAGTATAAAAATAAAAACCTTCATTTGCAGTAGCAAAAGGCGTTTACTTTTAAAAACATTACAGTGACATACAATTCAGCTGCTGCTCAAAATGGCCACTGCAAGCAACTTATTATATTGGTTTGCTGTGTGTTCTTTCGGGCATATGCGAAAATATGCAGACAACAGACCGATATAATAAGAAAAGGAATTGCTGGTATACCTTGTCTAAAAAAAAAAGTATCGATTGGTAGGACACATTCTTAGACATGAAGGAATTGTGAATTTAGCGTTGGAGGGAAGTGTGTGGGATAAAAACCGCAGAGGAAGACCAAGAGACGTGTATAGTAAGCAGATTCAGACAGATGTAGGTTGCCGTTCTTATGAGGAGATGAAAAGGCTTGCTCAGGTTAGGGTATTGTGGAGAGCTGCATCAAACCAGTCTCCGGACTGAAGACCACAACAACTCTTCGCTTTAGATTCAGAGCGGACTAATGCGGTAGTTAATATCGAGTGTCGCCAGGTCTAGCTTGTATCCGATTTTCAGAATTAAATATTGATTTCTGTAATGCTTCCTTTACTGCAGTTTCTTTTTCTTTTTTTATTACTTATGGGACTTAACTACGGGGTCATCAGTCCCTAAGCTTACAAACTACTTATGAAGTAGCTAAGACTAAGGACGGCACAAATATCCATGCCCGAGGGCGAATTCGAACCCCCGACCGTAGTAGCCGTGCAGACCGTGACTGGAGCGCCTCAGTCCCCTCGGCCACCGCGGCCGGCTGTACTGCAGTTAATTTTTTTGTTTATTACATAAAAGGGAAGAGAGGAGAATGTGACAAGTGCGGGTATTTCCACTTTTGTGCCTCTGCCGTAAACAAACGGTGTGGAGTGGCGGACAGCAGCACACGCGCCTGCTCGTGTGTGTCGGGGCCCGTCTTATCACATTACTGCTGCTGTCACCGTAGTCTGACTGCTCGTGTCAAGATTGCAGCCCACTTCGTAGCTCGGTTCTCCTGTCAGCAGTGAGCCACTGCCTCACAGTGGGTTGTTGTTGTTGTTGTGGTCTTCAGTCCGGAGACTGGTTTGATGCAGCTCTCCACAATACCCTATCCTGAGCAAGCCTCTTCTTCTCCACATAAGAACGGCAACCCACATCTGTCTGAATCTGCTTACTGTATCCATCTCTTGGTCTTCCTCTGCGGTTTTACCCCCCACACTTCCCTTCTTTTAGTCAAGGTATGCCAGAAATTCCTTTTCTCCCCAATTCTGTTTAGTACCTCCTCATTAGTTACGCGATCCACCCACCTAGTCTTCAACATTCTTCTGTAGCACCACATTTCAAAAGCCTCTATCCTCTTCCTGTCCGCACTGTTTATCGTCCATGTTTCACTCCCATACAAGGCAACACTCCACACAAATGCCTTCAGAAAGGACCTCCTTAGGTTTAAATCAATATATGATGTTAACTAACTTCTCTTTTTCAAGAACGCTTTCCTACCTATTGTCATTCTGCACTTTATATCCTCTGTACTGCTACCATCATTTGTTATTTTACTGCCCAAGTAAGAAAACTCATCTACCTACTTTGTTTCGTTACCTAATATAATTCCTTGAGCATCACCTGATTTTCTTAGACTGCACTCCATTACCCTAGTTTTGCTCTTGTTAATGTTCATCTTATATGCACCTTTCAGCACAGTGTCCATTCCGTTCAACTGCTCTTCCATGTCCTTTGCTGTCTGTGACAGAATTACTATTTCGGCGGCAAAACGCAATGTTTTTAATTCTTCCCCCTGAACTTTAATTCCTTCACCAAATTTCTCCTTGCTTTCCTTTATAGCTTGCTCAATGTACAAATTGAATAACATTGGAGAAAGACTACAACCCTGTCTTACTCCCTTTTCAACCACTGCATCCCTTACATGCCCTTCAACTCTGACAACCGCTGTCTGGTTTTTGTACAAGTTGTAAATAACCTTATGCTCTCTATGTTTTATTCCTGCTTGCTTCTCAACTTGAAAGAGTTTATTCCAATCAACATTGTCAAAAGCCTTCTTCGAATCTACAAAAGCTAGATATGTAGCTTTGCCTTTTGTTAATGTACCTTCTAGGATAAGCCGTAAAGTGAGTATTACGTCCCATGTTCCTACATTTCTCCTGAACCCCAACTGATCTCTCCTGAGGTTGGCTTCTACCAGCTTTTCCATCCTTCGGTAAATAATTCGTGTTAATGTTTTGCAACCATGACTTCCTGTACCATTCCGTAATTCTTCTCTCATCGGGTTGATCACAGTGATACACTCGGCGGTTTTCATTCTGCAGACAGCAGTAGTGCTGTGTGGTGGCCATTTCACACTCTACGATTTCTGTGAGGCGCTCTAGAAAGTGGGGCACCTGCTGACGTTTCCCTGGCCTGCGTCTGTGAATGGGACAGTCTGTACTGTTCTCAGATTAAGTACTGGAAGAAGTAAATACAAATAAACCATCCCCGAGATGGATTTTCGTCTCAAATATGTCAAAGACATTGAAACGTATCCATAAAAGAAAAATTGATAAGAAAACGTCTAATATTGTGCCTCCTGTTTTGTGTCGAGTAACTTGCTTGCAAGAAAATGTATAATATCGCTTCTACTGTGTGTATCGCATAGCATTGTAGCTCGCGCAGAGAGAGAATGGGGACTTGTGGTTCAGCTCGCTTAGAGAGCGGTTGGGTTGCGTGTATGGCTCCGATGTAGAGCAGAGGCTGCTGTGCCAGCAAGTCGATTCGATTGTATTTGGAATATATATGTATATTGTATTTTTATTCCTATACCACCGCTGGAATGAAGGTAATTTCATTTGATGTAATTAGGGAAAAGTTGTATTATGTAGGTAATGTAATGGTGATTTTTAATAATAAGTAACAAAGTTGACCTTTCTTTCCTGTTTCATTTACGTAATTAGAAGATTAACCTAGTTCCTTCATTTGATAATTAGTTATTAGTGGATTTAAAGTGCAGTATTGATTTTGGTAATCTCGTTAAACAGATTTCGTTATTTGTGCTATAGTAAATGATTGTTATGCAACACTGCAGTCAATTGAGTATGATATTGAATTTTGATAATCTGGTAATGATCTGCATAAAATTCTCGTAGTCGAACATTAAGAAAGTGGTTTGTGTTTCATGCAGATGAATTGTCACAGTTTTGTTAAAAGATCCGTTACGCACATAATCAGTTTAATGCACTGTTTGTTATTTAACAGTATAAACATCAATATCAGGGCCATAATTAAACCGAATGACTGTGTTAATAAACAATTTGTTGTCTGATTAAACGAATAGGTTCAACTTCAAACTACACGTACACAGCTTTTTACATTAATGATAAATGTGAAGCATTGAATTAAAATTTGTGATGCGACCGGGAGTCGAACCCGGACCTCCACGTTTACTAGGCAGACGTCTTACCGCTAGACCACCGCATCACTAGAGATTGAGGCGCCTCCGAATAGTTCAAGTACGACTTCCCTCCACGTCACGAACTTTAATTCAGCTTCTGTGTTCCATAGAACATTGCCACTACTGCCAAGGCTCTGCATGCAGCGGAATAGCATGCGTAGTAAGCATAGAGGTCCGAGTTCGATTCCCGTTCGCATCACAAATTTTAATTCAATGCTTCAAATTTTATCATTAATGTATTTGACATGTTGTTGTTGTGGTCTTCAGTCCGGAGACTGGTTTGATGCAGCTCTCCACAATACCCTATCCTGAGCAAGCCTCTTCATCTCCACATAAGAACGGCAACCTACATATGTCTGAATCTGCTTACTGTATCCATCTCTTGGTCTTCCTCTGCGATATTTTCCCCACACACTTTCCTCCAACGCTAAATCCACAATTCCTTGATGTCTAAGAATGTGTCCTACCAATCTATCCCTTCTTTTAGTCAAGGTATGCCAGAAATTCCTTTTCTCCCCAATTCTGTTCAGTACCTCCTCATTAGTTACGCGATCCACCCACCTAATCTTCAGCATTCTTCTGTAGCACCATATTTCAAAAGCCTCTATCCTCTTCCTGTCCGCACTGTTTATCGCCCATGTCTCACTTCCATACAAGGCAACACTCCATACAAATGCCGCCAGAAAGGACTTCCTTAGGCTTAAATCAATATTCGATGTTAACAAATTTCTCTTTTTCAAGAACGCTTTTCTACCCATTGCCATTCTGCATTTTATATCCTCTGTACTGCGACCATCATTTGTTATTCTACTGCCCAAGTAACAAAACTCATCTACCTCCTTTATTGCTTCGTTACCTAATCTAATTCCTTCAGCATCACCTGATTTTCTTACACTGCACTCCATTACCCTAGTTTTGCTCTTGTTAATGTTCATCTTATATGCTCCTTTCAGCACACTGTCCATTCCGTTCAACTGCTCTTCCAGGTCCTTTGCTGTATCTGACAGAATTACTATGTCGTCGGCAAAACGCAATGTTTTTAATTCTTCCCCCTGAACTTTAATTCCTTCTCCAAATTTCTCCTTCCTTTCCTTTATAGCTTGCTCAATGTATAAATTGAATAAAAATGGAGAAAGACTACAACCCTGTCTTACTCCCTTTTGACATATTTGACATATTTGAGACGAATATCAGCTTCAGGGATTGTATAGTTGTATTTACATTGATATTTATGTCCACTTGAACAGGAACGTCCGCTGCATGGACAGCCTTGGCAGTAGTGGCAATTACCTTTGGAACACAGAAGCTGAAGATTAGTTTTTGTGACGTGGAGGAAAGTCGATTTTAGACTATTCGGAGGCGCATTAATCGCTAGTGGTGCGGTAGTCTAGCGGTAAGACGTCAGCCTGGTAAGCATGGAGGTTCGGGTTCGATTCCCGGTCGCATCACAAATTTTAATTCAGTAATGCAGATTTATCATTAATGTCACTGGAAGAAGTGCTTTTCGATACGATCGAAGCAATAGCTATCATAAAGGAAAAGTTGTACGCAGGAGCTCCAAGTACTGTCCCGGTAAATAAACCGGAACTTGTGCTTCGTCTGCCTTCCGGAAACACTCAGAATATTTCAACTGCAACAGTCGGCCCTCCGTTCTGCCAGCCACGTCGACACTGCTAGTCAGTCTTCTAACAAGTAAACCTACCGAAGGGTCTGTCTCCCGCTTTTCTGAAATTTGGATTCGTGGAAAAAATAAGGGATAAATATTCGTTTTTGCGTCGGTAAAACATATTTAACGAGCGAAACGATTCCTACAAAAAGGGGGCTAAACTAGAAAAAAATTGCGATAACTTAGAGAAATCAGGCGCAGAAAGGTGTGAAAATTACAGAATTGTCAGTTTAATGAGTCATAGCGGAAAGATTTTAACACGAATTATTTACAGAAGGATGGAAAAGGTGGTGGAAGCTGACCTCGGGGAAGATCGGTATTCATCGAGGAGAAATGTAGGAACACGGAAGGCAATACCCATCTTACGACTTATCTTACAAGATATATTTTAATTCCCATCGTTTTTAAAAAAGTTTACCTGATAATGATGTATCGAAACGCGTAATGATAAAAATAGTGCGACCAAGACATTTCGAGAAAAAAATGTTTTACGCATGCCAACGTATGGTAGCTAGTCCGCAAAAAATGGAAGGTTTTATGAACCAAGTGATATCTTAGAAGTTAGATTAAGGAAAGGCAAACCTACATGTCTAGCTTTTGTAGATTTGGAGATAGCGTTTGACAATGTTCATTGGGATACACTCTTTCACATTCTGAAGTCAGTAGCGGTAAACACAAGAAAAGCTTGTACAAAAGCGAGACCGCAGTTATTAGAGTCGAAGGCTATAAAACGGAAGCATCGGTTAGCGAGGGAGTAATACAGGGTTGTAGTCTCTCTGCAATGTTGTTGAATCCATCTACATCCAGCAAGTTGTGAAGGAAAGCAAGAAAATTTTGAAAAAGGGATTAAAGTTCAGCGCGAAGAAATTAAGAGATTGCGGAATAGCCGTGCGCACTGAGGCGCCTTGCTGCAGTGCGCGCGGCAGTTGGTCGTCGGAGGCTCGAGTCCTCCTTTGAGCATGAGAGTGTCTGTGTTGTTATTCTCATGAGTTACCTTAAGTACTACCTGTACATTGAGCATTCAGTGAAGGAATAGAAGGAGAAATTTGTAGAAGAAATAAAAACATTGCAGTTTGCCGATGACATGTCAGACACCGCAAAGGATCTGGAAGAGCAACTGAATGGAATGGACAGCGTCTTGAAAGGAAGATGTAACACGAACATTAACAAGAGTAAAACGAAGGTAATGGAATGTAAAATCAGAAAATCAGGCGCTGCTGAAGGAATTAGATTAGGTAATGAGACAATAAAACTAGTAGATGAATTTTGTTATTTGGGTAGCAAAATAATTCTGATGGCCGAAGTAAAGAAGATATAAAACGCAGAATGGCTATGGGGAGTAAAGCGTTTCTAAAGAAGCGAAACTTGTTAACAGCCAATATTAATTTAAATGTTAGGAAGTCATTTCTGAAAGCATTTGTCTGGGGTGTAGCATTGTATACATTCTGAGACATCAAGGAATCGTCAACTTAGCATTAGAAGGAAGCGTGTGGGGTAAAAATCGTAGAGGGAGACCGAGGGACGAATACAGTAAGCAGATTCAAAAGGATGTAGGTTGCCGAACGTATTCTCAGATGAAGAGGCTTGCACAGGACAGGGTAGCGTGGAGAGCTGCATCAAACCAGTCTGCGGACTGAAGACCACAACAACGACAGAGACAAGCGATTTTAATGATTATTTTCTTTTGATTAAACACGAAAATCCGCCTAGGTATATTGGAGGGGGAGTGAAAATTAGGGAGGCAACAACCCAAAAAGAAAGCAACTTTTTGGTACAAAAATTAGTTTCAATATAATAGCCTAAAATGTGGATGTATTAAAACTTCAGTACGTATATTTGAGGCGTAAACAGCTCTTACATTGCTGCGCTCTTCTGATACTGCCCATGGAACACATCGTCAATCTGTGTGATTTAATTGTTTGATAATTGTTAATTGTTTCATATGCCGCTATTTAAAGTCGCTGAATCCGAATCTGAAATCAGATTCTCAAAATTCGGCATGGCTAATCCAGCATAGGGGACGAAAACGGTAAAAAAAGAACATGCTTATATATATATATATATATATATATATATATATATATATATATATATATATATATATATATATATATATAGACGGTCGCTCGACTTGCGACTTTGAAAATACTGTAAAATCTACTTTTGAAGGAAAACGGATACTTAAGTTTTAGAATCTGATTAAGATTGGGATTCTTTTCGATTAAATGAAAAGTAATGTTCTTTTTATACAAGAAGTTGCGAGTGTAGAAAAGGTGTTCGGGAAACTTTGAACTGTTGACAATTTATGTTGAATGTCTGTGTTTCATAAAGTTACGATTACGTAGTTGGGGGAGTGTGTTGCCAATTTATTATCGCAGACAGAGCAGCTGTTTAACCATTCTATTTAATTCGTGATTAATATTTCATCTCAGTTCTTCCAATAAGGAACCAATTTGACGGAATACAGCTTATTCCACTAGATCTTTAACTTTGCGTACATAAATCGCAAACGTTAGAAGAAAATACTTTTGTATTTAATTGTCTTTAATAATTCTTATGTTTCGCAAACTACAGCGTACGCATAAAGTGTTTTTAACTACAGGATCACAAGCAAAAGGTAATACCTGTACTTAAGTTAGTTGCTGGGGCACGAACGCAGATATGTACGGTACGAACCTAATATAACATTGCGACGTTCCTACCGGTACTCACCAATAAGAATTGGGGTAGTAAAAGGTTCATGGCTCGTTCTCTCTGTTCATAGGGGTGAGTTACGTATGTCAGCTTCTACGCCCTAAACAGCTACCCAATCTGTTTACACAGGATCAAAAATTAATCTGTAGATTAGCCAGTCTACCAATCTGCATATGACGACGCGAAAATATATTTAAACAAACATAAATTAAACCTCTGAATAACCAACAAAATGGATTATAAGATGAAGAAGTGATTCACTCGCGAAGTAATTCTTTATAAATAGAGTTTACTTCTCTTTCTGGACGTGAAAATGCGGAGGTGGTGCTACTTTATACATCGGTAAATAACTGACTATTTACCCCGGCTATTGTTCATGACAGGCACAATGAGTATCACACGCACTCGACAGTAAAAGTCGCAAATTATCACTCATAAATTAGTGAAGTGAGCATTTCTGTTCCTAATTAAACCCGGACCTAAGTCAGCAAAAACAGAATCCTTGTTGGATCGTTCTGTCAATAAACTCAGTTCTCCTAGCCTAGATGTCAAATTTAAGTAGAAGTCATTGTCAAAATGATGAATGTTCATAACGTTTTTCATACTAAACGTGAATATAAGTCCGTACTCTGGAACGACGTAAATTCAATGTTGGGTTGTGTTCATAACGTTAACGTTGCGGTGTGTAATTCTCTGTTTGAAGTAAACTTCTGAAAACACTTCTATCGTTCAGATGAGAAATAGTAATAATTAAATCACCCACACCAACTAATAGAAGTATGACTGTGACTGTAGTGTGGCGCTCTATTGTTCATTTGTTGGCCTATCTGCATTTTCATCTTTGTCTCTGTTGATCGTCGGTAAAGTGTGATTGAGGAAAACGCGCCGAGAAGTTAAAAACTTATATATTTGATATTATGCGTCGTTATTCTCAATTTTGTTACACATTGCAACAGCAGCACCGAAAGCGGCTGGCAAATTACATTTCTGAAAACGATATTGGGTAAGTGCGAATATTGATTTGTAACAGTTTTTACAAATATCTTCTTGAATAGGAATTTGGAATGAATTGCAAGACTGTGTGAATCATGAGACTGTATACAAAAGAGTTTCGCGTGAAAGTGCTGGTCATAATGAGATGTGACAACAACGGATGTATCTGATTTGGTGAAATTTTACTTTCTATCCAGGCGGCCTCGTGTTTTTATGTTGGCAACATCAATAACACGATATAAAATCGTTGCAAAGATGACCTAACCACATAGAGAGTAGATAAATACTGCTGTTCCTGCTGTATGCTTGATTTCACGACAAAATATTTGTGTGTCACGCGATTGGCTTATGACGATGTCACATGATTCTCGTTATTCAACATCTGTTGCCAACATTATCACAGGAGGCCGCCGGGATATGAGTAGGACTACGTCGCATAGTTTTTCTTGACCCAGCTGTCAAACGATAACACCTTTCACAGCAGAGAGTGTCGCGGCTATATGTATCAGAGATCACTGATTAGCACAGACCAGTGAGCTTACTGGCACAGGCATATCAATATCTATGGCCTAAGAGACATTCATTAATGTATGACCCCGTTTACATGGGCTTCCAAAACTGGATTTTGTAAACCAATTTCCCAATTCCGTTTTTGGTTGGTCATGTAAACGCTCCAAAATCGATTCTCTAAAGCGGTTATCCAATTTTACAATCGATTTTCGTGCCCATGTAAACGCAACCGTTTTTGAAGCGTTGATGTGTTGCATGTAAACGTAGTGTATGTCTGTATTATTTAGTAAGTCTATGTTTCCACCACGCTTCCACGACAGTGATCAATGTTCCACGAGTATTGTTATCTTTGACTCTATCTGGATTTTTATCTTTGTTTTGTGTCTCTGTTCATAGTCGGTAATGTGTGATTGACGGAAACATGTGATCTATTTAAAAAATTGCGTATTTGATATTCCTCGTCGTTATTAAGGTCTGAAAGGACCGCATTGTCTGACAATTGAAAGAGTAAACAGATTTTAACTCGTACCGTAAAGTTCGTAAGTCACAGAGTATATAGATTTTCCTAAGAGTATTTATCGCATATTTTGCGAACTTTTGCTCGTCACACTCACCCACTGCCACGCACCGCGACCAAACTCCCTTACTAACACCATTAGACCGAGGGCTACCTACCACCACAACCACGAGTGGGTGGCAGTATGTGGTCATGGGGAAAAGTCTGTCAGCACGAACACACACAAGCCTTTTATATATAGATATAGATTAAGCGTGGCGTCTCACTGTTCATATATACTGCCACTGTCGAAATATAGTTACACAATTAATATTTAATTTATCATGGCGTTTTATACAAATATATTCAGTACTTGTCCACAAATACTTATGATTGTTTATATATACATTATCTGCTGCGTATCTACTATTCTTAATCGGCCACGAAATATTTAAGTGGGAGTCTACAACATAAAAAAAAACGAATCTTACTAAGAATAATAATAAATATACTAAAATACATATATAAATGTAATGCGCTTTGCTGGGTTCATGTTTTGTGTTTGTGTGGTGGAATCATATGTTCTGGCACAAGAATATTACGACCTCAACGAAAAGTAGAACAAGAGAGTAAATCAAAGTTTATCGAAAGAATACAGAAATAACGTGGCACGTCTGTTAAGACGGGTGCAAAGCTGCCCATTTGCTTCTTAATTTGTTGTTGATAAACACTACATATCAATAATTGTAAATACAAGTCTTGTAATATTATTATTGTTGTTGTTGTTATGGTCTTCAGTCCGGAGACTGGTTTGATGCAGTTCTCCACCCTACTCTATCCTGAGCAAGCCTTTTCATTTCCTCATAAGAACGACAACCCACATCTATTTGAATCTGCTTACTATACGCGTCTCTTGGCCTCCCTCTGCGATTTTTACCCCACACACTTCCCTCCAATGCTAAATTTACGATTCCTCGATGTCTAAGAATGTGTCCTACCAAGCGATCCCTTCTTTTAGTCAGGGTATGCCAAAAACTCCTTTTCTCGCCAATTCTGTTCAGTACCTCTTCATTAGTTATGTGATCTACCCACCTAATCTTCAGCATTCTTCTGTAGCACCACATTTCAAAAGCCTCTATTCTCTTCCTGTCCGCACTGCTTATCGTCCATGTTTCACTCCCATACAAGGCAACACTCCACACAAATGCCTTCAGAAAAGACTTCCTTACACTTAAATTAATATTCGATGTTAGCAAATTTCTCTTTTTCAAAAATGCTTTTCTTCCCATTGCCATTCTGCATTTTATATCCTCTGTACTGCGACCATCGCTTGTTATTTTACTACCCAAGTAACAAAACTCATCTACCACCTTCATTGTTTCGTTACCTAATCTAATTCCTTCACCATCGCCTGATTTTCTAAGACCGCATTCCATTATTTTTGTTTTGCTCTTGTTAATGTTCATTTTGTACGCTCTCTTCAACACACTGTCCATTCCATTCAACTGCTCTTCCAGGTCGTTCGCTGTCTCTGACAGAATTACAATGTCATCAGCAAAACGCAATGTTTTTATTTCTTCACCCTGAACTTTAATCCCTATTCCAAATTTTTCCTTGCTTTCCTTCATCGCCTGCTCAATGTACAAATTGAACAACATCGGAGAAAGGCTACAACCCTGTCTTACTCCCTTCCCAACTGATGCTTCCCTTTCATGCCCTTCGAGTCTAATAACTGCGGTCTGGCTTTTGTACAAGTTGTAGATAACTCTCCTTTCCCTGTATTTTACCCCTGCTGACTTCAGAATTTGAAAGAGTGTAGTCCAGTCAACATTGTCAAACGCTTTTTCCAAATCTACAAAGGCTAAAAATGTAGATTTGCCTTTCCTTAATCTATCTTCTAAGATAAGCCGTAAAGTGAGTATTGCCTCCCGTGTTCCTACGTTCCTCCTGAATCCAAACTGATCTTCCCCTAGGTCAGCTTCTACCAGCTTTTCCATCCTCCTGTAGATAACCCGTGTTAAAATTTTGCAACCATGACTTATCAAACTGATGGTTCTGTAATTTTCACACCTGTCTGCACCTGATTTCTTTGGAATGGGGATTATTACATTTTTCTTAAAGTCTGAGGGTATTTCGCCTGTCTCGTACATCCTACACACCAGTTCAAATAGTTTTGTCATGGCTGGCTCTCCCAGAGACTTTAGTAGCTCTGAGGGTATGTCATCTACTCCTGGGGCCTTGTTCCGACCTAGGTCTTTCAGGGCTCTGTCAAATTCATCTCTCAGTATAATATCTCCTATTTCATCTTGATCTACTTCCTCTTCCCTTCCTACAACATCGTCTCTCAGTTCATTTCCTTTGTAGAGCTGCTCTATGTACTCTTTCCACCTTTCAGCCTTCCCTTCTTTGCTGAGAACTGGTTTCCCATCTGAGTTCTTGATATTTGTAGAATTGCTTTTCTTGTCCCCAAATGTCTCTCTGATTTTCCTGTAGGCAGTATCTACTTTTCCCCTTCTTATACATTCTTCTACAGATTTGCATTTGGCTTCTAGCCACTCCTGCTTAGCCATTTTGCACTTCCTATCAATCTCATTTCTTAGTCGTCTGTACTCCATTTTGCCTGTTTCATTTACTGCATTTTTATATTTTCTCCTTTCATCAATTAAATTTAGTATTTCCTGTGTTATCCAAGGATTTTTTGCAGGTCTTGCCTTTCTACCTATTTTGTCCTCTGCTACCTTCACTATTTCATCTCTCAATGCTACCCATTCCTCTTCTACTGTTTTATTTCCCCCTGTTTCTGTCAATTGTTGCCTAAATCTCCCTCTGAAATTCTCCAGAACTTCACTTTCCTTCAATTTATCTAGGTCCCATCTCCTTATTTTCCTACCTTTCTGCAGTTTTTTCAGTTTCAGCCTACAGTTCATGACTAACAAGTTATGGTCAGAGTCTATATCTGCCCCTGGGTATGTCTTGCAGTTAATAACCTGATTCCGGAATCTATGTTTTACCATTATAAAATCTATCTGATACCTTCCAGTGTCTCCTGGTCTCTTCCACGTATACAACCTTCTTTTGTGATTCTTAAACCACGTGTTTGTTATGATTAAATTATGTTCCGTGCAAAATTCTACCAGGCGACTTCCTCTTTCATTCCTTCTGCCCAGTCCATATTCACCTACTATTTTTCCTTCTCTTCCTATACCTACTACCGAATTCCAGTCTCCCATCACAATTAAGTTTTCCTCTCCCTTAACTGTCTGAATAATTGCCTTTAGCTCCTCATATATTTCTTCGATTTCCTCATCATCGGCAGAGCTAGTTGGCATATAAACCTGTACTACTGTTGTCGGTGTTGGCTTCGTATCTATCTTGACAATGATAATGCGATCACTGCGCTGCTCATAGTAGTTTACCCGCATTCCTATTTTCTTATTCATTATCAGTCCTACTCCTGTGATACCCCCAACTGATTTTGTATTTATAATCCTGTACTCACCTGACCAGAAATCCTGTTCATCCTGCCACCGAACTTCACTAATCCCCACTATATCTAACTTCAACCTATCCATTTCCCTTTTTAAATTTTCTAATTTTCCTACCCGATTAAGGGATCTAACATTCCACGCTCCGATCCGTAGAATGCCAGTATTGTCTTTCCTGATGATAACATCCTCCTGAGTAGTCCCCGCCCGGAGATCCGAATGGGGGACTATTTTACCTCCGGAATATTTTACCCTAGAGGATGCCATCATCATATTTTCATACAGTAGAGCTGCATGTCCTCGGGAAAAGTAACGGCTGTAGTTTCCCCTTGCTTTCAGCCGTTCGCAGTAACCGTGTGGCAAAGCCACATTAGCTGATGTTACAAGGCCAGCTCAGTCAATCATCCAGACTGTTGCCCCTGTAACTACTGAAAAGGCTGCTGCTCCTCTTCAGGAACCACACGTTTGTCTGGCCTCTCCACAGATACCCCTCCGCTGTGGTTGCACCTACGGTACGGCTATCTGTATCGTTGAGGCACGCAAGCCACCCCACCTCGGCAATGTCTGTGGTTCATGGGGGTGGATATTATTATTATAGCACTGAAATTTGTCGGCTTTTTATCTGTAAGGGTTATCGAAATTGTAATTACGGTGTTTGATTGTCCGAAGTCTCCTGAATGCATTCATATAATTATATTTGGCGTATGACCACTCCCTGATCCTATATGTATTTTCAGAATGATGTGTGTGGCTATACTGTATTCCAGCTGCTATCTGGAACAGACGCCCTCGCTCAGACAAGCGTCTCCTGTTCCCGACCACATTATATTAGGCAGACCCTGACCACCTGCTGTATCCCACTCACTAGGTACACACTGGGGAACTTAACAGCCTGACAGAACCCGCCTTTCGTATAAATTAGATTAGTTTTTCGTTCCGTAGATTCATGTTGAGGACATCCTCGTGGATATGGAACATGTCAAGAAACAAAATGTACAAGTTGAATAATATATGAGTAATAGATAATACTAATAATATAAATACAGATACATACATTTTTTTAAATTTTTTGAGCTGATAATATAATACTAATATAGGATGAGAACCGATACATCCATCATTTGGTACAATTTAGAAATTCACAAATGGAGTAGAAGGAGTTGGCCACTAGAAATTGTTTTAGGCTCCTCTTAAACTGATCTTTATTTGTAGCTAATTTTTTTTAAACTTGATGGTAGATTATTGAAAATATGTGTTCCCGAGTAGTGGACCCCTTTTTGAACTAAAGTAAGTGCTTTTAAGTCCTTGTGTAGATCATTTTCATTCGCAGTATTGTAAGTATGAACTGACCTGTTCGTTGGGAAAAGGGATGTATTATTTACGACAAATTTCATTAAGGAATAAATATACTGAGAGGCAGTAGTTAATATACCCAGTTCTTTGTAGAGGCTTCTACAGGACGTCCGTGAACTTACTCCACAAATAATACGTATTACACGCTTTTGGACTCTGAAGACTTTTGATTGACTTGAAGAGTTACCCCAAAATATTGTACTATATGACATTATGGAGTGGAACTAAGCAAAGTGTGAAAACTTTGTTATTTTTATGTCTCCTAAGTCTGATAGCACTCGTATTGAAAATACAGACTTGTTGAGTCGTTTCTGCAGTTCTGTGGTGTGCTTCTCACAACTGAATTTATTATGAAGCTGTAACCCTAGGAATTTAATATTGTCAACCTCTGCTATCTGCTCTTCTTCATACTTAATGCATATGCCGGCGGGAAATCTGTTACATGTCCTGAACAGCATGTAGTGAGTCTTTTAAACGTTTAGTGGCAATGACTTGGCTTTAAAGCATTTATTAATGTTCATGAAAATATCATTACGAGACCTTTCTATAGCTATGCTTGACGCATTTTTTATTGCAATAGGCTCCTGCGTCTCCTCTGGTCCTGAGCCTCCCGTTGCCAGCCGCGTCCTGCTGTCTGGCGGTCTTCCTCCAGGTCTCTTCTGCTAATTTTGGCTCCGTCTAGGACTTGTCTAGACCATCTACCCTCTTTTCTTGTTGTTGTGGTCTTCAGTCCGGAGACTGGTTTGATGCAGCTCTCCACAATACCCTATCCTGAGCAAGCCTCTTCATCTCCACATAAGAACGGCAACAAACATCTGTCTGAATCTGCTTACTGTACCCATCTCTTGGTCTTCCTCTGCGATTTTTCCCCACACACTTCCCTCCAACGCTAAATTCACAATTCCTTGATGTCTAAGAATGTGTCCCACCAATCTATCCCATCTTTTAGTTAAGGTATGCCAGAAATTTCTTTTCTCCCCAATTCTGTTCAGTACCTCCTCATTAGTTACGCGATCCACCCACCTAATCTTCAGCATTCTTCTGTAGCAACACATTTCAAAAGCCTCTATCCTCTTCCTGTCCGCACTGTTTATCGTCCATGTCTCACTCCCATACATGGCAACACTCCACACAAATGCCTTCAGAAAGGACTGCCTTAGCCTTAAATCAATATTCGATGTTAACAAATTTCTCTTTTTCAAGAACGCTTTTCTACCCATTGCCATTCTGCATTTTATATCCTCTGTACTGCGACCATCATTTGTTATTTTACTGCCCAAGTAACAAAACTCGTCTACCTCCTTTATTGCTTCGTTACCCAATCTAATTCCTTCAGTATCGTCTGATTTTCTTAGACTGCACCCATTACCCTAGTTTTGCTCTTGTTAATCGTCATCTTATATCCGCCTTTCAGCACACTGTCCATTCCGTTCAATTGCTCTTCCAGGTCCTTTGCTGTATCTGACAGAATTACTATGTCGTCGGCAAAACCAAAGTTTTTAATTCTTCACCCTGAACTTTAATTCCTTCTCCAAATTTCTCCTTGTTTTCCTTTATAGCTTGCTCAATGTACAAATTGAATAACAATGGAGAAAGACTACTACCATGTCTTACTCCCTTTCCAACCACTGCATCCCTTTCATGCCCTTCAACTCTGACAACCGCTGTCTGGTTTTTGTACAAGTTGTAAATAACCTTACGTTCCCTATATTTTACTCATGCTTGCTTCAGAATTTGAAAGAGTTTATTCCAATCAACATTGTCAAAAGCCTTCTCCAAATCTACAAAAGCTACAAATGTAGGTTTGCCTTTTCTTAGTCTATCTTCTAGGATAAGCCGTAAAGTGAGTATTGCCTCCCGGGTTCCTACATTTCTCCTGAACCCAAACTGATCTTCCCCGAGGTCGGCTTCTACCAGTTTTTCCGTCCTCTTTAACTCTGGCAATATGACCAGCCCACTGCCATTTCAGTGTACTCACCCCTTCCATAATTTCGGTGGCCTTTGTTGTTCGTCTTATCTCTCTCTTTTTTTTTTCTCGTGTAAATCAGCATTGATCTTTCCATTCCTCTTTGGCTACTGTTACTTTCCTGACAATGAAAGTCCATGTTTCACAGTCGCAAGTTATTACTGCTTTAATCCAAGTTGAGATAAGTGCAGAGTTGGAAGGATAAAGCGAAAAGTCGCAGTTCTGAGTTGTGTGACTCCAAAAGCAATATGTATAAAGACAGAAACGCCAAAAAAAGAAAGTTAGTTTTGTATTTGTTTCGAATGACCTCATTGCTGTGAAATAGTGACCCGGGACTTTGATGCCGCAAAGACTGTCGGTATGTCCTGATAGGCATGGCGGCAATACATGTTTCCCGTCAACAAAATCTTCAAATGAAACTTCCTGGCACATTAAAATTGTGTGCCGGAACCGGGACTCGAACCTGGGACCTTTGCCTTTCACGGGCAAGCGTACTACCGACTGAGCTATCCCGACACGACTCACGATGTCGCCTCACAACTTTACTTCCGCCAGTACCTCGTCTCCTACTTTCCAAAGGTCCCAGGTTCGAGTCCCGGTTCCGGCACACAAGTTTCATATCAGCGCACACTCCGCTGCAGAGTGAAGTTTCATTCTAAATTCTTCAAATGTTTGTTAATCGTAAGGGACTTAACTACGGGGTCATCAGTCCCTAAACTTACAAACTACTTATGGACTAGCTTATACTAAAGACTGCACAAACATACACGCCCGAGGGTGGATTCGAACCCCCGGCGGGATAAGGCGTCGCGCATCTAGCATAGCGCCTCAGTGCGCTCGGCCGCTCCGCATCTCTTGTGGCCCGTGTAAACGCACCCCTAGGGGGTGGTTGGCCACCTAATTTTCAATCCCCCCTCCGAAGTACCTTCGCAGATTTTCCTCTTTTATGAAAAGATACTTTCATACAAGAATCTTTAAAATCGCTTCAGTAATCTCTAAGTTACCGCTATTTTTTTTTTTTTTCCATTTTCGCCCCCACTTTGGAAGGACCGATTCACCCCTTAAGTATGTAATTTATTTATTTTTTTAAAATAAATATCAGCCAACCACTTGCATTGAAATGGGTTTAATAAAAAGTATTATCTAGGTTTCGACAAAATTAATTTTTCCTCTTCAGAAGTCGGACCTAAGATCAGTAATGCTTTGAGCAGTAACATGTAATTGCCAGGAGACTATAAAAATTTAAGTACAGCATTGATGTCAATATACTCACTAAACATATAAAAGTTGTAAATAAAACGGAGACACATACTGTACTAAAGTGCAACATTACTGCATGTCAAACTTCTGAAGAAGACAAAACCAATTTTGTCGAAACCTAGCTAAAGGTTTTAATTGTTGTTGTTTAGAGCGGACTAAACTACTTGGTCATCAGTCCCAGGTTTTAATTAAACCAGTTTTAACGCAGCTGGTTGGCTGCTATTAGTTAAAAAAATATAAAAAATAAAACTGCCATGTTCAAGATCTTGAATATGTTTTACCGACACAAAAAAAATTACTCGTCCTCAAGATTTTCGTGTATTGTATCATCTTCAAATTTCGTAAAAATCAGAGAGTGACAATTGCGTAGGTACTAGCTGAAAACCCGCCGTTGCCCGGGTATTTATTTATTTATTTATTCGAGCCTTGAGTTAGTACTTTTCATATCCATGTCTTTCCATCTCCTTTTTTCTAGAAACATGTTACATCTATCAGAGAATATATAAGAAATCACAGGTAAAAATTCACTCATTTCGAAGAATCCAATCACGAAATTCAACAATAATGATTGTATAATATCACAGATGGATCACTCGATGTAATGCGCGAAACGTGAAATCGATTTCTTTTAAAGAGATGTATTAAAAGAAATTTTTTTACTGCTTTATTTATTTATTCTTATATTTCTTTATTCGTACGCTTATTCTTACAGAGAAAGAGCTGAAGACATTGTAGCACGCATAGACCAAAGATATGGTCTGTGGCATCACGTTTCGCTGTATGTAACCACCTTGCTATAGAGTCGCGAATGTCATCGCTGGCATTCAGTCCGAATTTCTTTTTATAATTTGACGACTTTCAACCTCCACATCTTCCACCCTCTTATAGCTATCGGCATGGAACTGCTATGGTGTTCAAGGGAGACTGCGGACAACAATTACACACACACACACACACACACACACACACACACACACACACACACACACACACAATTCGTTTGCGTTCTGTAGTTTTCGCTGCAGAGCGAAATATTAATACACACACACACACACACACACACACACACACACACACACACACACACGTAGAATTTTATGTACACCGATAAATTTCCATTCCAATATACTGCACCCTTTTATCAACCCTCAAGCAACAATGCAACCAATAAAACCATTTTCAAAGAGTAAATATAATTTTCAAAGAATCATTATTGTTCTGCATTTCGCGTTATATTGTTCAAATTATTAAATATCTATAAGATTTTTTAAAACCGTGCCTAAAACCTTCCTCGGGTATAAATTAGTAACTGTACAAATATTTAAGTCTCTGCGTCTTGTGGTTCAGACGTGATAAGCGTACACAGAACAGACATTCACATTAATATATATAGATAAATAGCTATCCGATCGCCATAAAACCATGCCTAAAGCCTTCCCCGGGTAGACATTAGTAACTGTACAAATTTTTAGCTCTTTATGTCTTGTGGTTCAGACGTGATAAATGTATACCGAACAGTTGTGTAAAGTAAACCGATTATCGAAACAGTCCGTACAAAGCATTAGTCGGTCATCAAGGCACACCAGTTACAAAAAGCAGTAGTTTGTACAGCTTCGGAGGAAATGTCCCAACTTGTTGAGATTGCAGCCAATTTATATTCTTTCTACTGAGCTGCGCACATTCCATTGTCGTACTCTATACCTATAAATCTTAACTGTGAATTACAAATAGTTGATGACAATCTAATGTCGTCTACAAATTCAAATGATGAAGCAGACACCTATTTAGCTACAAGAATGACATAAATGTCAATGGTACTGTACTCATCTTTGTGAGAAGGAAGTCGCACAAATTTAATCTGTACTCAAAATATCCACAGTTGTACTGCCGGTCTATAGTGTCCAACGGGGACAATATTTCGGCGATCGTACATGTCGCCATCATCAGGTGAACTGACGGACTGAGCTCCTGGAAACGCGCCGGCACGGAGATCCGCACGCTACGGCTGCTCGAAGGGACCTGGGTTCTAGCCCGGTGGCGGGCCATTTAAATACCCTCGGCCCGCGGAGCGACCCCTCCGCGGTCCGCGCAGTGGAACCGATTGCGACGGCGTCTGAGATGACGTCGGTGTGAGGGCTCTGTCCGCTACGTTACGTCTGCTACATATACTCTTAATTAACCCAATCGCTGGTTCCCACGCTCTGCTAAGATTATAGCCAGGGTCACGGTTTATGAGGTCGTCACTTGTGCGAATTTCAATGGCCTCTCTAACGACGCAGTCCCAGTATCTCGACGTCTGTACCAGAATCCTAGTGCGTTCATACTCCATGGCGTGATTCTCCGACAAACAATGTTCGGCGACCGCCGACTTGCTCGGATACATCAATCGTGTGTGCCTCTGGTGTTCAACGCATCGATCCTCGACGGCACGCATCGTCTGTCCGATATATGACTTTCCACACTGACACGGAATCTGGTACACGCCCGCCTTCCTCAAACCGAGATCATCTTTGGCGCTCCCCACCAGTGCACGAATTTTATTCGGCGGACAAAAAACAGTTCCAACCTGGTGCCGGCCGCGGTGGCCGAGGGGACTGAGGCGCTCCAGTCACGGTCAGCACGGCCACTACGGTCGGGGGTTCGAATCCCCCCTCGGGCATGGATATTTGTGCCGTCCTAGTTCGTAAGTAGTTCATACGTAGTTTGTAAGTTTAGGGACTGATGACCCCGTAGTTAAGTCCCATAAGCTTAACAGCGCGCGGGAAGAAAGAACACCTAAATCGTTCCGTTTTCGATCTGATTTCTCTTATTTTATTGGGATGGTCATGTCTCCCTAAGCAGGTGGGTGCTAGGAAAATATTTTCACATTCATAAGTAAAAGTCGGTAATTGAAAATTCGCAAACAGATCACGCCGCAATGAATAACGTCTCTCTTTTAATGATTTCCACCCCAATTCGTGCAATATTTCCGTGACGCTTTCCCCCCGTAACGTGATAAAACAAAACGAGCTGCCCTTCTCTGAACCTTCTCAATGTCTTCCGTCAGTCCCACCTGGTGAGGGTCCCACAAGGGGCAACAGTACTCCAGGAGAGGACGCACAAGTGTGATGTAGGCAGTCTCTTTGGTGGAGCTGGTGCATCTTCGAAGCGTTCTGCCAATGAAACGTAACCTTTGATTCGCCTTCCCCACAATATTTTCTATTTGTTCTCTCCAGAAATATGGAATCGATTTGAGATCCCTTGTCGATGGCACTTAACACTTCATGTGAATAAAGGGCAAGCTGTGTTTTGCAAGAGCGATACTTTCTGAATCCGTGTTGACTATTGGTTAATAGGTCGTTCTCTTCGAGGTAGTTCATAATATTCGAACAAAGTATATCTTAAAGTCATAAGTGTGGTTGACAGACAACACACGGAACTGCTGAGTCCCAGCACGAAGACTGAACGTCTCAGTTTTTGGTGCCACAAAACACCCCGACCAGAGAAAGTTTCACGTCGTACTGTGTGTGCATTGCACTGTGTCTCGCATTGTTGCAGACGTATGTTCTTTAATTGGCTGCATCGAAACTCTTAATCCGCGACAGTTGCCACGCTAATTACTTCAATTGTTCCGAAGTAGCTTGACCCCAGAGCAGCGACGGCACAGAAAGGAGAAAATTCAAAAAACAATCACATTGTTTCAAGAATCGTTAATTTCCCTAGAGTTAATGATTGTGCGTTCAGAGCAGAGTCTAACATAAAGAGTCAGGAAACTGGCGGTAGTTTTGTGCAGCCTGGCGACTGCAGCGCTGCCGAGCGGCCGGGTCGTAACAACACAGCGAGAGGCGAGCAGGAACCAGTGAGTACCAGATGTGACGCGTTTAAAGTGAGACTGCATACAGGAGCTTACTGCGGCGACATAAACTGCAGTTAGAGGAAAACTAAGAAAATGTGCATTTCCTCAAACGTGAAAAGCTCTTACACTGTAGGAGAGAATAAAGTGTGTGGAATTTTAAGGCAGAACCATCAGTTTGATAAGTCATGGTTGCAAAATTTTAACACGCATTATCTACAGGAGAATGGAAAGGCTGGTAGAAGCTGACCTCGGGGAAGATCAGTTTGGGTTCAGGAGAAATGTAGGAACACGGGAGGCAATACTCACTTTACGGCTTATCTTAGAAGATAGATTAAGGAAAGGCAAACCTACATTTTTAGCTTTTGTGGATTTGGAGAAAGCATTTGACAATGTTGACTGGTATACACTCTTTCAAATTCTGAAGTCAGCAGGGGTAAAATATAGGGAAAGGAGAGTTATTTACAACTTGTACAAAAGCCAGACCGCAGTTATTAGACTCGAGAGGCATGAGAGGGAAGCATCAGTTGGGAAGGGAGTAAGACAGGGTTGTAGCCTTTCTCCGATGTTATTCAATTTGTACATCGAGCAGGCGGTGAAGGAAAGGAAAATTTTTTAATAGGGATTAAAGTACAGGGGGACGAAATATAAACATTGCGTTTTGCTGATGAGATTGTAATTCTGTCAGAGACTGCAAAGGACCTGGAAGAGCAGTTGAATGGAATGGACAGTGTGTTGAAGAGAGCGTATAAAATGAACATTAACAAGAGCAAAACAAAAATAATGGAATGCGGTCTTCGAAAATCAGGTGATGCTGAAGGAATTACATTAGGTAACGAAACAATGACGGTGGTAGATGAGTTTTGTTACTTGGGTAGTAAAATAACATGCGATGGTCGCAGTACAGAGGATATAAAATGCAGAATGGCAATGGGAAGAAAAGCATTTTTGAAAAACAGAAATTTGCTAACATCGAATATTAATTTAAGGGTAAGGAAGTCTTTTCTGAAGGCATTTGTGTGGAGTTTTGCCTTGTATGGGAGTGAAACATGGACGATAAACAGAGCGGACAGGAAGAGAATAGAGGCTTTTGAAATATGGTGCTACAGAAGAATGCTGAAGATTAGGTGGGTAGATCGCATAACTAATGAAGAGGTACTGAACAGAATTGGTGAGAAAAGAAATTTTTGGCATACACTGACCGAAAGAAGGGATCGCTTGGTAGGACACATACTTAGACATCGGGGAATCGTAAATTTAGCATTGGAGGGAAGTGTGTGCGGTAAAAATCGCAGAGGGAGACCAAGAGACGCGTATAGTAAGCAGATACAAGTGGATGTCGGTTGCCGTTCTTATGAGGAGATGAAAAGGCTTGCTCAGGATAGAGCAGGGTGGAGAGCTGCATCAAACCAGTCTCCGGACTGAAGACCAGAACACAGCAACAACAACAACATGGTATCATTAACAGACAGAGGTAACTAACCCAGTATTTTTCTTGAGTGTAACTACGTACCAGGACATTATATAACTATAAATCAGTTGCTTTTGAACTTACACACCAGGTTACAATTCGCTTCTTGTCTTAAATCGTTTAATAATGTTTTCATATTTGTCTCACGAAATACAGTACCGCGTTTAATGCCTAGGAAATATATAAACAACAGCAATAATAAATAATAAATTGTTCGTTTCGGTAGTGCCATTTTGTGCCTCTGAGCTTGCTACCCAACCGCAGCCGCTTGGAGCGCTAGTATCGCTTCAGCTGTCAAATGGCTGAATTTTTTTTTTCCCTACCGAGTTTGGCGACCATCTGTTTTAGACTGTGGTTCAGAGCTGTATTTACGCACTTTCAAGTTGAAACAGTTGCGCAACGCAAAAAGAAGAGGACATTTCCCTATTTTGTTAAAAACCTGGCCGGACTATTTTTAGGGTCCACAAAAGAGGACGTGTCCGGGTGAAAGAAGACATCTGGTAACCCTAAAGTGGAGCACAGTATTCGTTACTGAACACTCGGTACGGAATACGTAGGGTTTCCTGCTGCTGTAACAGACTCGGCGAACGACCTTGTTAGGTCTCTGTGTGTGCCTGCTATGGGCAGTGGTTGGATGGGAAGAGCTGTTTGGCAGTGCAACACGGGGGCGTTATATGGGCAGAGCTATTCAACAGCTCCGTGTGTCGGGAGACGTAGAAGGAGAGAGAGAGAGAGAGAGAGAGAGAGAGAGAGAGAGAGAGAGAGAGAATGTGTACCGCGTGAGCGTAGAAGCGGAGGAGGCAACGACGGAAGACCGTGTAGTTACTGCCATGAATGAGGCGCGCTTAAAAGGAAAAGAGACGGACGCAGGAAGAGAGAGAGAGAGAGAGAGGGACGGTGATGTAGCCTACAAAGCTCGCCAGTCAATTCGCGGGCTCCTCTCTGCTCAAAACACACACACACACACACACACGCACACACACAATCGACAAAGCCACCCCCCCCCTCTCCATTCGCCAGAATCGGCCGCCATTTCGCGAACCTCGTCTGTTCTTCCGCGAAATTCGACAATTGACTGCGCGACCGCTGTCGCCATTGTTGGCAACTCGCTTTAAAACTCTTCTCGACGTCCGATTAAAAAAAAAAAATTACCGTATACAACGATGTCATTCTGTTATCATACAGACAAATGGCGTTGTTCAAAGACGTGCCTGTGTGTGTGTGTGTGTGTGTGTGTGTGTGGAACGATGTTCCTCATCTGCACAGCACACGATGTGAAAACACAATAGAGGAAGGCTCAAAAGCAGAAAACTATTGTGCAGCTACGCAGATCAAGACGCCGAGTTCGCAAGACACTACAAAGGCTAGTCAGTCGCGAAAAGGGAAAATGGCCAATAAGTAAACCAAGACGAGATACTAGAAATGGCATTCAAAAACATTCAAAAAGGGATGAAAGACAGCGTTTCCAATTACGAAATAAAAAAAAAAAAAAAAAAAAAGCGAAGCCACGCCACAGCACACGTCTAACGCAATTTCCGTTTAGTTCTTAATCTTCTACTCTGTATCACATATTTATGAAGATTTTTCTGTAGTCATATATTGTGGAGTAACGCGTTACTTTTAAAGCTGTTACTAGTAACAGTTACAGGGAACGGACGGTAACGGCGTTATTATTTGCATACAGTAACTTCAATGTAAGTGAGTTACTTTTAACGATTAACGGTTCTAAAATAGGGTTACCAGGCGTTCTCTTTCAGCCGGACATGTCCTCATGTTGCCGGCCGCGGTGGCCGAGGGGACTGAGGCGCCCCAGTCACGGTCAGCACGGCCACTACGGTCGGGGGTTCGAATCCCCCCTCGGGCATGGATATTTGTGCCGTCCTAGTTCGTAAGTAGTTCATAAGTAGTTTGTAAGCTTAGGGACTGATGACCCCGTAGTTAAGTCCCATAAGTTGTACAAACATTTGAACATTTTTGATTTGTCCTCTTGTTTGGACCCTAAAAATGGTCCGGCCGGGTTTTTAACAAAATGGGGAAATGTCCTCTTTTTTGTGTTGTGCAACTGCTTCAACTTGAAAGTGCGTGAATACAGCTCTCTCAACTGTCACTATCACTAACTCTAGAGAATTCAACATTTTCTGAAACAATGTGATTTTTTTCCTCGTTTCTGTGCCGTGCTGCTGTGAGGTCAAGCTACTTCGTAACAATTGAAATAATTGTCGTGGCAATTGTCGTGGAATACGAGCTTTCAGGCGGCCAATTGAAAACACACGTCTGCAACAATGCTAGACAGTGCAATACACATAGTATATAATGTGAAACTCCCCCTTTTTCCGGTCGTAGTGTTGTGTGACACCCAAAAATAAGACGTTCTGTGTGTTGTCTGTCAACCGCACTTATGACTTTAAGATCAAAAGCTAGTGCAGTGTTGGTTATACCAGGGCTGCCAGGTGTGGTGATTTTTCGCATTCTTTAATAGCCACCGTCTTTGTTCCGCCGAAATAGTCTTAAGCCGAGTTAACTCGAGTTGACCCATCTCTGGTCAGGTGCAATGTTTCAGCGGCCCGGGTATACATCCAAGGCAACATTGTGTCAACTTAACTACGGGGTCATCAGTCCCTACTTATGAACTACTTACGAACTAGGACATCACAAATATCCGTGCCCGAGGAGCATTTTCATCTGCATGTCCTACCCAGGTCCAACTGCATCTCTATCCCTCTGCAAAATTTCATCCAACTCACCTTGTAATTTTTGCGTGATAGCATAACAAACAAACTTTCACAATTATATTAGAGTGTACGATTATCTGCTGAGTCACACATAATAATTTACTCAGTAGTATTTAGGTTTGCCTTATTATGTCTTCCAGCGGGCGGTAAGGAGCTGATGATGAAGTAGTTTTGCACCTGTACGGTATTAGTGTACAGAGGGCCCCAATGTCATTTTTGCCCCGGGGCCCTTGGTGACATAGCTACGCCGCTGGCTGTGGGCAATTATTTAATAAAGCATTAATTATGTATTATTATGTCTCTATTAATGTGTTTAATTACTGGTTGACATTAAAACTTGTTTCTACAAGTGTAAGGTTCATTACAGATTTACGATTAAAATTTTTAAAAGTAACTGTAAAAGTAAGTGTAAAAATAACTGTAAAGATACTTGTAACTGATACAGTTACTTTCGATGTTCAGTAACTATTACTGAAACTAAGTTAACTTATCATGGGTGTAATTTTCACTGAAACTTAGCTACTATAAAAAAGTAACTTTCCCAACCCTGATATATATATATATATATATATATATATATATATATATATATATATATATATATATATATAATGGCCTTACGCATTTCGCAGTTAATCTCGTAGGCCTACTTGTAGCAAAATAAATCACTATTGTTGGGAACATAACTTTTCTATTTGTTTATTATGTATCAATTTTACTTTTAATTCACAATTTGTGTCACTTGTTTATTCATGACATTCGCAATGCACTTTTTTTCCTTTCCATGTTTGTTGTTTGGGAACAGTGTTGTCGTATGGAACGCGGAAAAAATACCTGTTCAAATGCGTCCTTGCATGCTGTAATTTATATAATGTGATCCTCATGTTCTGAGCGGAACCCGAGTCGGCTTAACAAACATTTTTGAGATAAAGCGAAAAATTAAAAGAGAGAGGAATTATACGAAATATAACATCTTTATATATAAAAATGTTTTGTTGGTTTGTGTACACCTCAAAAACTCAAAACGTTCCGTACCGGTTGAGCTACGAGTGTGACTGTTTCATTTTAATACATGGTGGTTTTTAGTTCTTTAGTATATTAGTGTATTTATGTAACCTATGCGTATGTCAGTTTTGTGATTTTGGTAGCAAAGTTTCCCCATTATAAAATTTATATAAATTCATATATTATACATATGTAAAACCATACACGTACACTCCAGTAGACTTAATGGCTAGTTTATTTTACTTCAAGTACAACGAATGTAAAGCAATCACTCTTTAGACATTGCGTCAATGATACCGGATAACCTTCGGTAGAATGCTGGGGAAATGTAATCAACCAACACAAGTTAGCACAAAAGTTTTCAATTATCATGGACGTGTGGGAGACTGTCAACGTAATTAGTATACATGCGGTAGTTTACAGGGTGAAATTTGAGTTTCTTGACAACGTGACAGTGCCCATAAATTAAAGGCACATTCTGTACACATTTTTCTGTCAGTGCATGCTGTATATTCTTTTTTTTTTTTTTTTTTTTCAGCTGCGAAGGTGGTTAAGTTCTATCACACTCTATTTAAAACTACTTTGATTTCCGTCACCTTAAGCGTGTGAGCATACACTACTTTTATATTTAGGCATTTCTCTGCCTTATAGCGCTAGAGTCTGTCAGTATCCCTGTAATGTTGCCTGAAATAGCTTTCTATAAGCCTCTACTCCCCGCTCAGCATACATGATCGCACAATCACCCCGTTTCCATGGGGTTCCCAAAACCGGATTTCGTAAACCGATTTCCCAATTCCGCTTTCGGTTGGTCATGTAAACACTCCAAAATCAATTCTGGAAATCCGCTTCTGTAAAGTGGTTTTTCCAGTTCCACAATCGATTTTCGTGTCCATGTAAACGCAACCGATTTTGAAGCTTTCTCGGCTTGTCAGATTGTGTTTTCTTGTTAGAAGTTTTCGGCACATTTGGACAGAATGAAATTTTCTACCATGAAATAAAAGTATAAACATTAGAGTGACCATGAATATGTGTATTTAAGTAAAGAAAAATTGCGATTGTGCTGACTAAATAAGCAACTGAATCAGCTGTTTTTCAGGCGCCATCTTAAGTGGGCTAGGAAATCCGATTCAGGCTGTGACATGTAAACACGACAGCGAAAAACGGTTTACGAAAATCGGTTTTCGTCTTCTGGAAGATGTGTTACATGCAAACGGAGTGCATGGCACACACACGACAAAGAAAATGAATAACCGAATTCGTGCAGTCGACTGAAACGCGCTCGCAAAAGTCGATAGTCGAAAGCCCACCAGTGACAGCCTCCTTACGTCACAATGACGTCACGATTTCAAATGCCGATAGCTAAAGCGTTCGAGTTGCGGTCGCCACCGTTTCAAACTAAATATGACTGCCAGTGAGGCGTTAAGAGTTGCGGTGCGAAAGGAGTTGCAATCGTTTGTGACGGTAAGAGGAAATTCTTCTGACACTCCAAACCGTTTAATACTCTTGCACCAAAAGATAAACCAGCACATGTGCAAAGTGTTTTGCGTGTAGCTCGTTCGTTTCCCTCGAAGACAGGAAGAGCAAAATTCAGGTTATTCTTTTAAACAAACGGGCGGTAAGTAGCAGTCTCGTAAAAATTTAATACACTATAGTGTCTTTTTATTCACTTTGATGATTTTTCTACAGATGTCTGACGTTTACATAAATCTAGCGATATTGAAAGTAGGATCTCACTTCAAAAATTAAATTTAGCTTCTTCCATACAAGCATCGGATTAGAAAAATCAAAAATTGTGGGTCACTATTGGTGATTTACCTATGCAATTTTGAAAGAAACCACTGAACAATGTTTCTTTTTAAATACAAATAGTTTTTATATTCATTGCTTCTAGCGTAAAAAAATCTTAGTTTCTATACGTAATACCTCTGGCACCAGCAGTGCGTTTGCACACAGGACACATTTCAGACTCTTCCTATCAACTTAATGAGTTCGATTTCATAACCTTTCTTGGAATTTGACAATTGGTTACATTTGGTCAAAAACTAAATTTTAATTTATCGACATTGACATTAAATAGCAGATAATTAGTACCAATCGATGGCAAAATCTATGACAAAATATAAGCAACAATTTAAATTTGTCCAATTCCTTTAATTTAAAAAAAAAAGTAAAGCAAAATAGGATGTTAATGGTGAAACTGGTGTCTGGAGTTATTAATAACTTTGTTTAACAATTTGACATAATTTCATTCAGTATAATTGATGATTGCAGATATCCATTACTTGATTAAGGAAACAGTGAAAGAGTTGTGCACGTCACGTACTGAGTAATTCTCGAGATGAAGATCAAACCTTCACGTACGTAACGTACGCTGTTTCTGTTGTTCAGCTGCCTCTCTCGCACTATAATCGGCTCTACGTTATAAAGTGCTGCCTCCTCCATCACACACACACACACACACACACACACACACACACACACACACACACAAATACCACCACTGTTTTCCATATGAAATTTTCAGTGGTGTGGTTCCTTATAACCCCTGAAACACGACACAGCACGGATCAAAATCAGCAGAATGTGAACGTCACATAAATATTTGTATTTAACGATCCAGTAAAGTCTGAGAAGGTATAGCGCTCAGTATAATAAACTGCTGTCCTGTTTCATTATTTTAAATCATAAACCCAGTGGCGGCTCGTACAAAATTCGACCAGTGTGCTACAATATTACAAAAATGTGCAGAAACAAAATATACTAAAATTAAAAGCACGACTTAAAATTGTTGTGATGTTAGCTTTACCTAATGAACTAAGTTCAAGTATGTTATTTATATGTTTATCATTCATTTCCTTTATGTTTTTTTTTATTTTTTTTATTTTTTATCACTGCATTAAGATGTCCGACGTCTTTGACTCCCCCTGTTCTCCACGCATCGCTGTTCCCAAACAACAAACATGCAAAGGAAAAAAAAGTGCATTGCGAATGTCACATCCGCAATCCAATTGTTTTCATACACTTTCGTTCTAAATTTCCTCGTGTACTCACTTTTCTTGCCACCTCCTGTAGCCTTTTGACTAAGATTTAAAACTGGAGTAGGTCTACCTAACTCTTTCACTTTCAGTTTCTCTTCCAAAGGTCTATTGGAAAATGGCCTCTGTAGCGGATCATCGACAGAATTCTCCATGTTGCTCGCGCGCAGTTTCACGAAGAAATACACCGCCAAACACTTCTTCAGCGAACGCACAAAGCGTGACTGACAATGGAAACAACGGAGCTTAGCAACATCCCTACCACGTCATCTGCGTTCTACATAAGCGACCAGTGAAACTGCTTGGCTGAAAAGCGCAGTTTCACTCGCATGTTGGCTAAACATTACTAATGTTGTTTATGAGTGAAGTTTTACGTCAAACACGTCAACCTTTGCATGACTGCGTTTAGTTAAATAGCAATTAATACTGTATTGACAGTAAGACCTTCAGGGTAATTTTATAACAGCGTTGCCAACTGCATGTATTCACTGGAGGTAGTAAATATAACGTTTAAGAAAATATTAATTTTTATTTACAGAAATTAAAAATTTAGACTCTGAGGTATTTGAATACGAGCCTCACACAGGTAAGTTTGAGAGACAACGCGCAAGACGCCTGAGCCAGCGCGCTATTTGACTCTGTATGCCGCAGTATTCGTCATACACTATTCTTTCGCAGCCGTCACACGCAGCGCGGAGAGAAATATTGGTCTGGTGCTGCAGTCGGTCTCAGCACACACGAGCCGCCAGGCCTGACGTCAGGTCTGCGCATGCGTACTAGCGAGCAGACGACTGCGCCGCCTCTCTGCGCACGTACCAGCGCGGCTGAATCCCACTTCAGCACACGGAGCTGGCTTCCAGCTATCGCGGCGAGAGCGCTCCACAATGCGTTTTCATCCTCATTACTAGCATTCTAATACGCATCGGAAGGGAATTGGCGTAATTTTATTGTGATATCTGGCTCGTATTCCAAGGGGAAGGATGTAATTTTACAGCGATTTCTCGCTCGCATTCGAAGAGAATGGCAAAATTTTAGTAATATATTTGCAGTGTGCTGCAGCAGATTAGCACATTATCACCAGCCGCCACTGCATAAACCTTTCGTCTGCGCAGCTGAGAGAGCAAATGAGTCAACTAGCGCTACAGGTGGCCGATCCACGAAACGCGAGAAAAAAGCGTCGCAAATGGCGGAGGCCGCGCATGCGCAGTAGAGGTAGTCGGAAACAGTCGCCGCTCGAGCAGACGTAGCGTGAAACGAACGCTCCCCGCCGGCGAGTTGGGCGTCGGACTAGTCCAGCACCATAGCAGACCGGCGGTTGGGCAACCGCGCGCTGCGCTGCGGTTCCGCCACATCCGGCCTCCTCAGTCGCCTCAAAAGATCCGGCGTGGCGCTCGTCACCGCAGCCGACCACGACCGTCTGAACCATCGTAAATAAACGCCCCAAACAGTACAGTCGCGGCGCCGGCGAATCATCTACATCTACACGGGATACTCTGCAAATCACATTTAAGTGCCTGACAGAGGGTTCATCGAACCACAATTATACTATTTATCTCCCATTCCATTCTCGAATAGCGCGCGGGAACAAAGAACACCTGAATCTCTCCGTTCGAGCTCTGATTTCTCGTATTGTATTCTGATGATCATTTCTACCTATGTAAGAGGGAGAGAACAATATATTTTCACATTCGGAGAGGAATGTTGGCGATTGTAGTTTTGCAAGTAGCCCACGCCGCAGCGATAAGCGCCGTTGTTGTAATGATTCCCATCCCAGATCCTGTATCATTTCCGTGACGCTGTCTCCCCTGTATCGTGACAATACGAAACGAGCTGCCCTTCTTTGGACTCCTTCCATGTCCTCCGTCAAACCCACCTGATAAGGATCCCACACTGGGCAGTAATACTCCAAAAATGGACGGACAAGCGCAGTGTATGCAGTTTCTTTAGTAGTTCTGTTGCATCTTTTAAGGGTTCTGCCAATAAAACGCAGTCTCTGGTTCGCCTTTCCCACGATATTATCTACGTGTTCTTTCCAGTTTAAGTCTGAAGTAATAGTAATTCCTAGGTATTTTGTGGAGTTTACGGCCTTCACATTTGATTGATTTATCTTGTAAACAAAGTTTAACGGATTTGTTTTCGTACTCATGTGGACGACTTCACACTTCTCATTATTTAGAGTCAATTGCCAATTTTTTCACTATACTTATATATTATTCAGATCGTTCTGCAGTTGGTTTTGATCTTCAGATGATTTTACTAGACGGTAAATGACGGCGTCATCTGCAAACAACCTAAGAGAGCTACTTAGATTTTCCCGTAAATCGTTTATGTAAATAAGGAATAGCAGAGGACTAATAAGACTACCCTGTGGAACGCCCGATATCAACTCTTTTTTAGTCGATGCCTTACCATCGATTACTACGAACTGTGTCTTCTCTGACAAGAAATCCCCTATCCAATCGCAAATTTGGGGCGATATACCATAACCACGCAATTTGATTAAAAGCCGTTTGTGAGGTACGGTGTCAAAAGCTTTCTGGAAATCAAGAAATACGGTATCGATTTGCGAACCTTTGTCGATAGCACCCATCACTTCGTGTGAATAAAGAGCTAGATGATGTTGAAAAGGATCGAAACAACGACTGCATGTTTCTGTCTCTCGACTGTTCCGAGTTTGAACGCTTCAGGCTTCGAAGGCAACTGCCGAACCATGCCGAACTGTGCCGAATGACTACGAACGCAACAGAGCAGTTGTTAAGACGACGCGTGCGAACAAAGGAACCGCGGAACAAAGATGGTGGCCCGTTGTCCACCAGGGTTGCCAGACGAGGCGATTTTTCGCATTCTTGGCTATCTTTCTATTATAATAGTAGCCATTCTAGCACTCTGGCGACTGGCGATTAGATTTGGATATTGAAGGAATTGGGTGGCGACTTAATGGCTAGTTTATTTTACTTCAAATACGACGAATGTAAAGCAATCACTCTTTAGACATTGCGTCAATGATACCGGATAACCTTCGGTAGAATGCTGGGGAAATGTAATCAACCCACACAAGTCAGCACAAACGTTTTCAAGTATCGTGGATGTGTGGGAGACTGTCACAGAGATGTAAACAAACTCAAATTACACTCTTGAAGATGGATGTAAACTACCGCATGTATACTAATTACGGGGGTTCAACGACAGTATACTACAACACCGTATGTATGGCTGCCGCTCAGAACATGAGGATCACATTATATAAATTACAGCATGCAAGGAGGCATTTGAACAGGTATTTTTTCCGCGTTCCATACAACACAACAGACATGCGTAACAACTGCTACTGTGAAGTGAGCCCTTTGCTACGCACTTCGCAGTGGTTAACAATGGTTTGCAGAGTATACATGTCGATGGAGAACATGCGGTGATTTCCCAGTCGTTCTCATGGCTGATTCTTCAGTGTGTAATGACGCATTATTACGAATTAAACTCCATCTCACCTCAAAGTATGAAATGCTTAGTGCATTATTGTAAATTACCTCACCTCAAAATGTTGTAACGATTTTGTGTGTATTAAAGAAATGTTTGAAAGATTCAATAACTATTTAAATCTGTAAATATTTGTTTTTAAGAAGATGAAAGTGATTGGTAATCGAACCTATGCATGAGGAAATCCCTTGTGTAAGTTTGATAGAATAATTCTTGAACAGTTTTGTGTTGTAATTTTTGTAAGTTATGAAAATTACCATAGCATAATAATGTTAACAGTTTAAAGGTTGAGATATTTGGCTATTTTTACTGTTGAGAAGATGGTTATATTTTGGCATTTTATTGATGAAAAAATGATATTTTGGCAACTTTTTGCTTAAAATTTGGCGACAGAGCAATAGGAAAACCTGGAAACTAGAGTTGGGCAAAATGATTCCTTTTTAGGAATCGATTCTTGCGATTCAATCCCACACTGTGAATCGATTCCTACGATTCGTCCACGATTCTTTCGCGATTCTTTAGTCTGCATTGGCACGATTCTTACTTCCACATCCTGTTCATAGATGGCAATACGTGTCTGTGTCACGGATGTTGCAATCTTCACCTTTTGCATCTGCTCCTACGATTCGTTCACGATTCTTTCTCGTCTGCGACGGCACGATTCTTACAAAATGCCGAGAAGGTGACGATATGGGTATCGGATTTTTTAATGTTTATGGTGCATAAAGTTCAGACTTAAAATAATAATGAGGCAAAGCGATTCGATTAAGCTCTCAAAAATTCTCGAGAAAATAGTCTTCCAAGTTTTGCAATCGGATGTAAATATATATTACACTACCAACTGTTTCTGATGTCATCATAGCTCATTTAGTAGCGTTGTAGGTTTGGTTAACGTAGGTCACTTATTTCGAATCCTGCTGTAACCTCATTTTTTTGTTTGTTCTGTTTGAATACTTCGGCCACTTAAATATAAATTTAATTAAATCTATGGTATGTAACAGATGTCTAATCATTATCAAATACTTATTATGTAAAATCAATTAGTTTAAGAAAACACGAAATAAACATTAAAAATAAAAATCCGTCTCTTGGCCTAAATATCAAATTTCTTTCGAGATACAAAAAATTCGCGTTTATTAAAATGTTTCTTTTTTTGTAAAAATCGGTTTCTTTCAGGAAAGCTGATAACGTAAAAACCATAATGGTAAAAAATATTTTGGAGATGGCTCTAAAACATTTAAAATCGCGTTTTTATATAAAAACAATATTTTTGTAAAATTGGGTTTTAAAAAAAACTACAACTATGTTGATGAACTCGAGAAGCTTAAACCTCTCTAAACACAAAATATAATCCAAATCATTACATCCGTTTCCGGGATACGCGACATATAAATGTGTAAGGATTCGTCGTTTAAATACATAATATGTAAACTATATAAAACACGTATATTCGTATGTATTGGCTGCGTTTTGTTTCTGTCATCTGTAATTCGTGAATATGCTAATAATTAACGTTCCGTGCTTCATTTGTTCACACGCTTTCTGGCTTTCGTAATCATTCGCCAAGATTCGCCACTTTCTTTCGAAACGTGAACCGTTGGATCTTTCGTCTCGAGACAGGCGATTCTTTTGAACGAAGATTCGCCCGGATCACGATTCGATTCATACGATTCTTTATTTTTATTCGTTCAAATGAACGACTCATTCACGAATCGCCACAACTCTAGCACGAACTACTGGCGACAGAAACGAAACACTCACTACATCTACATGCCAGACATCTTCCGCACGACGAAAACCGAATTCCATAAACCGTTTTTTGCTGTCGTGTTTACATGTTATAGCACGAATTGTATTTACTAGTCCAGTGAATATTTTGCCTGGGGAACATCTGATTCAGTTGATGATCGTAGCCATCACAAACATAAATATTGTTTACTTAATTACACACATTCATGCTGTCTAATATTTATACTGCTCTTTCATTGCAGAAAAAGTCGAAAATTATAGAATGAAAGACACCACATTACAAGCCAAGCAAGTTTCAGAAACGGTTGCGTTTACGTGGGCACGAAAATCGACTGTGAAATTGGGAAGCCGCTTTGCAAAAGGGGATTTCCAGAATTGATTTTGTGTACAACCAAAAGTGGAATTTGAAAATCGGTTTCTTGAAATCCAGTTTTGGAAGTCCATGTAAACGGGGCTGAAGCGAATACGCAACTACCAATAGGCATAGACTAGATACTAAATTAAAAAAAGTATGGTGAATAAATAGGTGCCTTTTATTTGTATCAGACACGATGCGTGCTCTCGTTGCTTCTGTATAACAGTATGTCTTGAGCAAAATACTGGATTATTGTTTTTGTGTGCCCATGCATGTTTCGCTACAGTTATAGGAGCTTCAGTAGGTCGTTTGTATTGCTTAAAAATTGAGCAACATAAATATTTTTAGTTTTTACAGGTTATTACAAGTTCATCCTGTTCTGTAGCGAAACATGTAAGGGCATGCGGAAAAAAACCGACGTTTTGCTCAAGGCAGATTCTTATACAGAAGCAACTAAATATTTATAAAGCCAACAGAGACAAAAAAAAAAAAAAAAAAAAAAAAAAAAAAACAAACCAGAAGAGAGGCCTTCAACATCAAAATGAAACACACATTCTTTACACAGTTTATACCTAATATATTTAAACGAACAATTCTTGATATATAAAAGACGCGTATCACGAAAACAGATATAACGATTTGGTTTAAATTATGTATTGAGGGTTCCTGTAGTCATGTCCTAGTTCATGAACCACGGACAACGTATGAGTGGCCAAGTAAGTGGTCCTAACAGTTGGGGTACCAGTCACTTTGGAATAAAGTTGGGCATCTCGGACATATTCTGAGTCGTGGCCGCCTTTGTGCTCAGGCGGCAAAGACTACCAAATCCACCGGTTGGTCCCTCAATAATACCCAGTGGGGCCCTGGGCAAGTAAGGCTAGCAACCTGCTTCCCAGGTACTTCAATATCATGCTGGAAACTATCAGAGCAAAATGCCTCGGACCTTTGGAGGTGATGGGCCCACCTCCAATTGACAGACCAGCGACTCCTCAGATACGACTTGGCAAACGATCTGGAATTAGATGGGGAGCTATTAATATCAATGGGGATTACACTGGGAAGAAGGTAGAGCTGGCGGAGGCTTCAGTTAACATGAGGTTACATGTTTTATCTGTTAATGACGTTAGAGTAAGGGGAGAGAAAGAGGACGAAGTCGGAGAATACAAGGTCTACCTGTCAGGAGTCAAAGTAGGAAGAGCACAGTGGGGTGTAGGGTTTTACATCAGGAAAGCAATCGAACACAGCATAACTGCAATAAGGTATGTAAATGAACGACTGACGTGGATAGATTTGGCCATCTCCAGCAAGAAGGGACAAATCAAGATGAGATGGGCAGATTTTACAACGCACTTAGTGATGTAGTTGTTAGAGTGAAGGATAAGGATAGTGTTTTACTCATGGGTGATGTCAATGCTAGGGTAGGAAATCGAACAGAAGGTTATGAAAAGGTTATGGGTAAGTTTGGAGAGGATATGGAGGCCAACAGGAACGGAAAACAGCTCTTGGATTCCTGTTCCAGTATGGACTTAGTTATCACAAACTCCTTCTTTAAGCATAAGGACATTCACCGCTGTACTTGGGAAGGAAGGGGAACCAGATCTCTCATCGACTATATAATAACAGGCCAGGAATTCAGGAAGACAGTCAAGGACACACGTGTTTCCAGGGGGTTCTTCGATGATACTGATCATTATTTAATCTGCAGTGAAATTGGTTTTGTGAGGCCAAAAGAGCAGAAAGTCAGGTCCATGTGTAGAAGGATAAGAGTGTAGAAGCTTCAAGACAAGGAAATTAGGCACAAATACATAACAATGATCGCGGAAAGGTACCACTTAGTTGAATGTAATGCTTTACAGTCACTGGAAGAGGAATGGTCAAGGTACAGGGACACACTACTGGAAGCAGCTAGAGAATGTCTTGGAACTGCAGTGTGTAAAGGCAGGAAGAAGCAGACAGCCTGGTGGAATGACACAGTCAAGGCAGCATGTAAAAAGAAAAAGAAGGCATTTCAAAAAATGGCTCCATACTAGAAATCAGGCAGCAGAGAAAGTTATGTTGAAGGAAGAAACAAAGCCAAACGGATAATTGCAGACTCCAAGCGGAAGTCATGGAAAGACTTTGCAAATAAGCTAGAAACTCTGGGTCAAGCCGCGGAAAAACCGTTTTGGAGCGTAATTAGCAGTCTTCGAAAGGGAGGGAATAAGGAATTAGCAAATGTTTTGGACAGGTCAGGAAAGCTGCTAGTCAATCCTGTGGATGCCTTGAACAGATGGAGGGAATATTTTGAAGAATTGCTCAATGTAGGTGAAACGTTCAATGACGTGTCAGATTTTCAGGTAGAATGGGGTAGGAACGACGATGGAAACAGGATCTCATTTGAGGAAGTTGAGAAAATGGTCAGTAGATTGCAGTGCAATAAAGTGGCTGGGGTGGATGAAATTAAGCCGGAACTCGTCAAATACAGTGGAATATCAGGTCTCAGATGGTTACACAGGATAACTGAGAAGGCGTGGGAATCGGGACAGGTTCCGTCTGACTGGACGAAAGCGGCAATCACGCCAATTTTCAAACATGGAAACAGGAAAGATTGCAACAACTATAGAGGTATCTCTTTAATTAGCGTTGTAGGCAAAGTATTCTCAGGTATCGTTGAAAGGAGAGTGCGAGTATTAATTGAGGACAAGTTAGATGAAAATCAGTGTGGGTTTAGGCCTCTTAGAGGCTGTCAGGACCAGATCTTTAGCTTACGGCAGGTAATGGAAAAGTGCTATGAGTGGAACAGGGAATTGTATCTATGTTTCATAGATCTAGAAAATGCTTATGACCGTGTTGCTAGGAGGAAGCTACTGTCAGTTCTTCAAGATTATGGTATAGGAGGCAAACTTCTGCAGGCAATTAAAGGGCTTTACGTAGACTGTCAGGCAGCAGTTAGAGTAGATGGCAAATTAAGCTCATGGTTCAGGGTAGTTTCAGGGGTAAGACAAGGCTGTAAGCTGTCACCACTGTTGTTCATACTATTCATGGATCATATGTTGAAAACAGTAGACTGGCAGGGCGGGATTAAAGTAGGTGAAAACGAAATAAGCAGTCTTGCATATGCGGATGACATAGTTATAATGGCAGATTCGATTGAAAGGTTGAAAACTAATATTTCAGAGCTCGATCAGAGGTGCAAGGCTTATGATATGAAGATCAGCATCTCCAAAACGAAAGTAATGTCTGTGGGAAAGAGATTCAAACAGGTTGAGTGCCAAATAGCAGGAACAAAGTTAGAACAGGTAGACAGTTTCAAGTACCTGGGATGTATTTTCTCACAGGATGGCAACATAGTGAAAGAACTGGAATCAAGGTGCAGCAAAGCTAATGCAGTGAGTGCTCAGCTAAGATCTACTCTCTTCTGCAAAAAGGAAGTAAGTACCAAGACTAAGTTAGCAGTGCACCGCTCTATCTTTCGACCAACTTTGTTGTATGGGAGTGAAAGCTGGGTGGATAGAGGTTACCGTATTCATAAGGTAGAGGTTACAGATATGAAAGTAGCGAGAATGATGGCAGGTACTAAAAGATGGGAACAATGGCAGGAGGGTGTCCATAATGAGGAAATCAAAGAAAAACTGGGAATGAACACCATAGGTGAAGCAGTTAGAGCGAACAGACTGAGATGGTGGGGTCATGTTACACGTATGGGAGAAGCAAGGTTACCTAAGAGACTCATGAGCTCGGCAGCGGAGGGTAAGAGGAGTCGAGGTAGACCAAGAAGAAAGTACTTAGATTCGGTGCAGAATGATTTTGAAGTAAAAGACATAACGTCAGACGAGGCATCAATGTTAGCATTGCATAGGGGATCATGGAGGAATTTTATTACAGGTACTATGCTCCAGACTGAACGCTGAAAGGCATAAGCAGTCTCTAATCATGATGATGATGATTTAGAAGGTTTTTTGTTTTTTCTGAATTCACTTACATAGTTGTATTTTTCGTAAAAACGTAATTTTACAAAATTATTTTGTATAAAAAGGTGATTGTACGTGGCTCTTGTAATGTCATCTCGTAAGATTTTCTGTTATTTTAGCTTTAAAAATACATTGTTTAGAGACGACTTTCGATGTTTAAAGTTTGTCTATATAGACGTATTTCCTGAAGATACGCGATTTTACATACAAGTGTTAAATACTGGTTATATTAAAATGATTGAAATATTCGTACATACACGTCTTCAATTGAACTTATTGGCACTATAACAGGTATTTCGTCCCTAGCAAAATATTGAAGTCTATTTTCTCGAGAATGTTTCAGATTTGCATCGAACGGCTTTGACGTCGGTCTGCAGCAGGATTTTGGAACATTACGTGCTTCCGCAGAGAGAATCACCCACCGATCCAAAGACAACACTGGTTCAGAAGGCATCGTTCCTGTGGAGCACTACTTGACAGCTAGTCTCTTCTCTGACATCTAGTGATGAATGTCAGTCTATCGATTCATTATTTCTCGAAGGCTTTTGACACTCAAGCGTCTTCTGAATCATATCGCTGTGCTTACGAAATATCGCCACACCTGTATTCGCGACTTCCTGTCAGAAAGGACGCAGTACGTTGTAATTGACTGGAATTCATCGAGTAAATCGGAAGCCATACGTGGCTGGTGTCTCCTATGAAAGTGTTGTACGGCTGTCACTGTTCCTTAACTATATAAATAATTCAGGAGACAGTGTGGGCAGCTCCCTCAGACTGTTCGCGGATGATGCAGCCGTTTATCGGTCAGTGAAGTGACAGAAGATCGACAGCTGCAAAATGATTTAGGTATCAGGATGGTGAAAAAATTGGCAATTGACCTTAAACAACGAGAAGTGTGAAGTCATCTATATGAGCACTAAAACTAATCCGTTAAACTCCATTTAGACGTGAAACCTTAACTTTTCCCGGCGAAATGTGGAGTCAGCACCGATTCTACGATATGCCGAACCAGAAAGCAGACATCGCATCTTCTGAATGTATTCGTCCTTATTCAACGAAACTGTGGCGTTTCCCTTGTCCGCAGGCAAGAAGAGAGTGTCGACAGAAAGACTAATAACCTCCTGAAGAAAAGACCTTTCACACAGGAGACCACAAGAGTCTGAATTCTTACTGTTTTGTCTTCCTGAGGTCCACAAAGAGGACGTTCCTTTGCGGCCTATAGTGTCTAACATTGGTGCTCCGACATATCGTGTAGCTAAACATCTCGCTTGTTTGGCGAGTCGAATGGTAGGCAGGTGTGAACACCACATTAATAACTCGGAGGGATTGCGTTTGATGACTCTGATATTTTGGTGAATTTTGACGTTGTGTCTCTCTTCACTCGCGTTCCTCTGTCTGATTCGTTGCAGCTAATTGATATTGAGTTCGGTGTCGAATTAACAAACCTTTTCGACATGTGCTGACTTGCACTTGTTTTTATTTAATGGTCAGTACTATGAACAAACTGACGGAGTTGCGATGTGAAGCCCGTTGTCACCTATTGTGGCCAATTTGTTTATGGAGGATTTCGAGGAACGTGCTTTAGTGCCAGCCACTCTGAAACCTGCGTGTTTCTTTATATATGTACTACATATTATGTACTACATATTCTGAAGCAATCAGGAGTAAAATATAGGGAGCGTAAGGTTATTTACAACTTGTACAAAAACCAAACAGCGGTTGTCAGAGTTGAAGGGCATGAAAGGGATGCAGTGGTTGGAAAGGGAGTAAGACAGGGTTGTAGCCTTTCTCCAATGTTATTCAATTTGTACATTGAGCAAGCTATAAAGGAAAGCAAGGAGAAATTTGTAGAAGGAATTAAAGTTCAGGGTGAAAAATTAAAAACTTTGCGTTTTGCCGACGACATAGTAATTCTGTCAGAGACAGCAAAGGACCTGGAAGAGCAGTTAAACGGAATGGACAGTGTGTTGAAAGGTGGATATAAGATGAAGATTAACAAGAGTAAAACTAGGGTAATGGAGTGCAGTGTAAGAAAATCAGGTGATGCTGAAGGAATTAGATTGGGTAACGAAGCAATAAAGGAGGTAGATGAATTTTGTTACTTGGGCAGTAAAATAACAAATGATGGTCGCAGTACAGACGATATAAATTCAGAATGGCAATGGGTAGAAAAGCGTTCTTGAAAAAGATACATTTGTTAACATCGAATATTGATTTAGGCCTTAGGAAGTCCTTTCTGAAGGCATTTTTATGGAGTGTGGCTTTGTATGGGCGTGAGACATGGACGATAAACAGTGCGGACAGGAAGAGGATTGAGGCTTTTGAAATATGGTGCTACAGAAGAATGCTGAAGATTAGGTGGGTGGATTGCGTAACTAATGAGGAGGTACTGAACAGAATTGGGGAGAAAAGAAATTTCTGGCATACCTTGACTAAAAGAAGGGATCGATTGGTAGGACACATTCTTAGACATCAAGGGATTGTCAATTTAGCGTTGGAGGGAAGTGTGTGGGGTAAAAACCGCAGAGGAAGACCAAGAGATGGATACAGTAAGCAGATTCAGACAGATGTGGGTTGCCGTTCTTATGTGGAGATGAAGAGGCTGGCTCAGGATAGGTTATCGTGGAGAGCTGCATCAAACCAGTCTCCAGACTGAAGACCACAACAACAACAACATTATGTAACTTTTGTCGTTTGGCCTCATGGTAGTGAAAATTGAAACTTTTTTAACACCTAAATTCAATCCACCCCAATATTCAGTTCACTATGGAGGTTGAAAAGAATGGCTGTCTCCCTGTCCTTGATGGTACATTGGGACATTCGGTTTATAGGAAGCCTACTCTCATTTGTATCTGCGGGCTGATGGTTGTCACCATCCAGCTCAGCGTCAAGGAGTACTTGGTACCATCTCGAGGAGACCTTTCGTCAGAATGGTTATAGTGAGAGGCGTCGCGCTGTCAGCCTACTGTACAACGGCTGAGTGACGATAGTGATCAAGTGGCACCTAAATCTAAAGAAGGAAGCATTTCTAACAACATTTTATGCATGTTGCGGAAATATATATGTGAAATGTGTTTTTAGACCACCTTCTAAGATAAAGGCCGTGTTGAGGTCTGTAAACGATGATCTCGGTTTGCGTAAGGCAGGTGTCTATCGTATTCCTCGCAGCTGTGGCATGTCATATATTGGTCAGACAGTCGGGACTGTGGAAGACCGGTGTATTCAACACAAACGTCACACGCGCTTACAACAGCCCAACAAATCCGCTGTTGCAGAACACTGTGTTGGCAGCGGTCATCCTATGGAATACAACACGGAGATCCTGGCATGCACCTCCACCTATTGGCATAGTGTTACTAAGGAGGCTGATGAAATTAAACTAGCAATCGACCTTATAAACAGAGATGGTGGTTTTTGTTTAAATTCTGCTTGTAATCCGGCACTGTCTCTCGTCAAAAAACAGAGGGACAAAATTACTGCTGCCTCACCTGTTGATTCACAGTCACTATCGATATTTTTCAGTTAGGTCATCTTCGGTTGTGCTGACCCTGCAGTGACTTGTACTGTGTGTGTTATCTTCTTGCAAACCGAGCTATTAAATACGCTCACACATGGCTTCCTCGAGTGCAGTGGTGTCTTGAGAATGGCAGGTGTCCTTCTGACAGCATACCCGTAACTTGTTCCAACATTCATTACGCCGGGAAAGTTAAGGTCTCACAGAGAGAGATTATTTCGCCAAGCTGAAGGTACGAAATACTTTTTACATTTGAATTACATTTTCAGGTTTGTTATAGTTAAGCGCCAGTTACTTTCTGTAGTCGTTATTTTTTGCAGGTTACCTGTAACATTGCGATTTATGGCGATAGGACAATCTTTCGAAAACCTAGACTTTGCACAAAGAATTTCTGTGCCGACTCATATTGCCGTTGAAGTCTGCGCAGCAATTTCAATTTCCGATCCGTAATGGGACCTCAGTCTACTAATTTTGCTTTGCTCTTAGCATCACACTTTCGAGATTATGTGCAACTGACTTTCAGACATGCTAAAAAATAATAGCATTTTAAAAATATGAAACAAAAATTATATTAAATCTATATTTTCCTGTTATTTTCTTTATTAATAACAGTCATTGTACCTTCTTACAGTAGAGAGGATTTTCTGCAGCCACTCTGTATGCCTCAGTGGAAAGCAGAATTCCTGCTCTGTTCCACTCCACTGATGCAGGACGTATCACTCCAACAAAGCGAGCAATTTCGGCAAGGACGCGGCTGTTTGCACACGTAAACATGAAGACCACACAAGGAATTCACTTCTGCGCATGCGCACCCACTCGGCTACTAGCAGATTCAGAACCTGTCGTTCAGCGCACTAGCCACTAGCCAGTAGCCAGTGGCTAGCACCGAACGCCGTCTGCTCGCGAAATGCCGGTAGTTCCGCGTTTACGTCGCTAGATGGCGCGCAGCGTGATCCGTTCGTTACTAGCGCGATCACCGTAAGTTCGTTTAAGCAGCTGCCAGCGAGCTTCTCGCGCATGCGCAGAGCACAGATTACGTTCGAGCAGCGCCTTCGCTCGCGAAAATCTCTCTGGTGCGCTCGAGCTGCCAGATTCGCGCATGCGCAGAACTGTCCGAGTTGTGGTGGGAGGCCGCTCCACGCGATCTGTATTCACGTTTCGTCGTCGTTTCATTTGTTTGCCTTCGTCTACAAGTGTCTTGTCATATCAAAGCAAAACGTGGCAACTGTTAGGTGAATTTATTCACAAAATTGCTGAAGGCTAATAAAATAATATGATGATATTTCAGTTTCTCATTTTATTTCCACGTTATTAGCAGAGACCGAGCATTGAGTTGAACATGTAATTCACACCTGTCAGGTCATTTTATATATTTTAGCTGTTAAGAAATTGTGTGGTGTATACGAGTTTCCTGGACTTAAACAATACTAAAGATTTCAATCATTGAACGAAATTGACATGCTATATTGAAAACATATACTTTATATAATAACCGCCAAGCGGAAACGTCTATTATAGTTGTAATATCGTAGTTATTTGTACACACGACCCATTATCGAGTGTTCGTACAAGATCAAGAATTATTCTATTTGAAGAACATTTAATTTATTTTTGTCGATTTGCGAAAAAAATTTGGCTTTTTTAGAGGCGTCAATTAATTTGAAAGAAACAATATTCCAAACTGTTTCCTTGTTCAAACTGTTCGCGGTGTTTTAAAGAGCTCGCATTTTATTTTATAATGCATATAGTGTTAACAGATTTCATATTCTGCTTTACTCGAAGGTTAATACACAGGTGAATTTTGTGGTACATTCTCTAGGCTTCAATTTATGCCTTAATTTTTGATTTTTACGTTTTAAATTTATAGACTGACATTTCTTGGCAAATTACTGGAACATACTGCGAACTAATCGTTCAGTGTTTTGACACTGTACACATTTTCGTTACTTTGTACGTATGAAGTCAACAGAGGATCAAAAGCAACTGCAAAGCGATTTAGACAAAATTTCTACTTAGTGCGAAAATTGGCAATTGACACTAAATAAAGAAGTGTGAAGTAATACACATGACCACTAAAAGAAATCCACTGAACTTCAATTACGCGATAAATCAGTCTGACATTAAGGTCGTAAATTCTACCAAATACCTAGGAGTTACAATTACGAAAAACTTTGACCGGAGAGAACACACAGAAAATATTCTGGGGAAGGCGAACCAAAGGTTACGTTTCATTGGCAGAACGCTTCGAAGATGCACCAGCTCCACCAAAGAGACTGCCTACATCACACTTGTGCGTCCTCTCCTGGAGTACTGTTGCCCCTTGTGGGACCCTCACCAGGTGGGACTGACGGAAGGTATTGAGAAGGTTCAGAGAAGGGCAACTCGTTTTGTTTTATCACGTTAGCCGGCCGCGGTGGCCGAGGGGATTGAGGCGCTCCAGTCACGGTCCGCACGGCCACTGCGGTCGGGGGTTCGAATCCCCCCTCGGGCATGGATATTTGTGCCGTCCTTAGTTGTAAGTAGTTCATAAGTAGTTTGTAAGTTTAGGGACTGATGACCCCGTTGTTAAGTCCCATAGACTCTACAAACATTTGAACATTTTTATCACGTTACGGGGGGGAAAGCGTCACGGAAATGTTGCACGAATTGTGGTGGAAATCATTAAAAGAAAGACGTTATTCATTGCGGCGTGATCTGTTTGCGAAGTTTCAATCACCGACTTTTAGTTCTGAATGTGAAAATATTTTGCTAACACCCACCTACTTAGGGAGATACGACCATCCCAATAAAATAAGAGAAATCAGATCGAAAACGGAACGATTTAGGTGTTCTTTCTTCCCGCGCGCTATTAGGGAATGGAACGGTAGAGAAAAGTTATGAAAGTGGTTAATGAACCCTCTGCCAGGCACTTGAATGTGATTTGCAGAGTATCTATGTAGATGTAGATGTAGATGATATATTACGTGAAAAGTTTTACTACCCTTACGCAGGTCCGAGGGGGAGGGGCGGCCAATCTGACGACACCCCCCTTTTTTTTAGGACAAACCCAACATTCGTGCCCAAGAGGGGATTCAAACCCAAACCTCGGAAGGAGCGCCTTCGGGAACTGTGCACGCCGCCTGTTGAACGAGGGGAGGTTAAGGGAGCAGTCTGCGGAAGACGAAATCTAATTTGGAACTTTGAATGCAATGTTTGATACTGCGATTATGTGTCGAGCCTCAAACAATTTTGCTAAGCCCTTCATTGGCTGTTTCCGAGTGTTTTATTCTTTCCGCCTTATGGAAAAAAATAGTGCAACATTACTATAGTCAAACATAACATGTCCAACACCTACAATGGCTATAAGTATTCCGAATGGGCAAATACACTGCGAGTTATTGCAAGGGATAAAGTCATTGGTAGTAAGCCTGGCATAAGTTGGGTTTCGACGTATTGTACAAAATTTCTGCTATCCGTTTCTGAGTGGTAGTCTAGTAGGACGTTTTGGTTTTTGACGCATGAAACACCTGTCTGCTCCTGCATGAACAACAATTAAACTCTGAGCGGCACTTTTATTTGACGATACTAATCGCACACTATCACTTTGCCAACATTTATTTACTGTATACTGTTTCCTGTTGAATACATTGGCTATTCACGAGCATTGAAAAATGTTTGTTTACGTTAACTGAAAGTTTATCCAGCGCGGGATGAAGCGAGTGGTCTAAGGACTGTGTGTGTGTGTGTGTGTGTGTGTGTGTGTGTGTGTGTGTGTGTGTGTTTGTCCTTAGGATAATTTAGGTCGAATAGTGTGTAAGTTTAGGGACTGATGACCTTAGCTGTTAAGTCCTATAGGATTTCACACACATTTGAAGATTCCTGTAAATTCACAACACTTGTTAAAATTGGCTACATTTCTTCATTCAGGTTAGATTCCATTTTTGAGCTGGTGCCCAGAGACTGTTTTCTACAAATATGTAGAGAATGTGACCAGTCGGAATTTTTGTTTTTATTTTCCACATCTACATAGATTTTGGGCACAGTGTGGCTATTCTCAATGCTTTATGTTTACATCTATTCCATCATGATGAACGTAACTGTCAACATGACGGTTTAGATGTAAGCACATATCAAAATCTTTGAGACATGCCACTCAGTGGTCGAAACTTACATAATGTAAATAAAATTCCACAAACATTTTGTAAAAATGCGGGCGGTGTAGCAGCTCGCACGGGGCGGCACCTGGGATCCGCCGGCCCTGCCCTGACGGTTTCAAAAAATAAACCATTATTGTTCTGCATAATTGCTCGGCATTATATAGGAATACCAAAATAATGAGTTGGTAGTTCAGTTGTTGTTGTGGTCTTCGGTCCGGAGACTGGTTTGATGCAGCTCTCCACAATACCCTATCCTGAGCAAGCCTCTTCATCTTCACATAAGAACGGCAACCCACATCTGTCTGAATCTGCTTACTGTATCCATCTCTTGGTCTTCCTCTCCGGTTTTTACCCCACACACTTCCCTCCAACGCTAAATTCACAATTCCTTGATGTCTAAGAATGTGTCCTACCAATCTATCCCTCCTTTTAGTCAAGGTATGCCAGAAATTCCTTTTCTCCCCAATTCTGTTCAGTACCTCCTCATTAGTTACGCGATCCACCCACCTAATCTTCAGCATTCTTCTGTAGCACCACATTTCAAAAGCCTCTATCCTCTTCCTGTCCGCACTGTTTATCGTCCATGTTTCACTCCCATACAAGGCAACACTCCATACAAATGCCTTCAGAAAGGACTTCCTTACGCTTACATCAATATTCGATGTTGACAAATTTCTCTTTTTCATTAACGCTTTTCTACCCATTGCCATTCTGTATTTTATATCCTCTGTACTTCGACCATCATTTGTTATTTTACTGCCCAAGTAACAAAACTCATCTACCTCCTTTATTGCTTCGTTACCTAATCTAATTCCTTCAGCATAACCTGATTTTCTTAGACTGCACTCCATTACCCTAGTTTTACTCTTGTTAATGTTCATCTTATATGCACCTTTCAGCACACTGTCCATTCCGTTCAATTGCTCTTCCAGGTCCTTTGCTGTATCTGACAGAATTACTATGTCTTCGGCAAAACGCAATGTTTTTAATTCTTCCCCCGGAACTTTAATTCCTTCTCCAAAATTCTCCTTGTTTTCCTTTATAGCTTGCTCAATGTACAAATTGAATAACAATGGAGAAAGACTACAACCCTGTCTCACTTCCTTCCCAACCACTGCATCCCTTTCATGCCCTTCAACTCTGACAACCGCTGTCTGGTTTTTGTACAAGTTGTAAATAACCTTCCGTACCCTATATTTTACTCCTGCTGATTTCAAGATCTGAAAGAGTGTATTCCAATCAACATTGTCAAAAGCCTTCTCTAAATCTACAAAAGCTAGAAATGTAGGTTTGCCTTTTCTTAATCTATCTTCTAGGATAAGCCGTAAAGTGAGTATTGCCTCCCGTGTTCCTACATTTCTCCTGAATCCAAACTGATCTTCCCCGAGGTCGGCTTCTACCAGCTTTTCCATCCTTCTGTATATAATTCGTGTTAATATTTTGCAACCATGACTTATTAAACTGATGGTTCTGTAGTTTTCACACTTGTCTGCACCTGCTTTCTTTCGGAATGGGGATTATTACATTTTTCTTAAAGTCTGAGGATGCTTCACCTGTCTCACACATCTTACACACCATGTGAAACAATTTTGTCATGGCTGGTTCCCCAGAGACTTCAGTAGCTCTGAGGGAATGTCATCTACTCTAGGGGCCTTGTTTCGACTTAGGTCTTTCAGCGCTCTGTCAAATTCTTCTCTCAGTATATATCTCCTATTTCATCTTCATCTACATTCTCTTCCCTTCCTACAATATTGTCTCTAAGTTCCTTTCCTTTGTATAGTCCCTCTATATACTCTTTCCACCTTTCAGCTTTCCCTTCTTTGTTGAGCACATGTTTTCCATCTGAGTTCTTGATATTCATACAGCTGCTTTTCTCGTCTCCAAATGTTTCTTTTATTTTCCTGTAGGCGGTATCTATTGTTCCCCTGGGTGGTACAGTTCGCCTCACTGCTCCGCCATTGCTCCACTCACCGCACATTTACGCGGCCTTGACAGAGCAGTGATTTTGGCGATCGTACAGAACAGCCGTTAGCAGCAGATCTCTGGAGACGGCAGTGTGTGCTATCTCTGCTCTCTGGTCTACGTCACGCAGCGGCCGCCGCGAGATTGTCTGCAGATGGGAGACAGAAGACGGCGCCGACAGTCGGGCTCGCTCGGCTATCTTCGGCCGCCGTCGGCGCTTCCGGCTGTGGCGCTTCGGTTCGACCTTGGCGGTCGATAGTCGAGCGCAGCGCCGACAACGTTACCGCCACAGCAGGCGGCCGAGGGTTCGCTTCACCCGCGTCTCGCCTCTCTGACGACGCCATGCTACCTTCTTCTTCTATATCGATAAATGTGAACGCTTTTCGGTGTACGCTTATCACGTCCGAATGACAAGACGCAGAGACTTAAATATTTGTACAGTTACTAATTTATACCCGAGGAAGGATTTAGGCACGGTTTTATAGCGATCTGATAGATATTTAGTAATTTGAAGAATATAACGCGAAATGCGAAACAATAATTAATTACTCTTTGAAAATTATATTTACTCTTTGAAAATGGTTTTATTGGTTGGATTGTTGCTTGAGGGTTGATCATGATTAAAGGGTGGACCACAGTCTAGCATATACAGTCACGACACTTCCGCAGATTTTTGTTATACACTGCGACAGCAGCGCTCCAAGCGGAGGGCAAGCTACTGCAATGAATACGATAGTGGATGAGTGCGAATAGTATCGTTTATATTGATTTAAACACATTTTTTACATTAGGGAACGTATGTAATATCATAAAATAGGTAATAACTTAAAATAGCTCCACCTTTGTGTTTCTTAGGTTTCCTAAGATCCCTGACAAGGTTGGAAACGGTACATTGCGGCACAGTTTATTTACTGTTATCTTGTAACCCACAGGGCTATACTGAATAATTTAATTTACTATTAAAAATAGAAAAATGGCTTGGAAACACCGAATACCCGCCCTTTGGCAGAAAGACGTATTTTTTCTTCTCAAGAACGTTAACGTATCTCCATTCCAATTCCAGTGAAATCAGTGAGGGTGGAACGTAGGAAATGAATATAGAATGCAATAACTACGGTATTTAACGCACCAAATCAGCCACCACAACTGTAGCTGAAGGAAAACATCAGAAACGTGACAAGAAAACTGAAAAATCAGTCAAACCGTATTCAACAAAGAAGAACCCAATTCCACAATTGTTAGTACAGCTGAACCACAAACGGCAAGATGCTTCAAGACATTGTCTTCTTAGGTTAAAGTAATCACGCTCAAAACAATATGCACTTATTATAAAGACGAGTGAAGCCAGAAATGTGCGAATCATTAGTCCCCATACCACAATGATACGTGTCGGAAAAGTCTGTCATAGTAATAACAGACCATAATAGAAATGTATGTTTCTGTTACGTTTATATTCTACTTACTTTCAGCGGAATAAGCTGCAAATACACACATATTCGTAAGTGTTGGTTCATGACGAAGTTTTTCGTTATACCACTGAATCAGTCAAGTTCGACTGTTTTTGCATTAATTTCCGAATTAAGTATGTCTCTTGCTATATTAATAATGCTTGTAACACAAAAATTATATTAACTATTTCGTTAATTACGTACACAAATAATTATAAACAAACATCACTCTTTCGACGGCTTACCCACCACTAGGAGCGATAGTGTCGTTGAACTGTCAGTTGGTAACAACATTCACAGCAGTGAGTGTCGCGACTGTATATGTTAGACTGTGGGTGGAGTATATTCGGATGCAAAGTTATCGGTGTTTATAAAATTCTACGTGTGTGTGTGTTAATATTTCGCTCTGCAGCGAAAACTACATAACGCAGACGAATGGTATGTGTGTAATTGTTGTCCGAAGTCTCCCGTTGTACACCATAGCAGTTCCATGCCGATAGCTATATGGGGGTGGAAGATATGGTGGTTGAAAGTCGTCAAATTAAAAAAAATCGGACTGAAGGCCAGCGATGACGTTTGCGACTCTATAGCAAGGAGGCTACGCACAGCGAAACGTGATGCCGCAGACCATATCTTTGGTCTATACGTGCTGTAATGTCTTCTGCTTTTTCCTGTAAGGATATAGGGTTGCCAGATCTCCGGGCGTCGCCCGGAGTGCCCGGGCTTGGATTGAATTCTCCGGGTCTACGGGCCAATCACTCTCATCTCCGGGCTTGAATGTAACCTTCATCATAACTTTATTTTTTTTTACTACGCTTTTTAAGTACTATGCTCATGTAGCGACGATCTACATCGAACTTAACGTAACTTAAACTAAGGACGAACACGACATCCATGCCCTGGGGGGAGGGGGGGATTCGAACCTCTAGCGGGAGCAGCCTCGCGCACCGTGGCAAGGCGCCTGAGTGCGCTCGGCCATTCCCGGCCGGCTCCTCTCTAGTAATTATGAATAACTTTATATAAATGTCAATTTCTTATTGCAACATAACGCTACTTTTCTATTCTTCCTCTGAAAACATTTCATTGTTGCGTCGGTAGTAATCGGCTAGCGCATTATTAAGCAAACACTGTTGCGGCAACGTGTCAACTGGCGACGTCTATTATTTGTGTTCGTTCGTTCATTGTTTGTTATCAGTTTACCGGCAATTTTTGGAATACTCGGATCGTGTGAGAACAGACAAGCTTACATTAACTCAGATTAGTGAGTAATAACAGTGAAATGAAGAGACGATATCTAAGTTCGTTCCGTGAAGAACGGTCCAATCACGGCGGGGTAAACACTTCCGGTGGTCACGTGACGTGACGTCAACGTTGCCGCGTTGCCGGCTCTGTCCAGTGCTACCGTAAACAACGTTGTGCGTCGTGTTTATCGCGTGTTTACGTTGTGTGTGCTTTTTGTCGCTGGGATTTGTTTTACTGTCAGTGGTTTAACCTGACTCTCCGAGTTCAAGTAATTCGATAATGTCACCGAAAAGATGTTTGTCCGGTGACGTTTTCTGAGTAAGTTCTTAATTTCATATGAATAAAAACTTCGAAGATTATGCTCTGAGCAGGAAGTTCATTCTCGCTTCAAACGATCGGAAATAAGTTACGGTGCAGTGGTTACAAGAAAGAAATATTGCTGCAGATATATCATTGTGAAAACTTCTTTTATATTCGCTCGTGAAACAAAATAAGCCTATTACACCCACACATGCAGTAGACGAAATTGCAAAGGAACAGCGTCACAATGAAATAAATCTGTCCCCATTTCGCTGCCGTTTTAACCTATAAAATTGGTATGGAGTGACGTGAAGAATTACTTAAGGAACAATAAGTCTTTCACAATAACAGAGGTGGAAAAGCTGTTGCATGAAGCTGTTGCCAATGTGGATGCTGCATCTTGAAGGAAAAAAAAAAAAAAAAAAAAAAAGAACAAGAAGAAAAAAAAGTCGAGCACGTTGAAAAACTGATTCGGGCAGCGCAATCAATGGAAGGGATCATCAGCATTCATGAACGGTTAATGATTTGTCTTGGTGATGACGACGATTTTGGCAGTGACGACAACAGTGAAGATGGGGAGCTGGATGTAATTGTACCATTGTCGCCGTAAATTGGTGAGTGACAATCATTCTGGTTATAAAACGTAGAGAGAGCAGTTACTATTTTGATTGTTGTTTATTTCGTATCTGTCGTGATCCAGTGCTTATTTTCTATATTGCTTTGCTCCGTTATTCAAAGCGTGTGCATTGTTGTGCTCTGGTCTTCATTAATATGCCGTTAATTAATTGCTGCTCGAGAACGAATTATTATATGCACTTTTATCGCTCAATAGCTTACATTTCCGAGATGCAACTGAAAACCGATTCGTCTGCTGTGTGTATAGAGGCTAGTGTTGCAACGTCGCTGAAGCAGTGTAGCCAACTTAACTCACCGTAATGTGAAACGTCAAGTGCAATGTTTCAGCGGCCCGGGTATAATAACTAATTATCAAATGAAGGAAGTAGGTTAATCTTCTTACTACGTAAATGAAACAGGAAAGAGAGGTCAACTTTGTTACTTATTATTAATAATCAACATTGCATTACCTACATAATACAACTTTTTCCTAATTACATCAAATGCAATTACCTTCATTCCAGCGGTGGTATAGTAATAAAAATACAATATATATATATATATATATATATATATATATATATATATATATATATATATATATATTGCAAATACAATCGAATCGACTTGCTGGCACAGCAGCCTCTGCTCTACATCGGAGCCACACACACACACACACACAACTCAACCGGTCTCTAAGCGAGCTGAACCACAAGTCCCCATTCTCTCTCTGCGCGAGCTACAATGCTGTGCGATACATGATCTTTGCCAAAGATGAAACTTCAGAGTTAAGTACACATATCGATAAACGCAGTAGAAGCAATATTATACATTTTCTTGCAAGCAAGTTACTCGACACAAAACAGGAGGCACAATATTAGACATTTTCTTATCAATTTTTCTTTTATGGACACGTTTCAAGTTCACGCATACTCTTTCGTACGTAGGAGAAGCCGTCACAGATAAACACTTTGACATCGATTTATTGTAACATCCGTTACTACATATCAAGACTTGGCATAGGCTGTTACATCACTGACATCAAACGACAAACTGAAACTTTTTACAATGCAGTAATGTACACAGCATTTAATTTTTTTTTTTTTTCTGGGACGATGAAGCTTTGCCGTCAACAAGGCGCAGCCACGCTCGTCGCCTCGAAGCCAGCAGTTCAGCTCCGGCTGCGGCTGCGAAGGCATGGAACAGGTAAACAAACAACACACACATTGTAAGTACAAAACAGTAAACATTTTCACACAAAACTTTATATATAAGGATGTTCTACACGCGTTGCAGCGTCGCCACGGTAGACGCTGGAGAAGACGACAAATCGTACTCAGCTGGCCTAAAGAGAGACCGTTGTTTTTTGATGTCGATCAACACTGCGTTGCACGTTTCACTCAAGGGAAAACCCTTGTCTCTGTGTATAGTGTTGTCAGAGAGACGAATTTATATCGACTCTTCTAGAAGACGGTCGCCATAGCGAGGTGCGGAGGCAACCAGACTCCATTCTGTGTCCCACACACAGCAAGGCAGGGCAGCAGTCCGTGTGTCCCAGCTGTTCAGCACATCCATCTTGAATGTTGGAATTTTCTGGCCGATGTAAACTTTCTCACAGCGTCGAATATTTTGTAAATGCCGGGTTTCCTCATCGTCTACTGACTCCAGCACTACCCTAACCGCCGAGGGGTTTGAGGCGCTCCAGTCACGGTCTGCACGGCCACTACGGTCGGGGGTTCGAATCCCCCCTCGGGAATGGATATTTGTGCCGCCCTTAGTATAAGGTAGTTCATAAGTAGTCTGTAAGTTTAGGGACTGATGACCCCGTAGTTAAGTCCCATAAGTTCTACAAACATTTAAACTACCCTAACCTTGGCTGGCGCACGAAAACTACACTGGATGTCATGTATTTTCAAATTTCCTGTCGTTTTCGAAGCAAAAAGTAGCAAAGCCAGCCATTTGCGAGTTTCTCTTCTGACTTACGCCGGGAAAGCCTACGTAGTCACAACAAGTAACTTTGTTTTTAGTGCTGTTTTTAATTAAATGAATTTGTCAACGTAACATACTACTTGCATTTCCATCACTACGTTTCTTTGGATCTGCACTTACAATGTTGTACGCTATGTAAGACAACCTTATTTCTAATACACTACTTGTCATTACAGTTGCTACACCAAGAAGAAATGCAGATCATAGACGAGTATTCAGTGGACAAATATACTAGAACTGACATGCCAATACATTTTCGCGCAATTTGGGTGCACAGATCCTGAGAAATCAGTACCAGAACAACCACCTCTGGCCGTAATAACGGCCTCGATACGCCTGGGCATTGAGTTGAACAGACCATCGATGTCGTGTTCAGATACAGATGCCCATGCAGCTTCAACACGATGCCACAGTTCATCACGAGTAGTGACTGGCGTATTGAGACGAGCCAGTTGCTCGGCCACCATTGACCAGACGTTTTCAGCTGGTGAGAGATCTGGAGAATGTGCTGGCCAGGGCAGCAGTCGAACATTTTCCGTATCCAGAAAGGCCCGTACAGGACCTGCAACATGCGGTCGTGCATTATCCTGCTGAAATGTAGGGTTTCGCAGGGATCGAATGAAGGGTAGAGCCACGGGTCGTAACACATCTGAAATGTAACGGCCACTGTTCAAAGTGCCGTCGATGCGAACAAGAGGTGACCGAGACGTGTAACCAACGGCACCCCATACCATCACGCCGGGTGATACGCCAGTATGGCGATGACGAATACACGCTTCCAACGTGCGTTCACCGCGATGTCGCCAAACACGGATGCGACCATCACGATGCTGTAAACAGAACCTGGATTCATCGTAAAAGATGTTTTGCCATTCGTGCACCCAGGTTCGTCGTTGCGTACACCATCGCAGGCGCTCCTGTCTGTGATGCAGCGTCAAGGGTAACCGCAGCCACGGTATCCGAGCTGATAGTCCGTGCTGCTGCAAACGTCGCCGAACTGTTCGTGCAGATGGTTGTTGTCTTGCAAACGTCCCCATCTGTTGACTCAGGGATCGAGACGTGGCTGCACGATCCGTTACAGCCGTGCGGATAAGATGGTTGTCATCTCGACTGCTAGTGATACGAGGCCGTTGGGATCCAGCACGGCGTTCCGTATTGCCCTCCTGAACCCACCGATTCCATATTCTGCTGACAGTCATTGGATCGCGACCAACGCGAGCAGCAATGTCGCGATACGATAAACCGCAATCGCGATAGGCTACAATGCGACCTTTATCAAAGTCGGAAACGTGATGGTACGCATTGCTCCTCCTTACACGAGGCATCACAACAACGTTTCACCAGGCAACGCCGGTCAACTGCTGTTTGTGTATGAGAAATCGGTTGGAAACTTTCCTCATGTCAGCACGTTGTAGGTGTCGCCACCGGCGCCAACCTTGTGTGAATGCTCTGGAAAGCTAATCATTTGCACATCTCAGCATCTTTTTCCTGTCGGTTAAATTTCGCGTCTGTAGCACGTCACCTTCGTGGTGTAAGAAGTTTAATGGCCAGGAGTGTAACTCACTGTAAAAAATATCAAAAATATAACATGTGTTTAGGAAAAGAGAGAGAGAGAGAGAGAGAGAGAGAAGTACTAGCTCAAGGCTTGAAAAAAAATAAATACCCGGGCAAAGCCGAGTGTTGAGTTGCTAGATCAATGCACCTCGTACAGGCCACATTTCTCCTGTGTCACCGGATGGTAGCCCAGCCAGGCCACGAGGTGTACTCTAGCAACCACAGAAAAATACAAAACGGAGAGACCGGACAGGTAGCGTGCCTTACATGTGATGTTGTTGTTGTTTGCGTTGGCTACCATGTGGCAGACTTGGTGGTTGCTTGAGGTACGCCTGTGGTGTAGGCTGCCGGCAACGCTTGTCCGTCGTGTGGCTTGCCTGCCCAGGGGCGCACTGGCGTCGTATCCAGCACTGATGGTCAGCCTCATATCGTTCCAGTTTTAGTATCTGTACCGCCAAGTGGAATCTAAAGCTTTTCAATGAAGCGCTACCTGTCAAGGGGACAGAGAAATATCTAGGGGTTACCCTAAATGAGAAACTGACATGGACCCCTCACATTAGGAATATTTGCTCCGAGGCAAAAGGTACTTTAGTAAGTACCAGGAGAGCTTGTGGCAAAAATTGGGGCCTGAGCCCCAAGGGTATGCACTGGATATACACCACAGTGATTAGACCCAGGATCACCTATGGGGCGGTCGTGTGGTGGAAGAAGGTAGAACAGCAGGTTGCTGCTAAGGAGCTTGGTAAGGTGCAGAGACTAGCCTGCTTAGCCATAACAGGCGGAATTAGCAGCACACCAACTGCTGGGATGGAAACCGTGCTGGACATGCCCCCATTACACCTTTGGGTCAAGATGGAGGCAGCGGCTGGTGCATACAGACTCAAATCTGGAAACAACTGGAACTCTTTGGGATATCCAGAATCACACACTAAAATAGTGAGTGAGGTAAATATAGGAAAGGTTGGGGAAATGCCAGCCGACTATATTATAACCCCATACTGCTTCAACAAGCCTTTCAGTATAACAATTGGAAGTAGGGAGCAGTGGGAGACAATAGTTCGACACCGTACGGGGGATATTGTCTGGTTCACTGACGGTCGAAATCAGACCGAGGCGTTGGGGCCGGGGTATACGGGGTGCAGCCAAGACTGGAGGGCGTCATCTCTCTAGGGAAACTGGCCTCAGTATTCCAGGCCGAAATCACTGCCATCAGGGCGTGTGTGGAGGAGAATTTGCGTAGGTGCTACAGAGATTGTAGCATCTATATCTATTCAGGCAGCCAGGCAGCCCTGAGATCACTGGCAGCTCCTGCAACAAGGTCTGAAATTGTTGCAGAATGTCACAGGGTTCTGGTGGAGCTAGGGGGAAGCAATAGAGTAAACCTATTGTGGGTCCCTGGCCACTCGGGGATCAGTGGCAACGAACATGCCGACAGATTAGCCAGGATGGGGGCAGAGACTCCATTTATTGGACCGGAACCTGTACTGACAACCACCAAGGCAATGATCAAATTGGAGCTACGTAACTGGCTCAGAAAACAGCACGTAGAATATTGGACCAAAGTCTATCAACAGAAACATTGCGATGGCGAGGTAATGATGCCAAAGCCACGTTTTAAAAGAGCTCTGCAGGAGAGAGATTAGACTCATGGTTGGATTGCTGACAGGCCATGGGAATTTCAAAAAACACCTACATACAATGGGAATAACAGAAGAGGACCCTAAATGTAGGATCTGTGATGACGGTGATGAAACTGCATCACATCTAATCTTCGAATGCATTGCATTGGAGAGTAAAAGGCACAGAACATTTGGGACAACTAAACCTGAAGAAATTGTGTCTAATAAAGAACTGGTAAAGGGACTCCTTGCACTGTTCAAGGGCATTGGTTGGCTTTACTAGACATACAGGGAGCGATACCGCACAATAAACTTAGTTTCGGTGCGGGCAGTGGCGGGTTGAACCAAGACGGTTTTGGCTTCCCTGGAAAAATCAAATCAAATCAGCCACATATGTGGGTCGGAAAGTCTTATTCTTGGAGGGGGGGGGGGTATTTGCACCGTAAAATATCCAGGGGTTCAGTAATAAAAAAAATTGCACTGACGTGTTTTACGGCCCACTTTAGATTTGTAGTTTTATAAGTTTTTGCAAACATTTTGGATCAAAATAATAATCTGAGAAATAAAAAATTGATTAATAAGTGTGTCTGAAACACTTTTAGGAAAAAAAAATGAGGTAGTGGCTGGTTCCGAACCACTGGCCTTCAGCGTCGCAGTCCGCCGCCTTACCCTTGCTACAGCTATCTACCATTCAAAAGGGAGTACTTTAATTTCATACTAATGATGGCCGTTGTTAACTGTTGTAATATGGGATTTGTTGACACTAGATTATCATTTATTTTACGAAGAGCGACGTGTTTTTTGTTAATTCTGCAGTGCGCCGTTGCTTTGAAATGACAATGTGTAAGTTGCAATAAGAAAAATCACCAAATACGCAACGCAAGATGGCCAATGTCACGTGACATTAGGGAACGGCTGGTTTTCGTTAATTCAATGGAGGGTGTCAAAACTCCGTTATTTCTGCAAATATCTCTCAAACGATGCGAGATATGAAAAAAAAAAAAAAAAAAAAAAAAAAACCCATAAGAGAACAAAGTTGTAGAGAATTTTCTCCTCTACCAATTAGGTTATTCAATTTTCGTGTCAGATGAATAGTTTAGCCGTTATTTTCATTTAAATGTCGAACTGTCAAAAGCCGATCGCAAAGGTCCACTTTTAGTGTTACTGCCGTAACCTAAAGTGGGCCAAAACCGATGTCTGAGTGAAACATATTTACTGTTAAAATTACCGAGTTCGCTTAGTAACATTCATTACAGATTGTTTTATGATATAGTGTGCTAATGATAAACAAGTGCCAAGTCTGAAAACTTTATTAAGGAACCAATCGCTAGGTAAAATAACTTTATAAAATAATTCTGAAAAATTCGAAAAAAGTTTTACTTCTTTACAAATTGTCTACACAGTGGGATCTTTCTAAACGAGCGCAATTCGCTTGTGAGTCTTGTCTGAAGTGCGAAACATTCGTTAAGCAAAATAAATTTTTCTGTCGCAAATCAAGTAGAGGTAGGATAATGTGTTCCAGTCTGAAAAACACAGAAAGAAACCTTCGCCCAACAATTTAAAGGAAAGATGGATGTTCAAATGTTTGTAGAACTTATGGGACTTAACTACGTGGTCATCAGTCCCTAAACTTACAAACTACGTATGAACTAGGTAATACTAAGGACGGCACAAATATCCATGCCCGAGGGGGGATTTGAACCCCAGACCGTAGTGGAAAGATAAACAAAAGATTAAATCTGTTTCCTTTGAGATAACGGTTCGTGATGAAGCTGGCTGGGCGTCGTCAGAATATTTTTACTTGGAAGCGGGTCGCCTCTTCGAAAACGCTGAACACCACTGATCTTTCTTATATATAAAAATTAATGTTTCTTTCCAGAATGAAACTTTCACTCTGCGGCGGAGTGTGCGCTCATCTAGAACTGTCAGATTAAAAATGGGTGTGAGAAACTGGACTCGAACCTGGGACCTTTGCCTTTCGCGGGCAACCACTGTCCTCACAACTTTACTTCCGCCAGTACCTCGCTTCCTAGTTTCCAAACTTCACAGTGGCTCTCCATGCTAACCTTGCAGGAATGGCTACGCCGTGGTCTCCACCATATCACTTGTTCCAGGAGTGCTACTCCTGCACGGTTCGCACGAGAACTTGTGTCAAGTTTGCCAAGTTCAAATGTTTGTAAATCTTATGCGACTTAACCGTGGGGGTCATCAGTCCCTGAACTTACAAACTACTTATGAACTAGCTAACACTAAGGATGGCAGAAATATACATTTCCAGTGGGGTTTCGAACCCAGGACGGGGAGCGGCCTCGCGCATCGGAGCATAGCGCCTCAGTGCGCTCGGCCTCTTCGCCGCGGCTTGGAATGTAGGAGGCGACGTACTGCAAGAAGTAAAGTTGTCAGCGTGACCCTGACTAGGGTCGGGATAGCTCAGAGGTAGCACGCTTGCCCGAGCAAGGCAAAGTTCCCAGGTTCGAGTCTCGTTTCTGGCACACAATTTTAATCTGCCAGGAAGTTTATTGATTTTTGTTCGTTTCTATCTTTGCCAGATAGGAGGAACAAAGTTAGAACAGGTAGACAGTTAAAGAACCTGGGATGTATTTTCTCACAGGATTAGCGAAAGAACTGGAATCGAGGTGCAGCAAAGCTAATGCAGTGAGTGCTCAGCTAAGATCTACTCTCTTCTGCAAGAAGGAAGTCAGTACCAAGACTAAGTTAGCGGTGCACCGGTCTATCTTTCGAGCAACTTTGTTGTATGGCAGTGAAAGTTGGGTGGATACAAGTTACCTTATTCATAAGGTAGAGGTTACAGATATGAAAGTAGCAAGAATGATTGCCGTTACTAATAGATGGGAACAATGGCAGGAGGGTGTCCATAGTCAGGAAATCAAAGAAAAGCTGGGAATGAACACCATAGATGAAGCAGTTAGAGCGAATAGACTGAGATGGTGGTGTCATGTTACACGCATGGGAGAAGCAAGGTTACCTAAGAGACTCATGAGCTCGGCAGCGGAGGGTAAGAGGAGTCGAGGTAGACCAAGAAGAAAGTACTTAGATTCGGTGCAGAACGATTTTGAAGTAAAAGGCATAACATCAGACGAGGCATCAATGTTAGCATTGAATAGGGGATCATGGAGGAATTTTATTACAGGTACTATGCTCCAGACTGAACGCTGAAAGGCGTAATCAGTCTCTGATGATGATGATGATGATGATGATCCACCTTTGCTCCTATTTTATATGATGCCACACCGTTCATCCGAGTGTGATGACACCTGTGCACGTTGATCTTCGAAACAAGACGGAAGTGAATGTATCAATAATTTTTATGTTTTATTTTTTATCATGAAAGTGAGAGTGTACTTTGCGTTCGCACTTGGACTACTTGATGAAGTTTTGCGGACTAGAGCTTGAAAACAGGGAGTTCATCGCTGTCTGTGTGAGACGTAATACGCGGAGTGCAGTGAGGTTGGACACCTCTTGACTGGTCATCATGAAAATTAACCTTGTGATGCATGAATTATTAACATACGAGAAAAGAAGACTGGAATGGGCCTCACATAATAAATAAGAATGTCTATTTTCATAAATTCCAAAAACTTATTCTAATTTTTCATTTGACCAAAAAAAAGAAAATAGAGAGGAGAAAATTTGATGTTGTCACTGTGCGATCGAGACCTGCCGAGTCTTTTCTGTGAAATTTTGCTTTCCATGTTAAAACTTTCGAATCGTTTTGGACACAGTGGCTCCTTGCATTCGGTGCAATTGCACTTTGCCTGTTTTTTGTGAAATTGGTAGAACGTTGCAGGGCTTCGCACTCGCCATCTTGCCTTGCTGCTGCCTCGGGGGTGGAAAACACGCACGTTAGTTCAGCTGGCGACGTCTAGAGGGCAGCATCGCCTGGGGTGACTCCACGCGCTGACGACTGGGAGAACGAGTATGGTGCTCAAAACTGCTTCCAGTAAGAGCCGTCCGCACTGGATATACACCACAGTGATTAGACCCAGGATCACCTATGGGGCGGTCGTGTGGTGGAAGAAGGCAGGTTTCTGCTAAGGAGCTTGGTAAGGTGCAGAGACTAGCCTGCTTAGCCATAACAGGCGGAATTAGCAGCACACCCACTACTGGGATGGAAACCGTGCTGGATATGCCCCCATTACACCTTTGTGTCAAGATGGAGGCAGCGGCTGGTGCATACAGACTCAAATCTGGCAACAACTGGAACTCTTTGGGATATCCAGAATCACACACTAAAATAGTGAGTGAGGTAAATATAGGAAAGGCTGGGGAAATGCCAGCCGACTATATTATAACCCCATACTGCTTCAACAAGCCTTTCAGTATAACAATTGGAAGTAGGGAGCAGTGGGAGACAATAGTTCGACACCGTACGGGGGATATTGTCTGGTTCACTGACGCGTCGAAATCAGACCGAGGCGTTGGGGCCGGGGTATACGGGGTGCAGCCAAGACTGGAGGGCGTCATCTCTCTAGGAAAACTGGCCTCAGTATTCCAGGGGAAAAACACTGCCATCACTGCATCTATATCTATTCAGGCAGCCAGGCAGCCCTGAGATCACTGGCAGCTCCTGCAACAAGGTCTGAAATTGTTGTAGAATGTCACAGGGTTCTGGTGGAGCTAGGGGAAGTAATAGAGTAAACCTATTGTGGATCCCTGGCCACTCGGGGATCAGTGGCAACGAACATGCCGACAGATTATCCAGGACAAGTAGGATATTGCACCAAAGTCTATCGACAAAGACATGGTAAGGTAATTATGCCAAAGCCACGTTTTAAAAGAAGCTCTGCAATCCTGGGCCTGAACAGGAGAGAGATTAGACTCATGGTTGGATTGCTGACAGGCCATGGGAATTTCAAAAAACACCTACATACAATGGGAATAACAGAAGAGGACCCTAAATGTAGGATCTGTGATGACGGTGATGAAACTGCATCACATCTAATCTTCGAATGCATTGCATTGGAGAATAAAAGGCACAGAACATTTGGGACAACCAGACCCGAAGAAATAGTGTCTAATAAAGAACTGGTAAAGGGACTCCTTGCACTGTTCAAGGGCATTGGTTGGCTGTACTAGACATACAGGGAGCGATACCGCACAACAAACTTAGTTTCGGTGCAGGCAGTGGCGGGTTGGACCAAGACTGTTTTGGCTTCCCTGAGAAAATCAAATCAAATCAATCAAATCAAGAGCCGTCCACTACAGTGGACGCTATGCGTCACACGGTTAAGAGTTCTATAATTTTTGACAACAGGAGGAGGAAATGCAGGAGGAGGAGTTTGGTAGAGAAGAGCGGGAGATGGGAGGGAAATGGGACATAGGGGAGTGAATAGAGGAAGAGGGGAGGACGGGATGGAGAGAGAGAGAGAGAGAGAGAGAGAGAGAGAGAGAGAGAGAGAGAGAGAGGACAAACGTAAGACTGCAGTAAACGACTGCCCTGGTTTGTCAGCTAGTGAGTCTGCAGTGCGGCATTTGAGATGAGTAGTGAGCCGTTTCGAGCGCAGTGTGGCTCATCCTCAGGTCTACTGCAGTCAGGAGCCTGCATGCCGAACACAACCAGCTCTTCACTCACACCAAGTGACGGCTGCTGTCGAGAAGGGAGCTCAAGTCGACTCCGTATTTCTTCATTTCCAGAAGGCTTTTGACACCGTACCTCACAAACGGCTTTTAATCAAATTGCGTTGTTATGGTATATCGCCCCAAATTTGCCGTTGGATAGGGGATTTCGTCTCAGAGAGGACACAGTTCGAAGTAATCGATGGTAAGGCATCGACTAAAACAGAGGTGATATCGGGCGTTCCACAGGCTAGCGTTATTGGTCCTCTGCTGTTCCTCATTTACATAAACGATTTAGGGGAAAATCTAAGTAGCTCTCTTAGGTTGTTTGCAGATGACGCCGTCATTTACCGTCTAGTTAAAATGTTCAAATGTTTGTAAAGCTTATGAGACTTAACTACGGGGTCGTCAGTCCCTAAACTTACAAACTACTTAAGAACTACTTACAAACTAGGACGGCACAAATATCCATGCCCGAGGGGGGATTCGAACCCCCGACCGTTGTGGCCGTGCAGACCTTGACTGAAGCGCCTCAGTCCCCTCGGCCACCGCGGCCGGCTTTACCGTCTAGTAAAATCATCTGAAGATCAAATCCAACTGCAAAACAATCTGAATAAGATATCAGTATGGTGTAAAAATTGGCAATTGACTAAATAATGAGAAGTGTGCAGTCGTGCACATGAGTACGAAAAGAAATCCGTTAAACTTTGTTTACAAGATAAATCAATCAAATGTGAAGGCCGTAAACTCCACAAAATAGCTAGGAATTACTATTACTTCAGACTTAAATTGGAAAGAACGCGTAGATAATGTCGTAGGAAAGGCGAACCAGAGACTGCGTTTTATTGGCAGAACCCTTAAAAGATGCAACAGAATTACTAAAGAAACTGCATACACTACGCTTGTTCGTCCATTTTTGGAGTATTGCTGCCCAGTGTGGGACCCTTATCAGGTGGGTTTGACGGAGGACATAGAAAGAGTCCAAAGAAGGGTAGCTCGTTTCGTATTGTCACGATACAGGGGAGACAGCGTTACGGAAATGATACAGGATCTGGGATGGGAATCATTACAACAACGGCGCTTATCGCTGCGGCGTGGGCTACTTGCGAAACTCCAATCGCCAACATTCTCCTCCGAATGCGAAAATATCTTGTTTCCTGCCACTTACATAGGTAAGTGACCATCAGAATAGAATGCCAGAAATCAGTCGCCTCTTGCCTGCACCGCAGTCTGACACATACAGTCACGACACTCCCACAGACTTTTGTTATACGCTGCGATAGCAGCGCTCCAAGCGGCCGGCAAGCTACGTTTGTCAATACGATAGTTGATGAGTGCAAATAGTATAGTGTAAATTTATTTCAGCATACTTTTTACATTAGGGAACGTATGTAGTGCCTTATAAATAGGTAATACTTTAAAAAATAGCTTCCCATTTGTCTTTCTTAGGTTTCGTAAGATCCCTGACATGGTACGAAACGGTACATTGCAGGGCAGTTAATTTACAATTATCCTGTATCATACAGGCTTTATATGAATAATTTCATTTTCTATTAAAAATAAAAATGCCTAGGAAACACCAGGAGACATACCCTTTAGCAGAGACGTCAGTTTATACGCAGGAACGTTAAGTATTCTTCATTACAATTACAGTAAAATCGGTTAGGGTGGAACATAGGAAACATATATAGAATGCAATAAATACGGCATTTAACATAGCAAATCAACCATCACAGCTGAAGCTGAAGGAAAAACGTCACAGACGTGGCAATAAAACGATAAAAGCAACCAAACTGTTTTCCATCAAAGAAGAACCCAATTCCACATCACATCACATCACATCAATTCTACATCTGAACCACAAACGGCAAGAATCATCAAAACATTGCTTTTTTAAAGCTAAAGTAATTACACTTAAAAGAATATGCACGTATAAGAAAGTCAAGTGACGTGTAAAAATGTGAGAATCATTAGACTCCATACCGAATTGATGCACTTCAAAAACTGGGTGTCATAGTAAGGACAGACCATAATATAAATTTATTATACCATTATGTTTATACGAGACTTACTTTCAGCGGAATAGGCTGCAAATATACACATATTCGTAAGTATTTGTTCATGATGGAGTTGTTCTTTATACCATTGAATCATTTAAATTAGGCTGTTTTTATATTAATTTCCGTATTAAGTTTGTCTCTCGATATTTTAATAATGCTTGTAACGCAAAAAATAGTAAGTATTTCGTTAATTACGTACAAAAGCGATTATAATCAAACATCACTACTTCGGCAGGCGCTACTGTTGAGCTGTGTGGGCGGAGCTCTGATGTGTGGCCGCGAGCGAAGGCCGAGCAGCGCGGGGGTCGAACCGCGGACCTCGCAGTCGCCGCCTGGCTGCCCCGCCCCTCACTGTATCCGCTGCCCTCCCAGTCGCCGCATACAGTGTTCTCAGAGGGACTTCCAGTGTCCGTGCTCTGTGTATTGGTAGCTCTTCAACTCCAGCACGCTACTCACACGATGTCGACACCTGCTGCTGTATTAACTCGCAATATTAGAGTACCGATACAAATTCTCCCCTGAGATGTAAAATATTCCTGAAAAGAGATACATTGGCTGGCCAGTTCAGAGTTTCTTTTGTAGTTCTGTTGCATCTTTTAAGGGTTCTGCCAATAAAACGCAGTCTCTGGTTCGCCTTTCCCACGATATTATCTACGTGTTCTTTCCACTTTAAGTCTGAAGTAATAGTAATTCCCAGGTATTCTGCGGAGTTTACGGCCTTCTGATTTATCTTGTAAACAAAGTTTAACGGATTTCTTTTCGTACTCATGTGCACGACTGCACACTTCTCATCATTTAGAGTCAATTGCCAATTTTTTCACCATACTGATATCTTATTCAGATCGTTCTGCAGTTGGTTTTGATCTTCAGATGATTTTACTAGACGGTAAATGACGGCGTCATCTGCAAACAACCTAAGAGAGCTACTTAGATTTTCCCCTAAATCGTTTATGTAAAATGAGGAACAGCAGAGGACCAATAACGCTACCCTGTGGAACGCGCGATATCACCTCTGTTTTAGTCGATGCCTTACCATCGATTACTACGAACTGTGTCCTCTCTGACAAGAAATCCCCCAACCAATCGCAAATTTGGGGCGATATACCATAACCACGCAATTTGATTAAAAGCCGTTTGTGAGGCACAGTGTCAAAAGTCTTCTGGAAATCAAGAAATACGGAGTCGATTTGAGATCCCTTGTCGACAGCAGCCACCACTTGGTGTGAGTGAAGAGCTGGTTGTGTTCGGCATGCAGGCTCCTGATTGCAGTACTCCTGACGATGAGCCACACTGCGCTCGAAACGGCTCACTACTCATCTCAAATCTATGCGACTCAACTGCCCGGAATAAGTCCGTAGCTTACAAACTAGTTAAACTAATTGTTTTGGTGTGGTGTCTGTTCTTTCGGACGTCCGAAAGAACAGACACCACACCAATAGAATAAGAATTTAAAAACGCGACGACGGCTTCAGCTTCAGTCACTTCACCGCAGATGCAGTCAGACGTCCGACCTCGCACGGGAATCCGACATGGCGAGTGTAAGAGGGCATGATGGATAGGGGCGCTACAGCCACAGCGAGCCACTTGTGGGAGTCTGAGAGCACGGCTGGCCAAGTGGGGAAAAAATAAGTAAATAAATAAAAGTAAAAAGTGGTTAAGGCGACCGCTGGCCCGAAGTGGGAGACCCGGGTTCGATTCCCGGTCCGGCTCACATCTTCACTTGTGGCCATTACTTAACGTCAACGCCCAAATGCGGCCACTGCCAATCCTTTCTTTCCTACAGTTCTTCCTTCCCTTCCTTTATCATCTGCAAATACTTAAACCAAGTCAATGTAAGCAAATTATATATATATACATGTGGCGTCTGTTTCCGAAAGAATAGACGTCACTTCTGATCCTGCAGCTGTTATTATTTAATATTCACAGAATATATGACATCAACTGCGATTGGGCAAATACTAAATATTAAATAATAACAGCTGCAGGATCAGAAGTGACGTCTGTTCTTTCGGAACAGACGCCACATGTATATATATAATATGCCGGTGACGGGCAATGATCCTATCGTTAGTGGGGAGGGGTGAGCAAGTTTGAAGCCCTTACTCTTACGGGAATTAGTTTCATAACTACGAGTTTGAGTACTGTGGGCAGGACGAAGCTGGGAATTTGTATCTGACGGGAGGCGTGCTTAGGTAGTCCTTGCAGGTGCGGTGATCACTGTGTCCCCAGTGGCGTAGTGGTCAGCACAACTGCCTAGAAAGCAGGAGACCCGGGTTCGAATCCCGGCTGGGTACACATTTTCAGCTTTGCCCAATGGCAGTTGATGTCATATATTCTATGAATATTAAGCAAATTATGTTTGACAACGGCACGCTACCTGGTCTGCTCCTCCATGTTACGACGAGAACGTGCAACCATCTGTAGTGACGTACTAGTAACCGATGTATACTGCGTACGTGTGCTGGATTTCATCTTTCTGACAAAATTAACGTTCCATTGCGGGTCCTCCCCCCCTCTGTTTTTACTGTCGTGTCCATTAGTTTGTAATTGCAAGTTTATATCTTAATCGTGCTCTTTTCAGACTGTACTTTCACGTGGTATAAGAAGGTATAAATTTGATACGGTAAGCTTCATTTATAAAATTATTTTACTTAAAAGTGAGACTTTACTTACAATGGCCACAGCAGGCCCAAAGTCAGAATTTGGTTTCGGGGGGGGGGGGGGGGGGGTCTGCAAATTATGACGTTCATTCTCGAAGGCTTTTTAATTACTGTAGCAGCAAGTTTTATTGCTTATACGCCCAGACTGTGAAAGATAATTCAGTGTAACCGCCATATGTACTTTTATTGATTTCCAACAATGAAAGCTCCACATTGAAATGTTGATAATATGGGGATAGCTAGCAGCTCACCACGAAGTTGATCTCTGAGCTGCCAACGAGCGCATATTCACATTCACACAACTGAAAAATTTTCTGCCATGGCCTTCGTCAGAAAAGATTACACTCACACAAATCAGTCACTCAGGCATAGCTCATCCACCCACAACTGCCCCTGGAATGTATGGCATCGTTGTCGCATATTGAAACAACAGGGAGACAACAGTCTGCTTTATTTAATATTCGTAGAATATATGACATGAACTGCGATTGGGCAAAGCTGAAAATGTGTACCCAGCCGGGATTCGAACCCGGGTCTCCTGCTTTCTAGGCAGTTGCGCTGACCCCTACACCACTGGGGACACAGTGATCACCGCACCTGCAAGGACTACCTAAGCACGCCTCCCGTCAGATACAAATTCCCAGCTTCGTCCTGCCCACAGTACTCAAACTCGTAGTTATGAAACTAATTCCCGTAAGAGTAAGGGCTTCAAACTTGCCCACCCCTCCCCACTAACGATAGGATCATTGCCCGTCACCGGCATATTATATATATACATGTGGCGTCTGTTCCGAAAGAACAGACGTCACTTCTGATCCTGCAGCTGTTATTATTTAATATTCATAGAATATATGACATCAACTGTGAATGGGCAAAGCTGAAAATGTGTCCCCACTGGTGTTGTGGTGAGCGCAACTGCCTAGAAAGCAGGAGACCCGGGTTCGAATCCCGGCTGAGTACACATTTTCAGCTTTGCCCAATCGCAGTTGATGTCATATATTGTATGAATATTAAATAATAACAGCTGCAGGATCAGAAATGACGTCTGTTCTTTCGGAACAGACGCCACATGTATAGTCTGCTTTATTTAATACTACACAGTATTACAAGGAAACTTGCCGAAAATACAGAGAAATACAGAGAAATTGGCCCTGCGGTCCTTCTAGGTAGCAATCTTAATAGTTAGGAATCTATTTGAAGTAGAACACTCTAAAAATAAGCTGCATAATACTTTGCTCACCTTAGTCAATACACATATACAATACCAACCAGTGGCAATTACTAAGAGCACGAATCGAAGTAATCGTTTAAGATAAGCGGTTTATCAAAAATATTTACTGCAATTGCCTGTAGAATCTTCTAAAATTTCGTTGGATGAAAGATATCAAACATGTTTCTTCTAGTTTAGTTACTGAAATTAAAACTACAAGAACATGTAACCATCTGTACGGACATATTTGTAATCAATGTATACTGCGTACGTGTGCTGAATTTCATCTTTCTGACAAAATTTGTAGATTGTGGAGATCAAGGTGAAGCAATGAATTAAAATTTGTGATGCGTCCGGGAATCGAAGCCGGACCTGCATGCTCACTAGGCAGACGTCTTACCGCTAGACCACCGCACCACTAACGCTTAAGGCGCCTCGGAATAGTCTAAGTACGATTCCCTCCACGTTAGTGGTGCGTTGGTCTAGCGGTTAAGACGTCTGCCTAGTAAGCCTAGAGGTCCGGATTCGATTCCCGGCCACATCACAAATTTTAATTCTTTGCTTCACCTTCATCTTCAATGTCTTGGAAAAATTCGAGACGAAAAACCGTCTCAGGGCTTCTTAATTTATATTTAAACTAGCTTAACCCGCTATCTTTCAGTAGTGTGCTATGAGATCAAATCACACGTAAAATCCAATCACGAAATTCAACAATAATGATTGTAATAATATCACAGATCGATCACGTGATGTAATGCGCAAAACGTCAAATCGATGTTTTTCAAAGAAATTTCTTTCTTACTGCTTTATTTATGTATTCTTATATTTCCTTATTCGTATGTTTATTCCTACAGAGAAAGAGCTGAAGACATTGTAGAACGTATAGACCAAAGATATTGTCTGTGGCACTACGTTTCGCTGTACTTAACCTCCTTGCTATAGAGTCGCAAACGTCATCGCTGGCTATCAGTCCGAATTTTTTAAAAATAATTTGACCACTTTCAACCACCATATCTTCCACCCACTTACAGCTATCGGCATGAAACTGCTATGGTGCACAACGGGAGACTTCGGACTACAATTACACACAGACCATTCGTTTGCGTTCTGTAGTTTTCGCTTCTGAATGAAATATTAACACACACACACACACACACACACACACACACACACACACACACACAGACACACACACACGCAGAATTTTATAAACACCGCTAACTTTCCGTCCCAATATACTCCACTCTTTTATCATTATCAACCCTCAAGCAACATTGCTACCAATAAAATCATTTTCAAAGAGTAAATATAATTTCCAAAGAGTAATTATTGTTCCGAATTTCGCGTTATATTCTTCAAATTACTAAATATCTATGAGACCGCTATAAAACCGTGCCTAAAACCTGCCTCGGGTATAAATTAGTAACTGTACAAATATTTAAGTCTCTGCGTCTTGTCGTTCGGACGTGATAAGCGTACACAGAACACACATTCACACACACACACACACACACACACACACACACACACACATATCATATCGCTATAAAACCGTGCCTAAAGCCTTCCCCGGGTAGACATTAGTAACTGTACAAATTTCTAGTTCTGTATGTCTTGTGGTTCAGACGTCATAAACGTACACGGAACAGACATTCACATTTATAGATGTAGATTTGTGGATTGTTTTTGCAATATTTCTGTTCTCATATTGTACAGTTATTATTTCCCTTTGTCAAACAGACAAAGGGAAATAATAATTTCCAGGCGGAAACGCGTCAAATGGAGTCGTACTGTAACCAATAAGGCGACCTGTGCAGCTGACTGCAGACTCTGTCTGCCCGAGGGGGGACTCGAACCTCAGACGGCGAACGGCGGCGCGCTCCGCAGCACGGCGGCCCAGTGCGCTCGGCTATTCGGCCGCGGACAGCTGGCCAGTTCTGTACCGCAGACAGCCAGACAGAAGCGCGGAAGCTGTCGCTAGTCAGCTACGAGAGCAGAGAAGCGGAAGAGAACAGAATGGATGGATGGATGGATGGATGGATGGATGGATGGATTATTCACGACCCAGGCCACGAGCAGATGATGGGTGACGCGTTCGCTTTCGCTTCCTCCCGATCTGCAGCCTGTTTGAGAGCGGATTAAGTCATCGTGCGTTGAGTTTAGACCGACTCCCTAGTAACTAGGAGGTCCCGGGTTCGAATCCCGTCCCATCAGAACCCCTGTCGTGTTGTATCATTAGAACACCTACGGACAGCGGAGACTCAAACACGCCAGTTAAAAATGTTAAAGCTGATGTAACGATGCTAATATTATCAATAAAAACATGTTCAAAAATTCATCAGTGCAGTAGGAGCAGTTGGCCACTAGAAAGTCTTTTACCCTCCTCTTAAACTCATCTTTCTTTGTAGCAAAAGTTTTATGGTTGCTGGTAAATTATTGAAAATGCGTGTTCCTGAGTAGTGGACCCCTTTTAGAACTGAAGTAGGTGCTTTTAGGCCCTTGTGCAGACCGTTTTTCTTCCTAGTGTTGTACGTATGAACCGAGCTGGATGACCGTGGGTGGGCTCCAGCAATTATTCTGATCACACGCTTTTGTGCAATGAACACATTTCTACTCATTGATGAATTACCCCGGAATATTATGCCACACGAAAGCAGTGAATGAAAATAGGCATAGCAAGCTAATTTACTGAGATTATTATCGCCAAAATTTGCAATAATCCTAACAGCCTAGATAGCTCAACTCAAACGTTTCAGCAGACCATCAATGTCTTGCTTCCAGTTTAATGCACACACCTAAAATTTTTGAATATTCTACCTTAGCTACAGATTTATGTTCAAAGTCTATATTTATTACTGGAATTGTGCCATTTACTGTGCAGAATTGTATATACTGTGTTTTATCAAAATTTAATGAGAGTTCGTTTGCAGAGAACCACTTAATAATTTTCTGAAATACATTACTTACGTTTCCATCACTTATTACTATACTTGTATGATCAGTAAAAAGAATGTAGAATGGCTAGTCATTAATGTATAACAGGAATAGTTAAGGACGTAAGACTGAACCCTGCGGCACCCATTCTTGATATTATTGGTAAATCTGAAGCATTGAATTAAAATTTGTGATGCGGCCGGGAATCGAACCCGGTCCTCCATGCACCACAAATTTTTATTCAATGCTTCAGATTTACCAATAATGTCTTTGACATATTTGAGACGAAAATCCGTCTCAGGGATTGTTTATTTGTATTGAATTGATATTTATACCAATCTTGATAGCCCAGCCCTTGACCAGTTTGAGGAACCGGCTGGTGTTTTGACATTACATGGACCACTTATTTCAACTTTCTGCTTTCTTACAGTTGAGTATGAATTAAACCATTTGTGCACTGCGGTGTCGCACAAGTCCAAAGTGCGCGCCACCTACTTTCGCCGCGCGCCGCCATGCACGCTCGGCGCGGCGTTCTTACGACGTCAGCCACGAGCGCCCTCTGCTGCAACTCCGCTCGTGGCCACCACTGAACGACAGAGTGCACTTGGGACTGAGATAGGATCCAGCTAACACATCGGAATCAGATAGGCACCAGTGAAGACTTGGCTATCGGATAGGCACTAGGCAGGCCTCTAGCTCAACTATGTATCAGCATTCTGCAGTACTGAGCTATGTAAAAGTTAAGTAATGTATAAATTCTGTGCAATATATATCTCGTTCTAATTTACTCTAGTGTTTCTAGTTTCTGCTGTCCCACTGGCTGGTCACCTCCTACTTGCACAAGCGTGCATCCTTTATTCCTGTGTCGGTCTCTTTCTACTCGGCCACCGACACCTACGACGGAAACGAGACACAAAATGCACTGTCCCCCCAAGCTTATCTAGAAGAATTCCATGATTTACACAATCAAAGACCTTTGAGACATTACAAAAAATACCAATGGGTGATATCCGGTTGTTCAGAGCATGTAACGTTTGATCAGTCTGGTAACCGTCAGCCTATACGAATCAATGTTCTGTGCGTAACGCAACCATAACAACAGACTCCATCAGCATCGTTGCTGTTTCCTGTAACGCGCAGGCCCAGGCCAGAAACTTGCTTTCCCTTTCGTTTTGTTGTACCGCTCGCGACTAACACTGGCGTCTGTCTCCTTGGTGTTTCAGGTAAGCGCGGGAGTCGACTTGGCAGAGGCGAGCAGCGCGTAGAAGGTACGCCTGTCTCACAAGTCTCCAACAGTCCTCACATTTACTGCTACGAAAACATTTTATAATTCCTGCCACAAAATTATGTTTCGCAATGTGAACCAGTACACGAACGATCCATCCTTTGCAATTAGATTAGATTAGATTAGATTAATACTTGTTCCACAGATCATGAATACGACACTTCGTAATGATGTGGAACGTGTCAGTTAAATGAAGTGTGTCTACACATAATATTACATGACACTCAATATTTGAATTTTTTTTTAAATTTTTTATATTTTTTTTAAGTTTTTCCTAAAGTACTAACTTTAAATTGCCTTTCAGAAATTCTCTTAATTTATTTTTAAATGCTAGTTGGCTATCTGTCAGAATTTTGATACTACTTGGTAAGTGACCAAAGACTTTTGTGGCAGAATAAGTAACCCCTTTCTGTGACAGAGCTAAATTTAACCTTGAATAGTGAATGTCACCCTTTCCCCTAGTGTTGTAGCTATACACACTGCTATTACATTTGAATTCAGTTGGATTGTTAATAACAAATTTCATAAGTGAATATATATATATTGTGAAGCTACTGTGAAGATTCCTAGATCCTTAAACAAATGTCTGCAGGATGATCTTGGGTGGGCTCCAGCAATTATTCTGATGACCCGCTTTTCGGCAATGAATACTTTCTTACTAAATGATGAATTGCCCCAGAATATGATGCCATAAGAAAGCAGAGAATGAAAATAGGCATAGTATGCTAGTTTACTGAGTTGTACATCACCAAAGTTTGTAATCATCCTAATAGCATAAGTAGCTGAGCTCAAACGTTTCAGCAGATCTTCAATGTGTTTCTTCCAATTCAACCCCTCATCAATGCATAAACCTAAAAATTTTGAATATTCTACCTCAGCTGTAGATTTCTGGTTGAAGTCAATATTAATTAATGGTGTGATGTCATTTATTGTGTGAAACTGAATATACTGTGTTTTTTCAAAATTTAAAGAGAGTCCCTTTACAGAGAACCACCTAATAATTCTCTGAAATACTTCATTGACAATTTCATCAGTAAATTCCTGTGATCATCAGCAATTACGAAATAAAAAACCACACACACACACACACACACACACAATGAAAGAATAAAGTAAACAGAACAGTGACAATGTATGCAGCTGAAACAATAGTGATTGATGGTCATTCAAAAATTAGGTAAATAGATAAGCAGGAGAGAAAAATTGCCACGACCATTTACAACAAACATGGCGGCATTTAGATGAAGAGGCCACGAAACGAACACTACAGCAAGATCATCACAGAAGCAGATGAAATCAAAAACGGCGAGCCAGATTTTATACCCACATCTACAGAACTACAGAATGGAAGACTCCAGAACAGGAAAGAAACTATTCAATACAATGACAAAGAGTAAATGCGGCACTGCATGGCTGAAACAGGTCCAGAGGAATCTACAGTAGATTAATGTAAAAAATAAAAATAAAAAAATAAAAAATAAAAAAAAAATATAAAAAAATCTCATAGACCGCACCGAGTAGCGGAATAAAATCACAAGTGTGGAGTCTGGAGTCTGGTAGAAAATGGCAGAGGAACGGCAGAGTGAGCATTTCAGAGGACGAAGCAAAGAAGAAAGACATCCGAAGATGAAATTATGAAAAGTATAATCACTCTCCAAAACAAAAGTAATCGTTTCAATAATAGAAAAATAGTAAGAGAATGGAAACGAAAACTAAAAATACGGAGGCTATCGCCAATCACACTGGGAACTAAAAAACAAAGGCACTGAAATTCACTGTCTAGCATATGGTTATGAGCTTGCCATTCTCTTCTCTATCCAGCCTTTCCTCCCCGATCTACTTCTTCATCTACTTCTCCCCTCCCTTTTCCCATCTCTTCCTCCTTCCCAATCTCTGTCCCTCACCTTCATCCGGCTCCCTCTTATACAACACCATATACTCCCTTCCTCAAATCAATTTCATGCCTCCTTCTATATCTCCTCTTCCTCCTCTGACTTATTTACTGTCATTGCAATCGCAACCTCGATCGGGAATAGAAGTTAAAAGTTGTGTACGTGATGTTTAATGTTGAATCTATCGTTTAATCAGACAACAAAAGGAGCTTATTTTAAAGTTACTCATTCAAAACCTAATGTGGTATTAGTTGCTGTCCAAATAGTTGCCATATATTGACATTTAACAGTCAAGATCACAAAGTCATCAGATAACTTCATCAAAATTTAACTGAACACATACATTGTTCATGAACACAGTAATGTGATTTAATTATGGCTCTGATATTGATGTATTTACTGTTAATTGAGAAACAGTGCATTAAACTGATTATGTGCGCAACGGATCATTTAAGAAAGCAACTGTGATGTGTAACCTGCATGAAACACGCACTCAATATACTCAAAAAATTAGACCGCGAGAAAGATATTAAAAAACAGAAACCACTTGCTTAATGTTAGACTACGAGAATTTTATGCAGATCAGTACCTGATTATCAAAACTCAGTAGCATACTCAATTAACTGCAGTGTTTACTACGTTACCAATAAAGAAATCTGTTCAACAATATTACCAAAATCAATGCTGCACTTTAAATCCACAAATAACTCATTATCAAATAAAGCGAGTAGGTTAATCTTCTAACTACGTAAATGAAACAGGAAAGAAAAGTCAACTTTGTTACTTATTATTAATAATCACCACCACATTACCTAAATGATACAACCTTTGCTCCCTAAGCGAGCTGAACCACGAGTCTGAACCTCTGTCTCTCTGCACGAGCCACAAAGCTATGCGATACATAATAAGGTGAGACTTCTCACACTACCGCAGCTCACGACAGGAACGGCGTAGTTGTTTTGACCGACGACCATTACATTTGACACGCCTCTGTACTTTTTCGCGAATGTTATTGGCATAATTATAGCACTGTACGACACTTCGTTCAGGAATGTGACGTCGTCAACACTGGGATGCGTGACAAAATGACGCCTTATGAACGACGTTTAAATTTATTAGGCTACTTCTTTGCGACCGAATGTATTCCCAACGTATTTTCCAAACAGTTCAAATGTTTGTACAGCTTATGGGACTTAACTACGGGGTCATCAGTCCCTAAACTTACAAACTACTTATGAACTAGCTAATACTAAGGACGACACAAATATCCGTGCCCGAGGGGGGATTCGAACCCCCGACCGTAGTGGCCGTGCAGACCGTGACTGGCGCGCCGCAGTCCCCTCGGCCACCGCGGCCGGCTTTCCAAACAGTGTTTTGATGCCAGTGGATATTGCACTGCATGATATATAGATCAGGACACGATGTGAAATGAATTTGTTTACAACACACAAAAATATCACGAACTGGCATCAGTTTTATCCTTGCAACGCTCCAAAACGGCTAACAAATCAGTTACCAAACAGAAATCTCGCTTTTAGTTGTTTACTTCTTCGATAAATATCAGTATTCGGTGCTGAATTTGTTTTGTGCGAACTCCGTCTGATGTTAGTACGCCGTTGCATATAGACTAGAAGTAAATCGGGAACGGAAGTCAACTGAATGTTTGCAACACACCAGATTACTGAGAAATTACATCATTTCCGCCTCTATAGTTTGCACGTCTTCAGGGTGCTTCTTTGCAATTTTTGTTATTACCGCACAACTAAATTGGCAGTTTAGCTACCGTCTTCAAATTCCTCATGTAAAAATGGCTTGTTTAATATTTCATTTTAAATGTACATTTGTAATACGTATATGGAGTTCGTTATTTTGAAAATGTCTCGTAGAGTACTCCACTTATTAGTGATTTTTATTTAAAATGAAAGATGAAACAAGCTAGTTTCAAACTAGAGCACTCGCCATAAGGTACCACGAGCTTACGTCGTCTTATGTTAATGAGGCATCTGAAGATAGCAGCTAGACTGCTGAAACTAGTTGTGCGATAATAAAAAAAAATGCAAAAAAAGTGATCTTTGGCATTATATCTGTATAATTTGAACCGTTTGAACATCGAAGATGCCATCAAAATCAATAAGACAGTGACCCTAGGTTTCCAGTTGTACTGTTCTTTCTTTAACTACTTTAACTTTACAACTACCTATGCCTAACTGGCTGAGGTTATACTGTAGTTTCGCCTTGCCCTTTCTTTTCTTTCGTTAGAGAAGCGGATCTCTGGTTTTTGTTGGACCTCCCACGAGAAATCTCACATTTTATCTTTCAAGAATACCCGTTCCCGCTTCTTATGGATTATGAACGTTCTTCACGTTTCATTACGCCCGTCCTCATTATGTTTGGTTGTTGTCGAGTCTTCCACATATCCCACAAAGTCCTATTCATATTTATCCACACTCCTTGAAAGATGTCATTTTCCTGTAACCGACTGGGAAGTGTACTACGTTCGTTTTTTGCACTGAAGTACTTCTGTTCGAGAATGTTCCGTTTTGTTTAATTATCATCGCAGGATGGCAGGCAGGGTAATTAGTTTAAAACATAAAAAAATAAAGGCGGATCCTCCAGGGATAAAAAAAGAGTATCAGCATTCAACGCGAATCCAGTTACTGTTACGAAAACATGCGACAAGAGAACTGACAAAGTAGACGTTACTTTTTTTAATGAAAATAGTTGACAGTGGACCAGCCGAACGTATAGTCACATTTGTTTTATTGTTATTTTCATACAAAAATAGTACCAAAAAATGTCCGACATTTCCGTTAGATTGACAAATGTATTCCTTTATGGAATTAGGACTACAACAACAAAAAGTCAGCCATTCTGAAGCGACGATCTGGTGACCGGTTAGACCGAAAATATCGCGCGGATGCAAAAACTGTCACTTTTCCAAAAAAAAGAAAAAAAAATGTTCTAATGTTTGTAAATGTATCGGACCAAACTGCGTGGTCATCAGTCCGTAGCTTACAAACTACTTAAACCTAGGTAAACTAACCTAAGGACAACACACACACCCATGCCCCAGGGAGGACTCGAACCTCCACGGCGAGCAACCGCGCGCTCCGCAGCGAGGCGCCTTAGACCGCTCGGCTACTCCTCCGCGGCTTCACTTTTCCCACTTTGTTGGAATTTTCCGCTTTTCCTCTTATAGTTGGCCCGAATTATTTTCTGTGAAAACATTTCCAGCACCATAAAGAAGGACAAAGAAATTACCAACCAGTCTGTAATGTCATGTGGGTTTTGGTTTTGAAATCACTGAAAAACACACTGAAAATCGCACTTTGAGTTCTTTAAATGTTCAAAATTATGTAAAGTTACGGGACCTAGCTGCAGTGGTAATCGCTCCCTAAACTTACAAACTACTTGAACGAACTTATCCTAAGAACAACACAAACACCCATTCCGAGGGAGGACTCGAACCTCCGACGTGGAACGACCGCGCGCACCGCAGTATGGCGCCCCAGTGCGCACGGCTATTCCGCCACGGCTTTAGTTTTTCTCAAAGTTTACAGTTCTGTAGATGTTCCATAAAAACGTCTTTCATTCAAGCCTCATCCTGAGAATTCCGAGCACAACGAGAAGGTCAGCGAAATCAGGTGTTGTGGAAGATTACCTTAATGATTAATGATGGTCACGGTATGTCATACAGTGAGGGAGAAATGATCGAACCGACTCTCGGTATTGCTGGGAATGCGTTCTTAAAGAACCTGTGGAGATTATTTTCATTATATTACGGGATATACGAGAAGAGGGTCTCCCTTTAAGTGAAACTTGGAATCCAATTTTATATAAATACCAGCTAAATGGACTGGATGGTCTGCATTGGTCGTTTCTACTTCTAAATATACATTTTCATAGACTTAGCTTTAAAAATGCGTTCCTAATCAAGTATTTTCATAGAGCTTGCCACTCCCTATTGCACCATTGTTGGCAGAATTCAAAACATCCCGAAACGCATTTTTTAAATTATAACCATGGTTTCAAACCCAAATTTTCACATTTCTAGTATCAAAATAGCCTCAGCACCACTCTTAAAAGATTTTCCCTTATTTTACCTGCTTAATGGTTGAATTTCAAAAATATCGAAACACGTATTTTTAAAATTCCAATGAAAAATCTAAATCGGAAGTTTTGTATTTCTTCTTCAAACTTGCCTGAATAGCAACGTATTTTCAAAAAACCGTTCAGCCCCTATTTCACTTCCTTAGGGATGGGGATATCGAAATATCGCTGGTGCCTACAGTGTAAGATAATCAACGTCTACAAATTTAAAGTTTCTATCGTCTGTAGATTCACTTTTCTGCGCCGTTTTCTGTCTTTTAGAAACGGATCGAGAACGCGAAATTTCTTTCTTACGCTTTGGCATCTTTCTTGGTAGTTTTACTTTTCAAACTGCAATATGCACTTATATTTCTTTATTGGTACGATTGCTGCAGAAAAACGTCTGAAGAATGTGCGTCACGTTTCGCCGTATATAACCTCTTTGCTATTATAGTGTCAAAAGTCATCGCTCGTCTTCAGTCAGTGGTTTATATAAGGCGACGCCTTTCAGCTGCTATATCACCCACCCTCTTAGAGCTGTCGACACGGAACTGCAAATCCAGTTGTCAGTATTTTGATCCTAAGCACTACAGTTGTCTTTCCAGTGTTTATGTTGAGATCATTGGTGTATTGCCAGTGTAGTTGATGCTCAGTTGATGTATGTCTGTGTTCCCCAGTGTTTTATCTTTGAGTCTTTTTATCTCTGAGCCTCTGTCGATCGTCGTATTGGTCCACATTTTAGGGACTTTTGTTCGCCACACTCACCCCCCGCCACACACCGCGACCAGAACCCCATAGTGCACACCGACAACCTAAAGAATGCTCTCATGCATAACGCCAGTGGTCTGCAGTCAATAGTTTTGGCTACCGAGTCAAATACACGGACACACGCCCCACGCTCCAGTGTTATATATGTATATCGATCAAGCGACAGCGGTCTTCAGTTATAGACGTGGTGTTTGTTATTTTGGGACATATCGGAAAGAACATGCACCATTTGTAATTTTTCCGTATTCCAAGTACTGACACATTTCGACCGTTTCAGGGCTTTGGAGTAAATTCAGCACGACAGTTCAAAATTAGTGCTGGATCGAGCGTATTAATGCGTCCGCATTGAAATTGTCAACTACCTGTTGAGGGCATATTTGACAATTATTGATATGCAGTCAGTCTTTTTTTTCGGACATGTCCGAAAGAACACACACCGTGGGTCGAATATTTCGAATGCGTAAAATTACGTCCGTTAATGCCGACCAGTGTTGTCTGTCCTTTAGGATATGTCCGAAAGGAGCAGACACAATATCAGTAGTCGTATATACGCTACCAACTGGCAACTGCGTGATTTCGTAGAACGCCCGGGATTCGAAGCCGAAACGATATATATCGCTATCACAACTCGAGCGACATACATATCGATAAAGGTTGACGTAGGTGCGACAGACCAATTACTTAGCAGAGACGGTGACAGCCAATCAGATATTAGTATATAACAGCCGTTTTGCCTTTGCAATAGGTATCGATTGTCGACGGAATTGTTACTTTCTTGCAGTGACCGTGACGTAAGTAATTAATGCTGTTCCTGCTCTATGGTTGAGACACAGGAAACGTTGTAGGGAAGGCGAACCGAAGACTACGTTTCGTTGACAGAACACTTTAGAAGACGAAACAGCTCTACTAAAGAAACTGCCTACACCACAATTGTGCGGCCTATTCTGAAGTACTGCTGCGCATTGTGGGACTGAATGTTCAGAGAAGGGCAGCTCGTTTTGTATTATTGCGATATAGGGGAGACAGTGTCACGAAATTGGGGTGGAAAGGCATTATTCGTAACGACGAGATCTGTTTCCAAAATTTCTTTCACTTTCAACTTTCTCTTCCGAATGCGAACAGATTTTCTTAGTATCCACTTACATCGGAAGACGTGAACATCAAAGTAAAATGAGGGAAATCAGCTGGAAATAGGAAAGATTTAGGTATCCTTTTTTCCGCGAGTTATTAGAGAATAGAACCGTAGAGAAACATTATAAAAGCGGTTCGATGAACCCTCTGCCACGCACTTCAATATGACTGGCAGAGCATTTATGTAGATGTAGATGTTCGCGATGTGCCCCTGTTCACTGAGTAAATTGACTGCAATCGTCACTGGAATAATTCGTGACAAAACACCAGCGTCAACGCTGACCCTGTCACCTGATTGGCTGGTCACACGCAGTGCCCGCAGCCATCACTTGAACACCCAACACCAAGTCGCGACGCGGATTGTAAACTTAAATCGCCATTCGCATATTTTTTTCTACGATAATCAGCCTTAATTCCTGATCCTCGGCGAAATGTGTTCTGCTGTGTTGTGTTTAACGACGTACAGCCGATACGCTGCATTCTGCTTTCTCATTGGCTACACACACACACACACACACACACACACACACACACACACACACACACTCCTTCCTGTCGGCTTCACTCGTTGAAAAAAAGCGCACTGATGTGTTTTACGGCCCACTTAAAATTTGTAGTTTTATAATTTTTGCAATCATTTCGGACAAAAATAATAATGTAAATAATAAAAAATTATAGTGATATGATTACGACTCTACTATTGTGATAATATTTATGCACTCAACACGTAGGAAAAAAGGAATTTTTTTAAATTTTTTTTTAATTTTTTTTTATTAGGGGACTTGTTTTTGTTTTATTTTGTTTGGGGCAAACTTTATTTCATCATCTTGTGGGATGGGAGCTTTGTTTTACAATTTTTGATTATTTACAATTGACATGAGGAGAAACCTCCTTGAATCAATAATTGACAACAAATGAAATTTATAATTTTAACATTAGCTTACAATTGAAAATACAAGTGAATTTTTTCCATATTTAAATTACAATATGAACAATCTTCTTTAAGCAAATGGATTTAATAAAGAAAAGAAGCTACATTAAATACAAAATCAATGAAAAGATATTGTTTTAAGGGAACGATCAAAGTAGAACATTTGGTAGCGAGATCCTAAGGAGAACCAATCACGTCCGCGTCCGTAGCTAAATAGTCGTCATCAGTTTAGCAAAGGCATGCATTATAGAGACCTTCAGAAAGTTTGCAAATGTAAGTCTATATCGGGTGGTAGTTGCGGGTCTCGAAGTCTCGAACCACGGACCATGTGCATCACAATCCAACACGCTATCTACTTCACTACGGCGAACAATTACGTAATTGGCGCTTAATTTTCGTACTATTGATGACAGTTGTTTACTGATGCTAATGTAGCATTTGTAGACACTAGATAATCATTTTTCGTATGAAGAACGACGTGTTTTCGTTAATTCTTCAGTGCGCCATTGCTTTGAAATGACAACGTCTAAGTTACAATAAGCAAATCATCAAATACGCAACGCAAGATGGCGTATGCCAGAGAGAGTTCTGGGCGAGGAATGTCACGTGACATCTGCGAACGGCTGGTTTTCGTTAATTCAATGGAGGGTGTCAAAACTCCGTTATTTTTGCAAATATCTCTCAAACGATACGAGATATGAAAAAAAACATAATAGCGCGAAGTTGTAGAGAAGTTTGCCCTCTACCAATTAGGTTATTCAATTTTCGTGTCAGATGAACAGTTCGTTTGAAATTACAATTATATTAAAACGGCTTTTTTTGGTTTTACTACCGTATTTTTCGTCCGAAATATTTGAAAAAGGAAGGTTCTGGTCTCTGGCGGCCTACAATGATGTCTGTAAAATTTGGTGCTGATCGGTTGAACGGTTCGTCTTAAAAACAGGGAACACGTTACCGACAGACAGACAGACGGACAGAAATTATTATTGCAAATATCTTTGAAACGATACGAGCTATGAAAAAAACATAACAGAGCAAAGTTGTAGAGAATTAGTGTTACTACCGTAGCCTAAAGTGGGCCAAAATTCATTGCAAAGCGTAACTTTACTTTCGCACTACGCTAGGCTCTCGCGCGGTACTTAACCAGTTTACAAATTAAACTTCCTTTAAAAAACTCCTAGTACTACATCGCATTAAACAACTTCAATCAACGAGATGTTTTCAGGGTGGTTTTGTGTCCTACACTGTCCGCTATTATTATTTACACACAGTAAATAGTTGCCTCGTTTGTCAGTCTTTTTTTGATATATACCGTTCGAGCTATGAAGCGATACACATCGTTCTGGCTTCGATTTGCGGGAGTTCTACGAAGTTATAGGCAGTTGGTAATTTTGGTGCGCAAGCACTCATATAGTCGATCCATTACGGGGATCCAGTAGTGTGCGAGGAATCAAGGCCAGGGGCTACGAGTCGAGAATCTGGGTTTAAACGGAAGCCCGATCGGTTAAGGAGACCGCTCGGTTCGAATCCCCGTCCGGCACAAATTTTCAACCTCGTCGTCGAATTTATTTCTACGCCCTGAAACGCTCGAAATGTTGCAGTATTTCGAATTCGTCTTCGTCTAGACCTCTAGTTTGTTTCGAATATCCTTTAACCGGTACTTGTTTCCAAACATTATTTTTGCTAGCTGCAGTGTGCCTTGAGGGCGTATACCTAGGTTTGGCACACGCGCGGGATGGCCGAGGGGCCACCAGCTCCGTCCTGAAGTCAGTTTGCGGCGAGTCTCCTGAAGATGGCAGCCGGTTGCTCTGCCGAAACATCGTGACCCGGAAACAATGCCTGTCTGACTAACGTGGAATTAAAAACTGAAATTGTATTTTCTGAATGAAGTGACTGAATTTTGCTTCTGATTTGTCCTGTGAAAGTTGCATTTACAGTTAAATTCTCTTTCACGTATTAAACAGAAGTGGGGATGGCAAAAGTTAATGACAGACTGTTTTAATTGGGTGATACGTAGAGTTTCTTTCACTCAGATGGATAGAAATAAAGTGATTAATGGTCTTTACGTGAATAAACAAAAAAGCTATTTCAAATTTACCGGCCGCTAGGATCGGAGATATTGCTGAGACATCAGTAGTATTTTGTGAAATTGTGAATTGTGAATTTTCTGGAATAAAACTATGAACATTTACACTATGATGCTGAGAGATACCGTTCTGTAAGCTTCTTGCACGTGTGGCCCAAGTTCTGTTGCATCACCGCTCAGTGGAGCAGGAATAATGTTGTGTCGTGTGTCGATGTGGCTTTGGCCATTTCCTCTACTATCGGAATCACTGAATCACTGAACTAAAATTGGAATGGAAGGCATAGGACTGTTAATCTAGAATATAAAAATGTGGAAATTCTCAACAATGGGTATTAACAATGACCTATCGCATACAATAAATTGTATCTCTATCCACGTCAATACATAGCATTGAGAAATACGAAATATTTACTGGAAAAGAATAGTGATTGGGGGTGGTCGGCTAGGTGAATTAATGAACACATTTTACAGATAATGAAATAATTATTGAAATATAAACTTACATAGATGTCTGTTCACATCGAACGACAGAAAGTCAAGTCAGGCTAGGTCAGAATGGCTGTGTATTACAGAGTTCATGGAATTAACGTAAATGACTCGAATATTGTAATTCCCACAACTTATAGCTGCTATTCTGTGGCGGGGTTTACATTTATAGTGAATTGCGCCACTAGGATAAAACACAGAAGATTACGTAATTATGAAGTTTATTTTAACATGACTTTTGTTCATTCATTAATTACTAGAATTCAGAAGAGGTGCCACAAACTCTACGCAACAACAACACTCAATGTTGATATGAAACTTCCTGGCAGATTAAAATTGTGTGCCGGATCCGGGACTCGAACCTGGGACCTTTCCCTTTGGCTGGCAAGCGCTCTACCGACTGAGCTATCCCGACACGACTCACGATGCCGCCTCACAACTTTACTTCCGCCAGTACCTCGCCTCCTACTTTCCAAACTTCACAGAAGCTCTCCTGCGAACCTTGCAAGACTAGCACTCCTGGAAGAAAAGATATGGTGGAGACATGGCTTAGCCACAGCCTAATGGATATTTCCAGAATGAAACTTTTCACTCTGCAGCGGAGTTTGCGCTGATATGAAACTTTACTTCTGCCAGTATCTCGCGAAAGGCAAAGGTCCCAGGTTCGAGTCCCGGTTCCGGCACACAATTTTAATCTGCCAGGAAGTTTCATATCAGCGCACACTCCGCTGCAGAGTGAAGTTTCATTCTGGAAACATCCCTTAGACTGTGGCTAAGCCATGTCTCCACCATATCCTTTCTTCCAGCCGTGCTAGTCTTGCAAGGTTCGCAGGAGATCTACTGAAACTGACTAAAGACAACACACACACACACACACACACACACACACACACACACGTATGCCAGAGGAGGGGGATCGATCGCCCGACGGGGAGAGGCGGCGCATTCTGCAGCAAAGCGCCTCGGACCGCTCGGTCGCTAAGTGCTGACTTCATCTTCTTCGTCACTTCATATTGGGGCGTTTTTTCAGCGATGTGGTGTGACGTTTACAGAACGCCTGACCTAGCAAGTGAATGTCGCTGCCATATCTCCGGAGAGAGTCGGTGTTGCATTTTGGATGTCCAGCACTGTATTTTCTGTCTAAATCCGACAACTCGAAATTTAAATAAGAATACCAGCTTAACAGTTCGTCTGACGCGAAAATTGAATAAACCAATTTGTAGAGGTGAAAATTCCCTACGACTTAGCTCTCTCTTCTTCTTCTTCTTCTTCTTCTTCTTTTTTTTTTTTTTTTTTTTTTTTTTTTCCTTGTGTCGCATCGTTTCAGAGACATTTGCAAAAATAACGGCGATGTGACACTGCCACTTGAATTTTAAGTGAAAAAATAAAATAACAAAATTAAAGAATAAATAATTCGACAAACTAGCACGGGAAGACAGACGATAACATTTTAACAGAATAAGTAATAAAAATGTGGAAAAGATTAAAAATTTAAAGAGGTCGAAGTTAAAAAAAGTGTACGTTTTTCAAAGCTAACCTCAAATATCGAACTGTTTTCGTTGTTTGTTAAAATATCGGGAGAGAGCTTATTAACGTGCTGAGGGCACAAAAAAAAAAAAAAAAAAAAAAAAAAAAATGTTTGTAGAGCCTAAGGGACTTAACTACGGGGTCATCAGTCCCTAAACTTACAGACTACTTATGAACTAACTAATACTACGGACGGCACAAATATCCGTGCCCGAGGGGGGATTCGAACCCCCGACCGTAGTGGCCGTGCAGACCGTGACTGGAGCGCCTCAGTCCCCTCAGGAGCTGAGTGCACAGATGTTATCACAATGGTAGAGACGTTATCGTGTCATTCGTATTTTTTATTATTCATATTTTTATTACTTTCGTCTGAAATGTTTGCAGAAAATCGTAAAACGTGTGATATCAGCGGCAATAGTAGATTGGATAACATGCACCTGCACAATTGTGTTGCCGGTATATAAGTTCCAACGCTCGTATTAAGACGACATGGACATTTTGCTACACTCAGAGAGAAGACAACCAGACGAAAAACAATTCGGGAATACACACAGCGAAACAGCCCGCCGCCAGCATAAATCCACCACCTGTCGATATTACGGTAAGTCGTGACTGCCAAATTATTGACTCACTGAAGGAAAATAATAAATTCGCTCTGGCGTGTTCAGGAGAAAACGAAATTGGAGCACGACAGAGTCGTCAGGGTCTTGCGGGGAATCTGCGTTGCCGTTCAGAAGAGAAGAGAAGAGAAGAGTGTGTGGTGGGGTGGCAGCCTTCAGCCTTCTTCAGCCTTCAGCCTTTAGTCTTCAAGGCTTCAAGCCTTGAAGCCTTGAAGCCTTGAAGCCTTGAAGCCTTGAAGCCTCGAAGCCTTGAAGCCTTCAGTCGTGCATCTGGCAGCTCGTCCCGGCGTCTCTGTAGAACAAGTGCCGCCTGTTGCCTGGTGTCAGTAGCCAGTGAGAGGCGACAGTCGTTCTGCAGCTCCAGCACCAGACAGCGTCCAGACTGGAGGAACTCCTGGGCGTGCTAAACATTGCATCTCGATGGGTTCCGCACAAACTGACGGAAACGCAGAAAGGGATGCCTTACGAACCTGCTCTGACGCTAGCGTCAAGGAGAGGCTTTCTCACGCCGTATCGTAACACTGGATGAGACGCGGCCCTCATCGTACGAGACAAACCTGAAACGCCAGTCCAACAACTAGAGTCGTTATGGGTCGCCGCGAAAGTGGAAAATTTCGTGAGACCCTCAGAATGTTGAAAGTTGTGGAGATTCCCGTGTCGTCGTAACGCATTGCGTTCCTCCACGGCAGGCCGCCAGTGCACGGGACTACTGCATCACCGGCGACCAGCTTTCTGAAAGAAGCGGCAGCACTGCAGCCAGCGTTCAGCACGACAACGCGCGGCCGTGGCTGCTCTGTTCCGTCCAACTACTGCGCCGTACACCGTAGTACCTGGACCCAAGTCCCTGGGACTTTGATTTTATCCCGAAGACGAAGGAACCACTTCGTCACATTCGCTTCAGAACTGTTCCAGAGATTCGGCAGGCAGTAGACCGCTCCATTCGCACCACCAACAGAACAGGCTCTGCTAACGGTGTACTACGCGAACACATCTCTGACGACAGGTTCTACACAACGCTGGTCACTACTTTGAAGGACAGATGTTCAAATGTCTGTAAATCTATCGGACCAAACTGCGTGGTCATCAGTCCGTAGCTTAACAAACTTCTTAAACCTAGGTAAACTAACCTACGGACAAACACACACACCCGTGCCCCAGGGAGGACTCGAACCTCCACGGCGAGCAACCGCGCGCTCCGCAGCGAGGCGCTTTAGACCGCTCGGCTACTCCACCGCGGCTTGTAGGACAGAGCAGTTAAAAATGTGTAGAGTTTTGTGAATAAGTGGTTGCCACTATTTAAGTTTAAACCCTCGTGCGTTCACAATCCCGACAGTCGTATGTTATTTTACTGCGCAAACAACAAAAGTCATCTGCTACCTTTCAATTCTCGTCTCCTAATTTACTTCAGAGATTGGACAGGCAGCAGACCGCTCCATTCGCACCGTCGACAGAACAGGCTCTGCTAACGGTGTACTACTCCTTCCACATCGTCGGCAATGGGTAGTAGACAACGCTGGTGACTACTTTGAATGACAGTAACTCTTTAGTATCGGTTGTGAATAAGTAGTTGCCACTTGTTAAGTCCCAACCGCCGTATAGCAGAGCGTTAGGTTGCTGCGAAGATCCGCGCGTCTTGAATTTTCGCATACGTAGCAGCCGCGCAAACGTCTGGCTCAAAATAGACACAGCGGGCAGCGAATCTAATGTGGCTAACATGGAGATGGCGGAGATGGAGCTACAGAACTATCTACAGCTGTGCTGGAGATAGCCTAACAGTTTGTGTTCCGTCATTGGGCCCTGCGTCTACCTCCCATACCAGTGGTGGTAGGAGGCAGCGCGCTTAGAACTGGTAACACAGGGGCCCAATGACAGAACACAAACTGCTAAGCTACCTCTACCACAGCTTTAGATAGTTCTGTGGCTCCATCTCTGCCCAAGCAAGTTCCGACTGTTCAAAATTTACTCACCTTAGCCACACTAGATACGCTGCCCGCCAGGTACACGGACTGTAATAAAACATTTGTCTGTTTCGAGTCTGATGATGCGCTATCAGCAGTAAACAATATTCCAACAGGGACTGAGAATTATTTAATTATTCCCCGCTGCTACTGCACCAGCCGCCACTACCACCACCACCATCGTGGAATGGAATAGAATGAAATTTGTACGATATATCTTTATTTTTGTTTCCTAGTCTGCACTTGCTTCCTCACGAAATGGAATCAATATATTCTTCATGAAGTCTCCCCTGTCATCCATCTCTCATAGCAGGTGGAACAATTTCTTCGTGACTGGCTCTCCTAAAGACATCAGAAGTTCAGACGGAATATCGTAATTGTTGTTGTTGTGGTCTTCGGAGACTGGTTTGATGCAGCTCTCCACAATACCCTATCCTGAGCCAGCCTCTTCATCTCCACATAAGAACGACAACCTACATCTGTCTCAATCTGCTTACTGTATCCATCTCTTGGTCTCCCTCTGCGATTTTTACCCCACACACTTCCCTCCAACGCTAAATTCACAATTCCTTGATGTCTAAGAATGTGTCCTACTAATCTATCCTTTCTTTTATTCAAGGTATGCCAGAAATTTATTTTCTCCCCAATTCTGTTCAGTACCTCCTCATTAGTTACGCGATCCACCCACCTAATCTTCAGCATTCTTCTGTAGCACCACATTTCAAAAGCCTCAATCCTCTTCCTGTCCGCACTGTTTATCGTCCATCTCTCACTCCCATAAAAGGCAACACTCCACACAAATGCCTTCATAAAGGACTTCCTTAGGTTTAAATCAATATTCGATGTTAACAAATTTCTCTTTTTCAAGAACGCTTTTCTCCCCATTGCCATTCTGCAGTTTATATCCTCTGTACTGCGACCATCATTTGTTATTTTACTGCCCAAGTAAGAAAACTCATCTTCCTCCTTTACCTAATCTATTTCCTTCAGCATCACCTCATTTTCTTATGCTGCACTCCATTACCCTAGTTTTGCTGTTGTTAATGTTCATCTTATATGCACCTTTCAGCATACTGTCCATTCCGTTCAATTGCTCTTCCAGGTCCTTTGCTGTATCTGACATAATTACTATGTCGTCGGCATAACGCAATGTTTTTAATTCTTCACCCTGAACTTTAATTCCTGAATAAATTTTGTAAACATTGTTGAGTGTATAGAGTGCAGGTTAGCTGGATGAACGTGCGAATGTTTACCGCGGTTACCGCGTGAGATGTGGCAGGAAAGCGACTAGCGCGTCGCTAGCAGCAGCAGCAGGTGTCGGGTCTGCTGTAGCAGCCAGTGCGGGGCATCGCCCTGCCTGATAGCCGCTTCCTGCCCCAGATAACCAGCCACCACTCTCCGACGCAGCAGCCGCCAGCACCAGCTGCCACGAGTACCTAGGTACCAGGTACCAGGTACCAGGTACCACCTAGACCTAGCCACCACTGCACACATTACACCGCTCCCATGCTGTCACTGAAACGGTTGTAACACAACACACCCGACTCCGTAACGAGAAGCATCCGTGTATCCACAGCAAATGCTATTTGTAACTTCACTGATTAAATATTACATGCTCCGAATAATCGGACATCACCAGTTGCAAGTTTTTGTGATCTCTCAAAGGATCTTGACTGTGTAAATCATGCAATTCTTCTACATAAGCCTAAGTAGCTACATCTACACACGTGCTCCACAAGCCGCCGTAAGGTGCGTGGCGGAGGGTACACTGTACGATTACTAGGCACTTCCTATTCCACTCCGAAATACAACGATTGGAAAAAGAATGCCTATATGCCTCCGTACGAGCTCTAATTTCTCTTATCTTCGTGATCGTTACGCGAAATGTAAGTAGGCGGCAGCAAGATCGTACTACACTCAGCTTCAAATTCCGGCCCTCTAAATTTCCTCAACAGAAATTCACGAAAAGAACGTCGTCTTTCTTCCAGCGATCCCCAATTGAGTTGCCGGAGCATTTCCGTGACACTCGCGCATTGGTCGAACCTACCGGTAACAAACCTAGCTGCTCGCCTCTGAACCGCCTCTATGTCTTCCTTTAAACTGATCTGCTGCGAGTCCCAAACACTTGAGCAATACTCGAGACGTGGTCGTACAAGCGTTTTATACGCGGTCTCCTTTACAGGTGAAGTACATCTTCCCAAAATTCTCCCAATAAACCGAAGTCGGCTGTCCGCCTTACTCACAACTGTCCTTACATGCTCGTTCCATTTCATATCGCTCTGCAATGTCACGCCAAGATATTTGAACGACGTGACAGCATCAAGAAGCTCACCTCTAATGCTGTATTCGAACATTATGGGATTGTTTTTGCTACTTGTGCCCATCACCTTACATTTTTGTACATTTAGAGCTAGCTGCCATTCTTCGCACCAACTAGAAATTTTGTCCAAGTCATCCTGTATGCTATTACAGTCAATTAAAGACGACACCCTCCCATACACCACAGCATCACCAGCAAACAGCCGCAAATTACAACTTACTCTGTCCATCAGATCATTTATATAGATAGAAAATAATAGCGGTCCTATCACACTCCCCTGGGGCACGTCTGAGGAAGTATTGTTCAATGAGTAGAACAGTGCACAAGTGATTAAAACATACTTAACTGGAACAGTGTAAAATTTTGAAATAAGCAGTTCACATAATATCCAAGAAACAGCTAAATACTCTAACTGGGAAGTTATCAATAATGGGGTCCCACAAGATTCGGTCTTGGGTCCTTTGCTGTTCGTAATATAGGTTAATGACTTGCCATTCTACATTTACGAAGATGCTGACCATACATGTGTAGGTTTCAGGCCAGAGAAGCAGGAATTAATGATGAAATTGTAAATGATCTCTTTCAGTAAGTTTTTAAGTGGTTCTCTACAAATGGACTCTCATTAAACTTTGATAAAACCCAGTACATACAGTTTCGTACAGTACATGCCGTCATGCAATCAATAAATATAGACTTCGAACCGAAATCTATAGCCAAGGTAGAATATTCAAAATTTTTAAGTGTGTGCACTGATGAGAGAAGAAACACAATGAAGATCTGCTAAAACGTTTGAGTTCAGCTACTTATGCTCTCAGGGTCATTGCAACGTTTGGTGATATACATCTCAGTAAATTAGCTTACTATGACTGTTTTCATTCACTGCTTTCGTATGGCGTATTCTTCTGGGGGCAATTCAACATTGAATAAAAAAGTGTTCTTTGCACAAAAGCGTGTAATCAGAATAATTGCTGGAGCCTACCCAAGATCTTCCTGCAGACATTTATTTAAAGATCTAGTGATCGTCACTGTAGCTTCACAATATTCACTCATGAAATTTGTAATTAACAATCCGCCCCAAAGCAAAAGCAATAGGAGTGTGCATAGCTACAGCAGTAGGAGAATGAATGATATTCACAGAGGTAGGTGAATTATGCTGCCACAAAAGTCTTTGGTCACTTACCAAGTAGCATCTAAAGTGTGAAAGATAGCCAACTAGTATTTAAAAAGAAATTTAAAAAATGTTGAATGGCAGCTCCTTTTATACTTTAGATGAATTTTTAGCTATAAATTAGTAATTTCACTAAAATGCACAAAAAATAAAAATAAATAAAATAAAAATCCTTAAAATATTGAGCGTCATTGATTAAACTGACGCGTTCCACATCATTTCGGAATGTCGTATTTATGATCTGTAGAACAAGTATAAATCTACGTAGTCTAATCTAATCCGAAGAATTAAATCTTCAATTTATGAAGTGAGTTGGTTTGGCCGTTCTATGCAACGAATTTCCTTCACTTTCCCAAAAAACGAAAGGTATTAATCGCTGGGGGATTCGTGAGTGAAAAATGTCAGAACAAGAACCAAGAAACTCCTGCGAAACGTTAAATTAAATAAATAAGATCGAAAAATAATCACACTGTAATGATATGCAGGTACATAAATAAAACGGACAACTCCACGATGCAGACGCCTACTGCTGTTATGTTAAAGCAATGAATAACATCCGCGGAAAATGTGAAAATTCGCAGAAAGCCGCCATAATATGGTAATCCCCAACATCTGCTCTAACGTTTCCCTTGTGGACTCTGTAGCACTACCAGTTTCCTGATGTCCATAGTCATCGCCGATATCCACCTGTGCTCGTTTAAACAGTACTACTCTGAGTGTGGCCACGAGTTTAGTGCACAAGCTGAGCTCACAATATCGGCTTGCAGACCTCGTGCTAGCAAATCGATGTCGTCGATTATTGAAGTTACGGTGCTCTCGATGTCCACATGTCGATTTTCGCCGAGATGTGTTCCACGTTTTATAGAGACTGGCAATGAAAATGCAAGCAAACGAGTTAGTTATTGCAAACGTAGGCTGCCGCGGCTGTTGCGACAATCAATAAAATTGTTCAGCGTATGCGACGGCCTCGTCATTTTATACACTATACCGACGTTTCGGCCATGTTACAGGCGGCCTTCGTCAGGGTCCGTGTCTGACTATGCTGAATATACGAATATCCAATAAAGGAAAACCAACGTCCCCCTTCCTCTCCCCCATCCGCTGCTATATAAATCCCAAGCTATCCTACATTCAGCAGTCAGACAGATCCTGATGAAGGCCGCCTGCAACAGTGGCCGAAACGTCGCTAGAGTTTATAAAATCACGACGCGGTCTCATACACGGAAGAATTTTATTCATCTCCATCTACATAGATACTCTGCAAATCACATTCAAGTGCCTGGCAGAGGGTTCATTAACCACTTTCATAACTTTTCTCTACCTTTCCATTCTCTAATAGCGCGCGGGAAGAAAGAACACCTAAATCGTTCCGTTTTCAATCTGATTTCTCTTACTTTATTGGGATGGTCATGTCTCCCTAAGTAGGTGGGTGTTAGAAAAATATTTTCACATTCAGAAGTAAAAGACGGTGATTGAAACTTCGCCAACAGATCACGCCGCAATGAATAACGTCTTTCTTTTAATGATTTCCACCCCAATTCGTGCAATATTTCCGTGACGCTTTCTCCCCCGTAACGTGATAAAACAAAACGAGCTGCTCTTCTCTGAAACTTCTCAATGTCTTCCGTCAGTCCCACCTGGTGAGGGTCCCACAAGGGGCAACAGTACTCCAGGAGAGGACGCACAAGTGTGATGTAGGCAGTTTCTTTGGTGGAGCTGGTGCATCTTCTAAGCGTTCTGCCAATGAAACGTAACCTTTGATTCGCCTTTCCCACAATATTTTCTGTGTGTTCTCTCCAGTCAAAGTTGTTCGTAATTGTAACTCCTAGAAGAAGAATGGCAGAATGGAAGAATCTACGACTTTAAGGTTTGACTGATTTATCGCGTATTTGAAGTTCAGCGGATTTCTTTTAGTGGTCTTGTGTATTACTTCACACTTTTCTTTATTTAGTGTCAATTGCCAATTTTCGCACCATGCAGAAATTTTGTCTAAATCGCTTTGCAGTTGCTTGTTGATCCTCTGTTGACTTCACTAACCGACAGTTAGTTATTGTCACTGTGTAATTTTCGTCACACAAATATAACAAAACTCAAACAGGTGCCACCTTCGCAAAGAAGATAAGTAAAGAAAACTGTGATATCTGTCTAGTGAGTGCTTTCGTCACGTACATGTGATTGTTTACTAAACACAGCATACCAGCAACAAAACTAACAAATATATTTACCAAATAAAATCCCGAAATTATAAGATAAGCAGTGATATTTCAAATAAATGTTATGACATGAAAAGATAAAGTTACAAACGAGCGGTGAAGTGAACTATTTGGAAACTCGCCAAAATGTTATACTGGATTTGTTTTGTACACCCGCTAATATTAATAAAAGTGTAATTACATAAAATTACGTCTGAATATACCAAGACAATAATGAAATCAGTACGCATCTACTTTCAGTGTGGTAGTGAAATAATGGGTTTTGATAACTTCATTGTATCTGCTCAGATCACACGAAGTATGTATATTACTTTCGTATTTTCGTAATTGATTCAGTCTTTAAAGTACCTATGAATTGTGTAAGTAATGTTCTGAGCCACTTTCTTGAACGAAATGTAGTATCTGTAAAACTTGTGGCAACTCTCAAAAAGATAAGGTTAGAATGCCTCTTTATAATAGTATACTCAAACATAGCTATCTTCTTAATGCGGTATCTAACAGTTTAGTTAGCAGTTGAGTCGTATGGGCTGTTATAAGATACGAAAACACTGCCAGTTTCTCTTCACGTCTGCTTTCAGAACAACATTAATGTAAAGCGGCGGCAACACCTTCACGTCTTCTCTGTGATTTCAGGAGGCCTACTGCAAGTGCTGTGTCCCAAGCTTTGTCTAAATTAACACCTTCATCTCTGTTTAATAAGTTGTTGGCCAGTCTAATTCCAATAGCTTCCTTAAATATAGCATCCCAAAACGAAGATATGGGTGTCAAAATCTTCACATCACTATAGTTCATGGAATGACCGGTGTCTATGCAATGTTTAGCCATAGCTGACTTGTCTGGCTGCAATAGGCGGGTATATCTTCTGTGTTCGACGCATCTCTCGCGGACAGTGCGTATTGTCTGGCCTATATATGAATTATCACAATTTCCGCAAGGGATCTGGTGCACACCTGACTTGCGAAGCAACAAATCATCCTTCACTGGCCCGAGTAAAGCTGCAATCTTCACTGCTGGCCGGAAGATAACGTTGACACAGTGTTCGTCGAGAATGCGGCCTATCTTTGACGAAAGAGCGCCCACGTGAGGTAAGAAGACTCTTGATCTATAACTGTTATTGTTATTTTTCTCTTCCACGTCTCGTGCTTGCTTTCTTGGACTCTCATCGAATGCTCTGCGGATCTGATGCTGCGAATATCCATCTGCTTTGAAAATGCTCTTCAGGGGTGTGAGCTCTTCCTGCAAGTTGTCATCGTCTGATATACGATGTGCTCTGTGCACCGATGTCTTGAGGACCCCTGCTGTTTGTGAGGGATGATGGCAGCTACTGGCATGTAAATACAGATTCGTGTGGGTTGGTTTCCGATATACTGCATGTCCTGATGTACCATCAGCTTTACGACGAACAAGTACATCCAAAAAAGGGAGGCAGCCATCTTTTTCCATTTCCATAGTAAATTTGATATTAGCGTGGATGGAGTCCAGATGATCATTCTTCCCGTGAGACCGTACTATAAACGTGTCGTGCACGTATCTCCAGAAGGCCGTCGGTTTAAAACTTGCCGAGTCCAGAGCCTTGTCCTCCAAGTCTTCCACGAAGAAATTCGCTACCAGAGGGGATAGGGGGCTTCCCATAGCAACTCCGTCAATCTGCTCATAAAAGTCACCATTAAACTGGAAATAAGATGACGTCAGTACATGTTCAAATAAGGCGGTGATATCCTAGTCAAAATGTAGCCCAATTAGAGAAAGATAATCCTGTACAGGTACCTTGGTATATAGTGATTCCACGTCAAAACTCACCAGTACATCTGTACAATTAAGCCTGAGGTGGCTGAGTCTTTGAATAAAATGCACAAAATTTCGGATGTGGTGACTACATTTCCCTACCAGTGGCTTTAGTAGTGAAGCCAAATACTGCGCAGAAAGGCAGGTAGGTGAACCGACTGTGCTTGTTATTGGCCGCATAGGCAGATCCTCCGGACGCTCATCCTTATCCAGTTTGTGGACTTTGGGAAGCCCATAAAACCTCGGTGGAGCAGCACATCGCACTTTTAAGCGTCTTACAACTCCAGGTTCTAGTGACGAAGCATTCAGCAAGGCAGCAGTCCTTATCGTCACCTTGCTAGGGGGTCTTTGCTGATCTTCCGGTACGAGCCATAGCTTAGTAAAGCACAGATGCTTTCCTTGTGGCCTTTGTGTGCCTGAGTTCTCACGGACTTTTCGTATGGCTAACCTCTCTTCTCTAGGTATGTTACTTCTTTGTGGACGATACTCCATAATTGCTCTACAGCTTTCACGTACGATTTCTTCAGATGGCTCTTCTGATAATGGACGGACAGCTTCTTCAACAGCACTAATGGCAGATGGTATTGGCAAGGTCTTTGGAGTGGGGGCAAAATTTAGCCCTTTACTTAAGGCGGAGACAGTGGCTTCGTCCAGATTCGTTCCCCTCAAATTTATAACAGGGCGTCGAACAACAGAATCCACCTGAGGAGGTGTACTTGGCCATCTGTCTCGTCGCAGCCACATCACGAACCCAGTCAGGTTTGGTCCGTGTCGTGCCATCAACCCAGCTCCACGAGTCACGAGGTGAAACGGCTGCCATCTTTAAATGCACACGATACAGGTCTTCTGGTACACTGACCAACTTTCTACGAGTGAAACCAATCCTTTCTTTAACAATAGCAGAGCCAGCCTCACATAAAATTCCGTTGTCTGCAGCGTTCTTAACAAAATGTACCAACCTCGCAAAACTTGGAACAATTCCGTGGCACTTCAGTAAGAAACTCAAAGAGCTCAGAAGTCTCGCCCTCTGGTGTCGTAATTGAACCAAACTGTGGAAACAGGCAACCATCTCCTCCCCGAAGAGGTAGTTGATGTGGATTTTCAACTTTTCACGGCGTAATGTACAGTCCAAAGTTCACTTCTTCCGCTGATATTTCGGCCGCCAACTCAGTTAATTGATTAACGTGATTTGGTGTAAAGTTCTGAATTTTTTGTAGATGCCATTAGAGTGCCACAGCCTTTTCTTTAATCTTCACGCTGTTTTCCAACGTCGCGAATATCTGAAATCACTGACATTTATGCTGGTAGACTTTGTTAATAACGAACAGAAATTTTCACAGGACTTGTGACTCCCGATAATCATCAAGATCAAACGTTACTGGAATATTACATTTTATTTTTATAGTGTTATTTTCTGTCTTTTTTGGATATGGGGGGAGGGGGGGCCTAACTTCTTGCTGCTAAATCGGAGTAGTGGAGTCTATTATCCACAGTACTGGAGAGACTGCAGACGTAAACACTGTGTTTCAGTTCTTGTTGTTGTTATTGTTGTTGTTGTTGCTGTTGTGGTCTTCAGTCCGGAGACTGGTTTGATGCAGCTCTCCACAATATCCTATCCTGAGCAAGCCTTTTCATCTCCTCATAAGAACGGCAACCCACATCTGTCTGAATCTGCTTACTGTATCCATCTCTTGGTCTTCCTCTGCGATTTTTACCCCACACACTTCCCTCCAACTCTACATTCACAATTCCTTTATGTCTAAGAATGTGCCTACAAATCGATCCCTTCTTTTAGTCAAGGTATGCCAAAAATTGCTTTTCTCACCAATTCTGTTCAGTACCTCTTCATTAGTTACGCGATCCACCCACCTAATCTTCAGCATTCTTCTGTAGCACCACATTTCAAAAGCCTCAATCCTCTTCCTGTCCGCACTGTTTATCGTCCATGCTTCACTCCCATACAAGGCAACACTCCATACAAATGCCTTCAGAAAGGACTTCCTTAGGCTTAAATCAATATTCGAAGATAACAAATTTCCCTTGTTCAAGAACGCTTTTCTACCCATTGCCATTCTGCATTTTATATCTTCTGTACTGCGACCGTCGTAAGTTATTTTACTGCCCAAGTAAGAAAACTCATTAACCACCTTTATTGTTTCGTTACCTAATCTAATTCCTTCAGCATCGCCGGATTTTCTACGACTGCACTCCATTATTCTTGTTTTCCTCTTGTTAATGTCTATCTTATAAGCTCATTTCGACACACTGTCCATTCCGTTCAACTGCTCTTACAGGTCCTTTGCTGTCTCTGACAGAATTACAATGTCGTCAGCAAAACGCAATGTTTTTATTTCTTCATTCTGAACTTTAATTTCTTCTCGAAATTTGTATTTGCTTTCCTTCACAGTTTGCTGAATGTAGAAATTGAATACCATTGGAAAAAGGCTACATCCATGTCTTACTACCTCCCTAACCAGTGCTTCCCTTTTATGCCCTTCGACTCTAATAACTGGGGTCTGACTTTTGAACAAGTTGTAAATAATTCCTCTTTTCCCTGTATTTTTGCTGACTTTAGAATTTGAGAGAGTGTTTTCCAATCAGGAATGTCAAAAGCTTTCTCTTTCAGTGGGGATAGCAAGTATCGCTGGAGATGGTAGGAAAGTAAAGTCGTGTGGCACTTGAGCACACGGTTGTCACATCCCACTTCGCGAAGTGCCCGCGTGAAGTGTAGGCGGCTGTAATGGCTGCACATACGGGGTCGTGATGGGAGCAGCGAGGGGCAGGACGCGAAGCCCGCTTTTCACAGAGGGGACCACCCAACTTAACGTCCCCATCCGACGGTCGGATTTCCATCGACAGTGCCCCGTGACAGGTTTGGAACCTGATCCAGGTCTTGAATAAACTGTAGAGTCTTGGCCACTAATTTAAATTTATTGAGGCCTTAGGCGTTTCGACATTGCGTCATTATCGAAGGCTACAGCAAGACAATGGAATTAATATTCATCACACATTTCGATAAAACATAAATGAGAACACAATCGCACACATACCGTATCTTTTAAAACTTATTAAAAAGTGAAACTAAACAATCCTTTTAAAAAATGACTGTCAAAGACATATGTCAAAAATATAATAAATTTAAAATTCCCCCACACCATCCCTGTAGGATGGTCAAGTGCATACTAAATTCAGCGATGCGGTCAGTTATTAAGCGGAGAATCCGCCAGATGGCGATGCTGTCATTCTACTTCTCTCTCACTCACATATGCGCACTCACTCCCTCTGCGACTTTTTATAATAATAATATCTTAAACTTACACCATATTTTCTTAGTGTTATGTTATACAATTATACACTTACAACTATAAAAACTTTACAATCACTGTGTACAAAACTTTCTTTTACATTGTACAATTATTATGAGTGCTGCACCAAATTTTTCCATACTATATTTTGACATCGTTAGGAAAGATAGTGTTTAGTGACACATTGCTGGCAGTCACCAAAATCATGTTATCTACACAGTGTTCTGGCGAGGAAAGTGTGTGGAGGGGAGGGGTGAAGGGGGACAGGCATATAAGTGCGTGCTTGTACGGTGTGGTTTTTGTAAGCGTGCGGTGCTTGGTGGCTGCTCTTCCTTCCCCGCACTTTTGTGTCCTCCCCCTTCACCCCTCCCCTCCACACACTTTCCTCGCCAGAATACTGTGTAGATAACATGATTTTGGTGACTGCCATCAATGTGTCACTAAACACTATCTTTCCTAACGATGTCAAAATATAGTATGGAAAAATTTGGTGCAGCACTCATAATAATTGTACAATGTAAAAGAAAGTTTTGTACACAGTGATTGTAAAGTTTTTATAGTTGTAAGTGTATAATTGTATAACATAACACTAAGAAAATATGGTGTAAGTTTAAGATATTATTATTATAAAAAGTCGCAGAGGGAGTGAGTGCGCATATGTGAGTGAGAGAGAAGTAGAATGACAGCATCGCCATCTGGCGGATTCTCCGCTTAATAACTGACCGCATCGCTGAATTTAGTATGCACTTGACCATCCTACAGGGATGGTGTGGGGGAATTTTAAATTTATTATATTTTTGACATATGTCTTTGACAGTCATTTTTTAAAAGGATTGTTTAGTTTCACTTTTTAATAAGTTTTAAAAGATACGGTATGTGTGCGATTGTGTTCTCATTTATGTTTTATCGAAATGTGTGATGAATATTAATTCCATTGCCTTGCTGTAGCCTTCGATAATGACGCAACGTCGAAACGCCTAAGGCCTCAATAAATTTAAATTAGTGGTCAAGACTCTACAGTTTATTAAAGTGCATCGGTATGACCACTTCTCATAGATCTCTAATGGAGACAGCAAGGAACTAATGCAGGTCATTGGTGATCAGGGACTCTGCACCACCACCATCACCACTGCTTCCCCTCTGGCTCGACGGTGCTGGTGGGGATCCTTGTATCCACCGTGGTACACGCTAGTGGAGACGAACTGCAGCACAAGTACCGTGTGTCCGGGTTTTACTCACAAGGAGAGCACCCCTACTCGTCGTTGCAGAATTCGCCCAAATTTGTGGTACATTTGGGGCGTGGTGAGACACGAAAGTGCCCCAAGTGGCAACTCTAGGTGGCCGGGCGTTTAGGTAATAATAGCAATTTCGATACGGATCTGTCACCATGTGCGCCTTGATACGTGTCTGTACAAATTCAGTAATATTCCGGAATGAAAAGTTTGGAAAGTAGGAGGCGAGGTACTGGCGGAAGTAAAGTTGTGAGGCGGCATCGTGAGTCGTGTCGGGATAGCTCAGTCGGTAGTGCGCTTGTCCGCGAAAGGCAAAGGTCCCAGGTTCGACTCCCGGTTCCGGCACTCAAAATTAATCTGCCAGCAAGTTTCATTTTAGTAATATTGTTTCGCCTATCTTGTATCTATATTTGTGTGTAAGATGTTATATGAACTTCTTTGAGTAACTCCGTCTATGGTTTACTGTGTTGGGTAACATCTCTGTCAAAGACTATGTATGTGAGTAGTAGCTGGACAGAAACAGAGCTCTGGTACTGATCGGACGTGCTTTGGTTAGCTGCTTTCGTACGAGCTGATGGAATAATTTTGAAATTTTGATTTTCACACGCACAGCTCTGTCTTTATAAGATTTCGCGTCGTTCATATGTTTATCAGTTGTTCTTCTCCAGTCATAAGGTAATGTAATCATTACTACTAACAATAATTGAGAAAGTCTAAGCTCTTTACCTGTTTCACTTCTGTAGTTATAAAGCCAACCCTCTTCCTTTCATTGAAAGTTATTGACTTTTAAAGTCATAAAAGTGAAAACATAGTGTTGACTAAGTTGTTTCATTAACAGATTTCGTCACTGGTGTGACGTTTAATGATAATAGTGATTGTTGTGCAGTACTACACAAGTGAACAAGATACTAAGTTTCTGCAATCAGTCAGTTAGCGAAATAGATTCTTAGAGTTGCATTATTAGAAAGTGGTTTGTGTTTTTTCAGATTTCTCTCGCAGTCAAATTTATACTGTAGTCAGAGAGCCATATGCAGACTGCGTATTGTTTTCTCTGAGTTCAAAATATTCGTTGAGCTTTCAATCAGTCTAAATGCACTGTTTCTTAACTAACTATGCAGGTATTAATATTAGGGCCATAACTAAACAGAATTATAGTGTTAATGAATAATAAATGTGTTCAACTAATCTTTAATGATCTTGATTGGAGAGTTAGTTGTTGCGAGTGTTAACTACCAGCTGATGACAATTATTAGAGCTGCGTTTAACACCAGATCAGCTTTGAATGAGTGGCTTTAAAGCAGACACCGTTTAGCTGTATCACAATTGCCAAATCCTTGTAGGGACCCTGTTTTTCCAATGAATTGAACAGCCGTACCTATATCCCACCAAACAACATACCGGTTCTAACCTTATCAACTGTGTCTGTGACTACGTGTTTACGAAGCGCTAAATGATCGGATTCGTATTGAGAAGGTCGCGAGTTCAACTTCACCCGGCGGCAAATTTTTTCCTGCTCCTTGGGAATGCGTACACGTACATATTGTTCCCGTGGGGATCGTCAGGACAACATTAGATTAAGTACAGCACGCTCGGGGGCATTTAAACAACCGTTCTTCCCACGCTCAATACGTGAATGGAATGGGAAAAACCCTAACAACTGGTGCAGTGGGACGTACCCTCTGCCACGCACCTCACAGTGGTTTGCGGAGTATCGATGTTGATGTAGACTGACGTCGCAATCGACCGCAACATCATCGGCGCCACCGAGGTCAAATTAAACTCACGACTATTCGTGTTTGCACCTTATGGAGCTTTCAGAACCCCAAGTTTGCATATAGTATACTTCTTTTAAATAATGACGTCGCTTGCTGACGTTGTGCACATATAAACACAAAACAGCATAATTATACGATGTTACGGTTAATTGTGCAGTCAGTAGTGTACAGCAGACAAATATTTGCTGCCAGGCGGAATGGAACCCGCGAACGTTTCGATACGGATCCGAGCTTATACCGATGAGCCAATGACCGCTTCCTGGAAACCCCCTTCAGAGGCACAGTTGACGAGGTGGAGTATGGAGATGTTAGACCATTTCCTTCCCTGAAAGCTCGGCCCTCTGGAGTTGTCACCTGGAACACTTTAGAGTCTCACCACAAATCTGGAGGAATGCGGCGACGACGAGTAGGCGTCGAAGGAGAGCACTTTGGATGCTTTATACTGCTCGCGGTTCCGTGAACTTTGTGTACGGCTCGAAAAATTCAGTTCTCATTTATACGGATGGCTCAAAGACCAATGACGGTGTCGGATGCGCGTTTGTCGTGGGGGATGACTGCTACCAGTACAGGCTTAATGCCCACGGCTCGAATTCCACAGCGGAGCTTTCGCCCTCCATCAGGCTGTACTCTTCATCCGTCGACACCGTTCTCCTTCCTATGTTATCTCCCTCAGCGCCATCCAGAGTCTGGGCGACCCCTTTTCAGCCCATCCTGTTGTGCACCGAATCGACCGCTCCCTGCAGTTCTTAGCTTCTGACGGCCCTCGCGTCCGCCTCCTGTGGGTCCCTGGCCACGCAGGCGCGCCTGGTAACGAGGCTGCTGATGCCGCTGCCAAGGCTGCAACTCTCTTACGTCGGAGGGGGCACGAGGGGCTCTTTCGCGGCGCCTTATATCGTCATGGCATAATGTGTGGTCTTCACTTACTAATAATAAGCTCCGGACCATTAAACCGCCCACTACGGTCGGGGGTTCGAATCCCCCCTCGGGCATGGATATTTGTGCCGTCTTTAGTCTTCGCTAGTTCATCTGGTAGAAGCCGACCTCGGGGAAGATCAGTTTGGGTTCAGGAAAAATGTAGGAACTCGGGAGGCAATACTCACTTTACGGCTTATCCTAGAAGATAGATTAAGAAAAGGCAAACCTACATTTCTAGCTTTTGTAGATTTGGAGAAGGCTTTTGACAATGTCGATTGGAATAAACTCTTTCAAGTTCTGAAGCAAGCAGGAGTAAAATATAGGGAGCGTAAGGTTATTTACAACTTGTACAAAAACCAGACAGCGGTTGTCAGAGTTGAAGGGCATGAAAGGGATGCAGTGGTTGGGAAGGGAGTGAGACAGGGTTGTAGCCTTTCTCCAATGTTATTCAATTTGTACATTGAACAAGCTATAAAGGAAAGCAAGGAGAAATTTGGTGAAGGAATAAAAGTTCAGGGGGAAGAATTAAAAATATTGCGTTTTGCCGACGACATAGTAATTCTGTCAGATACAGCAAAGGACCTGGAAGAGCAATTGAACGGAATGGACAGTGTGCTGAAAGGTGCATATAAGATGAACATTAACAAGAGCAAAACTAGGGTAATGGAGTGCAGTGTACGAAAATCAGGTGATGCTGAAGGAATTAGATTGGGAAACGAAGCAATAAAGGAGGTAGATGAGTTTTGTTACTTGGGCAGTAAAATAACAAATGATGGTCGCAGTACAGAGGATATAAAATGCAGAATGGCAATGGGTAGAAAAGCGTTCTTGAAAAAGAGAAATTTGTTAACATCGAATATTGATTTAAGCCTAAGGAAGTCCTTTCTGAAGGCATTTGTGTGGAGTGTTGCCTTGTATGGGAGTGAGACATGGACGATAAACAGTGCGGACACGAAGAGGATTCAGGCTTTTGAAATGTGGTGCTACAGAAGAATGCTGAAGATTAGGTGGGTGGATCGCGGAACTAATGAGGAGGTACTGAACAGAATTGGGGAGAAAAGAAAATTCTGGCATACCTTTACTAAAAGAAGGGATAGATTGGTGGGACACATTCTTAGACATCAAGGAATTGTGAATTTAGCATTAGAGGGAAGTGTGTGGGGTAAAAACCGCAGAGGAAGACCAAGAGATGGATACAGTAAGCAGATTCAGACAGATGTAGGTTGCCATTCTTATGTGGAGATGAAGAGGCTTGCTCAGGATACGGTATTGTGGAGAGCTGCATCAAACCAGTATCAGGACTGAAGACCACAACAACAACAGTTCATAAGTAGTTTGTAAGCTTAGAGACTGATGACCCCGTAGTTAAGTCCCATAAGTTGTGCAGACATTTGAACATTAAACCGCTCCCGGTGGCTCGGCTGACCTCCTCACGCCGCTCGCGACGAGAAGAGGTCACCTTGGCCCGGTTGCGGATCGGACATTGCCGGTTCAGCCACCGCCACTTGCTCACTGGTGACCCCACACCGTTATGTTCCCGTGGCCACCCGCTGTCGGTGCGCCATGTTTTATTGTCGTGTTCAACTTTTACTCCTGTTCAGCTTGCACTACACCTGCCGGGCACATTGGAAGACATTTTAGCTGATGACGTGCGGGCTGTTGCCCGAGTATTGGATTTTATCAATTTGACCAATTTGTCGAGGGACATTTAGCTCTTCGCTTTGTTGTTTTTTATTCTATGTTTTTTAGCTGTTTTTATAAAGTCTTATTATTCTTGGGTATATCCCCGGTTTGATTCGGGCGCTAATGACCTTAGTAGTTGTGCGCCCTAAAACCAAAAACAAAAACAAAAAACAGACAAGTAGGCGTGCTGTCGTTGTCAGCAGGCGAAGTGCTGCTAATATTGTGAGACGGGGGCTGTAGTTAGTCCATTTTCCATACTAAATGTCTATTGGCGCAGCTCGGCTGCTGAAGAGTGGTTTTACGTGTCGGGCAGCGTCACGCCGCTCTCGGGGGTCTCCCCCTCCCCCTCCCACCAACTTCCGCTCGCCTTCGGGGAAGCACGAGAGGGGCTGGCTGGACCTGTTTGGCGCCGACGCTACAGGCGGCAGAGTATACCTGGAAGAATTTTCTAGAGTGTGTGGGACGCTTTACACAATGCTGGCCCGTGGTTTACGGTGGGCGATAGCGGGGACTGCCTTTTCAGTCATTCGGCCGTTCCGCGAGAGAGGAATGCTCACTGCTGTCGACAACACGGCTGCAGGTGTAAGCAATAGACTCACTCCTACAGAGCTCCAAAGGAACCTACATCCTTTTGAATCTGCTTACTGTATTCGTCCCTCGGTCTGCCTCTACGATTTTTACCCCACACGCTTCCTTCTAATGCTAAGTTGACGATTCCTTGATGTCTCAGAACGTGTCCAACCAATCTATCCCTCCTCATTAGTCAGGATCGGCCGTAATTTTTATTTAGATTACCTTTTTCGGTAGTTTAACAGACATCTTCCAATCTGTGAGTATACATCTAACATCGTACACAAAACGCTGTAATAAATTAAATCTGCGAAATACTTGTCTTTAAATGCATCCACTTTCCAAATGCAGCTATCATTTCATTCCTTACATCACAGATAATAATCTGTTCAGTCGTTCTCGAGATTTAGCAAGACTAACGAATAGCAATTGATTTATATATTTATATATATGTCTTCCGTCAGTTCCACCCTGGGCAACAGTACTCCAGGAGAGGACGCACAAGTGTGATGTAGGCAGTCTCTTTGGTGGAGCTGGTGCATTTTCGAAGCGTTCTGCCGATGAAACGTAACCCCACAATATTTTCTGTGTGTTCTGTCCAGAAATTTCGAAAGGAATTAAAGTTCAGGGTGAAGAAATAAAAACACTGAATTTTGGTAATTATCTTGTAATTCTGTCAGAGGCAGCAAAGTATCTGGAAGAGCAGTTGAACGGAATGGACAGTGTGCTGAAAGATACATATAACTTTAACATTAACAAGAGTAAAACAAGGGTAATGGAATGCAGTCTCAGAAAATCAGGTGATGCTGTAGGAATTAGATTAGGTAACGAAACAATAAAGGAGGTAGATGAGTTTTGTTACTTGGGCAGTAAAATAACAAACGATGATCGCAGTACAGAGGATATAAAATGCAGAATGGCAATGGGTAGAAAAGCGTTCTTGAAAAAGAGAAATTTGTTAACATGGAATATTAATTTAAGTGTAAGGAAGTCTTTTCTAAAGGCATTTGTGTGCAGTGTTGCCTTGTACGGGAGTGAAACATGGACGATAAACAGTGCGGACAGAAAGAGGATTGAGGCTTTTGAAATGTGGTGCTACAGAAGAATGCTGAAGATTAGGTGGGTGGATCACGTAACTAATGAGGAGGTACTGAACAGAATTGGAGAGAAAAGAAATTTTTGGCATACCTTGACTAAAAGTAGGGATAGATTGGTAGGACACGTTCTTAGACATCGAGGAATTGTGAATTTAGCGTTAGAGGGAAGTGTGTGGGGTAAAAACCGCAGGGGAAGACCAAGAGATGGATACAGTAAGCAGATTCAGACAGATGTGGGTTGCCGTTCTTATGATGAGATGAAGAGGCTTGCTCAGGATAGAGTAGGGTGGAGAGCTGCATCAAACCAGTCTCCGGACTGAAGACCACAACAACATCAACTTCGTGTATTATGTGTCACCTAGTGTACTATTCCAAATTTTGTTGGCAAATTTAAAATACGTTGAGATACATGTTGATTGTCAATTTCCATATTGTAAATGTTAATGTCGTTGCATGAATACAAGACCGTTTTTCTTGACATCAGGGAACCCTGATGTTGAAATGTCATGTCTGTAGCACTATCTGGTACCATATTGTGCGCTTGACAGTTAATTTAGTTAGTTTTATTTCACCTTAGTGTGACCCATCATATTAAAGCATGGGGCTTTTTATTTGTAGGATCAGAAAGCAACGATAATGTTGGTTAATAATTATGTTTTCAAAAGTTTTTTCCATAATGTGATAAATGAAATTAAGGGTGGGTTTCGAAAGTGGGTATATTTAAAGATATTTGTATGAATTTCCTTTATTATAGGATGCTGAGTACGATTTTAGACCTGTACTTACAGATACGATGATCTAAATAAAAGTCATAACCGAACTTGTAGGTAGTGAATTTATTGAAAGAACTGTTCCCTAAATATGTCACACTGTTATGCATTATAAAACTTTATATACGGGAAACCACAGTGGAAAGATTCTATATTTCAAAGAACAGTATTTTATGCATTAGGTTCGTTTTAGAGGTGTGCAAAGTTTGATGTCACCCTGCGATAGAATTGTCGTTGCCTATCGTTGTTAGCTGCCTGCTCTGTGGGACACAGGTTTAAGTAACACGATGTAACGAAAACTGTTTACCGACATAGGTTTAAGTAACACGAATGATGTAACGAAAACTGTTTACCCCTGCTCCGTCTCGTCCGAAAATACGGGAGTGCTTTATTGGCTTCCTTGAGACTTTCCTGCCCAAACCATCAAATATTCGAGCCTGTAAGTTCATATTTGGTTATTTTGCTACCAGAGTGAGTAAAAACACAGTGTATTCAAACATTTTTGTTTTCCTTATTAGACACAAAAAATATAAAGTAAAAAAATTGAAAAATGGGACTTCAAAGTTCAAGTGGGTGTAATGTAATTTGGAGACATTATGAAATGCTTATCTCTGTTAACAAACGGATTTACCAGCAAGAAACAGACAGTAAAAATTTCTATATTCACTTGTCGTTTTAGATATTGATATGAACGGCAAAAAAGCAAGCACTAGTTGTCCCTGAACCGTATTCATATTTAGTAATTCGCAAAAAAAGAAAACTACAAGAATTTATTACTGTCACGTAGCATCAAAGAAAACTACAAAAATAACACGCACAAAATGCGATTGACACACTGTTCAGTACTAAAACCTTGCAGGCACAGTTTTGAACAATGTATAAATAAAATGAGCTCTAGTCATTGAATAATATTAGTTTCCATTAGATAAAACAATAGAAAACAAAATTGCCGACGTCAAAACACGCAACAGTGTATTTTTGTGTCAACAAAAGTCGCCTGACCAAATCGTAATCACAGACGTAAAATAGTCCGTTGTTTACTGCTGCCTGTGAGCAGTGATACTGAAAACTATCTGTCAGGGAGTGTTTCTTAAGAGGGACCCTGACGTCCCGTCAGCAGATATCATTTTCCACTTTGTTTTATCACGCTCTAAATGGGATGGGACTTTAAAGTCCCGTCGGGCAGGAAAGGGTTAAGAATACAGGGTAACAGCAACTGCGAGTGTAAGCGATGCAACCTGAACCCTCCCCTGTTGTGTGGCAGTGACTGTTTAACGGCTCCTATTGTGGCCGAGAAGAGCGGATTAGCGCCACAGTCTGAGAGGCCACAACAGAACAACAGCAACAACAACAGCAGCAGCAGAACGCCCTCATCGCGTTACGCTGATCCGATAAACTGTGAAGGCGGCAACAGGTGCGCTGCGGGTTGCCTCTGTGGCAGGGGCCACGGCTTCCGCGAGCTGGGTGTCCACGTGGTCTTCCAGTCAGCAAATGAATAAAGGGGAATTATTTAACAAACACGCACACACACACGCAGAGACTAAGACAGCTCAAAACTTCAATCGCGAATAACGCTTCAACTGTTCACCTCAGGTGAAGATCGTATAGATGCATCTTTAGGGGAGAAAATCTTTACATCATTATATAGACACGCTAACGCGAAAATTGTGGTACAGATTACTAATTTATTCGTACAAGAAGGCCAATGAAAGGTACACAATTCGAAAGACTATTTGTCGTAGATTTCACGAATATAAATATTATGTGTGCATTTAGCAATTACAGTGGTAAAAGGAAGCAGAAAGTTTCCTATCTACAGCTTGGATCAAGTTCTACATTCTCCAACAATCAGCTCACTGATTGGCTATTCGCCTCGACCAAAGACGCTGTAATGCAGCGCATCTGCAGTATTAAAATAAGTGAATATCGAAACATGCAGTGCTCCCAACTCACTTTCTTGTGCCGTTCAAATGCTTCATTTTCGCAGTGATTAAGAGTGGTTAAAGGAACTGGATGTTTTCATACGGATGCCGATATAAAGGATGATGCACCGGGAGAGGCATCTACCGGTGCTCGGGTGGAACTACGAAGTCGACATGTTGTCAGCTCTGGAATTCTGAATATCGCAGAATCGAAATAACATTATTTCTTGGCGTAGTTCCATTTCAAATATTGGGCTACTGAAAGTTATATAATTCGAAAATGTCATGAGAAATATATACTTCCGTGTTTATCTGTTGTTATTGTGTCAGACATTTTCCTTAACACGTAAAAGATACCGTTTCATATCTCCCAATGCCGGTTAAATTTTACCAAATATCCCAGCGGCCTCCTATGATAATGTTGGCAACAGATGCTGAATAGTGAGAATCCTGTGAGTCTTCATTTTAGCCAATCGCTTGACAACGCTGATGTTTTCTCGTCGAATCTTCGCTTTACGAGGGCAATTATTTTTACTGAGCGGACGAGGGTACATACAAGAACCCGTCAACCATAAAGCAGGAACAGCATTATTTGTTTACTTCATAGTCTGTACGATACACTAATCGAGTCATTCTATGTGGTTCGAACAAATGGGCAAAGATTTTCTATCTTGTTGTTGATGTTGCCAACATAATCACGCAGGCCGCCAACATGATACGTAAAATTTTAACCCCCAGTGACCATTGTAAACACAACTGGTCGATTTTCGACCACAGGCAATACTAGTCTTATTAAATTGGCTGTATTTGTTGTTTTATGTTCCACATCTCCTCCTAAACTACTGGAACGATTTCAACCGAACTCGGTACACATGTTCATACCATTAGGCAACAATCGCTGTAGAGGTAAAACCGTCTACGACACACATGTAACCCGATATGACGTCATAATGAATGACTGTTTTGAAAAACGGCCGCATCATCGCATCATGCGATAATTATTCTACATCTACTCCTAAACTAATGGGCCCATTTCAACCAAATTTGTTACAAATAATCTTCAAAGTCAGCAATCACTCGCTTTGGTTACAAAAACCACTCACGATTCACAGTTCATACGATGTCACGCCAAAGAGAGCACTTAGCGACTTGCAATAAACTTTGAACATAATGTCAAATACTTACGAAACTTTCCCTCTGAAGGGAAAATAAGTTTATCGCTTACTACTCTTACAATGTTCGTGAGCGTTTGGCATGGCGTTACAAGTCATTGCTTCTACACTCTAAACTGTATTAGCGTACCTCAAAAACGGCTTTTAATCAAATTGCGTGGTTATGGTATATCGCCCCAAATTTGCGATTGGATAGGCGATTTCTTGTCAGAGAGGACACAGTTCGTAGTAATCGACGGTAAGGCATCGACTAAAACAGAGGTGATATCGGGCGTTCCACAGGGTAGTGTTATTGGCCCTCTGCTGTTCCTTATTTACATAAACGATTTAGGGGAAAATCTAAGTAGCTCTCTTGGGTTGTTTGCAGATGACGCCGTCATTTACCGTCTAGTAAAATCATCTGAAGATCAAAAGCGACTGCAGAACGATCTGAATAAGATATCACTATGGTGTAAAAATTGGCAATTGACTCTAAATAATGAGAAGTGTGAAGGCCGTAAACTCCACAAAATACCTAGGAATTACTATTACTTCAGACCTAAACTGGAAAGAACACGTAGATAATATCGTGGGAAAGGCGAACCAGAGACTGCTTTTTATTGGAAGAACCCTTAAAAGATGCAACAGAACTACTAAAGAAACTGCATACACTGCGCTTGTCCGTCCATTTTTGGAGTATTGCAGCCCAGTGTGGGATCCTTATCAGGTGGGTTTGACGGAGGACATCGAAAGAGTCCAAAGAAGGGCAGCTCGTTTCGTATTGTCACGATACAGGGGAGACAGCGTTACGGAAATGATACAGGATCTGGGATGGGAATCATTACAACAACGGCGCTTATCGCTGCGGCGTGGGCTACATACGAAACTCCAATCTCCAACATTCTCCTCCGAATGCGAAAATATATTGTTGACTCCCACTTACATGGGTAGAAATGATCATCAGAATAAAATACGAGAAATCAGAGCTCGGACGGGGAGATTCAGGTGTTCTTTCTTCCCGCGGTCTATTCGAGAGTGGAATGGGAGATAAATAGTATAATTGTGGTTCGATGAACCCTCTGCCAGGCACTTAAATGTGATTTGCAGAGTATCCCATGTGGATGTAGACACTTCAGTGACAGTTCACACACATACCACTGAATGTTCCTTCGATACTATATCACAGTTTGACATATAGTTCCTGAGGTATGAAGTCATAAACAAGTTGGTTCAGGAAAAACCGCATCTTCACGTATGACGATTCCATGTATTACGGCTTTACTGCTAACACCATTCAGGACATATTCTGCACATATTAGGCACATATATAGGACTGAATGTACCTTCAAACGTAAATATTTTAGGAGATATGACGTCATAAACAATGAAATTTCCGAATTACTGGTACATCGTGCGCTATTTTTCCATATCTTCTCCTAAAATTACGGACCGTTTTTAATTACACGTGGTACACATATTGATTACTATCAGATACCAATTCCTGTGTAATTAATGAAAAACTAGCCACGACACACAGTTCAGCAGATATGACGTCGTCAGCAATGAGTCGCAAACACTTGTCCATAACGCGACGCGTGGTGTACGAGACTTGATTCAACCAATATTTATTCATCTCAAACAGTTTCCTAATGTTAAACTCTACAAATCAGGAAAATTATATTACTGTACGACACATAGGCAAGGATATACGATGTCATAAGTATTGATCTACATGAAAACGAAACTCAAATGGACAGGTGGTAAGGATAAGTCGACGGACAGAAAGGGAAGAACGAAGATAAGAAGGAAATAAAAGCACGTGGTTCATGCGACATTAGCACAGCACGCGTGAGGTATCGATTCATTACGTCTCTACTACCAGCTCTGTTCGCGACATCTTTTGCAGATAAACCTCTGAGTATACATTCCAAATTAATCATACTAGCCACACGGTTCATGAGATGTGACGGCAAAAAGAATGAAGTGCATGAAAATCCACCCATGACGCATGAGGTTTCTAATGTAACACTGGAAAAATATATACCCGGGCGAAGCTAGTTCTCTATAACATTGCTCTCTTGCCTTTCTTCGGTATCTCGCAGCCTTGCAGAGATTTTTGCTAAAATAACGGCGACTTGACACAGTTTGCGTGTGTCGTGTTATCACCTTTCATGTCGTGCCATTCAACCGATCGGCCCCAATTTCGTCTAGTTCTTCGTTTCGCTCTACTGTCATATTACTTTGCTCCAAGTTATTTAATGAAGCTTCGAAGAATGGTTTCAGGTTCATTTTTCATCTAGGGATAAATATATCTCAGAAAAAAACTCTTTATAACAGATATGAAATATTATGTCGAACAACACTAAAATTAATCTCACAACTAAGAAGAAAATATTAATAAATGCGAGAATAAAGAGGATAAACTAAAAGACGAAAAGAAAAGGATAAGTGAAAGTTTGTCACATTTTGGGGCGATGCATGCAATAAATTTATTACGGACAACAGCCAAGATCTCCCGTAATTTTTATTTAGATTACCTGTTTCGGTAGTTTAACAGCCATCTTCCAATCTGTGAGTATACATCTAAAATCGTACACAAAACGCTGTAATAAAACAAGTCTGCGAAATACTTATCTTTAAATGCATCCACTTTCCAAACGCACCTTTCATTTCATTCCTTACATCACAGACAATAATCTGTTCAGTCGTTCTCGAGTTTTAGCAAGACTAACGAATTGTTCGTAATTGTAACTCCTAGGTATTTGGTAGAATTTACGACCTTAAGATTTGACTGATTTATCGCGTAATTGAAGTTCAGCGGATTTCTTTTAGTGGTCGTGTGTATTACTTCACACTTTTCTTTATTTAGTGTCAATTGCCAATTTTCGCACCATGTAGCAATTTTGTCTAAATCGCTTTGCAGTTGCTTTTGATCCTCTGTTGACTTCACTAATTGATAAGCATCAGCATCATCCGCGAACAGCCTAAGGGGGCTATTCAGATTGTCTCCTAAATCGTTTATAAAAACGAGGAAGAGTAGGGGACCTATAACGCTTTCCTGTGGAACGCCAGATATCACTGCTGTTTTACTCGATGACTTACCGTCAATTACAACGAACTGTGTCCTTTCTGATAGGAAATCGTGAATCCAATCGCACAATTGGGGAGATATTCCATAAGCACATAATTTCATAAGAAGCCGCTTGTGGGGTACAGTGTCAAAAGCCTTCCGGAGATCCAGAAATATGGAATCGATTTGAGATCGCTTGTCGATGGCACTTAACACTTCACGTGAATAAAGGGCAAGCTGTGTTTCGCAAGAGCGATACTCTCTGAGTGTGTGATAAACAGTGACTGCTACCAAGCGCATTTGTATATAGAGGAATAGCTTCATTTTTGTCATCTAATATCACCAATAAGAAAGCTTGAGCCGCATTTAGCAAAGCTGATACAAAAGACCGCGGGGTGTCTACTTGGAATAGCCTGACTCACAGTTCGCAGCTGTGTTCCACACGCACCGGGTAGCCATTTTTTCCCGTTTCCATAAACAAAGGAACGGAGGCAGCTTGAAATACGGCCCCGTGAGATTAACGAGTGCCGAACCGAGGGAAGCAAATCGACGCGGTTTTATTGGTCCGTGTCCTCGTAGCTTAGCCGTCCACTGACACCCGACCACGTAGCCTACACGTGTATTTTCAGGGTGCCGCATCAAAGAGGAATTCTCAAAAAAACAGTTTCTAGAGTTATCTGCGCGTGTTGGCACAAGAACAACTAGAACATACAATTTCAGACTACCAAGCAGGCTTTCGACATAATAGATCGTGCCCTCAACAGCAAAGCAGCAACAAATTAAAGCAATCCGTTCTAAAGCAATAGTGTGCACATTCGTTGATTAAAAAAAAAAAAAAAAAAAAAAAAAAAGCATATGACTCTATAGACAGTCTCTATTTAATATTCTCGAAGAACGTGGACTAGACACCAAAACCCGAAAACTAATTGAACAAACACTGACAGAAAACAAGTCAAAAATTAAATTCACAGATGAAATTTCGGAACCATTCTTAATTAAAACAGGAGTAAGACAAGGAGATGCGATCTCGCCACTATGATGCAATATAGTTTTAGACAAAATAATGAAAGAATGGGAAATCGAACTAAGGAAACAAAACGTCTGGAAGCCAATTGAATTAGGAAGAGGTAAAGGAAAATTGGTGCGCCCCGGTAGCACAGTGGTAGAGTGCCAGACTACAAATCCAAAGGTCGCGGGTTCGATCACTTTCCACTTCTTTCACCTCTGGCAGTATTGCTAATTGTGAAAAATACCGATTAGCACCATGGTTGGGAACCCACGTTAAACTGTAGGTCCCCCTATAACTGGCCGGGTAAGTCAGTTCGAAGGTCGGAGGAAAGCAACGGCATACCACCTCCAAACAGGACCGTGCCTAGTAAAGCACTGTGCTGTTCAAAACAACCCACAGATTGTTGACTGCTTTACCTTTAAAGGAAAATTGAATATCTCTTATTTAGCGTTTGAAGATGACCTAGCAAGTGTAACTGACAGTGAAGAAACCGCAATAAAACAAATTGAGAGCCTCAAAGAATGTGCAGAGCAGGTTGGCCTGCAAATCTCCTTTGAGAAGACTGAATTTATTTGTTCAAAATTAGATATTTCGAAAAATATTATGGTGAAATCAACAGAGACAAACACTTTAAGTATCTAGGCGAAGTTATTCAACCGACAGGTCTCGAGAAAAAGCACAAAAAAACCGATTACAGAAAATCAAGAAAGCGCCCGGACTTGTTCGAAACATATATAACAAAAAACGCCTGTCAAAAGGAACTAAAATCAGACACTACAACACAGTTACCAAACCTTCAGTCACATATGCAAGTGAAACGCTTCCACTGAATACAAAACTAGATTTTACAAGTAATTAGGAAATTAGTAGTAAAATTCTGCGACCGCGATACTCACAAGATGGATACAGACTGCAGACCATCAAGACACCCGAAAAACTATCAAATATCGAAACGGACATAAGAAAGAGACGAATGAAATTTTATGGACACCTACACAGATTATCTCGTCTACTGGACTAAGTGACAGCACTTAAAAGGACAGTACCCTGGGTAACTGAATTTAAGAAGGATTTGACAAAAGCAAAAAATGGCATAACTAATACATCAGACAGGGATTACCGAAAGCATACACAGATACAGCTAAAAGCGATTTCGAAATCGCATCACAGTACGACACGTAGTTCATGAGATATGAGCACATAAACAGTAGCGTTCATGGAAAACCGTCCCATCACGCACCATATTCTAATCTCTCATTTCTTTTTATATTAACTGTATTCGTAACAGATTTTACAGACATACACCACTTACATAAATGAACATATACCTGAAAAATGATACAGTTCAGTAAATGTGACATAATATACAGTGCGATGCATATAACCTGTCACATCATGCAGCACGTGTTAATACATTTACGATTTCGCTATTAACAAGGGAGTCACATGGGTATAGGATATTAGAATCTTTTGAAATTTATGAAACACGAAGTTCAGATCTCACATAAAACAATCAAGCAAAGCCGTTCGAAGCAGCTCTGAAAAATTCTCTAGAAAATCGATTTTCAAGTTTTGCAAGTGCAAGTTCAAGTACGAATAATTAATGAGTAGCTGAGGTGTTCGCGATGTGGTCTTGCAACTGCACAGTCAAGGGTTCGAATTCTGCTGGGACAGAAACTTTTTTTCGTTCGAATACTTCCACAATTATAATATCTAATGGTAATTTTTACGAAAAATGCAGATTTTTTTATTCGTAGTTTTGTTGCTGTTGTGGTCTTCAGTCCGCAGACTGGTTTGATGCAGCTCTCCACGCTACCCTGTCCTGTGCAAGTCTCCTCATCTGAGAATACGTTCGGCAACCTACATCCTTTTGAATCTGCTTACTGTATTCGTCCCTCGGTCTCCCTCTACGATTTTTACCCCACACGCTTCCTTCTAATGCTAAGTTGACAATTCCTTGATATCTCAGAATGTGTCAAACCAATCTATCCCTTCTCTTAGTCAGGATACGCCAGAAACTCATTTTCTCCCCAATTCGGTTAAGCACCTCATTGCCGGCTGCGGTGGCCGCTCCAGTCACGGTCTGCACGGCCACTGCGGTCGGGGGTTCGAATCCCCCCTGGGGCATGGATATTTGTGCCGTCCTTAGTCTTAGCTAGTTCGTAAGTAGTCTGTAAGCTTAGGGACTGATGACCCCGTAGTTAAGTCCCATAAGCTATACAGACATTTGAATTTTTTGAAGCACCTCATTAGTCACGTGATCTACCCATCTAGTTTTCATCATTCGTCTGTAGCAACACATTTCAAAAGGTTCTATCATCTTTCCGTCTAAACTCTTCATCGTCCACGTTTCACTCCCATACAATGCTTCACTCAGACAAATGCTTTCAGAAAGGACTTCCCAACATTTAAATTAATATTGGATGTTAACAAGTTTCGCTTCTTTAGAAACGCTTTTCTTCCCGTAGCCATTATGCTGTTTATATCTTCTTTACTTCGGCCATGAGAAGTTATTTTGCTACCCAAATAACAAAATTCATCTACTACTTTTATTGTCTCATCACCTAATCTAATTCCTTCAGCATCGCCTGATTTTCTAATATTACATTCCATTACCTTTGTTTTACTCTCATTAATGTTCATCTTATATCTTACTTTGAAGACACTGTTCATTCCATTCAATCGCTCTTCCAGATCCTTTGCAGTCTCTGACAGAATTACTACGTCATCGGCAAACCGCAAACTTTTTATTTCCGTCCCTTGAACTATAATGCCCTCTACAAATTTCTCCTTGCATTCCTTTACTGCCTGCTCAATGTACAGTTGGAACAACATTGGGGAAAGGCTACAACCCTGTCTTACTCCCTTCCCAACCTCTGCGTCCCTTTCTTGCCCTTCGACTCTAATTACCGCTGTCTGGTTTTTGTATAGGTTGACTATAGTTTTCTATGCATAATGAAAGGTCGCTATAATGATGGTTTTAATCAACGTAAGTTACTTTTTTTTTACAGTTTTGGCTTCACTGTTAGTTGACGACGCTAGTCTTCGATTGTTCGGTTTGTGAAGGTCATCTCCATAGCTACTGATGGCTTTCCAAGCAGCTGACCTACTCAACCATCGTTTGAGGTTACGACCAGCTGTTCTGCTCGTCTACATTCACATAAACTGAAACTGACGCAACACGTGGAGCTAGAGATCGAAAAATGTCTTAAATAACTCAATTTGAGAAGGAAAAGAATTCTTGAAGAGATTCGAACCTCGGACTCTGAGGTCAGAACGCTGCCGCTACTTACGTGTTAAGACCGTTATGTTGCTTGTTGGTGGAATGAAGGTAAGGCTGTTCTATTGATAGGAAAAACAGAGATTTGGCAATTGTGAGCCAGCTAAAGGAAATTAAGCTGAGAAAGTTGGCAACACTGCAAAACAAACTACAGTGGACACAGTATGGCAGCAGTGGGACCAGAAAAAACGCGAGGTTTTCCAAAAAACGGTGGAACTTTTCGACCTGTTCGCCGGAAAGAGACTGACGTGGAGTAGCAAGTGCTGTGGGTACACCGTTTTATAGCAAACCACGAACTGTTTTAAATCAGAAACGAAATGTTTTGTACATATGTAAGAAAGCTAACCTTTATGTGTAAACAGAAACATGTAAATATTTCAGGACACCCACTGATGATGCCTTGAGACAAATGCGAAACGTGTACGGGTGAAGTTTAAAAATAAAAACCCTTCATTTGCAGTAGCAAGAGGCGTTTTCTTTACAAACAGTACAGTGAAAATACATAAAGGATGTCTGCTTTAAAGCCACTCATTCAAAGCTGATCTGATGTTAAACGCAGCACTAATAATTGTCATCATCTGGTAGTTAACACTCACGGTAACTAACTTTTCAGACAAGCTGATTGAAGATCAGTTGAATACATTTATTATTGACCAACACTATAATTCTGTTTGGTTATGGACCTAATATTAATACCTGCATAGTTAGTTACGAAACAGTGCCTTTAAACTAATTGAAAGCGCAACGGATATTTTGAACAAAGCAACAACAATATGCAGTCTGCATAAGGCTCACTGACTAAAGTATAAATGTGACTGCGAGAGAAATCTGAAAAAAACAACACAAACCATTTTCTAATAATGCAACTGCAAGAATTTATTTCGCTAACTGACTGATCGCAGAAACTTAGTATTTTGTTTATCTGTATAGTATTGCACAACAATCACTATTATTATTAAACGTCACACCAATAAAGAAATCTGTTAATCAAAGTTAGTCGATACTATGTTTTGCCTTTAATAGTCAATAACTTTGAATGGAACTACAAAAGTGAAACAGGTGAAGAAGTTTAACTTTCTCAATTATTATTAACAATAATGATTACATTTCCTTGTGACTGGAGAACAACAAAAATCTTGTCAGACTGATACATATATGAACGATACAAAATCTTATAAAGACAGGACTGCGTCTGTGAAAATCAAAATTTCAAAATTATTCCATCAGCTCGTACGAAAGCAGCCAACCAAAGCACGTCCGTTCAACAGCAGAGCTACACTCAGACTGACTCTCTGTTTCTGTCCAGCTACTACTCACATACATAGTCTTTGACAGATATGCTACACAATAGAGGAAACCATAGACGTAGTCACTCAAAGAAGTTTATCTAACATTTTGCATATTATAATATTTAACATATCCTAGAAGATAGATTAAGAAAAGGCAAACCTACATTTCTAGCTTTTGTAGATTTGGAGAAGGCTTTTGACAGTGTTGATTGGAATAAACTCTTTCAAGTTCTGAAGCAAGCAGGAGTAAAATATAGGGAGCGTAAGGTTATTTACAACTTGTACAAAAACCAGACAGCGGTTGTCAGAGTTGAAGGGCATGAAAGGGATGCAGTGGTTGGAAAGGGAGTAAGACAGGGTTGTAGCCTTTCTCCATTGTTATTCAATTTGTACATTCAGCAAGCTATAAAGGAAAGCAAGGAGAAATTTGGAGAAGGAATTAAATTTCAGGGTGAAGAATTAAACACATTGCGTTTTGCCGACGACATAGTAATTCTGTCAGATACAGCAAAGGACCTGGAAGAACAATTGAACGGAATGGACAATGTGCTGAAAGGTGCATATAAGATGAACATTAACAAGAGCAAAACTAGGGTAATGGAGTGCAGTGTAAGAAAATCAGGTGATGCTGAAGGAAATAGATTGGGTAACGAAGCAATAAAGGAGGTAGATGAGTTTTCTTACTTGGGCAGTAAAATAACATATGATGGTCGCAGTACAGACGATATAAATTCAGAATGGCAATGGGTAGAAAAGCGTTCTTGAAAAAGAGAAATTTGTTAACCTCGAATATTGATTTAAGCCTAAGGAAGTCCTTTATGAAGGCATTTGTGTGGAGTGTTGCCTTGTATGGGAGTAAGACATGGACGATAAACAGTGCGGACAGGAAGAGGATTGAGGCTTTTGAAATGTGGTGCTACAGAAGAATGCTGAAGATTAGGTGGGTGGATCGCGTAACTAATGAGGAGGTACTGAACAGAATTGGGGAGAAAAGAAATTTCTGGCATACCTTGACTAAAAGAAGGGATAGATTGGTAGGATACATTCTTAGACATCAAGGAATTGTGAATTTAGCGTTGGAGGGAAGTGTGTGGGGAAAAAACGGCAGAGGAAGACCAAGAGATGGATACAGTAAGCAGATTCAGACAGATGTAGGTTGCCGTTCTTATGAGGAGGTGAAGAGGCTTGCTCAGGATAGGGTATTGTGGAGAGCTGCATCAAACCAGTCTCCGCACTGAAGATCACAAAAACAACAACAAACAAATATCGATACAAGACAGGCGAAGCAATATTACTGAATTTGTACAGACATGTTTCAGTGTACTTTGCAAAATGTCGAAGTTGATTTCCTCCATAATTTTTTAGAGTTGCCTTTGGCCGGCTGTTATTCGAGGTCTGGGCGATACCCACGTGCTCTCCTTGTGAGACACTCCCGTACTCCAGCCAGCTTACAGGAGTTCCTCAAGGCTCACTGCTGTTGACAACTCGGCTGCAGGTGAAAGCAATAGACTCACTCCTACAGAGCTGCAAAGTAAGAGAATGGAACAGGGCACACCGACGAGTACCCGTCATTTCTGACAGATCTGGCTTTCAACTTCCAGAGACTGCAGTTTCCAGTGAGACTTGCGTTTTCCTTCAAGATTAATAAACCACAGTGCAGTCTACTCCATACTGTGCAGTGGAATCGACATGTTTCTCCAACGGACAACTTGCTGTCTCTTTCTCAGGGGTGGGATCACCAAATAAATTACTCACCTCAGATCCTGGACAAGTAACAAGAAATGTTGTTTATAGTGAAGTTGTGAATTAACTAAAAGTGTCGACGTCACATTGCTATTTTGTTTAAGATCTTCCTTTGTTTGGATACTGTAATTAAAAATTTATGTATTACGTAAAACATTTTACCAGCTTCCAGTGTTCTCTTCACCGACTCTGTAATTGTGGTCTTCACTTCTTAACAAATCTCCACAGCATCAAAGTTTAGGACAGTTACCTTGATATCGCGTGGATATAGAATCTTATTGAAACACATCATCTACCTCTACATCTACATAGATACTCTGCAAATCACATTCAAGTGCCTGGCAGAGGGTTCATTAACCACTTTCTCTACCATTCCATTCCCTAATAGCGCGCGGGAAGAAAGAACACCTAAATCGTTCCGTTTTCGATCTGATTTCTCTTATTTTATTGGGATGGTCATGTCTCCCTAAGTAGGTGGGTGCTAGCAAAATATTTTCACATTCACAAGTAGTCGGTGATTGAAACTTCGCAAACAGATCACACCGTAATGAATAACGTTTTTTTTTAATGATTTCCACCCCAATACGTGCAACATTTCCGTAACGTGATAAAACAAAACGAGCTGCCCTTCTCTGAACCTTCTCAATGTCTTCCGTCAGTCCCACCTGGTGAGGGTCCCACAAGGGGCAACAGTACTCCAGGAGAGGACGCACAAGTGTGATGAAGGCAGTCTCTTTGGTGGAGCTGGTGCATCTTCCAAGCGCTCTGCCAACGAAACGTAACATTTGGTTCGCCTCCACTACAATATTTTCTGTGTGTTCTCTCCAGTCAAAGTTGTTCGTAATTGTAACTCCTAGGTATTTGGTAGAATCTACTACCTTAAGGTTTGACTGATTTATCGCGTAATTAAAGTTCAGCGGATTTCTTTTAGTGGTCATGTGTATTACTTCACACTTTTCCTTATTTAGTGGCAATTGCCAATTTTCTGCATCTGCATAACCTGCTTACAGGAATCCCTAGAATTCATTCAGAACGCGTGCAGCTAGAGAAATGTTTTCTATTTTATGTGGGCGTCAGAATTTAGGCAAGAACTCAGACCAACAGCAGGTATCTGAAAAGCGGTTTAATGTCATCACTTTTACCCTACCTTACAATGCATTACAACAATCGGCACAGTGGCGGCTTGGAAAGCTGTTTGTTACAAGACTGCCTTTTTTTCTATCTTTGTGTGGCCTCCTTTTATAGTCTGGCCTACAATACATACATTGTTACAACTATTAAAGAGATGAAAAACAATTAGTTTGGGCATGTTATGCCAAGGTAATAGCAGCTTTACATTCAGAATTTAGGTAATTATCAATTTACATCGACTCATAATAATCCTGCTTTTATGTATTGGGTTGCTGATCTGAAATGTGCTTAACTATAAAATACAACAATTCATTGTTTGTTTATACCAATATCTTGAAAAATAGTGATGGGCAAATATTCCTTACCATGTACAGAATAATGAAATAAAGTATTAGTTGTTTTGCTTTTTACAAGAGCACAGGAATATTTCATATAAGTTTAGTTAATCTACAATGCTGCCAATGCTAGCAAGTTTATATTCGAAACATTTATTATATTTGCGTTTTCATGGCCAGTTCCAACTCAAATATACAATAGAATGTATCTCTAAGTACACTATTTCACTTTATGTTTTCCTAAAGTGCATATTAGCAGGTTTTTGTTTCATGGCCATGTGCTCTTGTTTATTTTCCTATTTTTTGATGAAATATTATTTGTTTGTTTTCGTAGCAATGTGTGTATCTTCTCTTAACCATTACTTTATCTAGAAATAATCTTTCTTATATTACACATACTCTGAGAACACAAACTGACATTTAAAAGTTGAGGTTCTAATACAATAATTTGTTTAATTTGTTATTTAGCTCTGTAGCTTGCCTATTACATCTGATACGCAAGACAGCGTTATTTCTTATATATTTTCCGATAAATACATGTTTTTAGAAAGAAGGAGAGGGACAGACGGAGAAGGAATAGGAGAAGTCCTAACTCAAGGCTTGAATAAATAAACAAATACGCGGGGAACGGCTGGTTATCAGCTAGTACGAGTATAATAATGAGTAATAGTGGCCCTGTAACAGTTCCCTGAGGAACGCCAGTTGTCACTTCTGTTCTACTCGACGGCTTTCCGTCAGTTACAGCGTACTTTCTGACAAGAATATTCTGACTGTAGCGATATTCCATAAACACGAAATGTAATTAGGAGACGCTTCTTACGTACAGTGTCAAAAGCCTTCCAGAAGTCTGTAAGTATGGAATCGATTTGATATCCCTTGTCGATGGCACTCATTAATTCACGTGAGTAAAGGACCAGCTGCATTTCAGAACGACGATACTTCCTGAATCCGTTTTGACTATGCATCAGTAGGTCGTTTGTTTTCGAGGTAGTTCATAATATTTGACGGAAGTATGCGTTCTAGCACCCTGCTGCAAACCGTCGTCATCCATATAGACCTGTAATTTTGCGAATCACTCCTATTGCCTCTATTGAATATTGTAGTGACCTTTGCAACTTTCCAGTCTTCGGGTACGGATCTTTCGCTGAGTGATCGGTTGTATTAATGATGGTAGCTAAGTACGGAGCTATTGCATCAGCATACTCTGAAAGGAATGAGATTGGTATACAATGTGGACCTCGTGACGTACTTTTGTTGACCCTTTAGTGACCAAATTATTTCCAGAAGTTGTAGACCTTTTATGAATACTACATTGGGTTGAGAAGCCATACAAAAAAATCATAGTTTAAATCTTGAAAGTGAGAGTTTAGCCTACGGGTATCCCGCTGAAACATTCCTCCCTTAATTTTATTATTTTAATTTAAATTGTAAAATCAGTATAAATTTTTTGCAAGTAAATGTGAGCACGAAATGGAATAACTGTAAAGAGAGTGGTTGGGAGAAATATTTCATTAATGGTTACGTAGCAAAGTCATCTATCTATTGAAATGAATCTGCTGTGCTGTACTTTTAGAGAAATTAATGAGCTACGCGCCAAGAAAGTAGTTAAAATCCTTTTCTAACCTATCTGATACTGATAGGCAACGTGAACCTAACTGTTGGAGACATTATCACTATTGCTGATTTTGTAACTACGTTTCCGGCTAGTTGATCTGTTACTAATCGAAAATGGTCAGTCGTTCGAAATCTCAGGGTCGCAGTTAGAACAATTATTTAATAAAAGAACGTGATAAAAATGGGTCCTATGGTAGACATCTCCAACAATTAGATTCGTAAATCAGTGTAATTCATTATTCTTTTGTCCTGAAAAATAAACTGCATCACAGTTAAATGAAAAAAATGTGAAAGGAAAAAATGAGGTTCCAATCTCACTACAAAGAAATACTCGGACAAACTTCGGTAAACTCACGAAACAATTATTATTCAAATAAATGAAGCAAGTCTACATATACATCACATTCAAAGTTCAGTTACCTTTATGAAATCTCATTAAATTCATATAATCGAGATCATGTCAGAAATTCAGTACATCATTTCAATTACAACTTTCTCATCGAGATAAATCGTACAGTCATTTTCACAATTCATAAGGCCATATACAAACGTAATATGGACGATAAGTTTACTCGACGAGAGCATAATACAGAAGAGAGAAATGGCGTCGCTACTCCTTTCTTTTAAAATGGAACAATAGTTAAAGCTATGTATTATTCTAATTGCTCTTTGTTCAGAGTTAGTCTTTGACTTAGGTTTTTCAAAGAATATTGCGTCTTTAAGAATTTAGTGACACATTGAAAATGATACGAAATTACAAGAAAAAGATATGCAAATATAAGCATAATAAATTTAAATATGGGCAAATAAATATTGTTTTGTATTGGAGGCGCATGTAACACACACCGCCGACCTTGTAATAACTGGACTTGATAATTTAAAACAAAATGTTTATATAGGGGAGACCGGGGCACGTTTTCCACCATTTTACATTTGTATTTTTGTACTTCTTGTTTTTACCCATTTTGCGGTAAACAGCGGATCATTATATTTCCTACACCTTTATTTACAGTCTTGTACAGATATTTTTGAAAATAGTAAATATCATTCTTGGTAGCAAATGGTTTGTCTGACCATGTTATGTTGGAAAGTTTGCCTCATAAGCTGGGCAAGTTTTCCAGCTTACTTAAAATGTACAGGGGCAAATATTCCAATTATACTTTCAATGTTAAAACAGAGATAATTATCTTGATTTCACTGAATACGTATTTTTATCATGAATTTACAATACATTACTAAAGAGGATAGTAAAAATAGCCACATTAAATAAAAACAAATGCTACTTAATGGTTTTACAAAATATGTGACTAAAAAATTTTACAAATACAGACATTTTGAACAATACTTATACTGATTGTCTGAATCACAATGTAAGCAAACAAAAAATGGAACATCCCCTTTCGTACAGTCTCCATTCGCCCATTCCGTGCACTGTACACACTTTTCATTTGCTTTAGACTTGGCGTAAGACTCAAAGCAATAAGGAATATGTGCCCCATATGCACTCGGAAAACGTGCCCCGTCGCCATGTTCGGAACTGTAACACTACGTCCATGAGTAACAGTGTAAGCTATTTACAAAAGAAATGCACAGTTACGTGAAGAAAGAAACTCACTTTTAGTGTGTGCAATGTCAAAATAATAAGTTTAACGCTAGAATGTTTATTTTAAGTTTCAATAAAATCGTAAAAGTTTACTCACATTTGCAATGACGAAAACAGCCCTGCCGACGTCGTGACTGCTGGTGCAACACTGAAACTTCCGTAAATGAAGCGTGCTTTGTTGCTACTTCCTACAGTATCGCCGGTGGTAACGTCTAGCGGTTTGTTTCGAAAATAAACGGATTTGGAAAACTTGCCCCTATGGAAAATGTGCCCCGGTCTCCCCTACGGTTTTTTAAGTACAAAAAGCTGTTTAAACATTTGAATTAATTTCATATTAGTTCATATTGTCCATTGAGTTCACTAAGGCGACGTACTATGGAACTCGGAGAAGCACGGTGCTACACAGGAAGGTACACGACAGCTGATACACATTCTTTGTCCGCTTTCCTTTGTTTTCGGTGCTACATTGGCGGCACCTTCTGTTTGTAGTTCCTTTTGTTGGCAAATGAGTTGCAACTTTCGCCAGACGAACTTCACCTGGAACTCCAGACAGGACTGCTTTTGGTGTCTGGAAATGAACTGGCCCTCCCCTTCGCTAACGACTTGAGAAGTCTGAGATGAGCTGCCTCGCCAGATGCTACCCAAGTGTCAGCTGTAACTCCCACATAATGCAGACATTGACAGCTGCCAAGTACACAAGAGAGAAACACACTTCCATGAACGACGACCCACAGCACTACAGCAGTTCTCGCCGCTGATCACATCGATCCTCCCCTCCCATCACTTTGTCTCTCCCACAGCCAGTGGACAGAATACTTCACTTCTGCTTCCATCTTTTGTTCAAAATCTGCAAAGTATTTGGTGACTCAAAGTCTTCATGAGTCAGCATCGACACCTGAATCTTATCCATCTCCTGGTAAAGTGTACAAAATTCTCAAAACCTCTTCTGGCATGAAGCCAGGCATTCTAAACAATAAGAAACAAACAATAACTACGATGTAGATCGCACAACCGTACACACTGCACTTCACACACGTTCAGTGCGAAACATAGTTCCCACTAACGTACGTTGTAATATTTATGTGATTTTCATTGATATCCAGCAAATATACACGAATTTCTGCATGTGCGAAAATTGGCAATTGACTCTAAATAAAGAAAAGTGTGAAGTAATACACATGACCACTGAAGGAAATCCGCTGAACTTCAATTACGCGATAAATCAGTCAAACCTTAAGGTCGTAAATTCTACCAAATACCTAGGAGTTACAATTACGAACAACTTTGACTGGAGAGAACGCATAGAAAATATTGTGGGGAAGGCGAACCAAAGGTTACGTTTCATTGGCAGAACGCTTCGAAGATGCACCATCTCCACCAAAGAGACTGCCTACATCACACTTGTGCGTCCTCTCCTGGAGTACTGTTGCCCCTTGTGGGACCCTCACCAGGTGGGACCGACGGAAGACATTGAGAAGGTTCAGAGAAGGGCAGCTCGTTTTGTTTTATCACGTTACGGGGGGGGGGGGGGGGGGGGGAAGCGTCATGGAAATGTTGCACGAATTGGGGTGGAAATCATTAAAACTAAGACGTTACTCATTGCGGCGTGATCTGTTTGCGAAGTTTCAGTCGCCGACTTTTAGTTCTGAATGTTAAAATATTTTGCTAGCACCCACCTACTTAGGGAGACAAGACCATCCCAATAAAATAAGAGAAATCAGATCGAAAACGGAACGATTTAGGTGTTCTTTCTTCCCGCGCGCTATTAGAGTATGGAACGGTAAAGTTCAGAAAGTGGTTAATGAACCCTCTGCCAGGCACTTGAATGTGATTTGCAGAGTATCTTTGTAGATGTAGATGTAGAATACTATCTTCGCCGTAAATATAAAAGTAGACAAATACAACACGAAAGCACACTATCCATAAAACGATGTTATGGTCGAAACTGTGGCTTGTTTTCCCGCGAAAACTGCGCTTCTGCATTGACTAGTTAACAATGTAGAAATACAACCACTGTCGCGCGCCCGTTGACATTCTACATGTAGTTGACACACTCTGAGACAGATTGCAGCACAAGTTAGAAGTCGGAACACTGAACTTGTTAGCGAAAACAAATAAGTGTGAACTCGCCGGCGAGTGTCCATCAGAGACGAGTGTATCGTCAGGCGTGCCCCAGGGGAGTGTGATAGGACCGCTATTATTTTCTATCTATATAAATGATCTGATGGACAGAGTAAGTTGTAATTTGCGGCTGTTTGCTCATGATGCTGTGGTGTATGGGAGGGTGTCGTCTGTAACTGACTGTAATATCATACAGGATGACTTGGACAAAATTTCTAGTTGGTGCGAAGAATGGCAGCTAGCTCTCAATGTAGAAAAATGTAAGGTGATGCGCATGAGTAGAAAAAACAATCCCATAATGTTCGAATACAGCATTATTAGTGAGCTTCTTGATGCTGTTGCGTCGTTAAAATATCTTGGCGTAACATTGCAGAGCGATATGAAATGGAACGAACATGTAAGGACAGTTGTGAGTAAGGCGGACAGCCGACTTCGGTTTATTGGGAGAATTTTGGGAAGATGTACTTCACCTGTAAAGGAGACCGCGTATAAAACGCTTGTACGACCACGTCTTGAGTATTGCTCAAGTGTTTGGGACCCGCAGCAGATCGGTTTAAAGGAAGACATAGAGGCGGTTCAGAGGCGAGCAGCTAGGTTTGTTACCGGTAGGTTCGACCAATGCGCGAGTGTCACGGAAATGCTCCGGCAACTCAATTGGGGATCGCTGGAGCAAAGACGACGTTCTTTCCGTGAATTTCTGTTGAGGAAATTTAGAGGGCCGGAATTTGAAGCTGAATGTAGTACGATCTTGCTGCCGCCTACTTACATTTCGCGTAAAGATCACAAAGACAAGATAAGAGAAATTAGGGCTCGTACGGAGGCATATAGGCATTCTTTTTTTCCTCGTTCAATTTGGGAGTGGAATAGGAAAGGAAATGCCTATTAGTGGTACAGTGTACCCTCCGCCACGCACCTTACGGTGTGAATTGCGGAGTATGTATGTAGATGTAGATGGTTCCCACTGGTCACTAAAGGGTGAAGTCATTTAAGAGGCTTCCATAGTGTAGTGATATCTACTTCTTAATTATGTACCCTGGCAGTTGTTCTCGATTCTGGGGTATTTGCTTAGTCTTCTTTGGTGAAGGAATTTCTGAAAGATGGCTTTAGCAATTGTGCTTGATGAGAAGTGCCTTGAGTTCCATCACCATTGCTATTGTGTAGTGGAGGACTTGACTGTACTATACATCTGACCGGAATATCTTCACTTCCCTAATCTTCCTGCCTATCACTTTCCCCCACCTCTCGGCCTAGTTCTTAGCTTCCCCTACGTTCTCTTAGTCCTCTCTGCGTTAGCTAGCAGAGAAACCTGCATTGCTCGGGTATTCACTTATTCCAATATTCACTTACTTCATGTACTCCTCCAACTCGTCTTCTAACTAGTACTCTCCTTTACCATCATCATCTTCTACTTCTACTTTCTCCATTCACTCACCCAACCCCCGGTCTCTGTCATCACTTACTGCGGTTTCTGACCATCTCGTGTCGACTCTTCCTGTTCATCTCGTCATTTTCGTGTATATAAAGAAAATTACACACATCTGCTAAATATCAGGGTCATCAATGAAACGGTGTTGATGTCTGGGATAAGGCACTCTCCAATATACACAGTGTGATATCGTATTTAGACAGCCACATTTGTCGTGCTTTGAAGGTAAAATGCGCAAAATTTGATCAAAGTCGACAAGAAACTGTACATTCATGTTGGAGTGTGTTCTCAACTACCAACTACCCTAAACCTTGCACGTATCAATTATTACGTCGACAGAGCCGCAATAGAGTTCTGTTTTTATAATTATTTACATAAAAATAAAAACCCGTATTCACCGACACGAAAAAGAAAATACACTATTGGCCATTAAAATTGTTACACAAAGAAGAAATGCAGATGATAAACGGGTATTCATTGGACAGATATACTAGAACTGACATGTGATTACATTTTCACGCATTTTGGGTGCATAGAGCGTGAGAAATCAGTACCCAGAACAACCACCTCTGGCCGTAATAACGGCCTTGATACGCCTGGGCATTCAGTCAAACAGAGCTTGGATAGCGTGTAGAGGTACAGATGCCCATGCAGCTTCAACACGATACCACAGTTCATCAAGAGTAGTGACTGGCGTATTGTGACGAGCCAGTTGCTCGGCCACCATTGACCAGACGTTTTCAGTTGGTGAGAGATCTGGAGAATGTGCTGGCCAGGGCAGCAGTCGAACATTTTCCGTATCCAGAAAGGCCCGTACAGGACCTGCAACATGCGGTCGTGCGTTATCCTGCTGAAATGTAGGGTTTCGCAGGGATCGAATGAAGGGTAGAGCCACGGGTCGTAACACATCTGAAATGTAACGGCCACTGTTCAAAGTGCCGTCGATGCGAACAAGAGGTGACCGAGACGTGTAACCAATGGCACCCCATACCATCACGCCGGGTGATACGCCAGTATGGCGATGACGAATACACACTTCCAATGTGCGTTCACCGTGATGTCGCCAAATACGGTGCGACCATCATGATGCTGTAAACAGAACCTGGATTCATCCGAAAAACAAGTGACTTTTTGCCATTCGTGCACCCAGGTTCGTGGTTGCGTACACCATCGCAGGCGCTCCTGTCTGTGATGCAGCGTCAAGGGTAACCGCAGCCACGGTCTCCGAGCTGATAGTCCGTGCTGCTGCAAACGTCGTCGAACTGTTCGTGCAGATGGTTGTTGTCTTGCAAACGTCCCCATCTGTTGACTCAGGGATCGAGACGTGGCTGCACGATCCGTTACAGCCGTGCGGATAAGATGGCTGTCATCTCGACTGCTAGTGATACGAGGCCGTTGGGATCCAGCACGGCGTTCCGTATTGCCCTCCTGAACCCACCGATTCCATATTCTGCTGACAGTCATTGGATCGCGACCAACGCGAGCAGCAATGTCGCGATACGATAAACCGCAATCGCGATAGGCTACAATGCGACCTTTATCAAAGTCGGAAACGTGATGGTACGCATTTCTCCTCCTTACACGAGACATCACAACAACGTTTCACCAGGCAACGCCGGTCAACTGCTGTTTGTGTATGAGAAATCGGCTGGAAACTTTCCTCGTGTCAGCACGTTGTAGGTGTCGCCACCGGCTCCAACCTTGTGTGAATGCTCTGGAAAGCTAATCATTTGCATATCACAGCACCTTCTTGCTGTCGGTTAAATTTCGCGTCTGTGGCACGTCATCTTCGTGGTGTAGCAATTTTAATGGCCAGGAGAGTATTATGTAGCTGCTGTGGAACCCATTTGCGTATACACCCATGTGAGATGCAGGGGCCCGAAAAGTCTCTGTCTGTCGTGGCGTTACGATGACACCGATGTCGACAGGACCTCCTGCAATTGTCTCTGTTCCTTTAGTTCACGGTATTGTCGTACGTAGTGTTCATTAAACTTTCTCTCCACGTGTCCCGCATTTTCCGTTATTAATTTCGTTGCTTGTGTGTTTTCAGGTAAGACCCAGTACCCACGGCCTGTTCAGTTGGCTGTTGCCTGCAGTTCGTGTCAGAGGTGAGTTCACCGCCAGTCTCGCTGTTAACTGACTCCACATACTCGATCTGGAGGTTCGGGGTTCGTATCGCACCGGCAGCATCCACCCATCTTATGAGTGCAAAGTTCGTCATCCATGTACTACTGTTCCAATACAGTGGCTGATGTAGACAGCAACTTGGTACTATCATATATTTTGTACAATATTTTTTCCAGCAATCAGTCGTAAATATTAAGTTATTCGCAGATCTAGATTTCGACCACTGTGTGGTCATTATCAGTGCTTAAGGGGGGACGTACGCGTAAGACAAGTACAAATATAACCTGTCACAAAACCCACAACTTTTGAGCAACACGAATGACATTCTGTACAGTGACGGAGCGGGCTGTCTTTAGCAGTGGCCACATATCGCACTGAACTCCCATTCGGAAGGACGGTGGTTCAAATCCACCTTCGACCTTCCAGATTTAGGTTTTCCGTGATTTCCCGAAATCACTCCAGGCAAATGCTGGGATGGTTCCTTTCAAAGGGCACGGCCGATTTCCTTCCCCATACTTACCCAAAGCATCTGCCGAGATTGTTGGAAGTTAAGTTTATGAACTCATGTTTCAGTACATCTACATCTACATAGATACTCTGCAAATCACATTCAAGTGCCTGGCAGAGGGTTCATTAACCACTTTCATAACTTTCCTCTACCGTTCCATTCTCTTAATAGCGCGTGGGAAGAAAGAACACCTAAATCGTTCCGCTTTCGATCTGATTTCTCTTATTTTGTTGTGATGGTCATGTCTCCCTAAGTAGGTGGGTGTTAGAAAAATATTTTCACATTCAGAAGTAAAAGACGGTGATTGAAACTTCGCAAACAGATCACGCCGCAATGAATAACGTCTCTCTTTTAATGATTTCCACCCCAATTCGTGCAACATTTCCGTGACGCTTCCCCCCCCCCCCCCCCCCGTAACGTGATAAAGCAAAACTAGCTGCTCTTCTCTGAACCTTCTCAATGTCTTCCGTCAGTCCCACCTGGTGAGGGTCCCACACTGGGCAACAGTACTCCAGGAGAGGACGCACAAGTGTGATGTAGGCAGTCTCTTTGGTGGAGCTGGTGCATGATCGAAGCGTTCTGCCGATGAAACGTAACCTTTGGTTCGCCTTCCCCACAATATTTTCTGTGTGTTCTCTCCAGTCAAAGTTGTTCGTAATTGTAACTCCTAGGTATTTGGTAGAATTTACGACCTTAAGGTTTGACTGATTTATCGCGTAATTGAAGTTCAGCGGATTTCTTTTAGTGCTCGTGTGTATTATTTCACACTTTTCTTTATTTAGTGTCAATTTACTTAAGGTACCATTTACTTAAAAAAGTTTCTACGAAATTGGATTGAATTTATTTGAAGTTTAATCACAATTGAAAAACTACGTACAGAAATTCTTCTTTCTTTTCTCTCTATATTGACATACATGAATGATATTAAATATTCACTCAGTATACATGTTTCTTATATATAATGAAGAAGACATGTCAAAAATAACAGTCAAATCTTTTCTTGTTTTGGAGAAAAATGTACCTGAATAATGAAAACGGAAGTTCTGACAAAATGCATTTTTGACCTAAACATGCTTTTTCGTCGTCATTCCAACCTTCAAAAGTCTCCATATCTGTCATGAATGTCCTCTTTTCCTTCAAGATGTCTGGCTTTTTCTTTCCTGTATTGACACGTTCCACATAATTACGAAATGTCGTATATGTGATCTATGGAACAAATATTAATTTAATATAATCTGCTTTGCAAGGTCTTCAATGGATTTTATACGTTGGGTGTCAATCCCCATCGAGATGTCGCGTGTGAAAACATTCTCTACAGGACTCCTATCCTCTGTGAGCTGCCACCGTTAAAGACAGTAACTGCATCGCAAACTGCAACATCAACTACCTCGGATGAGAAAGATGTAGTTTTGAGGCAAAATTTCCAGACGAGAGCCTTCACAGACTACTTAGGGTTCTGCGTTTTGCAGTGAACACACTTCTCGGGAGGGTTGTTCTTCCACAGCCTCCATGATGTGGTATACAGGCATTCCGTGCATTCTGACTGGCCACGTAAACAGATAATACGAGAGAATTAACAACGAGGAAGAAGGCATGGCCCCGTACACGCTATTACAAATTATTTTACCTTTTTTCGCATTTAGATGCGGAATTGAAAAGTAATATTTGGTAATTGAAATTTCAGTCCCATGTAATAAATAAAGCACCATTAATTTTTTTTCACAATTTTGGTCATTTTCGTGTACGCCCCCATAAAAATAAAGTGATTACAACAAGTAAAACATTTCGGCGTCCATGGTGGAGGCTACGTTCATACGTTTACGTCTTTTAATCGGTTTATCTTAACCACTGATAATGACCACACAGTGATCGAAATCTTGATCTGGGAATAAATTAATATTTACGACTGATTGCTGAAAAATAGATTTTTACAAATCAAATAAACAGTCGTTGAACTCAAGTTCCACCATGGATTCAAGCCTAATGCAATATCTCTATACATAAAAGGCAATGTCCCGACTGACTGACTGACTCATCATCGCCCAGCCCAAACCACTAAAGACAGAAACTTGAAATTTGTGGAGGCTGTTGATCTTACTCTTTAGGCGTCATTTAAGAAGCGATTTTTCAATGTTGCGTCCGTAAGGGGGTGAACTAGGGGATGAAACGTTTTTTTGAAAGTACGTTGCAATTTAGGCAGTTTTGAAGCTAGACCTACAAAATTTCGGCTTTTAATTCATGGTTCGAATTTAAAAGACACGTGTTTCTGAATTTTTTGAAATTCAGCCAATAAGGGGGTAAAATAGGAGAAGCAAAAAATTGATTTTCAAAAATATGTTGCTTTTAACTCAAATTCTAAGCTACAGCTACAAAACTTCGGATAAGTAATCTTGGTCAGGATTTAAAAAAACCGACTTTCAGTATTTTTGGAAATTCAACAAGTAAGAGAGAAAAATAGGGCATGAAAAATTCTTTTTGAAAACACGTTGCTATTAACACAATTTTGAAGCTAGGGCTGAAAAAATTGATATTTGTATTGCTGGTTGGAATTTAAAAAATAAGTGTTTCGATATTTTTGAAGATTCAACCATAAAGGGTGTTAAATTGGAGACGGGTTGTTCTTCGAAAATCTGCTGCTATTTACGCAATTTTTCAAGTTAGAACTACAAATTTTCAGATGTGGATTCGGGGTTCGTATTTAAAGAAACGTATTTCGGTATTTTTGGAAATACGACGAATAAGGGGGTGAAATACGGGATGCAAAACTCGATTTTCAATAATATGTTGCCGTTAACTCAAATTTTAAGCTATAACTACGAAACATTTGATGTGGGCTCTTGATCAGGATTAAAAAGACATGACTTTCGGTATTTTTGGAAATTCAACAACTAAGACGGTAAAATAGGGGATAACAAATTCTTTTCGGAAACACATTATTGTCAAGGCAATTTTGAAGCTAGAGCTGCAAAAATTGGTGTTTGTATTTTTTGTTAGAATTTACAAAATACATGTTTCGGTATTTTTGGAAATTCAACCATCAAGAGGGTTAAATTGGAGAGGGGATGTTTTTCGAAAATCTGTTGCTATTAACGCAGTTTTGAAGGTACAACCACATAAATTGTTATGTTTTCTTGGTCGGAATTGAAAAGACACATGTTCCGGTATTTTCAGAAAATTAGTTATTTAGGGGGTGAAATAGGTGATGAAACATTTTTTTGAAAATACGAAGCTACTAAGCCAATTTTGCACCTAGAATTACAAAAAATATTTGCATACTTGGTTGGAATTTAAAAAACGCATCTTGGGGTATTTTTCGATATTCAACTATTAAGGGGTGCCATAGGATAGTAGTAAAATCAAATGTTCAAAAATCTTAAGAGACTTAACTACGGGGTCTTCAGTCCCTAAGGCTTACAAACTAATTAACCTAACTTTAACTCAGACTAACTCATGCTAAGAACGACACAGACAGCCATGCCAGAGGGGTGAATCGAACCCCCGACGGCGAACAGCAGCGCGCACCGCAGCATGGCGCCTCAGTACGCACGGCCATTCTGCCGCGGCTACAAGTAGTGTCACAGCATTTCATTACGACAGCACTTGAGCTGTGTCTATGAAAATTTATGTTAAAAGAGAGCAACAACTGGTGCAGAACAAGCATCCTACGCATGCGAAGCAGCGGGCGTTGTGAGTTGGTATGTCTGCTGTATAATTAGCAGCGGAAGTTGCACTGAAGGTTCCTTCATTGTAGAGTAGTAGCTGACAAGCCGCCGTGGGGCAGTTGTTTAGTTGTTCCCTTCTGTCTACATCTGCATCTGCATCTCCCGTCCCAAGCTTCCTCTCTCTGTCTTCCGTCTGTTCCACTCCCTCTCTTCCACCACTCTGTTCATTCAACACCACGTCAGTGTATCTCCTCCTAACCTTATGGATTCCACAAGTAAAATTTTAAATTAGTGCAAAATTCGAAGTACTTTACCCAAATCTCAGTTTGCAATCAGAATTTCAAAATTTTATCTTGAGAGAACGTTTGTATTAGGTTTATGTGTACCAAATTTCATAATTCTAGCATTCATAGAGTGTGTGGAAAAGGTAGGGGAGACCGGGGCACATTTTCCATAGGGGCAAGTTTTCCAAATCCGTTTATTTTCGAAACAAACCGCTAGACGTTACCACCGGCGATACTGTAGGAAGTAGCAACAAAGCACGCTTCATTTACGGAAGTTTCAGTGTTGTACCAGCAGTCACAACGTCGACAGGGCTGTTTTCGTCATTTTTGCAAATGTGAGTAAACTTTCACGTTTTTATTGAAACTTAAAATAAACTTTCTAGCGTTAAACTTATTATTTTGACATTGCACACACTAAAAGTGGGTTTCTTTCTTCACGCAACTGTGTATTTCTTTTGTAAATAGCTTACACTGTTACTCATGGACGTAGTGTTATAGTTCCGAATATGGCGACGGGGCACGTTTTCCGAGTGCATATGGGGCACATATTCCTTATTGCTTTGAGTCTTAACTCCAAGTCTAAAGCAAATGAAAAGTGTGTACAGTGCACGAAATGGGCGCATGGAGACTGTACGAAACGGAATGTTCCATTTTTTGTTTGCTTACATTGTGATTCAGACAATCAGTATAAGAATTGTTAAAAATGTCTGTATTTGTAAAATATTTAAGTCACATATTTTGTAAAACCATTAAATAGCATTTGTTTTTATTTAATGTGGGTATTTTTAATATTCTCTTTTGCAATGTATTGTAAATTCATGATAAAAATACGTATTCAGTGAAATCAAGAGAATTATCTCTGTTTTAACATTGAAAGTATAATTGGAATATTTGCCCCTGTACATTTTAAGTAAGCTGGAAACCTTGCCCCGCATACGGGGCAAATTTTCCAACGCAACATGGTCAGACAAAACCATTTGCTATCAAGAATGATATTTACTATTTTCAAAAACATATGTACAAGACTGTAAATAAAGGTGTAGGAAATATAATGATCCGCTGTTTACCGCAAAATCGGTAAAAATAAGAAGTACAAAAATAAAAATGTAAAATGGTGGAAAACGTGCCCCGGTCTCCCCTATATAAACATTAAAAGAAATTTCATGAAATGTAATTTAAAGTTCAACCTGACTTTTTGTTATTTCCGCTTCTTTAGAAGGCACCACATTTGTCCTCTGGGTCGTGTTTCCCTCAGAGGCTTCTCGTTGTCTGTCTTATTTCCTTTACCAGGTCTTCAACTGACTTTTCAGGATGCCCTGAGTAAAATTTCCTATCTCGAAGCCCATTCTTTATAATACCTTCATCCTCCCGCTGTTCCCATCATTAAATACAAGAACTGGAGAACTGCATCATCACTTGTATTAAATCTCCGTCTGTTTTACAAGGCAAAAAAAGAACTGGTTGATCGTAAAGGATGCAGCTAGTTTCTTATTGTTTCTAAGATACGAAAGAAAGTCAAAGATGACCTGTAAAACCAAGGAGTATGTATCACGGCCTTTTAGATGTATCCTGCGCATCTCTCGTTGACAGTAATACACAGAATCGTTGTTCACTGAGCTGGTAGGGATAAGCCTCCTACAAACCCTATCTGAAGTGTCCGCCATTTCCCCCAGCTGCAGCAGTCGCCACGTTCCGGACGAAGCTCACGCGTTACCTCGCGTTTCATTCTACTCGCTCACACTCGCAAACTACTCGCTGTATCAACGTGACACTTTCATCGATGTCTTCGTTAAGAACTACACTACATTTACATTGTAGTCTTTATTTTAACAATAATTTATAAACAGCATACACTGATAGCTTACGACCATGCACTTTCTGTCGACGTCGACGTCCGAGAAACTTTTTTTCTGTTGGGGTTAGGTGAACAAATTAAGCGAATGAAATGTTCAAAATACATCAAATTTTCATTCTCTCCAAACAGAAACTCTGTGAGAAATGTATAACTTGAGATAATGTCAGTTAAATATGACGCACTGGGATCCGCCCGCCCGTCTAGTAGTAACACGTCTTCCGTATTAGAGCTCCTAATAATTAGGCACAGGTTGTTTTACTGCATAACACCCATACTTGAAGATACTGGTACTGACTTCTTTTAACCCATTAAATATGATAGTTGCACACTAAAAATGTGCTATGTTTCTATGTAATATTCAATTTCAATTTTTCAGTTATATGAAAAGGACATTCTAAATATCTCAATACAGAGTGCCTTATTATGTGAGGAAATGAGAACAAGTCAGTTCGTTAGCTAGTGAAGAGATCCTTGCTATCTGTCATTTTCAAGTATTCTCACTCATTAGATCTACTAATTTCCGTTCTGTTACTGCTAGGCGTTAAACTGGAGGAAATGTAAGTCCTATTAGGTTTTGGAAACGGAGTAGTGGCTCTGAAACACAATGGACAAGAAGCAAAGAAATAAACATTTGTTAGTGACGAAGGAATATCTGCAAATCGAATAATAAATTACTAACTTTACTCTTTTTCATTCTACATCTATATATTTCCTTGAATAACGTGACAATTAATGAAGTTTTGCGTAGTACCCATGTGGCAAAATACTCCCCTCTTTGCATGTTATCATTTGTCAAAATATCATTTTGATACCTCTAACCGTGTATGAGATACGCAATGATCCATTCTGGCCTTATCGCCATCGGAAATGAGTGCGCTAAATAAAATAAAGTTTAGCGGTATGAGTGAAAGGTAAAGATCTCCTCCTAAGTCGAAAATAAAATTCAATCCATTCGGAAAGTTTCATCCGCAGCAACATATGGTGCAACAAGCACCAAACGGAATATCACAGCAGCCTATATTTTTTACTGCAAACTTTTCCTAATGTAGCGCAGTCTCTTATTTCGAAGACAATATCTTATTAAATGTTCAAATGTTAATATAGCTTATGGGACTTAACTACGAGGTCATCAGTCCCTAAACTTACATACTACTTATGAACTAAGCTTATAGCTTATACTAAGGACGGCACAAATATCCATGCCCGAGGGGGGATTCGAACCCCCGACCGTAGTGGCCGTGCAGACCGTGACTGGAGCGCCTCAGTCCCCTCGGCCACCGCGGCCGGCTATCTTATTAACTATGACTATTAACGAAATGACGAGCATTTCGTCACATTTCGGACACATAAAGATTTAAGTAGCGGAACAATTAAATATTTCTACCAATTAGATTTCGGGAAATCGTTTATGAAAGATGTCAGGGCATGCGCCTCTACGCTGTGAGTGCAGCGCCACTCCAACCATTTTTGGGGAAACATGGCGGACGATTCATCTACCTCTACTTCTACATAGATACTCTGCAAATCACATTTAAGTGCCTGGCAGAGGGTTCATTAACCACTTTCTGAACTTTTCTCTATTCTCTAATAGCGCGCGAGAAGAAAGAACACCTACATCGTTCCGTTTTCGATCTGATTTCTCTTATTTTATTGGGATGGTCGTGTCTCCCTAAGTAGGTGGGTGCTAGCAAAATATTTTAACATTCAGAACTAAAAGTCGGTGATTGAAACTTTGCAAACAGATCACGCCGCAATGAATAACGTCTTTCATTTAATGATTTCCACCACAATTCGTGCAACATTTCCGTGACGCTTCCCCCCCCCCCCCCCCCGTAACGTGATAAAACAAAACGGGCTGCCCTTCTCTGAACCTTCTCAATGTCTTCCGTCAGTCCCACCTGGTGAGGGTCCCACAAGGGGCAACAGTACTCCAGGAGAGGACGCACAAGTGTGATGTAGGCAGTCTCTTTGGTGGAGCTGGTGCATCTTCGAAGCGTTCTGCCAATGAAACGTAACCTTTGGTTCGTCTTCCCCACAATATTTTCTATGTGTTCTCTCCAGTCAAAGTTGTTCGTAATTGTAACTCCTAGGTATTTGGTAGAATTTACGACCTTAAGTTTGACTGATATATCGTGTAATTGAATTTCAGCGGATTACTTTCACTGGTCATGTATATTACTTCACACTTTTTATTATTTACTGTTAATTGCCAATTTTCGCAGCATGTAGAAATTTTGTCTAAATCGCTTTGCAGTTGCTTTTGATCATCTGTTGACATCACTAACCGATAAACGACAGCATCATTCGCGAACAGTCTAAGGGAGCTATTCAAATTGTCTTCTAAATCGTTTATAACGGAAGAGTAGGGGACCTATAACGCTTCCCTGGGGAACGCCTGATATCACTTCTGTTTTACTCGATGACTTACCGTCAATTACAACGAACTGTGTCCTTTCTGATAGGAAATCGTGAATCCAATCGATTCAGCCTGGATATTTAGCAGCTCTAGGTAGGGAGACCGCGCCACACTTTTAATTTATTTTTAGGCACTTCGGATGTAATTTGAACGTTGAAATTTCGGGAACTTATTGTCCAAGAATTGTACTAACAAAAAAACAGAAAAACAAATCGTAAATTGACATTTTTGGTGAATGTCTTCAACGTCCCCCCTGAAGGGTGGAAGAGAGAGGCCAGATAGCCGCGTTCTCAGCCGGTCGTTGTATAAACAGAGATGTCTAGAGCAGCCGGCGGTGATTCGGTTTCCTTTCCTGCAGCTGTGACGTAATTGCTTTGCCTCCTGCTGCAGGTGTTGAGGCTTCTTCGCCGGAGAGTGAGCGTCCTTCCTCGTTGAGGAGAGTCCCTCATCCCGCCGTGTTCCTACCCCCTCCTCCGAACTGCGCCTCAATTTCCTTCCGTCCTGTTTTGCATCTCGATGGCTCGGCGAACAAGCTGCCCCCAATATCTGAAAACCATCATTCTTCTTCCGGGAATCGATAAGAGGCAGGCAGGGGTGGGTGGGGGTTAATCCGGAGGGGTGAGATGGATGGAGGCGGGGCGTCGCCTCGGGTAATGCGATGCAGGGTAAGAGCGCGGGTAAATGCTCTGGGCTAACGTGCTGCCATGCCATGTTTTAGAACGTCACGTAGGCGTAACCAGTCGTCAAATGTTCAAACGTTTGTTAAGCGTATGGGGCTTAACTACGGGGTCATCAGTCCCTAAACCTACAAACTACTTATCAACTACTTAGTAATTCTGTCAGATACAGCAAAGGACCTGGAAGAGCAATTGAACGGAATGGACAGTGTGCTGAAAGGTGCATATAAGATGAACATTAACAAGAGCAAAACTAGGGTAATGGAGTGCAGTGTAAGAAAATCAGGTGATGCTGAAGGAATTAGATTAGGTAACGAAGCAACAAAGGAGGTAGATGAGTTTTGTTACTTGGGCAGTAAAATAACAAATGATGGTCGCAGTACAGAGGATATAAAATAAAGAATGGCAATGGGTAGAAAAGCGTTCTTGAAAAAGAGAAATTTGTTAACATCGAATATTGATTTAAGCCTAAGGAACTCCTTTCTGAAGGCATTTGTATGGAGTGTTGCCATGTATGGGAGTGAGACATGGACGATAAACAGTGCAGACAGGAAGAGGATTGAGACTTTTGAAATATGGTGCTACAGAAGAATGCTGAAGATTAGGTGGGTGGATCGCTTAACTAATGAGGAGGTACTGAACAGAATTGGGGAGAAAAGGAATTTCTGGCATACCTTGACTAAAAGAAGGGATATATTGGTAGGGCACATTCTTAGACATCAAGGGATTGTGAATTTAGCGATGGAGGCAAGTGTGTGGGGTAAAAACCGCAGAGGAAGACCAAGAGATGGATACAGTAAGCAGATTCAGACAGATGTAGGTTGCCGTTCTTATGAGGAGATGAAAAGGCTTGCTCAGGATAGGGTAGGGTGGAGAGCTGCATCAAACCAGTCTCCGGACTGAAGACCACAACAACAACATCAACTACTTACGAACTAGGACGGCACAAATATCCATGCCCGAGGGGGGATTCGAATCCCCGACCGTAGTGGCCGTGCAGCCTGTGACTGGAGCGCCTCAGTCCCCTCGGCTAACCAGTCGCCTGCTATAGCACTGAATCATGGAACTTTCACTTTCTGCAATGACTTAACAAACCATTCTCTACCTGCTTATTGTTATTTTTATACCCGAGCTAATATGGATATAGGATAAACGATAGATAACACGTGTGTGGTAGACAAACCGGAAAGTTTATAATTAGAAATGGCACATACACTGGATCGGCTAAAAATCGTCCCATTCGTACAAAAAAATGCCTTTTCACTGTCCTTTAAACGATATTAATTTCGTGTACATCTCCGTATTCTGTTTGCCTCTTTCCTCCGCAGACTTAGCTTTACATAAATGATGTGTTCTTCAACTGAAGTAATGTTTTAGTAACAGCTTTATTAGGCTGGAGTAATGAGATTCCGAGGATACCGTCAAGTGCTCGTAGTTGGTAAGTAAAGTAGGTCTGTTTTTCCAACATTGTAAATACATCTGCATACATTCACAAAAGAAAATTTTTCTTCCATCATGACGGAGTTTTCGTAGTTTGAAGATGTTCAGGGAACGAAAATATCGTCGGAATCGCATTAGTAGAAACCGCTTTGTATCATTTGTTGCATACATGATTTCTCCTCAAAATGCGATGAACGAATGCAACTGTATGCAGTAGGTTTCCACTTATCTCGCCTCATATTGGCTAACCATCGTTTTGTAAGTTCTTCATTTTTCAAAGGAAAACTGAAAAATATAATTACAGCTTACTTTAGTTACACTTAAGCACGCACACAACCCATAGGACTAACGTATGCAGAAATATGGTAAGTGCAAAAGAAGTGCACATGAAATTTTAGAAACGAAAGCATACAAATAGTAACTAAAAATACGATATTTCAACAGTCTTATTACTGCGATTTGTACAGTTATATGCTGTGCATGCAATCGTCATGATTTCAGCTTAATAAATAACCTTTCAAGCTTACTATGATACATAGAATGTGAAACAAAAACACGTAGATAGCGTCGGTTTAACTTTTGTATTCGGCGCACTAGACGTTGAACGAAATGTTGCCACAGTTGCTGGTTGCTGCCACCAGGAGCGCTGTTAACCCAGAGATAGCCTCTCTACGAAATTTATATAGCTCGATGATGCTCTGTATGTGATACTGTAGTAGATAAACAGTGCAGCCAGACAGCAGGTTTTTATAAATCAACTTATTTCACCGTTACTAGTTTCAGCCCTGAGCCCGTCATGAGACGGTAGTAAGTTCAGTGTATGAGCAATAGGTACTATGTTAATTCAAGAGTTAACGATACAAGCAAGAAAACTGTCATATATTTAGGATACACATATATAAACTGTGTAACCTATGGAGTCACATAACTTCGTTATTTTAGGACACCAATGTAGATCTGAAATCAACAGTACCGTCTGATGATGAGCTCAGGGCCGAAATTACTCACGGTGAAATAACTTGATTTACAAAAACTAGTTTTGCCTGTGGTCGAAAAACGACCAATTGTGTTTACAATGGTCACTGGGGATAAAATTTCACGTATCATGTCGGCGGCCTCGCTTGATTATGTTGGGAACATCAACAACACGATAGAAAATCTGCCCATTTGTTCGAACCAAATAGAATGACTCGATTAGTGTTTCGTACAGACCAGGAAGTAAACAAATAATGCTGTTCCTGCTTTATGGTTGACAGGTTCTCGTATGTACCCTCGTCCGCTCAGTAAAAATAATTGCCCTCGTAAAGCGAAGATTCCACGAGAAAACATCAGCGTTGTCAAGCGATTGGCTAAAATGAAGACTCACAGGATTATCACTGTTCAGCATCTGTTGCCAACATTATCATAGGAGGCCGCTGGGATATTTGGTAAAATTTAACCGGCACTGGGAGGTATGAAACGGCATCTCTTACGTGTTAAGGAGAATGCCTGACAATAACAACAAATAAAACCGGAAGTATATACTTCGCACGCTATTTTCGAATTACATAACTTTCATTACCCAAATATTTGAAACGGAACTACAATTTCGGTGATCGTATAGTTATACAACGCCAAGAAATAAAGTTATTTCGATAATGCGATATACAGAATTCCAGAGCTGACAACATGTCGACTTCGTAGTTCCACCCGATCACCGCTAGATGCCTCTCCCGGCGCATCATCCTTTATATCGGCATTCACATGAAAACATCCATTTCCTTTAACCACTCTTAATCACTGCGAAAATGAAGCATTTGAACGGCACAAGAAAGTGAGTTGGGATCACTCCATGTTTCGATATTCATCACTTATTTTAATACTGCAGATGCGCTGCATTACAGCGTCTTTGGTCGAGGCGAATAGCCAATCAGTGAGCTCATTGTTGGCGAATGTAGAACTTGATCCAAGCTGCAGATACGAAAATTTCTACTTTCTTTTACCACTTTTAACGGCTAAATGCACTCATAATATTGATATTCGTAAAATCTACGACAAATAATCTTTCGAATTGTGTAACTTTCATAGGCCTTCTTGTACGAATAAATTAGTAATCTGTACCACAATTTTCGTGTTAGCGTATTTATATAATGATCTTGTGGCTGGTCGTGGTGTGTTTTTACCACAGTATTATTACGAAATCAGCTGTGGTGTTCTCTAACCAAAAAAGTGGAGAAAATAAGGATATTTTATGCTGGGCTAAGATCTGAATCTACACAGTCGAGACGTGAGAAAGGCTCTTGTTACAGCACAAAAGAAGGGCAGTACAGTGACGGAAAACAAAAGTTAGAACACCCTCTCTTAATAGAAGAGCTTACGGTCTCGGAAATTCAGATCGGTATGGGAGTCCGTACGATAATACTATACCTCAAGGGTATCCAGTCATACAACTGCTAAAAGGCACTATCCAGAAAATTCCCAGAAGAATGGCTCTACAGTTTTAAGTGCGGTACATATATATATTACGTGATGAAAAGTATCCGGACAAGGCCAGGCGCAGTGTGTACTAAACGTGGGCGTGTAATAATATGAAAACATAAACAGATGTACGATCAATTAAATATATGTTTCACTACTATTAACATATAACGAATTGCGGTTGAACAACCCTTCATCAAAAGCTTCACAAACTGCCGCGGCAGTGTTGACATGTGGCTGGCTTCAGAATGTGGAATAAATATGCCAGACCTCCTAGGCACTTCCTGTTGAAAACGACCAAACATTGCAACTCAGATGTACCGAGACAGATGATTCCGTAGACATTTTATGTAATAAAAAATGTTCAAATGTTTGTATAGCTTACGGGACTTAACTACGGGGTCATCAGTCCCTAAACTTACATACTACTTATGAACTAACTAATACTATACTAAGGACGGCACAAATATTCATGCCCGAGGGGGGATTCGAACCCCCGACCATAGTGGCCGTGCAGACCGTGACTGGAGCGCCTCAGTCTCCTCGGCCACCGCGGCCGGCATGTTTTATATAATAAGCCAATAATTACGTATTGTTATTAAATATGTATGTTTTAACGAATTAATCTATAATTAAATTCGTTAAAACATACATACGTTAAAGTTTATCTCCTTTCTACATGTGTAAGGTTCTTTACGGATTCACAAATGACTTACGATTACAATTTTTAAAAATAACTGTAAATGTAACTGCAAAAATAACTGTGAAGACACTTGTAACTGTTAATGTTACTGTTACTTTCGATGTATAACTGTAAATAAGTTACCTTTTAGAAAAGTTACTTTAATTGTAGTTTAGTTATTTTTTTAAAAAAAAGTAACTTAACTTTCCCAACCCTAAGCAAAGAAACAGCAACTAGAAATAAAATAAAATACGTACCAACTATTTATATAGAACTAATACAAAAAATTCCCATCTATGATAACCCAGGTATATATAAAATCACATGTGCCGATTACCACAGTTTTTACATTGGCCACACTGGGCGAAATTTCCACACACGATTCAAAGAACGCATCAGGATTACAGAAAACAACCAATCAAAATTTTTTCTCTTCACCTGGAAGAACGCCGGCACGCAGATACTCCACGAAATTCCGAAAGGCCCTATCACGAACAGTCTTGAAGAAACTGAAATCTGTACCACAAAATGTACTGAATGAGCAAACGGACGTCAAACATCAAAATTATTTTTAAAAAATTTATTGAATTTTTCGATAATGAAAAAGATTAGGCTCAATGTAATAAATATCCACACATAACGCGAGCTAACAGCAAACTGAACATCTATGCATATGCATTGTCTGGAAACGTAAACGCAACTTAGGAAAAAATTACGAAAAAAATACCAAATTAATATATACGTATAAAATAAAGCAACAAAAACGCGTCCATGTTCTTAGCACCTATAAATTCTTAGGACGCATAATACTTCCAAAGATCATACAAATTCTAATACCGCAATTATGACGTTTACATGCTTTGTAAAAACATACGACATCGTGGCTGTTAACTGTCAAAATACGAAATCAGAATTGAATTTGGCAGTCGATATCCAGACGGCTAGACGTCATACGTATGTGAGGCCATCTAGACAGTGCGGTAAGTCAATGTCAATGCTCCATATTGTTATGCTAGACTGCAGCGTAGTACTAAATTCCACCCAGTTTATACCGCAGGTCTCTTGAAAATGGCATTGTAAGCCGAAACGGGACAGACGTGTTGAAATAAATATTAGTCCACAGCAGCGTCTTGGTTGATTTTATTATTACTAAAAATTCATCACCGTCTCCTGTGTTTCAAACTCATCTGACCCATACAATTGCCAGCGTTTCGAGTGTGCCGGACAGACATCGTCAGACGTCGGTGTGATGGAATATTTAGCAGCGTCCATTATTCCCGTGCTTCATCTTTCTTCGTTTCAAATCATTTATCGGCCTCGTCTTGCTGGTTGAGTTTTTTCCCCTCTTTCTTTTTAATTGTGTGCCCACTCGTAATCAAACTTGCACTTTGCTTCCCTTGCTGATTGTTTTAACTCATCGTCTGGGATCTTTCTGGACCCCGTCCATTCGCACGTCTAGCCTGGCCATGTTTGTGACGTCGTTTGCATATAGAGGACTGCTTAGCACAATGCCACACAACCACCTGGCATTTGCATTCCGCATTACATCAGCCGCATGAATATTAAAACGAGTGCGTTCGTGCGTTTGTGCGTTCGCACATTCCAGCTCTCCACGTCCAGACGTGCTACGCGCTCGCTTAGTCCCGCGATAGACTTCTGTGAATCAGCTGTTTAAACGCGCTCGCTGTCGCTGTTCGCCGGGCGTCGAAATGCCCCGCCGTTTTTCCTCCGCTTACATTACACCGTGCTTTCATGCCGCACAAACTATTCGACTCACTTTGGTTATGCAACCTGCCGAATGTCAAACCGAAATGAATCAAATGTTAAATTATTCAGGCATACATGAAATACCACCAGTGGAAATAACCACATTGAAACACACACAATAAAATAGAGAATACGGTCAATGAATCGAACTTACTCCTAAAACAAGAAATTTTCGTAGCACCACCTCACTTCGTGTAATCAGTTTTCTGTTTGTTTTCGGAAATGGAGACGTTTTCTTGCTGAAATATTGGCCCACTGTAGGTTTCTGTAGTAGGCCTAACACTAAAAGTGGGCCTTTGCGATCGTCTTTTGACAGCTCGAAATTTAAATGAAAATAACGGCTTAACCATGCATCTGACACGAAAATTGAATAACCGAAATTGTAGAGGAGAAAATTCTCTACAACTTTGCTCTCTTATATTTGCAAAAATAACGGAGTTTTGACACCCTCCATTGAATTAACGAAAACCAGCCGTTCGAAGGTGTCACGTGACATTCCTCGCCCAGAACTCTCTCTGGCATACGCCATCTTGCGTTGCGCAATTGATGATTTTCTTATTGTAACTTACACGTATTCATTTCAAAGCAATGGCGCACTGAAGAATTAACAAAAACACGTCGTTCTTCGTACGATAAATGATAATCTAGTGTCTACAAATGACATAATAGCATCAGTTAACAACGGCTAACAATAGTATGAGATTAAAGAATGCAACTCATAACTGTTAGCCGTAGCGTAGTGGGCAAAGTGTTGGACTATGACGCTGAAGGTCAGTGGTTCGGAACCCACTAATACCTAATTTTTTTTCCTAAAAGGGTTTCAGACACTCTTATTAATTAATCTTTTATTATTTAGATTATTATTTTGGTCCGAAATGTTTGTAAAAACTTATAAAACTACAAATCTAAAGTGTGCCGTAAAACACGTCAGTGCGATTTTTTTATTTCCTTGGTAGGCGTTTCGTCCTTTATTCTACGGCATCATCAGTCGATTCTACACCTCCAAATGAAATGTTCGTAAATCTGAGGGTTTGAATTACATTGGCCATCATCTCGTAACCTTACAAACTAATTAAACTAACTTTTAATAAATCATGCTAACACAAATAGCCATGCCAGAGTGAGGACTCGAACCTATGACGGCGAACGACCGCGCGCTCCGCAGCAAGGTGCCTTAGAACGCTCGACCACTCCGCCGTGGCTTCTACGCCTGGAATTGAACATTTTGCTTTCTGATGTAGCCTCGACAGACTACAAACAGTTCACTCTGTTTTGATCGATGATGTATGCTACTCGAGTGTGATGGTCGTTCGATGTTGATAGTGCTCGTCGCCCGTGGTCACTGGGGGAATACACACAGTTCCTCACAGTTTGCTTGTTCCTTTCTTCATTTTATCACTCACTATTTCGACGTTACTATTTCATAGGCTTGAAGGTGTATCTCGTTTACAAACTCGTTTGTTTACACACACAAACCAGCCATCTTCATCCTACACACACAACACAAAGACGCCCCATATACATACTGAGATACGTTCGCAACTCATGATGAAAACAAACTAATCTATAGACGAGATACAGCTTCAAACCTGTAAAACAGTAACATCGAAATCTTGTTGCGGTCTTCAGTCCGGAGACTGGTTTGATGCAGCTCTCCACCCTACTCTATCCTGAGCAAGCCTCTTCATCTCCACATAAGAACGGCAACCCACAGCCATCTGAATCTGCTTATTGTATCCATCTCTTGGTCTTCCTCTGCGGTTTTTACTCCACACCATTTCCTCCAATGCTAAGTTCACGAGTTCATTACATATAAGAATGTGTCCCACCAATAGATCCCTTTTCCTAGTCAAGATGTGCCAAAAATGTCTTTTCTCCCGAGAAGCCTATAATAGTTACCACAACGAAAACCTGTCTCGTAATCTGACAGAAAATGCAAAGAAATTCTGGTCATATGTGAAGTACACTAGCGGCAAAACACAAACAATACCTTCACTCCCCGATAGCAATGGTAATACTATCGATGACTATACTGCTAAGGCAGAATTACTACACAGCTTTTCAAAATTCGTTCACGAAAGAAGACGAAGTAAACACTCCAGAATTCAATCCAAGAACAGCTGCCAGCATGCGAAACTTGGAAGTGGATGTTCCTGGAGTAGTAAAACAACTTAGGTCACTAAACAAAAACAAATCTTCTATACCAACTAGATTCCTCTCAGAGTATGCTGATGCAATATCTCCATAGTTAGCTATCATATACAACCGATCATTCAGCGAAAGATCCGTACCCAAAGACTGGAAAGTTGCCCGAGTCACTCCAGTATTCAAGAAAAGCAATACGACTGATCTCCAAAATTACTGGTTCATATCATTGATGTCAATTTTCAGTATCATTTTGGAACATATATTTAATTCGAACATTATGAACTACCTCGACGAGAACGACCTATTAACCAATAGTCACGTCAACCAATAGTCGTGTTGCACGATTTGAGGTGAAAATCATTAAAGGAAAGACGTTATTCGTTGCTGCGACATCTGTTTGTGAAATTTCAGTCACCGACGTACACTTCTGAATGTGAAAATATTGTGCTTGCACCCACCTACATAGGGAGACATGAGCATCACAATAAAATCAGGGAAATCAGTCGAAAACGGAACGATTTAGGTGTTGTTTCTTCCCGCGCGTTGTTAGAGAATGGAACGGTAGAGAAAGGTTGTGAAGATGGTTAATGAACCCTCGGTCAGGCACTTAAACGTGATTTGCAGAGTATCTGTGTAGATGAATTCCGTTCAGTACCTCATAATCAGTTATACGATCTGCCGATGTAATCTTCAGCGTTCGTCTCCAGATTCTCATTTCTAAAGCTTCTATTGTTGTGTGTGTGTGTGTGTGTGTGTGTGTGTGTGTGTGTGTGAACTCCTTATCGTATTAGTTTCACTCCCGTACAACAGACAAAAGCCCCAAGAATAGGTTTCCTAAAACTTGTATTAATATTCGTTGTTAACATATTTTGTCTTCTACCTAAAAGATGTCGTCCACGTAGTCATTTTATTTTTTGGCAAATTCAAATTACTTTAGTACCCAAATAAAACTGCTCACATACAGCTTTTTTTCTCGTTTCATAATCTCATTGCTAATTTTCTTAGATAACATTCCACTATTCTAATTTCTCCCTTGTTAATGTTCATCTCGCACTGTGCTTTCAAAGCATTGTCCTTTACTTCTATTTGCTCTCTTCTCTGCGTAACTCCCTTTCAAAATTTCTGATCGATTTGCTTTACAGCTACAACGTCGTCAGAAGGCCACAACCCGACATTATTTTCTGCTCCCCACCAAGTCCCTTTCGAGCCTTACAACTAGTGATGATTGCTTTCTGGTTTCCGAACATGTTGTACACAGCTTTTCATGCTCCATTTCTTGCCCGCTTTAGGTTACGGTAGTGACACCAAAAGTAGGCATCTCCGATCTTTTGACAGCTCGAAATTTAAATGAAAATAACGACTCGTTCATCTGAGACGAAAAAAAAAAAAAATAAATAAATAAATAAAAAAATAAAATAAATAAAATTTAAAAAAAAAAAAATAATTCTTGATGCAAAAATTATCTAAAACTATGCTCCCTTATGTTTTTTATATATATCTTACATCATTTGAGAGATATTTGGAAAAATAACGGCGATTTGAGAATATTTGTCTGTCTGTAACGTGTTCCCACTTCTTAGTTCGAACCGTGCAACCGATCGGCAGCAACTTTTACAGATCACAACCACCCTTTTTCATATATCTCGGGCAAACAAATAGGTTCATTACACTAAAAATAGTCCGTTTCTAATGGCCTTTTGACACCAAGAAAATTAATTCAAAGTAACACCTTTACCGTTCATCTTGGACGAAAATTGTATAAACGTATTGCCAGAGGAGAAAAAAAAAAAATTACCAACTCTGCTCTATTACGTTATTTCCATAACTCGCACGGCTTCATAAGTATTTGCAAAACTAATGGCCATTTGACACCGTCAGTTGATTTTACGTAACACAGGCGTTTGCAAATGTGACGTGACATTCCTCGCCCTGAACTCTGTCTGGCATACGTCTTCCTTTCTGTATTTTATGATTTTCTTGTTATAACTTACGCGTTGTCATTTCAAAAAACGTCGTTCTTAGTAGGATAAATTATAACATAGTGTCCAAATGTGTCATATTATATAGCAGTTGACAACTGCCATTAATAATACTAGTTTTGTAGTTGTTCGCCTTAGTGTAGTGGCAGCGCGTTAGGTTTTGATGGACATGGTCGCTAGTTCAAAACCCGCCATTTTTTGTTCGCCCTGGCTCCTAAATGGATTTCGGGCACGCCTATTAGTTAAATAGAGCCATGTTCTGCAATATTTAGAGTTGTGCATATGTAAGAGTGCGTTTGTTCTATTCCGTGAACATGCCGTGAAGTATGAACCAAATAATTGAAGAATGGTCTTCTGAAGATATGCACTTAAACTGGGAGGATGCTGTAATAAGAACGTGCTGGTACTGGTAGCTCCATATATAAATCAAGTCCAAGATTTCTGTGGCAACTGTCGTTTCGTAATGAAACGGAAGGGCAGTGTATACATTGTAACAAATTAGCTTGTGTCTTTTCTTCCAAAGCAATTGTTCACTATTTATGGAATATGTTGAAAGTCATTAATAAGAATCAATGTACGTGGTAAAATGTTCGTCTTTGGCATAGTTGGTTGCTATGGACGCTTTTAATGTAGACTGAATTACCTTTTGTTTAGTTGAGATATGACTTTGTTCGCCGCGGCGGATTAGCCGTGCGCACTGGGCCGCCGTGCTGCGGTGCGCGCGGCCGTTTGCCGTCGGGGGTTCGAGTCCCCCTTCGGGCATAGGTGTTTGTGGTGTCCTTAGGTTGTGCGATTGGATTCGAGTTTTTCTGTCTGCAATTGACGGAAAATCATTGACCAGAACAGAAGTGATATCTGGCGTTCCCCAGGGAAGCGTTATAGGTCCCCTACTCTTCCTCGTGTTTATAAACGATTTAGGAGACAATCTGAATAGCTCCCTTAGACCGTTCGGGGATGATGATCAAAAGCAACGGAAGAGTGATTTACATAAGATATCTTCATGGTGAAAAACTAGGCGAGAGATCTCAAATAATCGGAAGTATGAAGAACTTCGCTGAACTCAATTCACTCGGGAAATCAGCGAAATCTACAGACCGTGGACTTAACTAAACACCTAAGTATTGCAGACGTGGAGAACTTTAATTGGAAAGACGACACCGCAAATTTCGTAGGGAAGGCGAACCGAAGACTACGTTTCATTGACAGAACACTTAGGAGATACTAAAATAAACGAACTGCCAACACCACACTTGTGCGACCTATTCTGGAGTACTGCTACGCATTGTGGGATCCACACCAGGTGGGACTGACGGACGATTTAGAGAAAGTCCAGAGAAGGGCAGCGCGTTTTTCACGGAAATGGTGCACGAATTGTGGTCGAAATCATTAAGAGAAATGTCGTTTTAAGGTGAGAATCTACAGACGCGACGTACTTTGAAAGAAATCGTTGTTTTGCCAAGGCTGCAAAATATTTTTACTTGTTATATTCTACCAGTTTCCGCAGTTGCTTCTATCACCACCAAATCAACAAAACAATTTTCTCGTTCGTAAAAGTTACAGAATAATTAAAGGAATAGCTACTACACGACGTAAAATGGAATGGCTTTTAAAAACTGTCGTAATGTATTATTGTAAACCAGACGTTGCTGTACTCAGTAAAAATGTCATCTTACAGGCTTTCTTGATTTCTTGTTGATGGCAACAACTGCCGAAAACAGTAGAAAATAAAAAAAAATGAAAATATTTTTCAGCCTCGGCATAACAATGATTTTTCATTAAATTAAAGGCGTTGTTCGTTGCCGCGAAATGCATTTATGAAATTTCTGTTGTGATTGGGAACTTACACTCCTGGCCATTAAAATTGCTACACCACGAAGATGACGTGCTACAGATGCCAAATTTAACCGACAGCAAGAAGATGCAGTGATATGCAAATGATTAGCTTTCCAGAGCATTCACACAAGGTTGGCGCCGGTGGCGATACCTATAACGTGCTGACACGAGGAAACTTTCAAACCGATTTCTCAAACACAAACAGCAGTTGACCGGCGTTGCCTGGTGAAACGTTGTTGTGATGCCTCGTGTAAGGAGGAGAAATGCGTACCATCACGTTTCCGACTTTGATAAAGGTCGGATTGTAGCCTATCGCGATTGCGGTTTATCGTATCGCGACATTGCTGCTCGCGTTGGTCGCGATCCAATGACTGTCAGCAGAATATGGAATCGGTGGGTTCAGGAGGGCAATACGGAACGCCGTGCTGGATCCCAACGGCCTCGTATCACTAGCAGTCGAGATGACAGCCATCTTATCCGCACGGCTGTAACGGATCGTGCAGCCACGTCTCGATCCCTGAGTCAACAGATGGGGACGTTTGCAAGAAAACAACCATCTGCACGAACAGTTCGACGACGTTTGCAGCAGCACGGACTATCAGCTCGGAGACCGTGGCTGCGGTTACCCTTGACGCTGCATCACAGACAGGAGCGCCTGCGATGGTGTACGCAACGACAAACCTGGGTGCACGAATGGCAAAACGTCATCTTTTATGATGAATCCAGGTTCTGTTTACAGCATCATGATGGTCGCACCGTATTTGGCGACATCACGGTGAACGCACATTGGAAGTGTGTATTCGTCATCGCCATACTGGCGTATCACCCGGCGTGATGGTATGGGGTGCCATTGGTTACACGTCTCGGTCACCTCTCGTTCGCATCGACGGCACTTTGAACAGTGGCCGTTACATTTCAGATGTGTTACGACCCGTGGCTCTACCCTTCATTCGATCCCTGCGAAACCCTACATTTCAGCAGGATAATGCGCGACCGCATGTTGCAGGTCCTGTACGGGCCTTTCTGGATACGGAAAATGTTCGACTGCTGCCCTGGCCAGCACATTCTCCAGATCTCTCAGCAACTGAAAACGTCTGGTCAATGGTGGCCGAGCAACTGGCTCGTCACAATACGCCAGTCACTACTCTTGATGAACTGTGGTATCGTGTTGAAGCTGCATGGGCATCTGTACCTGTACACGCCATCCAAGCTCTGTTTGACTCAATGCCCAGGCGTATCGAGGCCGTTATTACGGCCAGAGGTGGTTGTTGTGGGTACTGATTTCTCAGGGTCTGTGCACCCAAAATGCGTGAAAATGTAATCACATGTCAGTTCTAGTATATATATATATATATATATATATATATATATATATATATATATATATATATATATATATATATATATATATATAATATAAATTGCTATTCGTTAGTCTCGCTAAAACTGGAGAACGACTGAACTTATTTAGTTGATTTTAGTCTTCTAATATTCGTGTGCGTCCAGGGAAGGTTTAAACGGTGATAAAATATGGAAAAATTAATAGAAAAAGAGGAAGATCGGGAAAAATTGAAACAGCTTTTTTCAGTGAGCTATCAATACCGTTCGTCCAATTGCGATAAAATTTTTTACATGTTGAAAGCAAGAGGAAGATTGGCAGCAAATAAAAATGTGGAAAAGTCGCCCGGAAAGTAGTAAAAAGTAGGAAAAACAGAAAGTGATTTTTTGCTATGAATAAAAATCTATTGCCACATGGTTGTAAGAACATCATTTGAGTACGGCACGACAGGACAAGGTTTGTATGAAATAAATTTTTTGAAAATCTACCGGAAAATTGGAAAATTTGACAAAAACTGAAAGTGCGTTTTTCAATGTGTTTTTGATTCAGCACTACAACTGACTATTTGCACGACGGAGACGGGTAATTCTTTTGTTTTGATCATTATGCTCTCGGGAAAGTTTTCAGTAAAACAAAAAAATAGGACACTTACATAGGAAAGTCGAAAAATTCGAACCGAGTTCCTTTTTCAATGTGTTTATAAATGTACTCAACACTATTAGTTGAGAACCGTTTTTCCGATTACGATAAAATTTTGTTTATTTGACGTCGAACGAAAGATGAACGTTCTTATAGTCTAAAAATTTGGGAAAGTTACCCAGAAAATTTGAAAATTCGCGAGAAACTGAAAGAGCTTTTTTCAATGGGATATCAATATCATTCGTCTCATTGCGATAAAGTTTTGCATATTTGACGATCAATGCAAGAGTAAAGTTCTTATGAGATAAACAATTGGAAAAGTTTCACAGAACATTGGAAGATTCAGAAAAAATAGAACGAGATATTTCTATAAAATATCAGTATCATTCATCTGATTACAATAAAGTTTTTCCATATTTTATGAACGTTTGAACCTTCTCTCGAGTTACAGGAATGAGACACGAACATTACCCTGGACATGTGTGCGTTATTTGCCCACGGTTTCTGCCAACTATGGAGCCGATACTTACAGTATCTGATGATGCCTTTATGAAGGTACTGGATTTAAAGTAATATGGTTTTTTTAAGAGGTAAGTGATACGAAGTTCACCGAGTCATCTAGTATATATTTATATATTTGTCCAATGAATACCCGTCTATCATCTGCATTTCTTCTTGGTGTAGCAATTTTAATGGCCTCTAGTGTACCCTAAGACTTTAAGAAAAATGTTATAATCCCCATCCCTAAGAAAGCAGGTGCATACAGGTGTGAAAACTACAGAACCATCAGTTTAATAAGTCATGGCTGCAAAATATTAACGCGAATTATATACAGAAGGATGGAAAAACTGGTAGAAGCCGACCTCGGGGAAGATCAGTTTGGGCTCAGGAGAAATGTAGGAACTCGGGAGGCAATACTCACTTTACGGCTTATCCTAGAAGATAGATTAAGAAAAGGTAAACCTACATTTCTAGCTTTTGTAGATTTGGAGAAGGCTTTTGACAATGTTGATTGGAATAAACTCTTTAAAGTTCTGAAGCAAGCAGGAGTAAAATATAGGGAGCGTAAGGTTATTTACAACTTGTACAAAAACCAGACAGCAATTGTCAGATTTGAAGGGCATGAAAGGGATGCAGTGGTTGGAAAGGGAGTAAGACGGGGTTGTAGTCCTCCATTGTTGTTCAATTTGTACATTGAGCAAGCTATAAAGGAAAGCAAGGAGAAATTTGGAATAGGGATTAAAGTTCAGGGTGAAGAATAAAAAGCATTGCGTTTTGCCGACGACATAGTAATTCTGTCAGATACAGCAAAGGACATGGAAGAGCAGTTGAACTGAATGGACAGTGTGCTGAAAGGTGCATATAAGATGAACATTAACAAGAGCAAAACTAGGGTAATGGAGTGCAGTGTAAGAAAATTAGGTGATGCTGAAGGAATTAGATTGGGAAACGAAGCAATAAAGGAGGTAAATGAGTTTTGTTACTTGGGCAGTAAAATAACAAATGATGGTCGCAGTACAGGGGATATAAAATGCAGAATGGCAATGAGTAGAAAAGCGTTCTTGAAAAAGAGAAATTTGTTAACATCGAACATTGATTTAAACCCAAGGAAGTCCTTTCTGAAGGCATTTGTATGGAGTGGAGTGTTGCCTTGTATGGGAGTGAGACATGGACGATAAACAGTGCGGTCAGGAAGAGGATTGAGGCTTTTGAAATGTGGTGCTACAGAAGAATGCTGAAGATTAGGTGGGTGGATCGCGTATCTAATGAGGAGGTACTGAACAGAATTGGGGAGAAAAGGAATTTCTGGTATTCCTTGACTAAAAGAAGGGATAGATTGGTAGGACACATTCTTAGACATCAAGGAATTGTGAATTTAGCATGAGAGGGAAGTGTTTGGCGTAAAAACCGCAGAGGAAGACCAAGAGATGGATACAGTAAGCATTTTCAGACAGATGTAGGTTGCCGTTCTTATGAGGAGATGAAGAGGCTTGCTCAGGATAGGGTATTGTGGAGAGCTGCATCAAACCAGTCTCCGGACTGAAGACCACAACAACAACAACAACAACAGTGTATACTGTTGTATACTCACACAGGGAGACTTATCATAATAATATAAAAGAAAGCAGATCGAAAAAGAAAGGCGTTCCTTTGTCCTACGAGCAATTAGTTGAATGGAACTATGGAGGAATATGATAATAGTGCCGTGCACTTGAATGTGACTTTGTTCTGACACTCCACCTGGCAGACGTTAGCGGGGAACTACCGGGAACTGCCCGGACTCCGGTGTTTCGCAAAAATCATTCCATTAGCGTTAGCGTTAGCGTTAGCGTTAGGCCGGCCAGCCAGTAGAACAGAAGTCTGGCACGCCACCCTGCCGCCGTGGCCGTGCTGTCACGTAAAGTGAAGCGTGGCGCGGCGTTTCGCGCTACACGGCTTCCACTCGCCCTAATCAACTTTCCCTCCCTCCCTCCCTCCCCCTTCTTTCCTCTCTCTTTCTCTCTCTCTTTCCCCACGAGTTCTGCGCTGTTTCGCCCACTCCGCTACCTGCGGAACCAGACGAGAGAGAACGCCTCTCTCATTCTGCATCTCTCTCTCTCCGTCTGTTCTGCTCGCGGTGTTATTAACCCCAGAGGGGCTGTGTCCTGGGAAATACAGCAGGTGGAAGGGGTGGCCTCCTGCAATTTCTCAAGGGGAGGGAGGGAGGTGCCCCGCAACATGGCAGACTAGCCCTACTAACTCCCAGGCTCAACAGTCCCACATTTTGCCCCCGACGTGCTTGGAATCGCGCTGCACTAAGGCCGGTATTACACTATCAAATTATTCGACAAAGAATTGGACGAAAAAATTGAATGAAATGTTGGTCATATTCTTTGACAATGAAATTGGATGAAACGAAAAAGGGGGTATTACACTATCATCCAATATTTTGTCAAATTTGCTGTGTAATGCTCAGCTATTGTTTATACTACAGTTGCGTTGTGTCTGCATTTAGAAGAGAAGGAGGGAAAAAAGAAAAGGAAACGCACTTGGATGAAACCGTGGGTGTCAGAGCGAGATAAATAAAATTTGTTACGGGACCACCGGGAGGATTTTCCTTTTTTATGCCGTCGGCAGAACAGCCAGGCCGTTCACTGCTAATTATTTTGTCGCTCTTCATCCTTCACAGTTTGCAATAGAGTAACAAAAAGGCTGACTCAAACAGTGTATACGAATCAGATTGTTAAGTAGATAAAGCAAGTTTCATTAAATAACGTTTTAAATGGAAAATGTGAGCACTGACAAAGAGGATAATCTAAATTGTTTGTGACGTTATTAACATTGTAAGGGGGGGGGGGACATTGCTGATAAAGTAAATAGGCTCTATTTATTTCCTTACAAAAATTGGCTGACGTATTTATATGTACATAGATTCGCTTGCAAACAGATGTCGATGTTTTGAAAGTTGTTTCATTTCCCAGCACCTAGCACACCACGTTACCAAAATCATACATTCTAAAATCTGCTTCAGCCGTAAATAAGATTTAGGAGTATTACTTCTTGAACTCCGATAGTATATAATTACTTTTTTACATTACGGATTGTAACTCAACCTCACTTTTGCCCCAGAGTATTGGGCTACTCGAATTGACGTGACGGACCGTGTGAATTGGCCTTGTCACCTGTTATACAACGCCCCATCTGATTTTTAAAATTTTGTTGTTGCTAGAAAACACTACACAAACATTACACTACTAGCCATGTTTACAAATACGAACGTTATGTCCAAGTAATGTCAGATATTTAACCTCCAAATGAAATAAAGGAAGCTGTATACTACTAGCGCTCCAAGCGGTCACATTTCTCACTGCAGGAAACAGAAGACGAGCGATTTCTTTGATAAAATCTAGGCCGAGGCCGAGATTGGATGAAATATTGGACGGTGTTCGCATTACACTACGTCCAATTTTTCTTTGACGAATAATTTGATAGTGTAACAGCGTACAGGCGCATGCCCTGCCATCTTTCACAAACGATTTCGCAAAAACTAATTGGTTAGTAACAATTAACTTATACAGGGTGTCCCAGCTATCTTGTGCACCCAAAATATCTCTGGAACAATAACAGCTATTGGAAAACGACTTTCACCGATATCAATGTACGGCTGGGGCCCATGAATGTACATATTTGCAAACATTCTAAAGCGAAAGCAAATGTGTTTTTTTTCTTTTTTTTTCTTTTTTTTTTTTTTTTTTTTTTTAACACGAACTTATGTTTCTTTTTAAATGGACACCCTATATTTTTTCTTCAGCAATCCATAGCATGAGAAAACAGGCGACAACCCCATGCTGCTCAGGACGAGCGCTAGCCGCGCGTTTCGCGTATTTCAAGCGTCAACTTCGCGTCGCAATATCTCGGGATGTAATTGCAATATCGCGATGCAGTCAACGCCATTGTTTGTGATTTGTCATGCTATGGATTGCTGAAGAAAAAAAATAGGGTGTCAATTTAAAAAAAAAAAAAACATAAGTTTCTGTTAAAAAACACATTTGCTTTCGCTTTAGAATGTTTCCAAATATGTACATTCATGGGCCCCAGCCGTACATTGATACCGGTGAAAGTCGTTTTCCAATAGCTGTTATTGTTCCAGAGATATTTTGGGTGCACAAGATAGCTGGGACATCCTATATGTTACTTACCTATTTAAATCTCTATACGTTTATTAGTTGTTTGTCTGTTCTCTTATAACTCAATATTCTAACAACCAAAAACGTGAAATTTGGTACACGTACACAAAATTATTCAAATGTTTAAATGTTTGTAGAGGTTATGGGACTTAACTACGGGGTCATCAGTCCCTAAACTTACAAACTACTTATGAAGTAACTAATACTAAGGACGGCACGAATATCCATGCCCGAGGGGGGGATTCGAACCCCCGACCGTAGTGGCCGTGCAGACCGTGACTGGAGCGCCGGCACACAGAATTACATGAAGAAGGTTCTTAAATAGGTTTCCTTCCAATTTTTGGAAAACCGGAAAATTTGAGAAAAAGTGAAAGTGCGTTTTCGATGTTTCCGTGTAAATCTATACCTTCGCACTGAGCTTGCTGAAATTTTGCCACTGACCATATAACATTTTGTGTGGTGAATGGCGAAGGGTATTTTACACATCTATTGCAACGAAATCCACAGCTTTGTTCAGATTTTGATAAAATTTTGGATGCTTGACTTTCTAAGGAAAAGGGAGGGCACTGTCTACATAAAATACTAATGTCTTTTTCCAAAGGTAGTTCACAGAGGAAGATTGCACTGTAGTTCCTTCTTTGGACTTTCACACAGATGACAAAATGGCAGATGTCGAAATAACTGACAGAGGGATAGAAAAACAATTAAAAACGCTCAAAAGAGGAAAGGCCGCAGGACTAGATGGGATACCAGTCCGTTTTTACACAGAGAACGCGAAGGAACTGGCCCCCCTTCTCGCAGTGGTGTATCGCAGGTCTCTAGAACAGCATAGCGTTCCGAAAGACTGGAAAATGGCTCAGGTCATCCCCGTTTTCAAGAAGGGTCCTCGAACAGATGTGCAGAACTATAGGCCTATGTCTCTAACGTCGGTCAGTTGTAGAATTTTGTAACATGTATTATGTTCGAATATAATGACATTTCTCGAGACTAGGAATCTGCTCTGTAGGAATCAGCATGGGTTTCGAAAAAGGCGTTCGTGTGAAACGCAGCTCGCGCTATTCGTCCACGAGACTCAGAGGGCCATAGACACGGGTTCTCAGGTAGATGCTGTGTTTCTCGACTTACGCGAGGCGTTTGATACAGTTCCCCACAAACGTCTAATGAACAAAGTAAGAGCACACGGTCTATCAGACCAATTGTGTGATTGGATTGAGGAATTCCTAGATAACAGAAAGCAGCAGGTCGTTCTCAATGGAGAGAAGTCTTCCGAAGTAGGGGTTATGTCAGGTGTGCCACAGGGGAGTGTCGTGGGTCCGTTGCTGTTCACGATATATATAAAGGACCTTGCGGATAACATCGGAAGTTCACTGAGGCTTTTTGCGGATGATGCTGTGGTATATAGAGAGGTTGTAACTTTTGTGTCCCAGCCTCGTCGCCGCTTTTGTGTCTCGTTTCCGTCGTAGGTGTCGGTGGCCGAGTAGGAAGACCGACACAGGAATAAACGTAGCACGCTTGTGCAGGTACGGAGGGGAGCAGCCAGTGGGACAGCAGAAACTAGAAACACTAGAGTAAATTAGAACGAGATATATATTGCACAGAATTTATACAATACTTAACTTTTACATAGCTCAGTACTGCAGAATGCTGATACATAGTTGAGCTACAGGCCTGCCTAGTGCCTGTCCGATAGCCAAGTCTTCACTGGTGCCTATCTGATTCCGAAGGTCTTAAGTGGTTCCTATCTCAGTCCCAAGTGAACGATGTCGTTCAGTGGTGGCCACGAGCGGAGTTGCAGCAGAGGGCGCTCGTGGCTGACGTCGTAAGAACGCCGCGCCGTGCGTGCATGGCGGCGCGCGGCGAAAGTACGTGGCGCGCACTTTGTACTTGTGCGACACCACAGTAACAATGGAAGATTGTATTGAAATGTAGGAGGATCTGCATAGAATTGACGCATGGTGCAGGGAATGGCAATTAAATCTCAATGTAGACAAGTGTAATGTGCTGCGAATACACAGAAAGAAAGATCCTTTATCATTTAGCTACACTATAGCAGGGCAGCAGCTGGAATCAGTTAATTCCATAAAGTATCTGGGAGTAGTCATTAGGAGGTTATTTAAAATGGAACGACCATATAAAATCAATCGTCGGTAAAGCAGATGCCAGACTTAGATTCATTGGAAGAATACGAAGGAAGTAGGTTATAATACAATTGTTCGCCCACAGCTCGAATACTGCTCACCGGTGTGGGATCCGTACCAGGTGGGATTGATGGAGGAGGTAGAGAAGATCCAAGCGCGCTTCGTTACAGGATCATTTGGTGATCGAGAAAGCGTTACGGAGATGATCGATAAACTCCAGTGGAAGACTCTGCAGGAGAGACGCTCTGTCGCTCGGTACGGGCTTTTGTCGAAGTTTCGAGAACTTACCTTTACCGAGGAGTCTAGCAGTATATTGCTCCCTCCTACGTATATCTCGCGAAGAGACCGTGAGGATAAAATCAGAGAGATTAGAGCCCACACAGAGGCTTACCGACAATCCTTCTTTCCGCGAACAATACGTGACTGGAGTAGGAGGGAGAACCGATAGTGGTACTCGAGGTACCCTCCGCCACACACCGTCGGAGTATGCATGTGGATGTACATGTAATTTCCGTTCAGTGGATGGTGGAGGGTACTTACGGATTTCGGAAAAATCCACAGTTTTGCTCCGATCTTGATGAAATTTTGTACACTTGACCTCGAAAACAAAATGAAGGTTACTGTCTATATGAAATTTCGTTCGGTGCATGGAAGAGAGTACTTTACTTACAGACTTGATTGCAATCTCTCTCTCTCTCTCTCTCTCTCTCTCTCTCTCTCTCTCTCTATATATATATATATATATATATATATATATATATATATCTGTTGTCTGTTTGTCTGTTCCCTTATAATTCAAGATCCAGACAACCAAATAACGTGAGATTTGGTACACGTACAAAGGTTCTGAAACAGGTTTCGTTCCATCTGAGTCTTGCTCTGGCCATGTGCCTGTTCTAAGCCGTGTAATAATGAACCCCCCCCTCCATTTATTAAATGCAAATAACAGTTTTGTACGCTTCTACAGAAAACCTTATTTTAAACCAGGGCAAAGCCGGTTACTTGCACCATAACAGCATTGTGACGAAGTTCGCATCATTTCGTTAGTGGCCACGTTTAGTGAGAGACTGCGCTAAGTTAGCAAAAGTTTGCAGCGATAAATAGGGGCTGCTATGACGTTCCGTTTGGTTCACCTTGCACTATATGTTGCTACAGATGATATTTCCATGACGTGTTGAATTTTATTTTAGAGTTAGGAGCAGATCTCTATCTTCCACCCATGTCGCTAAAATTTATTTTACACAACGAACTCATTGCTGATGGCGATAGGGCCAGAATAAGATGTGGCGTATCTCATGCACGGTTAAAGTTAGCAAATCCGAAGACTGGTTTGAACAGCACAGTGCTTTGCTAGGCGCGGTCCTGTTTGGAGGTGGTATGCCGTTGCCTTCCTCCGACCTTGGAACTGACTTACCCAGCCAGTTATAGGGGGACCTACAGTTTAACGTGGGTTCCGAACCACGGTGCTACTCGGTATTTTTCACATGAGCAACACTGCCAGAGGTGAAAGAAGTGGAAAGTGACAGATAAAAATCCTAGGGCCTGGCGGGGATCGAACCCGCGACCTGTGGATTTGTAGTCTGGCACTCTACCACTGTGCTAGGAGACGCATCATGTACTGCCACAGGTATAGTATTTTCTCAAGTGATCACATGCAAAGAGGGACATAACTTGCGATTTGCACACTATGCAAAACTCCACCAACTATCTCGTTATTGAAGGAAGTGTACGTTCTTTGAATGAAAAATACGAAGAACGACGTGTTTTTTCGTTAACTTTTCAGTCCGCCATTGCTTTCAAATGACAATGCGTAAGTTGTAATAAGAAAATAAGCAAGATGGCGTATACGAGAGAGAGTTCTGGGCGAGGAATGTCACGTGACATTTCCTAACGCCTGGTTTAAGTAAAATCAACAGGCGGTGTCAAATCGCCGTTTTTTTTTTTTTTTTTTTTTTTTTGCAAATATCTCTAAAACGATGCGATGTACGAAAAAACCTAAAAGAGCGAAGTTGAACAGAATTTTTTCCTATGCAATTTCGATTATTCAGTTTTCATGTTAGTTTAACGGTTAATTGTTTATTTCCATTCAAATTTCGAGCTGTCAAAAGTTATGGATTTATTAATCGATCGGTCACAAATGTTAATTTTTTTTATTTGTTGTCCTACGCGTTTCGGAACTACAACTCATTTTACAAAATATAATAGTAGTAATAGCAGTTTAGCGCCTAGCACTGACGGAACGATTGTATTTAACGAGAATTTTATGCGAGAATGTTAGAAAATGAGAGATATCATCTAATAAATTGCCTTGTTCTCATTTCCTCACATAATGAAGTACTGTGAATTGAAATATGTAGAATGTCATTTTCATATAACTGAAATTGAATATCACATAGAAAAGTAGACACAGCTCTTTTTTAGTTTGCAACTACTAGATTTTATGGGTTAAAAAGTCAGTACCAGGATCTTTAAGTACGGTTTGTATGCAGTAACTACATGTGCCTAATTGTTAGGACTTCATACTGTACTGAAGACGATGTGTATTGGCAGACGTCACGTTGAAGCCGTCGGCAGCAGTTCAACAACTATCACCCACGTGGCATCTGCTGTCATCGGATCACGCCTGTAAATTCGTTCTTCGGCAGCGAATTATTCCATACAATGTTAAACATGTAATTACGAAATTTAAGTGTACTCAACATTTCAGTTTATACAAGTTAAATCGATACAGAATATATTCGGTCTAGTTACGATTACCTTAATGTTTAATTAATTAATGCACCGCATTGAAACGGTTCATTTGAATAATTCGGTGCAGGTTTTAATGGAAATTACAGTTTTTGTTTTTTATTGTTTGCAAGCATACATCTACATATTTACTCTCAAAATCACATGTAGGAGTCTTTAAATGGGTTGGTGGAACCGCTTTTATCATATTTCTCTACCGTTCCATTCTTTAACAGCGCACGAAAAAAAATAAAATAAAATAAAAAAATAAAAATAAAAATAAATAAATAAAAGGAACATGTAAGTTTTTCTGATTTCGATCTGATTTCTCTTGTTATGATAATCATGTCTCCGTATGTTTCTAACGAAATATGTTCACATTCGGAAGAGAACGTTGGTGAGAGAAATTTCGCGAATAGATCAATAGAATGGGACGCACCAGTGTGGTGTGGGCAGTTTCTTTAGTAGCACTTTATCATCTTCTAAGGGTTCCGCCAATGAAATGAACCGTTTGGTTTCCCTTTCCTACAATATTTTCTGTGTTTCTAGCTTGTTCATAATTGTTGCTGCTAGGTATTCGGTTGAATTTGCGGCTTTCAGATTTGTCTGATTTATGTCGAAAAGAGATTTCTTTTGGTTCTCATGTGCAGAGGTTCACAGTAATTTTCGCAGGAATACAGACATCTTGTCTGAATGATTTTGCAGTTGCTTTTTCATCTTCTGGTGACTTAAGTAACCGCGAACAGTCTAAGAGACGTAGTCATATTGTCTCCTAAGTCGTTTCCACAAAATGAGGAACAGTTGTTGTTGTTATGGTCTTCAGTCCGGAGACTGGTTTGATGCAGCTCTCCACCCTACTCTATCCTGAGCAAGCCTTTTCATCTCCTCATAAGAACGGCAACCCACATCTTCTTGAATCTGCTTACTATACGTGTCTCTTGGTCTCCCTCTGCGATTTTTACCCCACACACTTCCCTCCAATGCTAAATTTACGATTCCTCGATGTCTAAGAATGTGTCCTACCAAGCGATCCCTTCTTTTAGCCAGGGTATGCCAAAAATTCCTTTTCTCACCAATTCTGTTCAGTACTTCTTCATTGGTTATGCGATCTACCCACCTAATCTTCAGCATTCTTCTGTAACACCACATTTCAAAAGCCTCTATTCTCTTCCTGTCCGCACTGCTTATCGTCCATGTTTCACTCCCGTACAAGGCAACACTCCACACAAATGCCTTCAGGAAAGACTTCCTTACACTTAAATTAACATTCGATGTAAGCAAATTTCTCTTTTTCAAGAATGCTTTTCTTCCCATTGCCATTCTGCCTTTTATATCCTCTGTACTGCGACCATCGCATGTTATTTTACTACCCAAGTAACAAAACTCATCTACAACCTTCATTTTTTCGTTACCTAATCTAATTCCTTCAGCATCGCCTGATTTTCTAAGACCGCATTCCATTATTTTTGTTTTGCTCTTGTTAATGATCATTTTATACGCTTTCTTCAACACGCTGTCCATTCCATTCAACTGCTCTTCCAGGTCCTTTGCTGTCTCTGACAGAATTACAATGTCATCAGCAAAACGCAATGTTTTTATTTCTTCCCCCTGTACTTTAACCCCTATTCCAAATTTTTCCTTGCTTTCCTTCTCCGCCTGCTCGATGTACAAATTGAATAACATCGGAGAAAGGCTACAACCCTGTCTTACTCCCTTCCCAACTGATGCTTCCCTTTCATGCCCTTCGAGTCTAATAACTGCGGTCTGGCTTTTGTACAAGTTTAAGGGCCCAGTAACATGTCCCTGGGGAACGCCAGATATTATTTCCGTTCTACTCGACGAGTTTCCCTCAACTGCTGCGTAATGTGTCTTTTCTGACAGGAAATGGCGAATGTAAGGGCAACTGTGACGATATTCAATAACTATGCAGTTTCAGTAGAAAAGATTCCATGTCGATAGGACTGATCGCTTCAACCACTGTGATTTCTGTTAGTCCGTGTTTGCGTTACAAATGTGCGTTTGCCCCTCCGCCTTGATGCAAAACACTGGTTTATTTAAATACCCATACTAGTTTCGACAGAAATCCAGTCATCATTAGTGAGTTTTGTATTTATTCTGAAAGAATGCAGGAACAATGTGATTACAAAGCTGTGAAACATACTGCATTGTGGAAAGATATAAAAAAGGCAAGATCGCTGATCGTAAATTTTTATTTACGACGATCGGTTTCGCTGAACTATGTCAGCATCATCAGGTCAAATAAAATATTTTACAAGTCCACAATCTTGTAATGTAATGTAATCTTGATCAGTTTGCTATTGTCACTTACTGTGATAATTATGTTTTATTATAATGGCATAGTGCACCTATGCACTGTAAATTGTTATATAACAACTATTTGACATTACAAGATTATGGCCTCGTAAAATATTTTATTTGACCTGATGATGCTGACATAATTCAGCGAAACCGGTCGTTGTAAATAAAAATTGATGATCGGCTATCTCGGCTTTTTTATATCTTTCTACAATATCGTAATTGGATCGCCTCCTATTACGTAAACCAACTAAACATACTGCAGTCTAAGGTATAGACTTTTCTGTCCGTATCATTATGTGAACATTCAATCTAATATATAAAAATGAATGTTCGTATTTTATACGCAGCCGTATCGTTCAAACGGTTGTGATGAAAGTTTGTCAGGATATTGCTTGCACTTTCGCGATGGTCATAGGCACTATTAAATGACTGCACGACAAATAGTTCACTAGATACGACGTAATGAAGAAAGAAATGCGGGGTAAGAACAGATTACGACATATAGTTCAGGAGATATGACGTCATAAACAATTGTATGGTTGAAAACCTGTGGCTTCATGCGGCATGGGGATAAAGACACTTGATTCGTTTTAAAATCATCATGACATCTTGGACACTTCACCTTCAAAACAAGGGGAAGGTCACTGTCGCATAAAATTTCGGATTTTGCATGACAGAGGATACTTTACATATGGTCTTCGTGAGATTCTACAGTTGCATTCTGATCCCGATGAAATTTTTAAATATGATAGAACAATTCACTTGATGAGTGCAGTATTGATATATTCAGATTACCTATTTCAATTAATTAACGTGACTAAACAGTTAATTTTCAAATTTCGGTGAAATTTAGAGTGAAATAAAATTTCCGAAAATTCTAGCAGCTCTCTCTAGAAGTTGCGTTACATTTTTCATAATCATCAAAGAAACATTTAAAACATAAATATTGTTGACACTATGTGAATTTTATGTAAGCAATTTAAAGTAAATCTGCAAGCTAGTGAATTTAACACGGCGGAAGGTACCTTGCGACTTTGACGCCATTTGACCAGTCACGACGAAACACGGTGCATATATATATGTATGTTTTGACATATGGGAGAAGGACCAGGCGAACGGAGAGAGATGTACTAATTCAGCTAGTACGATGTAAGGTACAACGAAAAAAGTGTGTTCTTATAAATTTGTTTCAGAGCTTTGTAACTACGGTATTTGTGCATTCTTTCAGAATAAATGGAAAACTCACTGATGATGGTGGGATTTCTACCGAAACAAGTATTGGCATGAAAATAGACAAGTGTATTTCGTGTAGACGGATGCACAGACTGACATGTGATGGCATTTCATTGACGTCAATTTGCAGCAGGGTTTTGGAACATATACTGTATTCAAATATTATGAATTATCTCGAACAGAACGATCTATTGACCCAAGGTCAACACGGATTTAGAAAATATCGTTCATGCGAAACGCAACTAGCTCTTTATTCACACGAAGTGATGGGTGCTATCGACAAAGGTTCGCAAATCGATTCCGTATTTCTAGATTTTCAGAAAGCTTTTGACACCGTACCTCACAAAGGGCTTTTAATCAAATTGCGTGGTTATGGTATATCGCCACAAATTTGCGATTGGATAGGGGATTTCTTGTCAGAGAGGACACAGTTCGTAGTAATCGATGGTAAGGCATCGACTAAAACAGAGGTGATATCGGGCGTTCCACAGGGTAGTGTTATTGGTCCTCTGCTGTTCCTTATTTACATAAACGATTTAGGGGAAAATCTAAGTAGCTCTCCTTGGTTGTTTGCAGATGACGCCGTCATTTACCGTCTAGTAAAATCATCTGAAGATCAAAACCAACTGCAGAACGATCTGAATAAGATATCAGTATGGAGTAAAAATTGGCAATTGGCTCTAAATAATGAGAAGTGTGAAGTCGTCCACATGAGTACGAAAAGAAATCCGTTAAACTTTGTTTACAACATGAATCAATCAAATGTGAAGGCCGTAAACTCCACAAAATACCTAGGAATTACTATTACTTCAGAGTTAAACTGGAAAGAACACGTAGATAATATCGTGGGAAAGGCGAACCAGAGACTGCGTTTTATTGGCAGAAACCTTAACAGATGCAACAGAACTACTAAAGAAACTGCATACTCTGCGCTTGTCCGTCCATTTTTGGAGTATTGCAGCCCAGTGTGGGATCCTTATCAGGTGGGTTTGACGGAGGACATCGAAAGAGTCCAAAGAAGGGCAGCTCGTTTCGTGTTGTCACGATACAGGGGAGACAGCGTCACGGAAATGATACAGGATCTGGGATGGGAATCATTACAACAACGGCGCTTATCGCTGCGGCGTGGGCTACTTACGAAACTCCAATCGCCAACATTCTCCTCCGAATGCGAAAATATATTGTTGACTTCCACTTACATAGGTAGAAATGATCATCAGAATAAAATACGAGAAATCATAGCACGAACGGAGAGATTCAGGTGTTCATTTTTCCCGCGCGCTATTCGAGAATGGAATGGGAGGTAAAATAATATAACGGTGGTTCGATGAACCCTCTGCCAGGCACTTAAATGTGATTTGCAGAGCATCCCGTGTAGATGTAGGTAGAGCGCGGCCTGTACTCGCAGTGAGTACAGTAGAGTACTAGAGCAGAGAACAGGCCAGCTCCGTGCTGTACACAGCGGCCGGCAGATAATTAGGGGGGTAACGAAGTGGCCACGCGCGTCTAATGGGGCAGCGCCTAATAGGGGAGTGTGGGCGCCGCAGGTTGGCAGCACTGCGCTAGCAATCGCTCAGCACCTGTATGTACACCGCGACATGCGAGCAGGCGAATGCCATATATATATACGTACACACACTGTCGCAATCGTTAACTAGTACAGCCAGTCGTAGCTTTCAAATCCATTCACCTGTTGAGAGACTGTAAGGGAGACCGGGGCACGTTTTCCACCATTCTACATTTAATTTTTATACTTTTTATTTTTATCGGTTTTGAGGTAAACAGCGGATCATTATATTTCCTATTCCTTTATGTACATTCTTGTACAAATGTTTTTGAAAATGGTAAATATCCTTCTAGGCAGCAAATGATATTGTCTGACCATGTTGCGTTGGAAAATTTGCCCCGTATGCGGGGCAAGTTTTCCAGCTTACTTAAAATGTACAGGGGCAAATTTTCCTTTTACACTTTAAATGGTAAAACACAGATAATTATCTTGATTTCACTGAATATGTATTTTTATTATGAATTTACAATGCATTACAAAAGAAGGATAGCAAACGTAACCACAGTCAATAAAAACAAATGCTACTTAAAGGTTTTGCAAAGTATGTCCCTTAAATATTTTTTTCAAATACAGACATTTTTAACAATACTCATACTATTTGTCTGAATCACAATGTAATCAAACAAAAAAATACAACATTCCATTTCGTACCGTCTCCATGCGTCTACTTTTTGCATTTCGTGCACTGTACCCACTTTTCATTTGCTTTAGACTTGGTGTAAGACTCAAAGCAATAAGGAATATGTGCCCCATATCCACTCGGAAAACGTGCCCCGTCGCCATATTCGGAACTGTAACACTACGTCCATGTGTAACAGTGTAAGCGATTTACAAAACAAATACACAGTTGCATGAAGAAAGAAACCTACTTTTAGTGCATGCAATGTCAAAATAACAGGTTTAACACTAGAACGTTTATTTTAAGTTTCAGTAAGAACGTGAAAGGTTACTCATCTTTGCAGAAATGAAGAAAACAGCCCTGCCGACTTTGTGATTGCTGGTACAACACTGAGACTTTCGTAAATGAAGCGTGCTTCGTTGCTACTTCCTACAGTATCGCCGGTGGTAACATCTAGCGGTTTGTTTCGAAAATAAAGCGAGTTGGAAAACTTGCCCCTATGGAAAATGAGCCCCGGTCTCCCCTACACGTCGTACACGAAACGACTACACGCGCGATCAGTATGCTGCTGGAACAGAAAAACCCGGTGTGAGCAACTCTCATTTGTGCCGTCCTAGTTTGTAAGTAGTTCATAAGTAGTTTGTAAGTTTAGGGACTGATGACCCAGTAGTTAAGTCCCATAAGCTTAACAAACATTTGAACATTTGAGCAACTCTCCGTTCTATAGACGTTCTTCCGTATTTGGAATGACCTCGAATCGCATTATCGCAACGGTGAATCCTGACGCGGCGTCCACCAGGTTACCACCAGCAGAACAACAACAACAACAACGACAACAACAACAGGCAGGCGGAGCAGCCAACATGTGCTTAGCGCGCGCTCTCCTGTTTTTTGGCCCACTTTCGGTTACGGTAGTAACACTAAAAGTGGGCCTTTGCGATCGTCTTTTGACAGCTCGAAATATAAACGAAAATAACCGCTTAAACATTCATCTGACACGAAAATTCAATAACCGAATTCGTAGAGGAGAAAAATCTCTACAACTTTCCTCTCTTACGTTTTCTTTTCTTTTTCTTTTTTTTTCCCCCATATCTCGTAGCGTTTCAAAGATATTTGCGAAAATAACGGCGATTTTGGGATGTCTGTCTGTCTGCCTGTCCGTAACGTGTTCCCTGTTTTTAAGACGAACCGTTCAACCGATCAGCACCAAATTTTACAGACATAATTGTAGGCCGCCAGAGACCAGAACCTCCCTTTTTCAAAGTTTTCCGACAAAAAATACGGTAGTAATATAAAAAAAATGAAAATTCTCTACATCTTTGTTCCTTTATTTTCTTTTTTCATATCTCGTATCGTTTGAGAGATATTTGCAAAAATAACGGAGTTTTGACACCCTCCATTAAATTAACGAAAACCAGCCGTTCGGAGATGTCACGTGACATTCCTCGCCCAGAACTCTCTCTGGCATACGCCATCTTGCGTTGCGTATTTGGTGATTTTCTTATTGTAACGTACACGTTGTTATTTCAAAGCAACGGCGCACTGAAGAATTAACAAAAACACGTCGTTCTTCGTACGATAAATGATAATCTGGTGTCTACAAATGCCATATTAGCATCAGTTAACAACGGCCATCAGTAGTTTGATATTAAATAACGTAAGTTCTAGTTGTCAGTCGTAGCATAGTCGGCAATTCGTTAGACTGTGACGCTGAAGGTCAGTGGTTCGAAACCCGACACTGCCTTATTTTTCTTTCCTAAAAGGGCTTCAGACACTAATTAATTAATTTTTTATTATTTACATTACTATTTTGGTCCAAAATGTTTTAAAAAGTTATAAAACTACAAATCTAAAGTGGGCCGTAAAACACGTCAGTGCGATTTTGTTTGTTTCTTTCTTTTTCTTTTTCCCTCCTTCAGCGCTGAACTGAGCATCATCCCGTCGGAAAACACGTGACCCTCCAGTTCCAAGAGTGGCAAAAGGACGCTTCTTACGGCAGTCTGTGAGCACCAGGCGGTGGCTAGCGTTTCCCTTCACACACAGCAAAGATGAGCGACGTCTGCACCTTATCAGACTCTACACGTGTGTTAAATTATTAAGATGCGCTTATAAAAAGACAGTGTGTGTGTGGGTTTGTGTAGCCTCTTCTGTATAACTCGCAGTGTAGTGCTACGTACCGCTTGCTCTGCATTTCTGAGTGAAGGAGTTTGTTTTGGTGTCGGTCGGTGGTAGTGCGTGGCCGCTATGGCTTCATAAGTAATGGAGACAAAGTGTTGGTGTTTCAACCAGTTATCCGAGTCTGTGACGGAAGTTGAGCCATTTCCGTACTGTGCATGCCACAGGGTCTTTAGTGTAGACTTCGTCTGACTGATGACTTTGAGAGTGTGTGTTTGGATGGAGCAGATTTCTATAAAGCGGAAGCCACACGGCACAGGACACATTGCGATAACGTACCGTTTGCTCTGTTACTACCAAAGTTGAGATATATTTATAGTCAATGTACGTAAACTAAAAGGACAAAGAAGGTCCTATCGGAACAGGTTTCCAAACACACACATATATATAACGAAATAGGTTATAAAGATAGTAGCGGAAAAGTGGGCGACGGAGCACCCGAACACCTCCTAGCGGCTCGAGTTGTCAACTAACACAGCCGCTGTACATACAGTAGTCACACACGTCATCGTCGTCTTAGCTGATGGAACTAGGAAATTGTTGGAAGAGGAAGTATATGTCCTACGATAAACAGCAAAACACTCAAATCATTCTTCAAGTTTCCAAAAGATAGAGAGATGTGTGATAGCTCAAGCAGGCAACTATTACGCCTACTGAGATCATTTGCTTCTACGCTCTGAGTTACTTTTTTATCATTTATTTATAGATGCAGATGCATACAAAGTTTGAAACATTGTGGAACAGTCATACAGATACACCAGCAGTTCCTGAAGATCCTCTGGACGTGTCGGGTGGCGCATTGTCGTGCTGGAATTGCTCGAGTCCTCCTGAACTTCAAATCAAATGTTTGTAGATCTTATGGGACTTAACTTCGGGATCATCAGTCCCTAAGCTTACAAACTACTTATGAACTAACTAAGACTAAGGACGGCACAAATATCCATGCCCGAGGGGGGATTGGAACTCCGACCGCAGTGGCCGTGCAGACGGTGACTGGAGCGCCTCAGTCCCCTCGGCCACCGCGGCCGGCCCTTCTGAACTGACAGAGGACGTGACTGGATGGAGATCATCAGCCGTCAGCGTCGTGTGCACACGTATCGGGGCTCCCACGTCACTGGTGATGGGAACAATCGAGTGAAAACAATGGATTCATTCGATTGTTGGGGAAAAAAATCGATGATTCGGTTGTAGTTTCTCGTATCGGTTGAATTATTCGTTCATTCTTTTGAGTGAAACCAGTCGGTGGGAGCAACCGAATGAAAGAGTCAGTCGGTCGTAGTTTTACTATGTTGGATTAATATTCGTTTTTCTTTTCTTTTTTTCCAAATAAAAATAGTCTGTGGGAACATCCGAATGAAAACATGCGACACTTTTGCAGTTTTGTACATTGACTGAATTACTCATTCTTTCTTTTCAATTGAAAGAGGCAGTAAGTTTTTCTGTCGGTTGAACCATGTAATCATTATCCCAACTGAAGCGACTCAGTGTTTTAGCTGACAGAGCTACCCATTTATTTGTATGAGTGAAACTGACATGCACATCCGATAACTACAGCAGTGCTACGTTATACCGCCATGCAAAAGGGGTATGCCAAAGTTAAAATGCGTGTTACAATGTTCATTTAATTATGTACTGAATGAAGTAACTTTTCGTTTTATAATACACAGTAACAGTGATTCATATTTTGTTGCAGATTAAAATAGTTGGAGGTGCCATCAGCGAATAACTAATTAGATGTCATATCACTGTAATTGCCCATCCTAGACTTGAAAAACGCCGATCATCTGGGCCCGATCAGATTACTTTCGCAGACAGCCACAATCTGTAGAAGATAAGTGGACGATGACCACCGAGTACCGCGGTGAGCGAGAGGGGAGGGGAGGGGAGGGGGGCGAGGAGAGGAGAGGAGAGGGGAGAGGGGAGGGGGGAGGGGGAGAGGGAGGGGGAGAGAAGATGGAGGGGAGAGAAGATGGAGGGGAGAGAAGAGGGAGGGGAGGGAGGGGGAGGGGAGGGGGAGGGAAGAGGGGGGAGAAGAGCTAGGGGAGGGGGAGGGGAGGGGGAGGGAGAGGGGGAGGGTAGGGGGAGAGGAGGGGAGGGTAGGGGGAGAGGAGGGGAGGGTAGGGAGAGAGCAGGGGGTGCTGCCCTGCTGACGCAGCAGTGTCTGGCCAGGGGGGCGGGGCCATACGTGGAAACTACAGGGGGTTCCAAAATGACCGCTACAAGTTTAATCTCGCATACTGCATCTCCGAAGTGGGAACAGGTAGAAGCGTGAGGTTTGTCGCTTATTGTTCATAAATATCTAAGGTTCTAGCAGGACAGACTTTGAGCATATTTGCTAGATCCAAATTCGAAGATCACTAAAACATTAGGTATTGTAAAAAAAACGTAAAGTATTTTGCATAAAAATATTTCTTACAAAAATATTTTTGTTAATTCCATCTAATTTGAAAGAGTACGAGAAGACATACAACATTTATCAGTGCCGTAAATTTTCTTCAGCGCGTCTGTATTCCTCAACAGTGTATGAAAACATTCGTCTCAAGTTTCATAATTATGCACTCTTGTCACACATATTTCTGTGGTTATCGTTAAAAGGGTTTGGAGGTTAATTCCATCCCTCCGCCATGTACCATACAAAATCCTTTGAAAGGTCAAGTCTGCAAAATTTCATCAAAATCGGAATAAAACACTATATTGGCGTCGAAGTCTGGAATACCTTCTTTCATGCATCAGACTAAAGTAGATGTAGACCGTGACCATTCTCTTTCTTTGAAGGTGAAGAGCGAAATATATCATTAAAATTCGAATACAAACGGAATTTGTCAAAGTAAGTAGGTAAAGTACCCTCCGCCATGAACCTACGAAATTTATTGTACACAATTACCTTCGCCTTGTTTTAAACGTCAAGTGTGCAAAATTTCATCAAGATAGCAGCGAAATTGTGGTTTTTGTCGTAGTTAGTACGTAAAGTACCCTCCGCCATACACCGAATGAAATTTGCTGCAGACAGTGACGTTCCTCTTGCTTTGAAGGTCAAGTGTGCAAAATTTCATGAAGATTGGAACAAAACCGCAGATTTGCATGCAATAGAAATACACACACGGACACACTGCTATATTTATAAGATTTGTCTCTAAGAATGTTTCATGCTGAATCACGGTTCATTTATACCCGAAAAGGCAGAAGGAGTATGCAAATAAAGTCACACAAAGTCGATGAATTATTAAAAATATCCATATAACTGCAGAAAACGACAAAGACTGTTTCCAGCCGGTTGTATCGCAAGTGAAACCACTCAATGCCGAGAACATTCGTATAAAGGACAGAGACTGGTTTCAATCGATTGTTTCGCATCGACTGAAACCACTCAAACCCGCCACAGAGACTATTTTCATTCGGTTGTTTCATTCGACTGAAAAAACCGACTGAACGGAAAAACAACCGACGGACCAATCGGTTGTTAAAAACAGTCGTTTGTCCCATCGCTAGACGTCCCTCCACCTGCACACCAGTACAGAGGCCTCCACCAGCCTGGCTAGTGGCTAGTGGAACGGTTTTTGCGAACTTCCTGGTGACGCTGATGTCTGCCCTTACATAGAACCATACCGGGCGGTACAAGCCGCTCCTAGAATTTCAAAACTGCCAGTCACATGGAGTGCACGGCAGAGGGCTCTTAGAGTCACTATTGTGATAATTCTCCATAGTTCTGTTCTCTAATTGCTCGCAGCAGAAAGGAACACCTTTCTTTTTCGTCGAACGTACGCTTCCAGCTGTGATCATTTTCTAGATTCTCCAACAATCAGCTGTAACGGAGCAAACGAATACTCCGAGGAGGTCGGAATAAAGGGAGATGGCGTTATTCATACGAGGTTAAAGCAGTCAGAAAGGTTTAACAAAAAACTTTGTTACTTTAGAGGCTCCTCCGTAATAATCTTATCTCCATACCGAACATGCCCATCGGCTCAATCCGTTTGGATACGAGACTGATCAGACCAGACCACATCGACAGTACAACTTCTGACCCACTTGCGGCGCACAGCTGTGTATCGTGCGGTGCACAATTGGGCCTTTGTCTCCGGAAGCCCACATCGTTGTATTTAAGTGCAAAACCAAAAAACCTGAAGGCGGCAATCGAGAATTTTAATTCTGACCTATGTGCACTATCAAAGTGGGCGCAGAATATAGGATTAAAGCTCAATCCAAGTAAAACATAAGCGATTCTGGTAGGACATCCTAGACTCATTAACCACAAATACCGCGAATCTCAACCACCATTAATATTAAATGACACACCTACCTATTTTTCGCCCTCGGCAAAAAGTCTGGGAGTGATAATAGACGACAAACTAAACTGGGCTGAGCACACAGCCGCCGTGTGTAGGAAGGCATCAGCAGCTCTTCATGCCCTACAGAGATATAAGAAGTTTTTTCCTCCTGATCTTAAAAAGAAACTTATACAAACGCTTGTAATTCCAATTATTGATTACAGTGATGTTATCTTGCAAGGTCTCTCTTGGGAAAGCTCACGACGTCTGGAACTAATCATGAATGCCTGCGTTCGATATATATGTAACATCCGTCTCTTTGATCACATTTCACCATCTTGTACGCAACTATCCTGGCTCCGTGCTGACAAGCGCAGAGATTTTCAAACACTCTGTTTCCTCTACTCTCTTATCAACGTACACTGTCCCTCATATCTTTCCTCGACCTTAACACTCGTATCTGATCAACATGAAAGAACTACTCGTTCCTGTCCGAGCAAAACCCTTTCTGTCCCTATCCATCACTCAGCCGGTTTCTCAAAATCCTTTTCAGTAGCAGGAACCAGGCTCTGGAACAATCTACCTCAGTATATCAGAGAACTGAATGACACTGCCAGCTTCAAACGACAGTTAACGGATTATCTACTAAAGCAATAATGACGCCAGTCTTTAATACCCTACGGACCAGGTACGTCACATCCATTCCTCCTCCCAGATATCCTCCGACTGCCATTGCTCTCGCCAGGTACAGCTTTCTTAACTTCCTTCTATCAGAATTCGCCATGCCTTAACCAGTCTCGATAGATTCAAAAGTACATCTTGTATCTGCTGATATCAATGTTGTTACTTCTACTATTACACCAACAGCAGCAGAAGGTGTCTCAGTGGTACTACTACTATTAATCCTATTTAGAGTTAAGTTAATACCTTTTATGTACATCATTTTACATGTAATCAACCTGTATAAATTATGTTATTAACTGTACATCTGTAAAAATCATTGTTATGTTATAGGTAACTCACATGTAAAGAAATACTGTATGTGTAAAACCCTGGTCCGATGTAAGAGAGGGCCTGATGGTCCTAATCTGATCAGGCTAAATAAATAAAAATAAATAAATATCGGAGATGTTCCGTTGACAGTTTCGCACGCTGCCACCTGTTGACAGGCCAGCCGTTTGCCAAAGAGGCTGCACTTGTGTCATGTCGGTCTCTCGTCTGAAGCATCTCTTTCCATGTCGGAGCTCTGACGTCTACCGGATTCCCGATGTAATGTTGGCCCGAGTTGTACACTGGGCCTGGCTTCACGTCTGCTATTCCCAATTCTGTTTCCTTGTGTACCGCATTTAAAGCGCAAGTTTTATATTGTCGCTCCATTAAAGAAATTATGTTAGATGCCAATTCATGTAAGGTGTAGGGTTAAAAGGAAACTGAAGCAATCGATTTTGTGCAGTTTATTTGAGTGGAATTTGAACTGAAAATAATACAATACGTAAGTTTTAATCCTACACATATCTACGCACATTTCGTGAGTATTTAGGCCTATTTGTGAGTTACTTTCCGTAATATGAGACTACGCTAATTTGTGATGCTGACGAATCATTTTTCTGACTGAAAAATGCTTTAATTAGAAGTGCAAAATATTTTTGCACAACAACAAATAACAACTGTTACAGACGCCTCCTAATTCGACAGATTCATTTATGAGAAAGGAAACCCACTTGCTTCGCACAACATAACTGCTTTCAACCACGTCCCTATTAAAATTTTGTCTAAAAGTTTCTGACATTTTACAGAACATACTCCACAACCATTGGGAAAAAGCATTTTGTTCGATTCAAATTTCTTCATCTGTATATAAAAGTTGGCAACTTCATGTTAATCAACATTATATGATGAGAGAGTCATTTTACATTTTTCGTGTTCCAATTCCCTACATGTCCAGCCCATAATATTATTCGTTGTATTTGTTTCGATATGTTTACCTTCATTGATACTGATATCAGCATACAGATATACATTAACACAGTCTTCAGCAGACATTTCACTTACTGATGCATTGAATGGGTTTTTCGATTCATTTACCAAAATTTCATTCAAGTCAGCTCTTCGATATAACTTACGTCGGATATTATAAAAATCTGCAAGTCGTTAGCATATAGAAATACTTCTGCAGAAACTATCGTATAGTGTCAGACACGACGGAGCAAATAATAACGGGACGGAAATGCTCTGTAATTCACTTTCTACACAAAAATGGCAACAAGAGGGATCCAAATGTTCAAATGTTTGTCAAGCTTAAGGGACTTAATTGCGGGGTCATCAGTCCCTAAACTTACAAACTACTTATCAACTAGCTTATACTAAAGACGACACAAACATCCGTGGCCGAGGGGGGATCCGAACCCCCGACGGGGAACGACCTCCCGCATAGAAGCATAGCGCCTCAGTGCGCTCGGCCGCTCCGCCGCGGAGGAATTTCCCTGCCAGTCGCTTGCAAAATCCTTCCCGAAGCACTTTTAAACATCACGTAATCCCAAGAAGATGCATTAACTGCTGACTGAATACCAGGCCGCATTCAGAAAAGGACTATAAAATAATAATAATAATAATAATAATAATAATAATAATAATAATAATAATAAATAAAATAAAATCATGTGCAGAACAGATCTGGTACTTAAGGACGATAAATGAGGAAATGCAGAAACGCAGTAATTACTTGCATCAATTCCAGGAAAGCATACGATTCGGTGGACCTGAAACCCTGTTTAAAATAACGGAAAAACTTGGAATACACCGAAAGACAGAAAAAAATCGCAGAACATAGAGTTACAGGAACAACGACAAAAGTGGTGTTCATGGGCAAAGTGTCAGAGCCCTGCAGTCCGCCAGGAGAACGGACTATCTCCAATTCATTCCAGTATTGTTCTAGAAAAGGTTAGCAGGCAATGGGGAACTCACGTAAAGGGCATCGAAATTGATATAAAAAAAGAGAACCGAATTAAAGTCTAGTGTCTTGCTTCCGGTGACGATCTTGCAATTATCACCAAAAAAATCAAATGTTTGTAAGTCTTATGGGACTTAACTACGGGGTCATCAGTCCCTAATCTTACAAACTACTTATGAACTACTTACGAACTAGGACGGCACAAATATCCATGCCCGAGGGGGGATTCGAACCCCCGACCGTAGTGGCCGTGCAGACCGTGACTAGAGCGCCTCAGTCCCCTCGTCCACCGCGGCCGGCACAATTATCACCAATAGCAGAACAGAAGAGATTCACGCAGTGGAAAAACTACATGAGAATTCATAGAAAAAAAATCGGACACGGTATTTTACGAAAAAACGAAATATATGGAAATACATCCAGAAAATAAATCCCCTTTAATTACAAAATATGGTAAAATTTCACAAGTCTGCCATTTTAAATACCTCCAAGAAACTATACAGTCCTCAGGATTAAACCGAATCGGCAACGACCAAAGAGCTACCAGTCTTCCAAAGGCCTGCAAGCTAATATGGAAGGATTACGAGGAGAGAAGCAAAATTAAGAAGCAAACGTAAGACGCTATCGAACAGTCATTCTTCATGCAGATGAAACAATGGTCATTCAATAAATTAGTGAAAGAGACGCAGGAAAGAAAAATTTTCAGGAGGATTTGCGGTGGAATCAATAAAAATGGCATTTGGATGAAGAGACCACAAAACGAACTCTGTAGTGAGATGAACACAGTATAACGAACTACAACCTGTGTAGACCCCCTCAGCAGGTCAAAGCGAAGCACAGGAGACGCGGTATCGGGTGGTTCTGTGGAGTTGAGTTTCATATAAACGCGAACAGAAAAAGACTAAATCGGGTGTGCGTCAAATATAAAGTGTGGCTACAAACGACACTTGTGATTTTGATAATGACGAACGTGTACTGTGGCGTCCTCACGAAAAATGTGACTTAGAAGCTTCTAGACAGCACAAGAATAATCACGCTACTAATGAAAAATGAGAACTAGATAAACCAAAATGTAGATGCAGACATGACTGTCAAGTTGCATAGACTGTGTTAAACAGCATTACTTTCACTGCCACTAAGATTTCACTAATTAAATATGTGAAGAAAGCTAATACCTCGATTTTGTATTTGTACATTTATAAACTGAAATCTTGAAAACTATTATTATAAAATGTTACCGATGTTTGTAATGAAGCTGTAAATGTTAGCAAGATCGTTCATGCAGTATTTAATTAAATAACCACACCTCAAAGCATTTCATTGTTTGTAAATACGATCGCACGAAATGACTACAGAAGAATGAAGAGAGAGGCTGTAATTTTGTATAAATATCATGTGCTTTGTATTTGCTGTTGTATCACATTGCACGTTTTAAATAACTCTGTGTTTAGTAATTATAAACACGTGTTTGTAATTGTTATAACAATCAGCTTTCAGCATTGCAATTGTTAACGGAGTATGAATAGGAATGGAGTGCGTTGCGGTACAGTTCTGTTCAAGCTCAAAGCAAGTGCTGTACGAGGTTCTGTAAGTCGAAGCATTGCGAATGTCCGAGAACTATCGATAGTGATAGTCGACTGCTGGAATGAGACAAGTTAATTTCGTGCAGAAAACTTGTGTAAAAGTGTTGTGTATGTTGATGTTACAATCTAATAAATTCAGAAAAAGAATTGTTCTATCCTTTAAAGTAATGTATGGATTCTCCCACCTCAACATTAATCTCAGGTATGGAAGTTTTGTATATTTAAGTGTAAATTAACTATACCTAACCTTACAACTAGAATATTCACATTGTTTGTAAATGTAAAAGTCTGATAGATAATTTATGTTTGAACTAGGTACGAGTGAATAGCTTACAGCAGTAACAGATGCAATCAGAAAACGCCGAACGAAATTTTATACACGCATCTACAGAATGGAAGACTCCAGAACAGCAAAGAAACTATTCAATATTATGACAAAGAGTAAATGCGGCACAGAATGGCTGAAAGAAGTTCAGAGGCATCTACAGCAGATCGACATGAAAAATCTCGAAGATCTGTAATCAAATCACAAGTGTGGAGTTTGAGAGGAACTGAAGGAGGAGCATTCTGAGAGGGAAATGCTGCGAGAAGGAAAACGTCCCAAGATGGAACTGTGAATCCAAGTTCACTCGGTCTCCTATAGGGAAACAGTCGTTTAAATAAATAAGCAAATATAGAAAAACTGATTGTGTTACCACTGACAGCAGGATGCACTTCGACCTGGGCAACGTTGGGTGTATAAAAACCTTTCTCTGTTAGAATTCAGTGTCGTGTCAAAATTTGAAAGCAGTTGGTCAGATTTAGAGGTTGACAGTTTTTGTCAAACGAATATTAAAATATTTATTATTAAAATTGGAAGAACCAATCAACCAGTGACATTCTACTTATGTACTGCCTACCTGATGTTAATACGCAAAGTGCAAGTTTTTGTGGGCCCACAGAGGACTTTGATCCATGCACTGAGGATGGTCAGACACTGACCGAAATCTATCTGTATTGTGTATAAAAAAACAGCCAGAGCTGGTTCTTCCAGTTTTAATAATTTCGATGTGGTCGCTTTGCACCAGTCGCCTACGTATAACACTTTGGCCCACTTTAGGTTACGGCAGTAACACTAAAAGTGGGCCTTTGCGATCGTCTTTTGACAGCTCGAAATTTAAATGAAAATAACGGCTTAACTAGTCATCTGACAACGAACACAGAATAACCGAATTTGTAGAGGAGAAAATAATCTCCAACTTTGCTCTCTTACGTTTTTTTATATCTCGTAGCGTTTCAAAGATATTTGCAAAAATAGCGGCGATTTTGGGATGTCTGTCTCTCTATCTGTCTGTCTGTCCGTAACGTGTTCCCTGTTTTTAAGACGAACCGTTCAACCGATCAGCACCAAAATTTACAGACATAATTTTAGGCCACCAGAGACCAGACCTCCCTTTTTCAAATTTTTGGGACAAAAAATACAGTAGTAAAACCAAAAAAAGCTGTTTGTAATATAATTGTAATTGCAAACGAACTGTTCATATGAAACGAAAATTGAATAACCTACTTGGTAGAGGGGAAAATTCTCTACAACTTAGCTCCCTTCTGTTTTTTTTTTTTTTTTTTTTTTTTTTTTTTTTTTTTTTTTTTTTTTTTCATATCTCGTAGCGCTTGAGACAAAAGAAAGAAAAAAAAAATAACGGATGAAACTTCGTGGCAGATTAAAATTGTGTGCCGGAACCGGGACTTGAACCTGGGACCTTTGCCTTTCGCGGGCAATCGCACTACCGACTGAGCTATCCCGACACGACTCACGATGCCGCCTCACAACTTTACTTCCGCCAGTACCTCGCCTCCTACTTTCCAAACTTCACAGAAGCTCTCCTGCAAACACGCAAGACTAGCACTCCTGGAAGAAAGGATATGGTGGGGACATGGCTTAGCCACAGCCTAAGGGATGTTTCCAGCACACAATTTTAATCTACCAGGAAGTTTCATATCAGCGCACACTCCGCTGCAGAGTGAAGTTTCATTCTGAAAATAACGGATATTTGACACACTCCATTGAATTAACAAAAACCAGCCGTTCGGAGATGTCACGTGACATTCCTCGCGTATTTGATGATTTTCTTATCGTAACTTAGACGTTGTCATTTCAAAGCAACGGCACATTGAGGAATTAAGAAAAACACGTCGTTCTTCGTACGATAAATGATGATCTAACGTCTACAAATGCCATATTGACGTCAGTTAACAACGGCCATCAATAGTATGAGATTAAAGAACTCCTGTTTGGATTTATAGCCGTAGCGTAGTGGGCAAGGTGCTGGACTGTGACGCGAAAGGTCGGTGGTTCGAAACCCGCCATTACTTAAATTCTTTTTTCCTAAAAGGGTTTCAGACACTCTTATTAATTAATTTATTAATATTTAGATTACTATTTTGGTCCAAAATGTTTGCAAAAACTTATGATACTACACATCTAAAGTGGGCCGTAAAACACGTCAGTGCGGTTTTTTATTCGTGTACTCACATAGATGGGGAGGGCGCTCGATGACCGTGAGGCGTTGTCGTGCTGGAAGACGTCCCCCACGAGTTGAGGGGTGGGCCCGTTCCGTGGTTCCAGGTTTCTGCTGGTTGCTGACGGACTCAAGTGGTGACGTCACACACGCAGTCACGTCGGCTGCTACAGTTGGCAGCCCTGCAGCAGCAGACGGTCTGGTCGGAGCGTCTGAAATACGCACGGCAGATGTTATGACGTCACATTACACTAGGGGCAGACTGGAACATTGGCGGCAGTCGCTTTGCTACCACGGCGTCGTCATTTCCCGCGGGTGTCGAAACATTTGAAACGTGTCCATAAAAAATTATTTTTGTAAGTAAATGTCTAATATTGTGCCTCCTGTTTTGTATCGAGTAACTTGCTTGCAAGAAAATGTATAATATCGCTTCTACTGTATGTATCGATATGTGTGAAGTTTCATCTCTGGCAAAGATCATGTATCGCACAGCATTGTACCTCGCGCAGAGAGAGAGTCGGACTTGTGGTTCAGCTCGCTTAGAGAGCGGTTGAGCTGTGTTGTGTGTGTGGCTCCGATGTAGAGCAGAGGCTGCTGCGCCAGCAAGTTGTATTATGTAGGTGATGTAATGCTGATTACTAATAATAAGTAACTTGACTTTTCTGTCCTGTTTCATTTACGTAGTTAGAAAATTAACCTACTTCCTTCATTTGATAATTAATTATTAGTGGATTTAAAGTGGACTATTGATTTGAATAATATTGTTGAGCAGATTTCGTTATTGGTGCCACAGTAAATGATAGTTAATTGACTATGATACTAAATTTCAATAATCAGAAACTGATCTGCATAAAAATTCTCACAGTCAAGCATTAAAAAAGTGCTTTGTGATTTTTTAATATCTTCCTCGCAGTCAAAATTTTTGAGTATAGTCAGTGTCTGTTTCAAATGGTGACTTCCCCAGCTGTTTTGTGTTTAAAATATCCGTTGCGCACATAATCAGTTTAATGCACTGTTTCTTATTTAACAGTATATACATCAATATCAATTAAACCAAATTGCTGTGTTAATGAACAATTTGTTGTCTGATTTAACGATAGGTTCAACATCCACACACACACACACACACACACACACACAGCTGTTCCGACTGGCGGTATGCGTCTTCTCCTGTAGCTTCACCACTATGTTCTAGGGATGCAACATCGTTCATAAAAACATCCATCTTCAGACATCGATGTTCATGCGGAAAAATATCGATGTTAAAAAAACATCGCTCCTGAAAAAGATACATCGATGTTTTTCCGATGTTTCCATACGTTTATGAAATATTAGGAAAACACACTGAAATGAAGCTGTGTTGCCAGAAAGTATCTGCCTTATTTATGTTCTTTCACTAGGCTACGAATACACAGAGAATTGGCAGATTAGAATGAAAAAGAAGTCAGGAATAAGATTTCGCTACCTATTGCGCTGATTTTACTTGGGATTTACATCGATGTGTTCATTACATGCGAAAAACTTGTGTTTCGTTGACCTATTGCATTTTTCTTAGTTCTCGACGTGGAGAAAATTAAACATTATGCATCTTTCAGTTATTACTTAATAATGTATTTTTAAAATGAATATTCATCAATGACGTTTATCAAATCGTGTACCTTGCTGAAATGAAAATCTATGTTATACTCGGCTCGTTGGCGTTTTGTCTCGGATTTTCCGTCGACTTTTGTTTGACGTTCTAACTGACGTTTTGACAGTACGATTTCAGTCTGCCTGGGTAACACCGTCAAAGATTCGATTCCACTGATGTTGGAGGGTGAAATTTCAGTAATGCCAGCAGCCCGTGCAGGACAAACATCAGATCGTTTCATATTTTACTCGCCTACTGTTTCAAAAGTTTGAAAACAGCGACGAGCGACGACAGCAGGAGCTCCGCTCTTGAGCTGACGCTGGCTGAGCAACTAATAGAGTGATAGTGGAGCTGACAATCAACTGCTGAACGATGTCGATAGTTTTGGACTTTTGTCGTCCATGCATCGACGGTACATCGCTGTTCAAAGCATCGATGTTAACATCGATGTTTATGGACGAAACATCGATGTTTTCAATACATCGATGTATCGTTTGCATCCCTACTCTGTACTGCATTACACTATTAGAGTGGGATTAGTCTGACTAATTCGTAGCAATCCAAAAGTGAACACAGTTTCAGCCGACCACTTGCATAAAATGGTTTACATGCATAAAGCTTGACCTAGGTTTTGGCAAAAGTAATTTTGCCTTCTTCAGAAGTAGACCTAATAAAATGTAATACACAAACATGAATAATAGTAAAATACAAAAGTGTTTCCAAAATAAGAACTTAAAATTACAGCATAGGTGAGAATGTACTCACATAGAGCTCACATTAAAAAAGTTGTTAAATAAAATGTGGCTGACTCCATGTCAATAGACTGTTGTTATGGTTGTTGTGGTCTTCAGTCCGGAGACTGGTTTGATGCAGCTCTCCACACTACTCTATCCTGAGCAAGCCTCTTCATCTCCTTATAAGAACGGCAACCTACATCTGTCTGAATCTGCTTACTGTATCCATCTCTTGGTCTTCCTCTGCGGTTTTTACCCCACACACTTCCCTCCAATACCAAATTCACAATTCCTAAGAATTTTTAAGAATGTGTCCTACCAATCTATCCCTTCTTTTAGTCAAGATATGCCAGAAATTTCTTTTCTTCCCAATTCTGTTCAGTACCTCCTCATTAGTTACGCGATCCACCCACCTAATCTTCAGCATTCTTCTGTAGCACCACATTTCAAAAGCCTCAATCCTCTTCCTGTCCGCACTGTTTATCGTCCATGTTTCACTCCCGTACAAGGCAACACTCCACACGAACGCCTTCAGAAAAGACTTCATTACACTTAAATTAATGTTCGATGTTAACAAATTTCTCTTTTTCAAAAATGCTTTTCTTCCCATTGGCGTTCTGCATTTTATATCCTCTGTACTGCGACCATCGCATGTTATTTTACTACCCAAGTAACAAAACTCATCTACCACCTTTATTGTTTCGTTACCTAATCTAATTCCTACAGCATCGCCTTATTTTCTAAGACTGCATTCCATTATTTTTATTTTGCTCTTGTTAATGTTCATTTTATACGCTCTCTTCAACTCACTGTCCATTCCATTCAACTGCTCTTCAAAGTCCTTTTCTGTCTCTCACAGAATTACAATGTCATCAGCAAAACGCACTGTTTTTATTTCTTTGCCCTGAACTTTAATTCCTGTTCCAAATTTTCCTTTCTTTCCTTCACCGCCTGCTCGATGTACAAATTGAATAACATCGGAGAAAGGCTACAACCCTGTCTTACTCCCTTCCCAACTGATGCTGCCCTTTCATGCTCTTCGAGTCTAATAACTGCGGTCTGGCTTTTGTACAAGTTGTAAATAACTCTCCTTTCCCTATATTTTACCCCTGCTGACTTCAGAATTTGAAAGAGTGTATTCCAGTCAATATTGTCAAAAGCTTTCTCCAAATCTACAAAAGCTAAAAATGTAGGTTTGCCTTTCCTTAATCTATCTTCTAAGATAAGACGTAAAGTGAGTATTGCCTCCCGGGTTCCTACGTTCCTCCTGAATCCAAACTGATCTTCCCCGAGGTCAGCTTCTACCAGCTTTTCCATTCTCCTGTAGATAATTCGTGTTAAAATTTTGCAACCATGACTTATCAAACTGATGGTTCACACCTGTCTGCGCCTGATTTCTTTGGAATGGGGATCATTACATTTTTCTTAAAGTGTGAGGGTATTTCGCCTGTCTCATACATCCTACACACCAATTCAAATAGTTTTGTCATGGCTGGCTCTCCCAGAGACTTCAGTAGCTCTGAGGGTATGTCATCTACTCCTGGGACCTTGTTCCGACCTAGGTCTTTCAGGTCTTTAGTCAGTAGACTAAAAAGTAAAACTTAAAACAAAGACAGATCATAAAATTCTGGAGCACGTCCACACAAAGGTCGAGTGAGCACTGCGTACTGGCAGAGGCGTAGAACAAGAAGAAACTGTGTGTAATAGGATACTGGTAGATTACATAAAATAAAGAAACCTAGGTAAAGGCTTATGCAACCGGTCGGCTGAAACTGTGTTGACTTTTGGATCGTGTTCCACCGTTGCTGAATTGCAGCCACGTTTAAAATTTTAATTTGTAGCAGTTGAGGTTCATCGTTGATAAATCTGGACTGCGAGCAACAGTAGCGAATGTAGCGTACAAGCCACTAAAACAGCAATCATCAATGCCCCTTCCCACCAGTAGCGAGCAGTAACGTAACCACCGACGAAGGAAAACCAACGTACCCCATTGGTCTCACCTCATCCCGGCTGTCCTACACTCAGACCCTGACGAAGGCCGCCTGCAACAGAGGCCGAAACGTCGCTAGAGTTCACAAAATGACGACGCGGTCTCACACCCGGAAGAATGTTATTGATTACTAGCTTCAACCCGCAGCTCCGCTAGCGTGTCGGTTGATTATGATAGATAAGCCATCTTTCAGTAGTGCGCTATGAGACTGGTTTTAGAGGATGTAATTCAACACAATAGCTTCTTTAGAAACAAACTTTTTAATCAACTTTCAAATAAAAAAAATATAATTATCTGAAGTGTTTAATGATTGACAATAAATAATACACATTATTCCTTATAGCCTGTGTTGCAATATCTCAACACGTATGCTGAGAGTAATGCCCAAATTCAATTTCATTTTACGTCATTCTGGTAAACTACGTTATTTGTAGTATTGTTTGGAGCGTACATGTAGAGATTTTTTGGGTTGCCCACCCTTGAGCAAGCGACGTATAATTGATCATGTGAAAAACGTGAGGACTGTAAATGGATTTTTTTTTTTAAAATAGCTGTATTAAAGCAAATTTCTTTTTTACTGCTTTATTTATTTATTTTTTATAATTCCTTATTCGTATGCTTATCCTTACATAGGAAGTGCTGAAGACATTGTAGCACGCATAGACCAAAGATATGGTCTGTGGCATCACGTTTCGCTGTATGTAACCTCCTTGCTATAGACTCGCAAACGTCATCGCTGGCCTTCAGTCCGAATTTTTTTGTATAATTTGATGACTTTCAACCACCATATCTTCCAACCCCTTATAGCTATCGGCATGGAACTGCTATGGTGTACAACGGGAGACTTCGGACAACAATTACAATAAAAAATGTTCAAATGTCTGTAAATATATCGGATCAAACTGCGTGCTCATCAGTCCGTGGCTTACAAACTACTTAAACCTAGGTAAACTAACCTAAGGACAACACACACACCCATGCCCCAGGGAGGACTCGAACCTCCACGGCGAGCAACCGCGCGCTCCGCAGCGAGGCGCTTTAGAGAAACCATTTTCAAAGAGTAAATATAATTTCCAAAGAGTAATTATTGTTCCGCGTTTCGCGTCATATTCTTCAAATTACAAAATATCTATCAGACTGCTATAAAACCGTGCCTCAAAACCGTCCTCAGGTATAAATTAGTAACTGTACAAATATTTCAGTCTCTGTGTGTTGTCGTTCGGACGTGATAAGCGTACACCGAACAGACATTCACATTAATATATATAGACTAGCTGCTGCCCGCGGTGTTACCCGCGGTTCAACAGTCAGACATTAAAGTGCCAAGAAAGGGCATAAATAACTCCTGACTGTTTGCGACATTGTTAGCACGGAATATATCATTGTCCTGGAACGGATGCAGAGCCAAAAGACTATTGCAATACGTCCCTGTAAACGACGTTTCGAGACTTCTTGCTCTCCGAGTTTACGTAGAGGGTTCTAGCCCTCGATACACGGGAGCAGCCTACGTAGAGCTGTCCGTGCGAGAAACATGAATACCTGCCACTTTTAATGTTTGTCCTTCACTCTTATTTATAGTAATGGAGATATCACAATGGAATACACATTATACGTCCTGAGAAATATGTTCACGAGTGTTTTACTGCGTGTCATCTGTTGAGTGCATTTGCTACTACTTTCGTTGCAGTTTAAGTACGCTATTTATACGTGGCAGTTCGCGCTTTGTACACAAAATACAGCTTGGTATCTAGATCCCATTCTACACAAGACGTCAATGTTTTTTCTTTCCATGGTACTTGGAGCATATTTTATTTAAAGTCTTCAATTTATATACATACTTCCTTCATTTGTTACAACAAATGAAAATGAATGCGGCATAAGCGCCAACATCCAGATTTCTTGTGTATGTAATTACATGTCAGTTAAGCCGTTTTGGCAGTATCACAGAATCTTTTTGTATATTCGAAAGTAAAAAAAAGATAACAATAAGAGAGAAAAAAAATTGCACTATAACAGGACACGAACCATTGCCCACGATAATGGAAGTTTCTGACGCGACTAAACATGATATACCCTACATAGCACCTCTGCAGTTGTATTAGAACCTTCTTACAACCGTTACGTATTTCCATGGATGTATTTCAAATAAATAACTTGTAATAAACATTTTGAAAAGTAGCCTATGTCCTAATCCAAGACATAAGAAATCTCTGTATGAAATTTCATCTAAATCAGTGCTGCAGTTTTAGCATGATGCGGTAACAAACATACACACTTTCGCATTTATGATATGTATAGGATAAATAGCTATCCGATCGCCATAAAACCGTGCCTAAAGCCTTCCCCCGGTAGACATTAGTAACTGTACAAATTTTTAGCTCTGTATGTCTTGTGGTTCAGACAGACGTTCACATTTGCAGATGCAGACTGTCGGTTTCACCCCCTCCGCACAGAGGGGCTGTCCCCCACCCCCACCCTCTACCCCAATTACGGCCAATCAGCCGTGTCGATCCGTCGCTAATCAGATCAGATGGGCCGTTCGGCGTCTGTTTTCCTGCGAGTGACGACAGCGCCGCGGAAATATCGCCATTATTCCGCGTAGGCTGCAAGCGGAGTGTCAGCCGCCATCTTGTTGACACCGACTGCTGCCAACTGACAGTGACAGGCCAATCACGTGGACTGATGGCAACTGGCGGTGCCTGGCGGCCGGCTGCCGAACTACAGCACACCGGTGTCGGCAACTTATTTTCTCTTACTGTGTGGCAAGAGTTGAAATTTTTTTCCATTACACATTTCGAACTGTTTGGATTACATTTAGAATCTGAAACATCATCAAAATATTCGAAAAATGATGACAAAGCAAAGGCAGTTGCTCTCTCGGTTAAAAAAAAAAAAAAAAAAAAAAAAAAAAAAAAAAAAAAAAAAAGGGTCAAGCAAATCAGATCAGATCTCAAGTACATATTCCGAAAAATAGATGACGCCTCCCGTGCCGGCTGCGGTGGCCGAGGGGACTGCGGCGCTCCAGTCACGGTCTGCACGGCCACTACGGTCGGGGGTTCGAATCCCCACTCGGGCATGGATATTTGTGCCGTCCTAGTTAGTAAGTCGTTCATAAGGAGGGGTGGGCAACTTTGAAGCCCTTACTCTTACGGGAATTAGTTTCATAACCACGAGTTTGAGTACTGTGGGCAGGGCGAAGCTGGGAATTTCTATCTGACGGGAGGCGTGCTCAGGTAGTCCTTGCAGGTGCGGTGATCACTGTGTCCCCGGTGGTGTAGCGGTCAGCGCAACTGCCAAGAAGGCAGGAGACCCGGGTTCGAATCCCGGCTGGGTACACACTTTCAGCTTTGCCCAATCGCAGTTGATGTCTTATATTCTATGGATATTAGTTCATAAGTATCCAGAATGAACCTTTCACTCTGCAGCGGAGTGTGCGCTGATATGAAACTTTACTTCTGCCAGTATTTCGCGAAAGGCAAAGGTCCCAGGTTCGATTCCCGGTTCCGGCACACAATTTTAATCTGCCAGGAAGTTTCAGTTCATAAGTAGTTTGTAAGTTTAGGGACTGATGACCCCGTGGTTAAGTCCCATAAGCTTAACAAACATTTGAACATTTGACGCCATCCGTCCCGACATCTATCCCTCCTTCCAACCGTAGTCCTTCCCTGTAGATCGTGATCAGGTGAGAAGCTGCTGCAAACACATTTTGATGCTGAACACGTCTGGCATCAAGAATGGACCTCTTCAAATGCTCAACACTTGGATTCACTCCACCGCCCTCTAGAGGTCCTCCCGGTTTCAAATCACCCAGAGCGGCATGGACTTCTCCATACAGAATCAGGACAACCCATGCGAGGTGTAAATCAAGGTTTCAGAACTGGGGAAAACCTGAACGCCATTCTGCGACTGTGACAATGTGCGTCAAACCATCCGGCTCTTTTGCATGGACTACCCAAAATGAAGATTCGGTGGATCTATTCAAGAACGACATAGTGCTTCTACAAAAGCTGTGGACAGGCTAAATGGTCCGGACACTAATTTTTGAATGTTGACCTGTTGATACGTATATAATATTGCAAGAAACATCTACTTATAATGTATCCTTGTTCTTTCATACGAAATAAAAAACAAGACGCTTGCCCCCCTCCCCGAAATAATGTACATAAACACGAAAAGAGGTATTTTTGTAAAAGGAGCTTCAGCTAAATTATTCTCTGAATATATGCAGCAGAACTGATACAAAATACAATGTTCCAGTAATCTGAGAGTTAACAGCTGTTCTGTATTCAATAAAATTTTATCCTTAACCACAGCTGTTTATTTAATCCTTAAAATCGACTAGTTTCGCTCCAGGACCATCGTAATAGATATTAAGGTATTAAAACAGGTTACTCAAATGCATCAAATAAAATAAATGTCGCTGAAAACAGCAGGAGTCAATCTCACTAAAAATACAAAGGTCACACTGGATAATCCTATCAGTCAAAAAACATAAAAGGCGTATTTTATGTTTGTTTGACTGGTAAATTTCAGTCAATTTCAGTGAAATTGACTCACGCTGTTTTCAGAGAGATTTATTTTATTTGATGCATTTGAGTAACCTGTTTTTTATCTCTTATGCTGATGGTCCTGGACCGAAACTAGTCGACTTTAAGCATTTATTAAACAGCTGTGGTTAAGGCTGTATTTTCTTTTATACAAAAGATTACGTTAATCTTGTTCCCCCTCCCTTCCAAAACATCTGTATCTATAAATGTGACTGTCTGTTCGGTGTTCGTCTATCACGTGTCAAGCACAAGGCATAAAGAGCTAAAAATTTGTACAGCTACTCATGTCTACCCGGGGAAGGCTTTAGGCTTTAGCGATCTGATAGATATTTAGTAATTTGAAGAATATGACGCGAAATGCGGAACAATAATTACTCTTTGAAAATTATATTTACTCTTTGAAAATGGTTTAAAAAATGTTCAAATGTTTGTTAAGCTTATGGGACTTAACTACAGGTCTATCAGTCCCTAAACTTACAAACCACTTATCAACTAGCTAATACTAAGGACGGCACAAATATCCATGCCCGAGGGGGGATTCGAACCCCCGACCGTAGAGGCCGTGCAGACTGTGACTGAAGCGCCTCAGTCCCCTCGGCCACCGCGGCCGGCAGTCCGTTTGCGACTCTCTAGCAAGGAGGTTACGTACAGCGAAACGTGATGCCACAGACCATATCTTTGGTCTATGCCTGCTACAATGTCTTCAGCCATTTTTCTATAAGGATAAGCATACCAATAACGAAATATAAGAATAAATAAATAAAGCAGTAAAAAAGAAATTTCTTTTAATACATCTCTTTAAATAATCGATTTGATGTTTCACGCATTACATCAAGTGATCGATCTGTGATGTTATTACAATCATTAAACGTAGCAGGAATCCATTTACAACCGTCACGTTTTCTACATGGTCAATTATACGCCGCTTGATCTAGGCTGGGCAACCCAAAATATCTCTTACATTTACGCTCCAAACAATGCAACAAATAACGTAGTTTACCAGAATGACGTAAAATGATATTAAAATGAAATTGGACATTGCTCTCACAATACGTGTTGAGATATTGCAACACAGGCTATAAGGGATAATGCATGTACTATTTATTGTAAATCATTAAGCAATTCACATTTTTTATTTGAATGTTGATTAAAAATGTCTGTTTCTTTAGAAAGTATTGTACTTCATTTCATCCTTCAAAACCAGTCTCATAGCGCACTACTGAAAGATAGCTTATCTATCATAATCGCGGGTTTAAGCTGGTCTTCAATAAATAGGTACTACGATATCATCCCGTACGTTTGCATTCGTTGATAGTGTTCGCTTTGCTAGTTCTTCCGCTATCTTAGTTTCTTGTCACAATCGGTATGTTACACCGTAACAGTCGCACCTTCGATGTACTATATCGTTTTGCAAGCATTCTTCCAAATCACCCTGCAGACATTTTATGGAAGTATCTGCGTGTACTGTTTGTCCTGCTATTCCATAGTTGTGTACAGATCTTTCTGCATTCCGTTACTCTATTACAGAGTTGCGAATTCTCCATAAAGTACAGCATCACCCGCAAAAAAAAGTACTTCCGATGTTATCTGCGAGTTCATTTATATATATATTGTGAAAAGGTACCGTCCTATAACGCTCCCTGGTGTACGCCAGAGATTACTTCAACGCCTGAAGACTTCTCTGACTTTGCCGAACGGTATGGAACGTCTTACGGAAGTCAAGAGAATGACAAAATACAGGAACATGAATTTTGCAACTGGCCAATGTCAGGGATATAGGTCTACAGTTTCGCACTTCTCATAGACGATCTTTCGTGTAAACGAAAATGGCCTGGCTTCCCATCGGGTCCACCAACGTTTCCACTGTCGAGTGATTTCTATTTCTTTTTTATCCGTCTCAAACTTATTTCAATCTCTCGTCATATTGTCTCGTGTGCGGTGGTTTAGTGGAGTAACTGCCGTCAAAACTTCCTCCGTGAATCAGCTTCGGTAAAAGACATTTAGTGTTTCGACCTTTTGTGTGAAATCCTCTGTTTCGACACAGTTGTGGTCACAGAGCGCATGCAAATCTGATCACCGACTTGTCGTAGGATCAAAGTTTTTCAGTATTTTCTACCAACATAGCTCTCAACGTCGTCGAAAGCCTCTCGTATAGTAATAAATTCTTTTGCACGATCAAGAATAACTCTACAGTTAAACACATCATAAAGACGATAGAAGAACAAGTCGCTGCGTCGAATGATAAGGTTATTTGTGACAATAACACCAGGGGAGGGGGGAGGGTCTTCTGAAAAAATTTAATTATTAGCCAGAAAATAAATATTTCAGTATCAAACGTTTGGAATAACAAACATTGAAATTTTTGGTGAGGAAGTCGGAATGAGGATTGAGGCAGCTGAGCTGGCTCCACAACATACTCGCCTCTTCTGCGCATTTTTCAGCTGGTTCCCGTCTTTTTCCTGTTGCATCAGAGTGTACTGCTTACATAGCACGAAATCAATGGTGAGTAAAATTTGGATGGTATTTTATATTACATATTAGATCGTATCGTAAAAATTTCTACGATTTGCCATGAATGGAAGTTTAGATTTGCCAATGCACGCAGTTGGATCTTTTGATACCAACATTTATGATTTTTGTAGCGTATTTTAGTCATTCATTTGAGAAATAGGGAATGACTAAAATGTTATGTGTATGTTGTTTAGGTGTTTATCTGGAAAATCCGGTTCCCGCGTTTGGAAATGGGTATTACTGTCGCGTGCTATCATTCACGGACCGATATTTTCAAGAACCACATAAGATATCATTCTGCTCTAAACTTTAAGTGAAATTTCGATATCTTATCTACATTTCATAAGCAGCTATGTGTTACCTAAAATCAACCATACGAGAAGACTACGCAATGTGTTTTTACCTCTGCAAACTCATTGAAAGATGTTGCAATAGCTTACTGGAAAAAGCTGTTTCAGTGTTTCCCGATTTTCCTCTTTTTTGGACATTATTTCCATACTTAAACATCTTTTAAACCTTCCCTGGACTTGCACGAATATTTCAAGACTAAAATTAGCCAAATCGGTTCAGCCGTTCTCTAGTTTTAGCGAGTCTAACGAACAGCAATTCATTTTATATATATATATATATATATATATATATATATATATATATATATATATAAGATTATTTGTGTTTTTATTACAAAACTGCAGGAAAACGTAAATTGAGCCATAAAAATCGCCATTGCGTTTGTTCATTGTTTGTCCCGGGAGGGGGGGGGGAAAGAGAGAGAGAGAGAGAGAGAGAGAGAGAGAGAGAGAGAGAGAGAGAAAACTCGAATGTCCCCCTTGTAACAGTTCTGTTTCAGACACACCTACCTTTCGCATTGTACGCCATAGCGTTTGAATGATGCGTGGTTGTAATCCAGGGCGTTGAGTTTCTGCAAATCCCCGCAAATCCACTTGTTTTATTCCGTCTGCCGCTGCCGGCACTGCTAGCTTTGAACACACATCAATACGTTTGCCAATTTTCGCATTTCCACGTGCGTTTATTATTTTTCGGCGCAGCGGCTGAGCGCTGAAAGCAACATAATTACTGGCACGATTTCAGCGCACCATATTCGCGTTTGTCGTTGATTTTTTGTTTTGTTCCCCCCCCCCCTCCCCTCCCACGGCTAATCCCGTTTCTAGTACGGTAAATAGGGCCGCTAATGTTAATTATTACTATTGTTCCTGCTAATACCGGGCCGTTTTTAATTTTCTTCTTTATTTGTGGCGCTAGTGTAGCGAGCTGCAAATTTACTGGCGGGATTTGCTGCCGACTGGATGCGAACAGCGAGGCCAGTTGTAATTGGAACTCCTCGAACGAGAGAATAGCGCAGATTAAAGCAGGGGGAACGTGTGAGGAAATTCACGGGGGAACTTGTGCTGTGTGGCAGGTAAGCGAACCGAGTCTAGCAGGTGCTGTGATTACGGCAGAGGAGGTATGACGTGGAGTTTGTCAATGTTTGGCCCTCTTTAGGCTACGGTAGTAACACTAAAACTGGGCCTTTGCGATCGTTTCTTGCCAACTCGAAATTTAGGAAAATAACACCTTAACCGTTCATCTGACACAAAAACTGAATAACCTAATTTGTAGAGGAGAAAATTCTCTATAACTTTGCTCTTTTATGTTTATTTCATATATCGTATTGTGTCAGAGATATTCGCAAAAATAGCGGCGATTTTCGGATGTCTGTCTGTCTGCCGTAACCTGTTCCCTGTTTTTAAGACGAACCGTTCAACCGATCTGCACCAAATTTTACAGACATAATTTTAGGCCGCCAGAGACCAGAACCTCCGTTTTTTCAAATTTTTCGAACAAAAAATACGGCAGTAATACTAAAAAAAAAGCCGTTTGTAATATAATTATAATTGCAAACGAACCGTTCATCCGACAACAAAATCGAATAACGTGATTTGTAGAGCAGTAAATTGTCTACAACTTTGCTCTGTTATGTTTTTTTCATATCTCGTATCGTTTGAGAGATATTTGCAAAAATAACGGAGATTTGACACCCTCCATTGAATTAACGAAAACCAGCCGTTCGCAGATGTCACGTGACATTCCTCGCCCAGAACTCTCTCTGGCATACGCCATCTTGCGTTGCGTATTTGGTGATTTTCTTACTGTAACTTAGACGTTGTTATTTCAAAGCAATGGCGCACTGAAAAATTAACAAAAACACGTCGTTCTGCGTACGATAAATGATAATCTAGTGTCTAAAAATGCCATGTTAGCAATTGGTAACAACGGCCATGAATATTAACAAAATAAAGGACGAATTTCGTAACTGTTCGCTGTATTGTAGTGGGCAGTGTGTTGGACAAATGTTTTTTCTCCTTTTTTCCTAAAAGGTTTACGTATTGGGTGCATAGATATTATCACAATAGTAGAGTCGTAATCACATCACTATAATTTTTTATTATTTACATTATTATTTTTGGCCGAAATGTTTGCAAAAAATGATAATACTACGAATTTAAAGTGGGCCGTAAAACACGTCAGTGCGATTTTTTCTGTTATTCAATTTTATGAGGACTGCGATGATATTCCCTCAGAGCTACTGAAGTCTCTGGGAGAACCAGCCATGACAAACCTGTTTCACCCGCTGTGTAAGATGTATGAGACAGGCGAAATGCCCTCAGACTTTAAGAAAAATGTTATAATCCCCATTCCAAAGAAAGCAGGTGCAGACAGGTGTGAAAATTACAGAACCATCAGTTTAATAAGTCATGGTTGCAAAATATTAACACGAATTATTTACAGAAGGATGGAAAAGCTGGTAGAAGTCGACCTCAGGAGAGATCAGTTGGGATTCAGGAGAAATGTAGGAACACGGGAGGCAATACTCACTTTACGGCTTATCCTAGAAGATAGATTAAGAAAAGGCAAACCTACATTTCTAGCTTTTGTAGATTTGGAGAAGGCTTTTGACAATGTTGATTGGAATAAACTCTTTCAAGTTCTGAAGCAAGCAGGAGTAAAATATAGGGAGCGTAAGGTTATTTACAACTTGTACAAAAACCAGACAGCGGTTATCAGAGTTGAAGGGCATGAAAGGGATTCAGTGGTTGAAAAGGGAGTAAGACAGGGTTATAGTCTTTATTCAATTTGTACATTGAGCAAGCTATAAAGGAAAGCAACGGGAAATTTAGAGAAGGAATTAAAGTTCTTGGTGAAGAATTAAAGACATTGCGTTTTGCCGACTACATAGTCACAGACAGCAAACGACCTGGAAGAGCAGTTGAACGGAATGGACAGTGTGCTGAAAGGTGCATATAAGATGAACATTAACAAGAGCAAAACTAGGGTAATGGAGTGCAGTGTAAGAAAATCAGGTGATGCTGAAGTAATTAGATTAGGTAACGAAGCAATAAAGGAGGTAGATGAGTTTTGTTACTTGGGCAGTAAAATAACAAATGATGGTCGCAGTACAGAGGATATAAAATGCAGAATGGCAATGGGTAGAAAAGAGTTATTGATTTAAGCCTAAGGAAGTCTTTTCTGAAGGCATTTGTATGGAGTGTTGCCTTGTATGGGAGTGAAACATGGACGATAAACAGTGCGGACAGGAAGAGGATTGAGGCTTTTGAAATGTGGTGCTACAGAAGAATGCTGAAGATTAGGTGGGTGGATCGCGTAACTAATGAGGAGGTACTGAACAGAATTGGGGAGAAAAGGAATTTCTGGCATACCTTGACTAAAAGAAGGGATAGATTGGTAGGACACATTCTTAGACATCAAGGAATTGTGAATTTAGTGATGGAGGGAAGTGTGTGGGGAAAAAACCGCAGGGGAAGACCAAGAGATGGATACAGTAAGCAGATTCAGACAGATGTAGGTTGCCGTTCTTATGAGGAGATGAAGAGACTTGCTCAGGATAGGGTATTGTGGAGAGCTGCATCAAACCAGTCTCCGGACTGAAGACCACAAAAACAACAGCGTTGCACACTTTTATAGCAGACGCTAGTGCCCCACGAAGAACGTACTTTCACAATGTACTAAGGACATCTTAGACCTCGAATTGCGCTATACGATGCTTAGCATAACACTTTATGTTACTGCGCGTCGTCTTTAGTCCGGTATTGGAAGGATTGGCCGTCTGCTAGTAGACGCCGATAGTATTCGCTAACTGCAATTAATTTGGTGCTATCGGCTCCTTCCTTGGCGCTGGAATGTCCAGTGAATCGAAAGAACTTCTCAAAAAATACGAAACACTCTATACTGCTGATCCCTTCAGCGAAGAAACAGTTGACTGTGGAACAACCCTACTCCAAAAATTAAGCCGAGGAAGGAACGAGAAATGGACCGAAACATGGGAAAAAATGGACATGACACACAGTAGCAAAACAGCGTGGAACTTGATTAAGAAACTGGGCGGCGACCCTAAGGAACAAATATTACCGTGCAAGGTCACAGCTAAGCAAGTGGCCACCCAAATGCTGTTGAACGGGAAAATCAAGAAACAACAAAAGTACCCAAAAATTACCAGAAACGTCAATCGGGAGACCAACCACTTGGGGACACCTTTCACTGTGAAAGAACTTCAAGATGGCATGAACATGTTAAAAAACGGGAAAGCTGCTGGCGTGGATGATATATGCACTGAACAAGTCAAGAATTTAGGGCAAAGGGCCAAGAGATGGATTTTACAATTGTTCAATACGTGCTGCAAAACTTGCAAAATCCCAAAACCCTGGAGAAAATCTAAAGTAATAGCGTTAGTTAAACCAGGGAAGGACCCAGAGAATCCTAGTAGCTACCGACCCATCTCCTTGCTCCGTCACTTTTTTAAACTGTATGAGAGACTTATCCTGTCCAGAATAGGAAAAGATGTTGACAAACACCTCATTCCACAACAAGGAGGATTTAGACCTGGCAAGTCCTGCACCGGCCAAGTCCTTGCACTGACAGAACATATTGAAGAAGGGTATGAAGGGAAGCTCATAACAGGAGCAGCCTTCGTAGATCTGACAGCAGCCTATGACACCGTCAGGCACAATATATTACTCCATAAAATCTATGAGACACTCAGTGATTACCATCTAGTTAGGGTCGTACATTCACTGTTACAGAACAGAAGGTTCTTTGTATTGTTGGAGGGAAAAATGAGTAGATGCTCCCTCAGGGAAGCGTCTTAGCTCCAGTCCTCTTCAACATACACACAAATGACCGACCTACACCGGCCCACTCTAAGCAGTTCATCTACGGCGATGACCTTGCAATATGCGTTCGAGGAAAAAGATTTGAAGAAGTAGAGGAAAAACTTGAAAATGCATTAAAATCGATGACTGCCTACTATAATAAAAATTCCTTAAGACCCAACCCTTCCAAAACTCAAGTCTGCGCTTTCCACCTTCGCACGAAAGAAGCCAAACGGAAACTCCAAATTACGTGGAACGGGAACACCCCAGAACACACAGACCAGCCTAAATATCTTGGCGTGATTCTGGATCGGTCTCTGACTTGTAAACAGCTCTGCATCAAAACGAGACAGAAAATAACGACGAGAAACAATATACGTAGAAAGCTAACGGGTAGCACATGGGGTGCATGTCCTGGTGTGCTACGAACAACGGCACAGGCGCTCCGTTTCTCAATGGCTGAGTACGCGTGCCCTGTGTGGAATAGATGCGCTCACACGAGACAAGTAGGTGTGGCCCTCAATGAGACCTGCAGGACAGTGACAGGGAGCGTGAAACCGACGCCGGTCAGACTCCTGTACGAGGCAGCTGGTTTTGCAGATAGCACAGCTCGCAGAAACGCTACAGAACATGTAGAGAAAGTAAAACAACTCGCAGACGAGCGGCATGTCCTCTACAGAGCTCGACCACCAGAGACGCGACTGGAGTCTAGGAGAAGTTTTCTCGGAACCGTCCAGGACGAACCGCCTGAAAATTTCCCTCTCCCCCAGGTTCAGTGGACCGGTCAAAACCTAAATTTTAAAACCTGGAGAACCTTGAATAGGCTCAGAACGGGGGTCGCCCCAGTAAAAGTACATATGCTTAAGTGGGGTATAATCGACCAAACCGATGCAGCATGTTACTGTGGAGAAAGTCAAAATATGGAACACCTTCTGTAAGAGTACACCTGTCGCTGTATCTTACTTAACGTAATGTATATATTGTCTTAAATTTGTTTATTTCATGTATTTTTCAATTGTTGTATGCTAGATATATTTCTTATGTAACGTCATTTTCTATATTGAATCATTTAGTGTAAACCCGCATGAATGCAAGGACATTCTTATGCTGTAAGTTAGCAATGCGCCACAGAAAATGTTGAACCTGTTGTGAAGACTGCCTTTGGTACAGAAGTAGTAGCTGTGAGTGTCGCGCTGCTGAAGCAGTCGCGGAGCGGACTATACTCGCTATATATAGTAAACACACAAATGTTTTGTTGATGGAGCAGAGGCATGGTAGGCGCAGTGTGGCGCGAGTTTAATGCAACTGCAATAAGCCTGAGAGGCGTACTGTTTGATGTACTGAAGAAAGTGCGAAATAAGTTTATTTATACTCGAAAGTGATCAGAGTAATGTTTTCTCATGTGTGCAAGAAAAGTAATTGTTTGGTATCAAGTCTATTGTCACCGAGTGTGATCGTTGTTGTACTAAGAGTACCTATTGTAATCATATCTGTCTTGTATGGACTTCACTACGAAGACGACGAAAGCAGGTGAGTACTTTTGTATGCATGTAAATGTAGTGTCAACCCAATCAGAACTTTGGTTCAATTATACATGACTTATTTTGAAACCAGTCTTAATTTTGCAAGTAGTTGTAGTCACCCCATTATCACCATTATTAGATTATGTTGATTATGCAAGCCTGTACATTGAGTAACAAGTTCAATCATTTTCAAAGTAATTACGGTCAGTTTTAAAGAAATTGCTAGACGAGTTAAAGAATTGTTAAACGTGTTGCAACCACAGAGACTAGTAATTAAAGTGCAACAGAGTTTGCAAGTAAAGTAGAGTTGGTTTCATTTATATAGAAAGTAACCAGGCTAACAGTAGTCAAAGTATTACAGTAGTTTTACCAGACTTGACGGAAGTAAATTTTTTATGAAATACGTTAAATGCCAAACTCTGCTCAGCCAGTTACACGCGTACGCTACCCAGGCCCTGGAACCAATTAAAAAAAAAAAAAAAAAAAAAAAAAAAATAGTTCACGTAAAGTTTTATAAGGAACTTGAATGCTTTAAACAATAATAACAAAGTTATTGAGAAGTTTGACTGTAGTATTTGTGAAGCTCATTGCACCACGGAGTTTCACTGTACTGAGCTATTATCATTGCAATCAGAGTCTATCTGCTATTACGATTTTGATTATAACACGAACACGCCTTCACCACTACACGAATTCTGACACATTTGTTAGTGAAGTTGTGCTGTTCGTGAATCGTAAGAGGTGCTGGTTGGAGGCTGCAGTCAATGCTAAGTCAGATAGGGCCAAGCTTAAGTAATTACCACAGTGACTGTTTCAAGTTAATTAATATCTTTTTTTTATTCAAAATTTTAACTTTCACTGCGAAAGCGTTGTTGCGACCCATTAGTTGTGATTTGCTGCAACATTCAATAACGAAATTATTATTACTAGAGTATATTATTACGCATTCTAAATTTTGAGATTATTTGACGACCTCCAACAGGCGATTTTCTTACACTTCTTACATGTGAAAAATGTCCACACCGGTGTACCCTCGAAGATTTGTGGCTCGCGAATACTAATGGAATAGACGTAGCCCAGTACTGGGCCGATACCCTTTAAATAGTCCGGACACGATAAAGTAAGTAAGTAAGCATAACACTTGATCATGAATTACAACAGATCACTATACATTATACAAGTAAGTGAACAATATGCGTACCGCAAAGACTCAAAATCAGATTATACAACAGTACAAGATTCTCGTCAGCAGTAAGCGAATCTCGGTGTATCAGAAACGGACATCTGAAAGCGTGTTCACATCAAAAGCGGGCACCTACACGTTTTGGTTTCAAAGACGGACATCTGTAGTTTCAAACACAATTTGAGTAATCAAATTGATATTAGCCACTTCAAGGTATAAATCGTCGAGTACTGAAGTAGATAATGATCAAATCAGCTTATAAATATATTAGCTGTACGTTTCGCAATAAAAAAAATGACGTTTATCTCTGTTTCTGGCAAACGACAGATGTCCGTCTTTGGTAATAGGCTACCCCGAAGACGTGACCATAGCGAGAGACGATATTTCACACGTGAAAGAGATGATCAGCTTTGTACGCGGGTAGTATCGAGTGTTCGTGTTTTAGCCGCTGTGCTGGCTGTACTCATCCTGAAGCACGTCGGCCTTTTGACGTTTCAGGTGTACGTGTTTATGAACATTCAGCTGTGTTGTTTCAGGAATTTAGCTCGAAGAATCTGTTGCTGATTCTAAAGTTAATCGTTTTTCATTTATCTTTGTCACTTCCATTGTTATTAAAATTACAGATTCAGTTGAAATTTGTAATGCTTTTACTCTCAGACTTCAAAAAAACCTTGGACTGTATTAATATTGTCAGAGATGTCATGAAGTTATCTCGAAGTGATGAAAGTTTCGATGAAGTATTCTGCTCTTGCTTGGAACTGACTCAGAAAATTTGATGTCGGACTTGAAAATCTCAAAATATTTCAAACATTTCTTTAAACCTTTGTGACGGTTTTCTACCAAACGCTTTTGTGAGAAAGAATAGCTTCGCACAAAAAGTGTTAGATTAGTGTACAGTGAAAAATTATTTCATTGCTCGTGTAGAAGTTTTGGGGTGTTACTTACATCGAAATGTCCACTTCGGCCAATTAGCTCGCTTTATTGTAGCGTCCTAATGCAGCCATGCTTTTCTTTCTTCCTCCTCCTCCTTCCTTCTGTCTTTAAAAGGCCAGACAAATGCCTGTTTACTTTTATCAAGTACTTACTAGCTTAAACCCGCGGCTCCGCTCGCGTGTTGATTGATTATCATAGATAAGCCATCTTTAAATAGTGTGCTATTTATTTATTCTTATATTTCCTTATTCGTATGCTTATCCAGACAGAGAAAGAGCTGAAGACATTGTAGCACGCATAGACCAAAGATATGGTCTATGACATCACCTTTCGCTGTATGTAACCTCCTTGCTATAGCCTTCCTACGTCATCGCTGGCCTTCAGTCCGAATTTTTTTATAATTTGACGACTTCCAACCACCATATATATGTTCCACCCCGTTATAGCTATCGGCATGGAACTGCTATGGTGTACAACGGGAGACTTCGGACAACAATTACACACAGACCATTCGTTTGCGTTCTGTAGTTTTCGCTGCAGACCGAAATATTAACATACACACGTAGAATTTTATATACAGCGATAACTTTCAATCCCAATATACTCCACCCTTTTATCATTATCAACCCTCAAGCAACAATGCAGCCAATAAAACCATTTTCAAAGAGTAAATATAATTTTCAAAGAGTAATTACTGTTCCGCATTTCGCGTTATATTCTTCAAATTAGTAAATATCTATGAGATCGCTATAAAACCGTGCCTAAAACCGTCCTCAGGTATAAATTAGTAACTGTACAAATATTTAAGTCTCTGCATCTTTGTCGTTCGGACGTGATAAACGTACACCGAACAGACATTCTGTAACGATACACTGATTTTTTTTATTTATTTTTTGTTTATCTTTGATCAGCGATACTTATCGCCTCCGGTTCCCTCTGACTCGCAATGCAACCAATTTAATTTCGTTCGTCATTTTTTACTTAAAAACAAGCGAGAAGACGGAACCGAGATAGTAGTTTGACTCACTCTCTTGTCTAGGTTCGTTCCGTACGGACGTCTTCCATTCATGTATCTATTCAATGTCAGGTATTGTGATGCAAACTGTTGTAAAATATATTACTTAAATTTAAAATCATCCCCTCTCTTTGGCTTTTATTTAAATGAATCCCTCCACGCCAAATATTTAATCTCTTAAGGTTTCCAGCTCCTCTACATCCGTAATAGTTTAATGTTCAGACGCCATTACAATCGCTTCGCATTGTCTGCAAAATTGCTTGAATTTAGAACCTGCAGTCATTTCTTTTGTAATTTCACAAAGTCCGATCATTATTTTTTTTTTTTTTAATTTTTTTATCGTTAGCAGTAACTTCATGTTCCACCCACGGTCACACAACAATGAAAAGCGAAGTGAACAGTCTGAACATTGATCTCCTACGGAAAGTATCTCGAACATTCACTTATTAAATAAGACATAAAAGTTATCATTTCCAGCTTCTACAATACGAAGTGCAGGATCCAGCTAGATGCTTTCCGTAAGTCTTATAACGTGCTGTTGCTTGTATGGTGCCAGACTTTAATATGCAATCCGCGGTTTATTTGATTTAATGTTCATTTTGTGCTGTACTTTAACTTATTTCAAATTCAAACATTCGGTACCATCAATTCTTTGTCCAAAAATATAATCGCGGAATCTACTGTTAACAATTATAGCATCATACGAAGCAAGGGCAACGTTATAATTCACAATAATATATAGAGATAAGTAACTATCCAATCGCCATAAAACCGTGCCTAAAGCCTTCCCCGGGTAGACATTAGGAACTGTACAAGTTTTTAGCTCTTTATGTCTTGTGGTTCAGACGTGATAAACGTACACCGAATAGGCATTCACATTTATAGACAGAGATTGCTCATTCAAAAATGCACGAACATGATTTTCAGGAGGGTTGGTTTCGAACATTTGTGAACCGTGATGGAGAGCACCCACACTGACTTTGAAGAGTCGTCGCCTGTGTATACTGCAGTAGGGGAGACACTCGCAGTAACAGAGACCGGGGCACATTTTCCATAGGGGCGAGTTTTCCAAGCCCGTTTATTTTCGAAACAAACCGCTAGATGTCACCACCGGCGATACTGTAGGAAGTAGCAACAAAGCACGCTTCATTTACGAAAGTTTCAGTGTTGCACCAGCAGTCACAACGTCGGCAGGGCTGTTTTCGTCATTTTTGCAAAAGTGAGTAAACTTTCACGTTTGTATTGAAACTTAAAATAAACATTCTGACGTTAAACTTATTATTTTGACATTGCACACACTAAAAGTGGGTTTCTTTCTTCACGTAACTGTGCATTTGTTTTGTAAATAGCTTACACTGTTACTCATGGACGTAGTGTTATAGTTCCGAATATGGCGACGGGGCACGTTTTCCGAGTGCATATGGGGCACATATTCCTTATTGCTTTGAGTCTTACGCCAAGTGTAAGGAAAATGAAAAGTGGATACAGTGCACGAAATGCAAGAAATGGGCGCATGGATACTGTACGAAAGGAAATGTTGCATTTTTTGTTTGCTAACATTGTGATTCAGAGAGTCAGTTTAAGTATTGTTAAAAGTGTATGTATTTGTAAAATATTTAAGTGACATATTTTCTAAAACCATTAAATAGCATTTGTTTCTATTTAATGTAAGTTGATGATTAAAAATACATATTCAGTGAAATCACGAAACATTGAAAGTATAATTGGAAAATTTGCCCCTGTACCTTTTAAGTAAGCTGGAAAACTTGCCCCGCATACGGGGCAAATTTTCCAACGCGACATGGTCAGACAAAACCATTTGCTACCAAGAAGGATATTTACTATTTTCAAAAATATCTGTACAAGACTGTAAATGAAGGTGTAGGAAATGTAATGATCCGCTGTTTACCGCAAAATCGATAAAAATAAGAAGTACAAAAAAAAAAAAAAAATGTAAAATGGTGGAAAACGTGCCCCGGTCTCCGCTAACAGAGACCGCTGGCAGAGCTAGAGCAGTGCGCGCACACACACACACACACACACACACACACACACACACACACAGCTTCCCGCCTGCGCCTGTTCTGTGGCTGTCCTGTCAGACGGCGTCGCTGGTGGACGACAGACGTGGTTCTGAGGCAGCCAGCCAGCCAGCTAGGCAGAGCGCTGAATGAGTTCGTTACCCCGCCACAGGGCTCCACCCTGTAATCCCAGCCTCTCGCCGCCTCTCAGCTGCCCTCCCTGTTCCTCCCTGCCCTCCCTGTCCCTCCCTCTCCCTCCCTACAGGAAAACACACGCCCGCTACAGCGTGCACCAGGGCTACTGTAGGCGAGCCAACCCGCCACCTGTACAACGTCAACTCAAAATGTGTCACATACTGCGAAAAATAAAATTACGTTATGTATTTCACAGTAATGTTTTGAAACAAAAAGCCTTTTCTACATCTACATCTACATGGGATACTCTGCAAATCACATTTAAGTGCCTGGCAGAGGGTTCATCGAACCACAATTATACCATTTATCTCCCATTCCATTCTCGAATAGCGCGCGGGAAGAAAGAACACCTGAATCTCTCTGTTCGAGCTCTGATTTCTCTTATTTTATTCTGATGATCATTTCTACCTATGTAAGTGGGACTCAACAATATATTTTCGCATTCGGAGGAGAATGTTGGCGATTGGAGTTTCGTAAGTAGCCCACGCCGCAGCGATAAGCGCCGTTGTTGTAATGATTCCCATCCCAGATCCTGTATCATTTCCGTAACGCTATCTCCCCTGTATCGTGACAATACGAAACGAGCTGCCCTTCTTTGGACTCTTTCGATGTCCTCCGTCAAATCCACCTGATAAGGATCCCACACTGGGCTGCAATACTCCAAAAATGGACGGACAAGCGTAGTGTATGCAGTTTCTTTAGTAGTTCTGTTGCATGTTTTAAGGGTTCTGTCAATAAAAACGCAGTCTCTGGTTCGCCCTTCCCACGATATTATCTACGTGTTCCAGGTCTGAAGTAATAGTAATTGCTAGGTATTTTGTGGAGTTTACGGCCTTCACATTTGAATGATTTATCTTGTAAACAAAGTTTAACGGATTTCTTTTCGTACTCATATGGACAACTTCACACTTCTCATTATTTAGAGTCAATTGCCAATTTTTACACCATACTAATATCTTATTCAGATCGTTCTGCAGTTGGTTTTGATCTTTGCTACTGCAAATGATGGTATTTATTTTTATACTTCACCCATACGCTTTTCGCCTTTGTCAGAAGGCATCATCAGTGGGTGTCCTGAAATATTTACATGTTTCTGTTTACACATAAAGGTTAGGTTTGTTACATATGTACAAAACATTTCGCTTCTGATTTTAAACAGTTGGTTGTTTGCTATAAAACGGTGCACTCACAGCACTTGCTACTCCACGTCGGTCTCTTTCCCGCGAACAGGTCGAAAGGTTGGACTGTTTTCTGAAAAACTGCGTTTTTTCTGGTTCTACTGTCACCTGCTGCCGTACTGTGTCCACTGTAGTTTGTTTGGTAGCCTTGCCAAACTTCTCAGCTTCTTTGAAATGCCGGCCGCGGTGGCCGAGGGGACTGAGGCGCTCCAGTCGCGGTCTGCACGGCCACTACGGTCAGGGGTTCGAATCCTCCCTCGGGCATGGATATTTGTGCCGTCCTTAGGATTAGCTAGTTCATAAGTAGTTTGTAAGCTTAGGGATTGATGACCCCGTAGTTAAGTCCCATAAGCTGTACAAACATTTGAACATTTTAAAGATGTAATATATTAAAACTTGGTGCGTGATGGGGTGGTTTTCCATGTTGTCATATCTCGTTAACTACGTGTTTATGTTGTCATATCTCGTTAACTACGTGTCGTACTGTGATACAATTTACAAGGTGCAATCAGCTGTATGTGTCTATACTGTCTGTAAAATTTCCTGCGGCTACAATTAGTACTGTAGAAATTATAAATTGTAACGTCATACCGAATGCCGTAGTTTCAGTCCATGAACAGCGGAACGTTACTGTTTATGTGCTCATATCTCACGAACTACGTGTCCGAATGTGATACAATTTAGAAGGTACACTCTACTATATATGTGTATACTGTCTGTAAAATTTCCTGTCGCTACAATTTGTAGTGATCAAATTACAAATTGTAACGTCATACTGAGAGCCGTAGTTTTACTCCATAGACAGTACAAAAGTATTAAGCGAGAAACTTTTTTCCTTTCATCATTGTACTCTGGTTGCCAGCGGGTAAAAGTTTAATAAAGGTTTGAAATTATGTTTAAAGTTTGTTGCAAGTCGCCAAGTACTGTCATTCTCATACAGTGTATTTCGAAAGTCTCGCCGCATTATATGGCATTTTTTGCGATTTCTATTGGTTATGACGTAATATCTTTTGAACCGTGTGCCGTATGTGATTCTTAACCACGCAGCAATTGTTACCTCACGGTAAGGAATGTGTGTACCAAATTTCGTTGAAATCGGTCCAATGGTTTAATAGAAAATGAGCAGCATTGTCTCAAAATGCGGCAGTTTTTCGCGCATCTCATTGTTTATGACGTCACTCGTCAACTATATATCTTATGTAGTTCTTACACTTAAGGCGACCGTCCTCATGGATTGAATCTTACGTGTACAAAATTTCATAAAGATTGGAACAAAACTGTAGATTTGTGTGCAACACGTACACACATACGGACACTCTGCTTCGTATATTAGATATTAATTTAATTTCTAAGGACATCATCATATACTCTAAGTATCGGCTCGATAGTGAGCGGATAGAGTGGGCATACCACGCACACATGTCCAGGATAATGTTCATGCCACATTCGTGGAAGTTCAGGGAAGGATCAAACGGAGATGAAATATGGAAAAATTGCGAGGAGAATTTAGATTTAAAACATGTAAGATAATTACTTGGTTGTTTTACTTCATTCAAACCTTCCTCTCGCTTTGAACGTCGAATGTGCAAAATTTTATCGCAATCAGATGAATGGAATTGATATTTCATAGAAAAATCTTTTTCTATTTTTTTCTGTATTTTCCAATTTTCCGGTAAACTTTTCCAAAATTTTATTTCATAACAACGTTACTCTTGCTTTCAACGTCAAATATGCAACATTTTATCGCAATCGAACGAATAATATTAATGTCCCATTGAAAAAAAGCTCTTTCAGTTTCTTGCGAATTTTCGAATATTCCGGGTAAGTTTCGCAAATTTTTAGTTTATCTTTCGTTGAACGTCAAACGATAAAAATTTTATCGCAATCGGATGAACGGTTGTCAACTTATACTGCTGACCACATTGAAAAGGGAACTTGGTTCGAATTTTGCGACTTTCCTTTTTAACTGTCCCTATTTTTTTACTGAAAACTTTCCCAAGACCATAATGAACGAAACAGCAAAAGAATTACCCCTCTCCGTCGTGCGAATAGTCAGTTGTAGTGCTGAATTCCATCAAAAACACATTGAAAAAAGCACTTTCAGTTTTTCTCAAAATTCCCGATTTTTCGGTGGATTTTCCAAAAAATTTATTTCATACAAACCTCGTCATGCCGTATTCAAGTGATGCTCTTAGAAGCATGTGGCAATTGAGTTTTATTCATAGAAAAAATCGCTTTCGGTTTCTCCTAAATTTTCCTACTTTCCGGGCGACTTTTCCAAATTTTTATTTGATGCGAACCTATTTTTGCTTTCAATATGAAATGTACACAATTATATCCCAATTGGACGAACGGTATTGATAGCTCAGTGGTAAAAGCTGTTTCACTTCTTCCTGATTTTCCTCTTATCCGGGCAACTTTTCTATATTTTATCACCGTTTAAACCTTCCCTGGACTTGCAGCTTCTCCCTGCGTCTATGCCTTCCTTCCCCTTCCTCTGTCCATCCCCTCCTCCTCCCCCTACCTTCACACCACTCCCTTTGACCCCACACCATATCCGTCTCCTCCCCTTCCTCCACATCATCTCCGCTTTTTAAATCCATTTCATTCCCCCGTACTCTGTCTCCTCCTTCCCAGCTCTCTGATCTTATTTCTTGTTGTTGCAATCGGGAACTTGATTGGGAATAGAAGTCAGAATGAATGGGTAAATGAATAGGAAACGGGTTGTTAGAGAGACGTTTCGAGCTGCTCTATCTGTGGGGTCAGTTCCTTCAAAGGCCGCACGTTTAACGGTTGCTTTGTACGAATAGGTATGATTACAAGAGTAGGCATAAAAACAACTTTCCTATTTTATGTTAAAAATGGCTGAGAAGGGAAAAAAAAGCAAAACCTCACGTTTACAGCACAGCTTAGCATATTTTTCTCGCAGCGAGCAGTATAGAAATATTTCTTATAAAACATGTAAATTTTTTAATCTATATCTACATATAAAAGGCTTGTGTGTGTACGTGCTGACAGACTTTTCTCCATGACCACATACTGCCACCCACTCGTGGTTGTGGTGGTAGATAGCCCTTGGTCTAGTGATGTTAGTAAGGGAGTTTGGTCGCGGTGCGTGGCAGTGGGTGAGTGTGACGAGCAATAATTCGCAAAATATGCAATAAATACTTTTAGGAAAAGCTATATACTCTGTGACTTACGAACTTTACGGTACGAGTCAAAATCTGTTTATTCTTTCAATCGTCAGACAATGCGGCCCTTTCAGACTTTAATAACGACGAGGCATATCAAATACGCATTTTTTTTAAAAATAGATCACATGTTTCCGTCAACCACACATTACTCAAAGATAAAAATACTCGTAGAACATTGACCACTGTCGTGGAAGCGTGGTGGAAACAGTCATACATTGATGAATGTCTCTTAGGCCATAGATATTGATATGCCTGTGCCAGTAAGCTCACTGGTCTGTGCTAATCAGTGATCTCTGATACATATAGCCGCGACACTCTCTGCTGTGAAAGGTGTTATCGTTTGACAGCTGGGTCAAGAAAAACTATGCGACGTAGTCCTAATCATATCCCGGCGGCCCCCTGAGAAAATGTTGGCAACAGATGTTGAATAACGAGAATCATGTGACATCGTCGTAAGCCAATCGCGTGACACACAAATATTTTGTCGTGAAATCAAGCATACAGCAGGAACAGCAATATTTATCTACTCTCTATGTGGTTCGGTTATCTTTGCAACGATTTTATATCGTGTTATTGATGTTGCCAACATAAAAACACGAGGCCGCCAGGATAGAAAGTAAAATTTTACCGAATCAGATACATCCGTTGTTGCCACATCTCATTATGACCAGCACTTTCACGCGAAACTCTTTTGTATAGAGTCTCATGATTCACGCAGTCTTACAATTCATTCCAAATTCCTATTCAAGAAGATATTTGTGAAAAGTGTTACAAATCAATATTCGCACTTATCGAATTTCGTTTTCAGAAATGTAATTAGCCAGTCGCTTTCGGCGCTGCTGTTGCAATGTGTAACAAAATTGAGAATAACGACGCATAATATCAAATATGTAAGTTTTTAACTTCTCGGCGCGATTTCCTCAATCACGCTTTACCGACGATCAACAGAGACAAAGATAAATATGCAAATAGGCTAGCAAATGAATAATAGAGCGCCACACTACAGTCACAGTCATACTTCTATTAGTCCAACAAGGATTATGTTTTTACTGACTCAGGTCCGAAATCCTAAAAAGCTATGATAATCACAGGCCCTCCTTCAAGCACGGGCATATAAGCTAGTTAGATACAAAGTAATTGTAGCATGATCATACTTCAATGATAGAAATTCCATATGAAACAAAACAATTAATTAAAATAAGTGGGACGGCAATACAACGTTTCCAAAGCCTTTGTGTTGCGTTCATTTCTTGTCTTATTAGGAATCTAATTGAAACACGATTAACAACATTGCTAGATGCCGGTAAAATTTCACAATCCGCAACACACGCGTGGTATAGTTATGTTGGCAACAGTTGATGGATCGTGGGAATGAAGCCGACCAATCGCGGCAAAGCTTGAGACAGCCAATGAAATCTTGGATGTCGACAGTTTGCTATGAAGCCAACTGATGCATCCGCTGCTGCATTGTGTCATTCTGTACCCCAGACGTTCAGTTATAACTGCCCGCGTGGCCGTCTGTTTTGTCGACGACCCAAACTATTTCGTGCGTAAACTGCATCTGAGGGAGTCGAACTCGACCGTACCCTTTGTTTCAGAGTCATGACGGATCGCGCTGGAGAATTTCTTTTCGATTTAGCTCCAAGCGCTGTGTACGATCTTCGTCGGTATCATTGACTACGACAGCGTAGTAAGGTTGCGTTGCACGTACGCCGACCGATATTAAGTCGACGCAATGTAGGCATTGTGCTAAAAAATAAACCACCATCTGTACTTAATTTGTTTGTAACACTCAAAAATACCTCGAAATAACACCAATTTTATGTCTGAAATGCTCCATCGATAACATCACGGAGGGGCTTGTAAAACAACAACGTTTGACGTTAATCTGTCTGACAGTTTTAACCTCGTGTGCATAACGCGATCTCCCTTTAATCTAACCTCCTTGGCGTATCTGTTCGTTCTGTTACAGCATATTTGGCCGCTAGGCGAGTAGCGAATGAATAATCTGATTGTTGGAGAATCGAGAAAATGATCCCAGCTGCAAGCGCACTTTCAGTTTTCTCAAATTCTGATATAATGCGCGGTGGAACGGGACGAAAAGTATCCCATGTCCGTCTGCTGCTTCTAGGCTACCTCCCCACCAATTTTGAGCCTAATCGGTTCAGACGTTCTTTAGTTATAAATAGTGTAGCTAACACGACTTTATATATATAATAGACTAGCTTAAACCCGCGGCTCCGCTCGCGTGTTGGTTGACTATGATAGATAAGCTATCTTTCAGTACTGTGCTATAGACTGGTTTTGAAGGGTGAAATGAAATACAATACCTTCTTTAGGAACAAACATTTTAATCAACATTCAAATAAAAAACATTGTAGCACGCATAAACCAAAGGTATGGTCTCTTGCATCACGTTTCGCTGTATGTAACCTCCTTGCTATAGAGTCGCAAACGTCATCGCTAGCCTTCAGTCCGACTTTTTTTTTATAATTTGACGACTTTCAACCACCATATCTTCCACCTCCTTATACCTATCGGCATGGAACTGCTATGGTGTACAACGGGAGACTTCGGACAACAATTACACACAGACCATTCGTTTGCGTTCTGTAGTTTTCACTGCAGAGCGAAATATTAACACACACACGTAGAATTTTATACACACCGATAACTTTCCATCCCAATGTACTCCACCCTTTTATCATTATCAACCCTCAAGCAACAGTGCAACGAATAAAACCATTTTCAAAGACTAAATATAATTTTCAAAGAGTAATTATTGTTCCGCATTTGGCGTTATATTCGTAAAATTTGTAAATGTCTTATCAGATCGCTATAAAACCGTGCCTAAAAACTTCCTCAGGTATAAATTAGTAACTGTACAAATATTTAAGTCTCTGCGTCTTGTCGTTCGGACGTGATAAGCGTACACCGAACAGACATTCACATTTGTAGATATAGATTATTTGTCACAGTTATTCATATTTTAAGTTTCCAGTGTTTTAGGCTGTAAACAGTTCTGTCGCGTTATCTAATTACAGCTAGTGGTCTTTTGATGTTATTGTTTACAGTTTTGCTAGCAGCTGGTTCACGTGTGCCGTTCGGTGGCTCAGCTCGTTGTGTTTCTGTCTTCTTTTGTTTAATTCGCATTCTCCATTTCAGCGCTTCACCACTAGGCACCAGCCATATTGTTTTTGCTGTGCTTTTGTTTTCCGTAGTGTTGCCAACTGTTGAATGCGTGTTATCTTTGGTTTATGTATATTAAAAGTTTTGATTTCACTAGCAGTGTTGAACCCGGAAAGTGACGTGTACTATTCGTAATGTAGTCCTGTCTCTGATGACCACTCTGTCGACGGGACGTTAAAGTCCTAGCCTCCTTCCTTCCTGATGTAGTTTTAAGTACTGCAGCTGGAAAAAGCCTTTGCCTACTTACCTCGTTCAGTAATTGCAGGGAAAAGAATGAAATATGCAAGTTTACGTTTGCAGAACCGAGTTCCTACATTTCTCATTTCGCGATTTCCAGTTACAGGTTGCAAATTGTTTTTATTGCTATCATAAAGAGTGTTTGCAACATCACTGCCGCTTTTCTCATCTTAGCCGCCGTCGGTTCTTATCTTACCAACATTTTTCTTCCAATCCTCGTTCAAGCATCTCCTATTGAATACTTTCGATCCACTAGTTACCGCATCTCCTTCGCTTCTTTATTTGTGGTGGAATCTACATCTACATCAATAGTCGACAAATCACATTCAAGTGCCTGGCAGAGGGTTCATTAACCACTTTCATAACTTTTCTCTACCGTTCCATTCTCTAATAGCACGCGGGAAGAAAGAACACCTAAATCGTTCCGTTTTCGATCTGATTTCTCTTATTTTATTGGGATGGTCATGTCTCCCTAAGTAGGTGGATGCTAGAAAAATATTTTCACATTCAGAAGTAAAAGACGATAATTGAAACTTCGCAAACAGATCACGCCGCAATGAATAACGTCTTTCATTTAATGATTTCTACCCCAATTCGTGCAACATTTCCGTGACGCTTCCCCCCCCCCCCCCCCCCGTAATGTGATAAAACAAAACGAGCTGCCCTTCTCTGAACCTCCTCAATGTCTTCCGTCAGTCCCACCTGGTGAGGGTCCCACAAGGGGCAACAGTACTCCAGGAGAGGACGCACAAGTGTGATGTAGGCAGTCTCTTTGGTGGAGCTGGTGCATCGTCTAAGCGTTCTGCCAATGAAACGTAACCTTTGGTTCGCCTTCCCCACAATATTTTCTATGTGTTCTCTCCAGTCAAAGTTGTTCGTAATTGTAACTCCTAGGTATTTGGTAGAATCTACGACCTTAATGTTTGACTGATTTATCGCGTAATTGAAGTTCAGCGGATTTCTTTCAGTAGTAATGTGTATTACTTCACACTTTTCATTATTTACTGTCAATTGCCGATTTTCGCACCAAGTATAAATTTTGTCTAAATCACTTTGCAGTTGCTTTTGATCCTCTGTTGACTTCACTAACTGATGAACGACAGCATCATCCGCGAACAGTCTAAGGGAGCTATTCAGATTGTCTCCTAAATCGTTTATAAACACGAGGAAGAGTAGCGGACCTATAACGCTTCCCTGTGGAACGCCAGATATCACTTCTGTTTTACTCGATGACTTACCGTCAATTATAACGAAGTCTGTCCTTTCTGATAGGAAATCGTGAATCCAATCGCACAATTGGGGAGATATTCCATAAGCACGCAATTTCATTGGAAGCCGCTTGTGGGGTACAGTGTCAAAAGCCTTCCGGAAGTCCAGAAATATGGAATCGATTGAGGTCCCTTGTCGATGGCACTTAACACTTCATGTGAATAAAGAGCAAGCTGTGTTTCGCAAGAGCGATACTCTCTGAATCCAACTCCACACTGGTGATGTTACCCTACCCTTTTCAGACGTCACAAATTTCCAAATCATTCACTCTTGTTATCATTAATTGCCTCTATAATGAGTGTTATAGGCGTCAGCCTTCTTCTAATTATTCCATTCCTCGCGTGATCAAATAACGTTAAGTCGCATCACCTATGCAGCAAATAGTTTCTGGTATCTAGTTTTACCTATAACCCACACTTTAGACCCGTACGTCAAGACTGGTTATGTAACTGCGTTCAATATACTCTTCTTTGCCCGGTTAGAAAAGCTGTCGTTCCACCTGCCTTCCTCGTTCTGTCCTTCACATCTGTTACACCTTTACAAAATCTATATCTATATATAAAAGGCTTGTGTGTGTTCGTGCTGACAGACTTTTCTCCATGACCACATACTGCCACCCACTCGTGGTTGTGGTGGTAGGTAGCCCTCGGTCTAATGATGTTAGTAAGGGAGTTTGGTCGCGGTGCGTGGCAGTGGGTGAGTGTGACGAGCAAAAGTTCGCAAAATATGCAATAAATACTCTTAGGAAAAGCTATATACTCTGTGACTTACGAACTTTACGGTACGAGTCAAAATCTGTTTATTCTTTCAATCGTCAGACAATGCGGTCCTTTCAGACTTTAATAACGACGAGGAATATCAAATACGCATTTTTTAAATAGATCACATGTTTCCGTCAACCACACATTACCGACTATGAACAGATACACAAAACAAAGATAAAAATCCAGATAGACTCAAAGATAAAAATACTCGTAGAACATTGACCACTGTCGTGGAAGCGTGGTGGAAACAGACAAACATTAATGAATGTCTCTTAGGCCATAGATATTGATATGCCTGTGCCAGTAAGCTCACTGGTCTGTGCTAATCAGTGATCTCTGATACATATAGCCGCGACACTCTCTGCTGTGAAAGGTGTTATCGTTTGACAGCTGGGTCAAGAAAAACTATGCGACGTAGTCCTACTTATATCCCGGCGGCCTCCTGTGATAATGTTGGCAACAGTTGTTGAATAACGAGAATCATGTGACATCGTCGTAAGCCAATCGCGTGACACGCAAATATTTTGTCGTGAAATCAAGCATACATCAGGAACAGCACTATTTATCTACGCTATGTGGTTCGGTCATCTTTGCAACGATTTTATATCGTGTTATTGATGTTGCCAACATAAAAACACGAGGCCGCCAGGATAGAAAGTAAAATTTTACCGAATCAGATACATCCGTTGTCACATCTCATTATGACCAGCACTTTCACGCGAAACTCTTTTGTATAGAGTCTCATGATTCACACAGTCTTACAGTTCATTCCAAATTCCTATTCAAGAAGATATTTGTGAAAACTGTTACAAATCAATATTCACACTTATCCAATATCGTTTTGCCAGCCGCTTTCGGCGCTGCTGTTGCAATGTGTAACTTTATGAACACAACCTAACATTGAATTTACATCGTTCCGGAGTACGGACTTAACTTCACTCTTAGTATGAAAAACTTTATGAACATTCATCGTTTTCCACAATGACTTCTACTTAAATTTGACATCTTAGCTAGGAGAACTGAGTTTATTGACAGAGAGATCCAACAAGGATTGTGTTTTTGCTGACGTACGTCCGGAACCCAAAGAACCATGATATACACAGGACCTTCTTTTAACAACCGTTGCGAAGCACGGGCATATAAGCTAGTTGTAAATAAACACTAAAAATTGGTGATTTAAGATCATAGCCTTTATTGACAACAAATGTTTGTTTCAACTGTTCAGGGTTCTGCATAATAATGTGAAGAAACTGTCTCAAGCGCAATACTAAACACCTCAGTTGCTCGTTTCTGGCTCTCAGCTTTTCAGGGCGGATGTAGAGTGAAAGTTTCATTCTGGAAAGATCCCTTAGGCTGTGGCTAAACCATGTCTCCACCATATCCTTTCTTCCAGGAGTGCTAGTCTTGCAAGTTTCGCAGGAGAGCTTCTGAGAAGTTTGGAAAGTAGGAGGCGAGGTACTGGCGGAAGTAAAATTGTGAGGCGGCATCGTGAGTCGTGTCGGGATAGCTCAGTAGGTGGAGCGCTTGCCCCCGAAAGGCAAAGGTCCCAGGTTCGAGTCCCGGTTCCGGCACGCAATTTTAATCTGCCCGGAATTTTCATAAAAGCGCACATTTCGATGGAGACTGAAAGTTTCATTGTGGAAAAGTTTCACGTTGACATGAATGATGATGGCCGAAATCATCATGACGATTACAGAAATGTTTATTTTATGAGTTTTTAGTCAAATCAACGGACCTGATTAGACTTGCGCATAATAGTTCGCAATCGGGAGCGCTCACTTTAGTTCGCGGCTACTAGTTCGCTCATTTAGTTCGTCCGCTCCCAGTGACGGCTGAGCGGCGTGGTCTGCGCGTGCAGGTGGAGGGAGAAGTTCCCCCACCTAGCTGCTTCATGCGCTTGCTGCTTGAGCCGCCAACGATATCACGCAGACCAAAAGAAACAGTTTGTGGATAATTTCTCGCGTCTAAGTTTAGAGTTATCTCTATATCTTGGCATTATGGAATTTATTAGTCAGATATTGCACAGTGCAGAATACTTCAAAACAGAAATCTTTTAGCACTGAACTATGTAATCTAGCAGGCAGACGCTCACCTCGAATTGACTCTCATCAGCAGAAGGCAGACACGTGATTTTTAATTCTGCTGCACGCCTCTCGCTATTGCCCGCCGGTCTTCGGTAAAGAATCCAACGAACCAAGAAGCGAGATACGTTTGGCATAATAGTTCGCGACCGATCGCGCATGTTATAATTCGCGACCGGTAGCTCTAGTTTTATTTCGCAGCTCGGCCGCGAAGTAGGTCCCTCTTTTTAGTTCGTCCGCTCTTTTTGGCTTTTGTTACCGCTACTAAAAGAGCTCTTTCTTTTGTTATGACAGCTATTTTATATAATGATCAGTGTTGCCCGAGCGTGTGGTATTACCCGTACTTTTGGGCAATTAGACATCAAATACTGAAGCAAATAAACGAGTTATTTACACGAATGGGTGATATAATGATATTCAACTAGTTTGTATAGAGAGTACTCGTAGTAAATATTATTTTTAAAATGTATTTCTTTATTTATTTAATAGGTGACTGAAGGAACATTACCTACAAAATATGCTAAATGCGTGTCTTTTCGTGAATAAAAATGCACTTTTCTATAAAGTTTTGGAAGTGATCAACAAAATATATTACTACTTTGGTACAGGTCAAGTATTATATGGCAGAAAGAATATACCTAGAACATTAACAAAAAAAAAAAAAAAAAAAAAAAAAAAAAAAAAAAAAAAAAAAAAAAAAATTCTAATTTGTTGCTTAATAGAAACACAAAAAATAATCATGAGCCCTGAGAGAGAACGTATTTATTCATTTTTGTGCTTAATATATTATTTAGACACTGCTGAATACCCTAGAAAAGAAATTTTGTGGCAGTGAACTAAGAAACTATAGCTGAGCTGCATCTCAGCTCGAAACGACGGCAGCCGGCCGCGGTGGCCGAGGGGACTGAGGCGCTCCAGTCACGGTCTGCACGACCACTGCGGTCGGGGGTTCGAATCCCCACTCGGGCATGGATATTTGTGCCGTCCTTAGTCTTAGCTAATTCATAAGTAGTTTGTAAGCTTAGGGACTGATGATCCCGTAGTTAAGTCCCATAAGCTATACAAACATTTGAACACTTTGAACATTTCGAAATGACGGCAACTGGCAGAATGGAATCACGCGATTCTGCGCGCTCCCGCGTCCTCTCGCTGTTCGCCGTCAGTCTTCGGAAAAGGAACGGACGACCTAAGAGGCGAGGGATCAGCGAACTAGTTCGCGTAGTTCGCCTGTGGGAGCGCTCTTCCGAACTAGTTCGTTCGCGAACTACACAAGACTAACACAGATGTTGTTGTTGTTATGGTCTTCAGTCCGGAGACTGGTTTGATGCAGCTCTCCACCTTACTCTATCCTGAGCAAGCCTCTTCATCTCCTCATAAGAACGGCAACCCACATCCACTTGAATCTGCTTACTATACGCGTCTCTTGGTCTCCCTCTGCGATTTTTACCCCACACACTTCCCTCCAATGCTAAATTTACGATTCCTCGATGTCTAAGAATGTGTCCTGCCAACCGATCCCTTCTTTCAGCCAGGGTATGCCAAAAGTTCCTTTTCTCACCAATTCTGTTCAGTACCTCTTCATTAGTTATGCGATCTACCCACCTAATCTTCAGCATTCTTCTGTAGCACCACATTTCAAAAGCCTCTATTCTCTTCCTGTGCGTACTGCTTATCGTCCATGTTTCACTCCCGTACAAGGCAACACTCCACACAAATGCCTTCAGAAAAGACTTCCTTACACTTAAATTAATATTCGATGTTAGCAAATTTCTCTTTTTAAAAAATGCTTTTCTTCCCATTGCCGTTCTGCATTTTATATCCTCTGTACTGCGACCATCGCATGTTATTTTACTACCCAAGTAACAAAACTCGTCTACCACCTTCATTGTTTCGTTACCTAATCTAATTCCTTCAGCATCGCCTGATTTTCTAAGACCGCATTCCATTATTTTTGTTTTGCTCTTGTTAATGTCCATTTTATACGCTGTCTTCAACACACTGTCCATTCCGTTGAACTGCTCTTCCAGGTCCTTTGCTGCCTCTGACAGCAAAACGCAATGTTTTTATTTCTTCCCCCTGAACTTTAATCTCTATTCCAAATTTTTCCTTGCTTTCCTTCACCGCTTGCTCGATGCACAGATTAACACAGATATAAACCTCATTAAACTAAACCGAGATAAAAGTTCGTTAAAATCACATTTTTTGAAACTGGCTGACTGATTTGATTAATTTTGTCTCTATTTCGCCTAACTCGGCCAGACAATGCCGCGACACACTCGAGCGTACCGCTTTGTTCAGCTCTGAGAACACGCCGATGACGGAACAGGTGCAGCGGTGGACGTCGAAGAGTCGCCGAAAGGTGCGGCAGTCAGTGAGGGAGATGGGAGATTGAAAAGCGAGAGAGGGATAGGGATAGGGAGAGAGAGGGAGGGGATAGAACTGGCAGTGGCGGGCGGTCTGAAAATGGCCGAGGTGAGCCTCAAAGCGCTAATGACTTTCTGGCGGCCATTACCCCCTGATTAGCCCCGTGTGTGAGGGGGGGGGGCGGCAGGCGCCCCCGTCCCCCCTCGGCGTCCTGCAGCCACAGCGGCTGGAATATGCCCCGCCGTTCCCACACGTCATCCGCCAGGTTTCGCTACTGCTGGCAGAGAGCTGCCCCTCTGCCAACAACCGCCCACGTCTGCATATTCAGTGCTCACCTTTTAACATTACCGAGCCATTAATCTCGTATCCTAAAATTTCAAAACCCATCTATTGGCCCTCTTTAGGTTACGGTAGTAACACTAAAAGTGGGCCTTCGCGATCCTTTTTTGACATCTCGAAATTTAAATGAAAATAACGGCGCACACACACACACACAGATCAGTCTAAAATCACTTTCCTCAGATTTTAAAACAGTCTCTGCTATGACTACACACACACACACATATATACAAGATATCAACAAATGTAAAAAATATCTCTTAGGAATCACAGCAACAAAATGCACCAACATCAATTAAATCTGTTGCAACCCTAATTGAGAGTTGGAAAACTTTGTATCCATATACGACAAGAAAAAGATTTTACAAAAAAAAAATGTTCAAATGTTTGTATAGTCTATGGGACTTAACTACGGGGTCATCAGTCCCTAAACTTACAAACTACTTATGAACTAACTAAGACTAAGGACGGCACAAATATCCATGCCCGAGGGGGGATTCGAACCCACGACCGTAGTGGCCGTGCAGACCGTGACTGGCGCGCCTCAGAAGATTTTACACATACAATGATTCACATTTTTGACAAATACACGAAAATTGAATAACTGAATTTGTAGAGGAGAAAATTCTCTACAAGTTTGCTCTCTTATGGTTTTATATATCTATATAAATCTCGTATCGTTTGAGAGTTATTTGCAAAAATAACGGAGTTCTGACACCCTCCATTGAATTAACGAAAACCAGCCGTTCGCAGATGTCACGTGACATTCCTCGCCCAGAACTCTCTCTGGCGTACACCATCTTGCGTTGCGTATTTGATGATTTTCTTATTGTAACTTACACGTTGTTATTTCAAAGCAACGGCGCACTGAAGAATTAACAAAAGCCGGCCGCGGTGGCCGAGGGGACTGAGGCGCTCCAGTCACGGTCTGCACGGCCGCTACGGTCGGGGGTTCGAATCCCCCCTCGGGCATGGATATTTGTGCCGTCCTAGTTCGTAAGTAGTTCATAAGTAGTTTGTAAGTTTAGGGACTGATGACCCCGTAGTTAAGTCCCATAGACTATACAAACATTTGAGCTTAAGAAACATTTGAACATTTTGAATTAACAAAAACACGTTCTTCGTACGATAAATGATGATCTAGTGTCTAACAATGCCATATTAGCATCAGTAAACAACTGTCATCAATAGCACGAAAATAAAGGACGAATTTCGTAATTGTTCTCCGTAGTGTAGTGGGAAGCGTCTTGGATTGTGAAGCACTTGGTCCGTGGTTCGGGACCCACCACCCTAAAGAATTTTTTTGTCCTTTTTTCCTAAAAGGGTTACGTGTTGGGTGCATAGATATGTCGTAATCATATCACTATAATTTCTTATTATTTACATTATTATTGTTGTCCGAAATGTTTGCAAAAAATTATAAAACTACAACTCTAAAGTGGGCCGTAAAACACGTCAGTGCGGTTTTTTTAACCAACTCAAAAAAGGAGGAGGTTCTCAATTCGACTGTATTTTTTATGTTTGTTACCTCAGAACTTTCGAGTGAGTGAACCGATTTCGATGATTTTTTTTTTTTTATTGGATAGGGTGTACTTCAAGGGTAGAACGATGAGAGTTTGGTAAAGTTCTGATTCTGTGAGCTATCAGAAAGTACCGGAACTCTTCAATTCTTAGGAGCAAATTGACGATACTCGGCCGAATCTATTACAGACTGTCAGGATATTTGAGTCACCTACCGTAACGTCGTTATTGTCAAGTAATTCCCCGTTCAAAACTATATTCATCTAAAGCCGCATTTTTGAAAGTGTTTTTCCGCTCTTCACAAGTCTGTTTTGAAACCGGCCTTGGGGTAGTTTCCTCTGTTAGGCGTTTCTCCCTGACTTCGTTTGTCTCATTCAAACAGCGCTGTCTCATGTGAGCAGCACGTTTGATAGGTCTACACATATTCAGAAAAAATAGTTAGTGTACCTGGTGATAAATAAGTCAGTATAAATTCGAAAACTTAATAAATCACGGAATAATGTACATAGAGAGGTAAAAGTTGACACACATGTGATATCTTATTTAGATCCTTCTGCAGTTGCTTGTGATCTTCAGATGATTTTTGTAGACGGTAAATGACGGCGTCATTTGCGAACAACCTAAGAGAGCTACTTAGATTTTTTACCAATCGTTTATGTAAATAAGGAACAGCAGAGGACCAATAACACTACCCTGTGGAACGCCCGATATCACCTCTGTTTTAGTCGATGCCTTACCATGGATTACTTCGAACTGTGTCCTCCCTGACAGGAAATCCCCTGTTCAGTCGCAAATTTTGGACGAATATACCATAAAGGAATTTGATTAAAAGCCGTTTGTGAGGCACGGTGTCAAAAGCCTTCTGGAAATCAAGAAATACGGAATCGATTTGCGAACCCTAGTCGATAGCACCCATCACTTCGTGTGAATAAAGAGCTAGTTCTGTTGCGCATGAACGATATTTTCTAAATGCGTGTTGACCTTGGGTGAATAGATCGTTCTGTTCGAGATAATTCATAATATTTGAATACAGGATAGGTTACAAAACCCTGCTGCAAATTGACGTCAATGAAATAGGCCTGTAGTTTAGTGGGTTACTCCTAATGCCTTTCTTGAATATAGGTGTGACCTGGGCAACTTTCCATCTTTTGGTACAGATCCTTCTATGAGAGAGCGGTTGTATTTGACTGTTAAGTAAGGAGCTATCGGTTCAGCATAATCAGATAGAAATCTAATGGGTACACAGTCCGGACCAGAAGACTTGTTCTTGTTATGTGATTTTAGTTGCTGCACTACTCCGATGATATCTACTTCTACGTTACTGATTCTGGCCTCTGTTTGTAATTCGAAATCTGAAATATCGGTTTCGTCTTCTTTGGTGAATGAGTTTTTAAAAGCTATGTTTAGTAACGCTATCATCGGCAGGATCGCCATTACTATCACGTAGTGATGGTATTGTTTGATAATAGAGTGAAAAGTAGAAGGAAAAAGAACGAAGAAGGAGGTTTGGAATGCTAATAGACGTGAAGGAAGGAAGAAGATACCAGCAAACAAAGGATTAAAGACAAAGAAGGATGTTCAGTTGATACCTGTCTCAGGACTGGTTTGCTGAAAGAAGAGAAAATCTTGCAAAAATTCCACGTAGTCCAGTCAACGAGTGCTCGAGAAAGGGGTGTAGAGTGCTTGGAATATGCGAGAATTTTTGACTTCAGGACTTTGTTAGGGGTAGTTAGGGGGTGAACATACTGAAAGTCCCCGCCCCTGGGGGTGGGTTAAAGCGGTGAGGAGGGTGGAAAGGTACCATTTGTTGGTTTCCCGCTTATATCTCGGAAACGGTCGGCTTTAGGAAAAAATTGTTTCAAATAAAAATGGAAGATAATTGAATAGGATATAAAGTAGTTTCGATACACATACGTCGAATTCGCAACGGTTTTCGAAATATATGTTATTGAAAATCGACAATTTCGGGAAAAAATCATCTTTACCTCACTAATTTTGTCAAACATTTACTTTCTAGTGACTCGCTCGATCGTTTCTCAGAACATTTGTCAGAAAGAAAGTTGTAGAGCATTAAATTTCCTTCAATTCGATATGCACATTTGCTGCGTTATCTGCAGCCAATCTGGAGTTACATCATTTATAAGATGTGCGCTCAGTTTCGATGTCCCTCCAGATCTGGTATAACGAGGTTAAAGTCAGAGAGATTGGATCCTATGCTGAGGAATGAAGTAGTCTTGCATAGTTCGCGGACGAACTAGTTCGGAAGAGCGCTCCCACAAGTGAACTACGCGAACTAGTTCGTAGATCCATCGCCTCTTCGTTCGTCCGCTCCTTTTCCGAAGACTGACGGGGAACAGCGAGAGGACGCGAGAGCGCGCAGAATCGCGTGATTCCCTTCTGCCAGTTGCCGTCATTTCGAGCCGAGATGCAGCTCAGCTGTAGTTTCATAGTTCGCTGCCACAAATTTTCTTTTCTAAGGTATTCAGCACTGTCTAAATAATATTTAGTACGAGTTATCTGTATGTACAGTAGTTGAATACCATTGTATCACCCGTTCGTGTAAATAACTGGTTTATTTGCTTAAGTATTTGATGTCTAATTGCCCAAAAATACGGGTAATAGTATCTCGTTGAAATGGAAGCAGGCTCGACTTCGAAGGCAACTGAACACAGCACTTATACTGAAAGCACGTTTATTACGAACTCAACATACACGCAGCACTGACTGCCTCTCAGGCAGAGTGCTCTGCTATTTATACACAGACAGAATGTACCAGAAATTAGAACAACAGTTAACATAAGAAACAAGTAGAATTTACAAGTGAAGATAAGAAAGATGTAGAACCTTCTGGAACTGTTAATTACAAAGAAATAAATTTTTGCCGGTGGACGGGGTTGAACCAGCGACCTTCAGTTCTTTTAGTAGCGGTAGCAAAAGCCAAAAAGAGCGGACGAACTAAAAGGAGCGACCTACTTCTCGGTCGAACTCCGAACTAAAAGAAGATCTACCAGTCGAGAACTAAAATATGCGCGATCGGTCGCGAACTTAAATATGCGCGATAGTCACTTCCTTTCCTATTCCACTCCCAAACGGAACGAGGAAAAAAATAATGCCTATATGCCTCCGTACGAGCCCTAATTTCTCTTATCTTGTCTTTGTGATCTTTACGCGAAATGTAAGTAGGCGGCAGCAAGATCGTACTACACTCAGCTTCAAATTACGGCCCTCTAAATTTACTTAACAGAAATTCACGAAAAGAACGTCGTCTTTCTTCCAGCGATCCCCAATTGAGTTGCCGGAGCATTTCCGTGACACTCGCGCATTGGTCGAACCTACCGGTAACAAATCTAGCTGCTCGCCTCTGAACCGCCTCTATGTCTTCCTTTAAACCGATCTGCTGCGGGTTCCAAATACTTGAGCAATACTCAAGACGTGGTCGTACAAGCGTTTTATAAGCTGTCTCCTGTACAGGTGAAGTACATCTTCCCAAAATTCTCCCAATAAACCGAAGTCGGCTGTCCGCCTTACTCACAACTGTCCTTACATGCTCGTTCCATTTCATATCGCTCTGCAGTGTTACGCCTAGATATTTGAACGACGCGACAGCATCAAGAAGCTCACTAATAATGCTGTATTCGAACATTATGGGATTGCTTTTTCTACTCATGCGCATCACCTTACATTTTTTTACATTGAGAGCTAGCTGCCAATCTTCGCACCAACTAGAAATTTTGTACAAGTCAACCTGTATGATATTACAGTCAGTTACAGACGACACCCTCCCATAGACCACTGCATCATCAGCAAACAGCCGCAAATTACAACTTACTCTGTCCATCAGATCATTTATACAGATAGAAAATAATAGCGGTCCTATCACACTCCCCTGGGGCACGCCTGACGATACACTCGTCTCTGATGAACACTCGCCGTCGAGAACAACGTACTGCGTTCTGTTACTTAGGAAGTCTTCCAGCCAGTCACAAATCTGTGAACCTATTCCATAAGCTCTTCGAAAACGTTGTCAAAAGTTTATTAAACAACTCTTATTGCAACTGGTTGGCTGCTTACCAATTTGCTACCGTTTAGAACGTGCACATTGCAGTGTTTGTCACACACGGTTGACAGAAATCAGTCGTGCAAATGGCTTGTCGCGGTATGCAGTCGAGACCTGCCCTGGAGTGGTTCAGTTTACCGGCTAGCGGCAGAGTTTTCTGCCAGCCAGCAGACGGACTCGGTCGCCTGGGCTCTGCTCTGCTAACGACCCTGGGGCAGAATTTATTCCGTTATTCCGTTACTTCGTCACTTCGTTACCGGCAAATAATGGGAGGCCGCCTCTCGCTTTGCCAGGCTGGAAGTAATCGGAGGCCCTGAAAATTGCCGTTCTCTTTGTGCTCTCCGTCTCTTTGTGCCTTCTGCGCCTCCCGAAAGGTGTTCTAATTAGCGCGTTCCTAGATCTGCAGCAGGTAGGGGGTGAGGGGGTGAGGGGTAAACAACCCCCGGCGACCGCCGCCATTGTCCTCCCCAACAGCCCAGGCGTCGCTCTGGGTGGGACTCACAAGTGCTGAAACTGAAATACCTCACTGAAGTCGGCAACCGCTCACTGAAGCGGTGAGTCCGTTCTCCTGAAAGCACCGCACAGCGTGTTCTAGCGTCACGTGTTCCCGCTGTTCCCTTCAGAAGCTCACGGTCTTTTTTGTGAGTACGTGCGTGGCGAGAACGGGCCCCGAGCTGATGCAGTCCCACGTGAACTGCACTTCGTCTTCCCCTCCCCCCTCACTGAGGGACTGACGACTACTCGGTGGCCGACAACCCATCCACCCATCCACCCATCCATCCATCCATCCTCCCTCCTATTGCAGTCGCGTTTGCTTCTTTCTATACAAGCGCAGAATAATCAAAATATCCACGGATGTACTGCCGTCTACGAACGGGCCCGTTGGACACTATAGACCGGCAGTACACACGTAAATATTTTGATTATCAAATACGCCGGGAGAAACTGAAGAATCACAAGCGCATAATAGTTCGCGATCGGGAGCGCTCACTTTAGTTCGCGAACTGACGGCAATGAAAAAATTTGATTCGAGTTGACTGTAGGCTTTCGACACACATAATAAGTTTTGTCCACACATACTAATGTTAGCAGTGTTTGATGAGTGGTCAGCCACTACTGGCCATTGCGTTTTGCCTTTACTTAAATGGGTAGTGTTGTGGTATGTATAAATTCTATCTTGTGTCAATTCTCTTTTTGTACCACGTTTACTTTTAACTGTTTGACTCTGTATGTACTACCTTAGTTTTTACGCTGACCAGGTACTCTGAAGATGGCTACGCCCGAAACGCGTCAGTACAAAAGGAATAAACATTTTATCGCTACTTGCATTGTCAGCAGCCAAACAGCTCTTTTCACTTCTTTCTCATCACATTGAACCTACCTCTGTGGCTGATGCAGCAGCCAGTGTGGAGGTCGCGTGCATCGCACGTTTCGGCTACAGCAGGCATCCTCAGCACGTTCGGCAGCGGGCTCGCGTCGACATTGCGAGTGTGCTGCTATCTGACGCGAGCATCAAGTGCCCGCCACCGATAATGCTGTTCAGCAGCTGATAGTCCACACACTCTCGCTATGTTTGTTCGGTGGTCGTATCACAATTCACACTACTAACTGTTATCTGATGATGCATGCTGTAGGCGAAACGTGTCATTAAAATACATTTTTCTATATAATAATTATATACGAGGTACATTAAATGACTCTTGATCTATTTAACGGTATCTCTTCATAGCAAAAATCCACTTTTTATTCGATTGAAATGAGAAATAAATAAGCGAACCTTTCTTAGTATAGGGCACCTCTTTTTATTTCAGCAACTTTTTCTTTTTTTTCATGCTTTTCACCTTCCCATCCCGTTAATTATTTTGTATGATGCTAATACAGAAAATGCCTTTTGCATTTTTAGTGGCTGGATACTGAAACAAAAGTGACATTTAGTGTAGCAACACACCGGCTGAAAAAGGAAACACTTTACTAACGTCGCTCCCTAGGCTAGGGGTTTGTTCCTTAGTCGACTTTCGAATCCAGTGCTATGGAGGTGAAACTCTGTGAACCTCAAAACCTTCTAAATAATACGCACTATAGTGCTCAGCTGAAGTAACACTTGTTACATTACAATTGCAGAATTTGTCAGGAGAAAGTCGTGTGTGGTTGTAACTGGTTATGTGTTCCATACATACACCGCAGCAAAATTTTTGTTGTCCTGTACTTTTTTTTTTATACCATGCTTCATGTTTCTTCCGCGATTACAGTGAACTTTCCTTTTTTTTTTTCATTTTATTTAATGCAATAAAAATGAACAGAAAAGGAATCTCGCCTACAGCTTTAAATGTGGTAATAAATAATGTTTCCTGTGTTACACGACGTGTGTGTGTGTGTGTGTGTTGTCCTTAGCATAAGTCAGTCTACGTTATGGTAGGTTGTAAACGCAGGGACTGATAATGTCAACAGTCAAGTCTCTTAGATATACAAACATTTGACTTTTGAATGGTCTCAGGAAATATAGGAGAAAAAGAGTTACGAACAAAACACCTGTACTGACTTTCAGAGTAACTGTCATTGTCTACAACACACTTCCTTTTCATTTGTAAAGCGTGTTAACCACTCAAACACACACTTTTTATCCCGGCATAGTCTCCATACACTTGTCCGAAATTTTTGAAAAAGCTAGGTTCTGGTCTCTGGCGGCCTACAATTATATCTGTAAAATTTGGTGTCTATCGGTTGAACGTTTCGACCTAAAAAGTGGGAACACCTTACAGACAGACAGACAGACATCCCAAAATCGCCATTATTTTTGCAAATATCTCTGAAACGATTAGAGATACGGAAAGAAACATAAGAGAGCAAAGTTGGTGATGAAAATTCTCCTCCGTGTCGGATGAACGGTTAAGGCGTTATCTTCATTTAAATTTCGAGCTGTCAAAAGACGATCACTATAAATAAAAATGGCGCATTTCTGCACTTTTAATTACATCTGAAATGTGGTCTCAGTGGACACCTATGGCGTTTTTTAATTTAGAAACGACAGGACAAAGCATGACGTACCTTCAAATACGCTTATTTAAACGACCAGCATTCCAAAATGTACGTAGTCTGAACGTTGTTTTCAAAGTATGATGGAATATATTTAAATAAATATATATGTATAGAAAGGTTTTTATCTTAACACACAGCCGGCCGCGGTGGCCGAGGGGACTGAGGCGCTTCAGTCAAGGTCTGCACGGCCACTACGGTCGGGGATTCGACTCCCCCCTCGGGCATGGATATTTGTGCCGTCCTAGTTCGTAAGTAGTTCATAAGTAGTTTGTAAGTTTAGGGAATGATGACCCCGTAGTTAAGTCCCATAACCTAAACAAACATTTGAACATTTTCTTAAGACACAAATAAGTACCAAATTCGAACCATCATTTAAATGAAATCACAAGAAGCAAATATTTCAAACTTAGCCAAGAACGTGTCTTGCAGAGAAAGCCATTCTTCACACGTGGCTCGGAGCTGCTACAGTTGGGCCAGGAATGGTATAGGTCACGTTTAGGTTTGTTCTGTTGCAACTGAGTCCGCGTTTTCCGACAGCCAATGAGTGTCGAGTATTCTTCTGTACGTTCTGCTCTGGCCGTCGTAGACCTCGCCAAAATTAAAATGGATCGCAGTCAGTTATTCGGGGTTTTTTATTTCATTTATTGTGCGTTGCCATTGCCGATGGTGCTGGCATGCAAAAAATTCTACCTAAACAAGCGAGAGCCGTTATTTGCTAGCTGTAAGGTCCCTCTAAGCGATAAGCTCATACATACTTGTACTTCAACTGTCTCTTGCAACTGCCGAACTTGTGTGTTGTCTAGACATGTACAAACCGCCATCATCGATGTCTTGAACTGTAGTTTAGTCTCGGGATCCCGAACATTCAGTTGTCAACAGACCAGTCGGCTATTACACAATGCATTTTCTGCTATTGTTGAGAGAAACAGGTCCAGTGAACCACCGAGAAAAAGCTCGTCGTGAAAAAAATGTGTTTTAAAACTATCATTTTTGTTTCGTTTCTGTATCAGATCATTTTATATGCACGTTCAAAGTATTTTAGTATTTTTATAGCACGAGAAACTTTTTAAGCCCGTTTTACACGAGCGACGTTCTGCTGACAGTCGACTGCTCGAAGTGCGTGCGCCTTTCGCGCCTGCGTGTGAGTCAGCAGCCAACCGCGTCACGAGTGCATCTGTGACGTCACTGTTCTACAGAGCGTGCCGGGTGCGTTCTAAACATGTGAGTGTGCTGCTCTGCTGAACGCGCATGCGCAGAAGCGAGGAGCTGCGATGCCGTCTGCTAACGTCGCCAGTCAACCCATTCTGGGCGAGCTCATTCATTTTATGGAAATACTTTCTCATCTTCTTGCACTATTTTCTATTGTTTTATTTGTGTTCTCATCACACCGACAGGTTGCAACAGAGCCTAAAATCTGTTTTTTGTACTAGCATTCTCATACAAAAGAGAAGAAATATCTGCAAAGAGGAAGATATCAACGTTTTACATGGGAAAAAAGCTGCACTATGCATAAATACGAACGTAAATATATAAACCTATTTTAATAAAAATTGTTTCGACATTGAAAGACAGATTTATTGGAAGAGAAACTGATTTTCGACGTAATTTGATCGTTAGCAACAAAGCAAGATAAGAAAACTAAAGCAAACAGGTGCTTTTTACTTTATTATCGGATTTTTTTTTTGTGTTGCAAGTATAAATTTTCTTCAGCTAATGATAGTAGGTCCTATAATTTTTAAAATTTTTCGATGATGCCTTTGTATTTTAGGTCATAAATAGAGTAAAGAATTTGATACATCATATTAGACGAGAATAGCAAATACGTGTGACCCTTTAGTCATCAGTAAACCAAATATAATTTCCTTCTCCCACGTAAAATGTGTCCTATAACCTCACTTCGTCATTCAGATGACAGCTATACAATTTTCGTGCTATCATCTACACAAAAACGACCACTCGAAACAGACGAGATTCAGTACGCACTGCAGTAGACTCACTCGACACGAGTAGTCAGCCGAGACCAGACCGCGACGCTGCTGACACCGGCGTCGGAGCTGGTGGAGACGCCAGCTCCTGGCGGTTACCGACGCACCTCGCCTTGGGCATCGGAAAATCCTCTACCAACACCCGCCTTTCATATCTGTTTTTGGCGCACTGAAGATTCATAACAAATACGTCTATTTGGTACAAATATACCTATAAATTAAAGACTCATCAACTGCAGAAACTTTCTGACGCTCAAATCTATAGGTATATATATAAATGAATTGCTGTCCGTTACTCTCGCTAAAACTCGAGAATGGCTGAACCGATTTGGCTAATTTTATCATCATCATCATCATCATCATCATTATTATTATAGACTGCGTATGCCTTTCAGCGTTCAGTCTGGAGCATAGTACCTCTAATAAAATTCCTCCATCATCCCCTACTCAATGCTAACATTGATGCCTCGTCTGATGTTATGCCTTTTCCTTCAAAATTATTCTGCACCGAATCTAAGTACTTTCTTCTCGGTCTACCTCGACCCCTCTTACCCTCCGCTGCCGAGCTCATGAGTCTCTTAGGTAACCTTGCTTCTCCCATGCGTGTAACATGACCCCACCATCTCAGTCTGTTCGCTCTAACTGCTTCATCTATGGTGTTCATTCCCAGTTTTTCTTTGATTTCCTCATTATGGACACCCTCCTGCCATTGTTCCCATCTTTTAGTACCTGCCATCATTCTTGCTACTTTCGTATCTGTAACCTTTACCTTGTGAATAAGGTAACCTGTATCCACCCAACTTTCACTTCCATACAACAAAGTTGGTCGAAAGATAGAGCGGTGCACTGCTAACTTAGTCTTGCTACTGACTTCCTTCTTGCAGAAAAGAGTAGATCTTAGCTGACCACTCACTGCATTAGCTTTGCTACACCTCGATTCCAGTTTTTTCACTATGTTGCCATCCTGTGAGAAAATACATCCCAGGTACGTGAAACTGTCTACCTGTTCTAACTTTGTTCCTCCTATTTGGCACTCAATCTGTTTGAATCTCTTTCCCACAGACATTAATTTCGTTTTGGAGATGCTGATCTTCATATCATAACCCTTGCACCTCTGAACGAGCTCTGAAATATTAGTTTGCAACCTTTCAATCGAATCGGCCATTACAACTAAGTCATTCGCATATGCGAGACTGCTTATTTTGTTTTCACCTACTTAATTCCGCCCTGCCAGTCTACTGTTTTCAACATATGATGCATGAGTGGTATGAACAACAGTGGTGACAGGTTACAGCCTTGTCTTACCCCTGAAACTACCCTGAACCATGAACGTAATTTGCCATCTACTCTAACTGCTGCCTGACAGTCTACATAAAGCCCTTTGATTGCCTGCAGAAGTTTGCCTCCTATACCATAATCTTGAAGAACTGACAGTAGCTTCCTCCTAGGGACACGGTAATAAGCCTTTTCCAGATCTGTGAAACACAGACAGAATTCCCTGTTCCACTCATAGCACTTTTCCATTACCTGCCGTAGGCTAGAGATCTGGTCCTGACAGCCTCTAAGAGGCCTCAACCCACACTGATTTTCATCTAACTTGTCCTCAATTAATACTCGCACTCTCCTTTCAACAATACCTGAGAATACTTTGCCTACAACGCTAATTAAAGAGATACCTCTACAGTTGTTGCAATCTTTTCTGTTTCCATGTTTGAAAATTGGCGTGATTGCCGCTTTCGTCCAGTCAGACGGAACCTGTCCCGATTCCCACGCCTTCTCAGTTATCCTGTGTAACCATCTGAGACCTGATATTCCACTGTATTTGAAGAGTTCCGGCTTAATTTCATCCACCCCAGCCGCTTTATTGCACTGTAATCTACTGACCATTTTCTCCACTTCCTCAAATGAGGTCCTGTTTCCATCGTCATTCGTATACCATTCTACCTGAAAATCTGACACATCATTTAACGTTTCACCTACATTGAGCACTTCTTCAAAATATTCCCTCCATCTGTTCAAGGCATCCACAGGATTGACTAGCAGCTTTTCTGACCTGTCCAAAACACTTGTTAATTCCTTCTTCCCTCCCTTCCGAAGATTGCTAATTACGCTCCAAAATGGTTTTCCCGCGGCTTGACCCAGAGTTTCTAGCTTATTTCCAAAGTCTTCCCACGATTTCTGCTTGGAGTCTGCAATTATCCGTTTGGCTTTGTTTCTTTCTTCAACATTTCTCTGTCTGCCTGATTTCTAGTATGGATGCTTCCAGTAGTGTGTCCCTGTACCTTCACCATTCTTCTTCCAGCGACTGTAAATCTTAACATTCAACTAACTGGTACCTTTCTGAGGTCATTGTTATGTATTTGTGCCTAATTTCCTTGCCTTGAAGCTTCTCCACTCTTATCCTTCTACACATGGACCTGACTTCCTGCTCTTTTGGCCTCACAAAAATAGTCTGCCACTAGGAAGAATAGCCGTGTGTTTAGTGGCATCGAGTTGCGCCATTGCAGGTTGTGGGTTCGGGACTGACTACCAGCAATTTTTATTAAACATGGGAACAACAATGACTTTTGTATTGTTACTTGCCCCATGTGTTTGGACGTTTTAGCAAGTGTGTTGCAATTTTGAGGGTAAGTGACATTTATACTGATCACGGTAATAAATATTTAACTGTTTGAAAAGAGCAGCCTTTGCACGTGCATGAGGTTATAAGGGAGTCCTGCTTACAGTGTCACGTGACTCTTCATCATAGCAGGTGCATTTTGTTACGTTCAGTTAGCAGTGGCCGCTGTGGAGTAGCTGAGTGGTGTAAGGCGCCTCGCTGTGAAACGCCCGGATACTCACCATCGGAGGTTCGAGTCCTCCTGGGGAGTGTATGTATGTATGTGTGTGTGTGCGCCCGCATGTTTGTGTGTGTGTGTGTGTGTGTGTGTGTTTGTCCTTAGGTTAGTTTACCTTAGTTTAAGTGGTTTGTAAGCTACAGACTGATGACCATGAAGTTTGGTACAATAGATTTACGATCATTTGAAGATTTTCTTTTTTAACTTAACAGTGTAATCAGTTATTGTGTTTTAATTTTCATGTGCATATTCATGTGTTCGTGGTGTTTATTATCTAAGAAAAATGAACCATGTTCAGTATTTTTTAGAAGCAAATTACTCAGCTTTAAGCTCGGAACCCCAGAAGCGCAGTAGACTGACGCCTCCGTTTGAGTCGAAACGAGCGCAGACGAGCTGAGGTAAGCATTCTGCAGTTCTTTTGGCGAAAATATATCTAAAGGGAGGGGGTGTGGCAAACCGGGGTGATTTCCACCGGCGCCATCCACAGACGTGCACCACATTGTCCGGGGCAGGCGTCTGAAACACCAACGTGCAGAGGGGCGGGATACGCTTTGCTGCGCAATCGAGACCCGGCACTCGGAGAAGTGAACCCCGGTCATGTGTGAAGCACCTGTGGTGTCGCACAAGTACAAAGTGCGCGCCACCTACTTTCGCCGCGCGCCGCCATGCACGCACGGAGCGGCGTTCTTACGACGTCAGCCACGAGCGCCCTCTGCTGCAACTCCGCTCGTGGCCACCACTGAACGACATCGTTCACTTGGGACTGAGATAGGAACCAGTTGACACTTCAGAATCAGATAGGCACCAGTGAAGACTTGCTTATCGGACAGGCACTAGGCAGGCCTCTATCTCAACTATGTATCAGCATTCTGCCGTACTGAGCTATGTAAAAGTTAAGTATTGTATAAACTCTGTGCAATATATATCTCGTTCTAATTTACTCTAGTGTTTCTAGTTTCTGCTGTCCCACTGGCTGCTCCCCACCGTACCTGCACAAGCGTGCTACCTTTATTCCTGTGTTGGTCTGTCTACTCGGCCACCGACACCTACGACGGAAACGAGACACCAAAAGCGGCGACGAGGCCGGGACACAAAAGCACCGGCTGCCACAGGAGAAGCTTCAGTCTTCAGGATTTTGGGGCAGACACTCCACTGCGCGTTCTCCAGCCCGACTGGCTCCAGTCGCTGGAGCCGGACACTGCGCGACGACTGTGCCGGCTGCTGGCTGGCGTTCTCTCCGTTCCCTCGGCCACCGCCCCTCCCTTCCCTCCCTTCGCTGCCCTTGAAGGGCGGCAGGCAGCGGCAGAGTGGGTGGGCCCTTTGTGGTGGGGCAGCGCGGTGGAGACCCCCAGGTCGGCACACGGCCTGCTAGGCAGGCGGCCAGGCGGAGAGCGGGCGGAAATTTCCGCGAGGCCGCTGCTAGCTGCTAGCTGCTAGCTGATAGCCTAGTCCGGGTACCCCACTGCCGTGCCTCTGCCAGCACTCTGAACCTGCGGTCGCCAACTGGCGGACCGCGTCCACATCAAATGTCTGTAAATCTATCGGACCAAACTGCATAGTCGTCAGTCCGATTAGATTAATACTTGTTCCTTAGGTCATGTATACGACATTTCGTAATGATGTGGAACGTGTCAGTGTAGTAAATTTTGTCTATACTTGACAATCTATATTTTAAGAACATTTTTTATTTATTTTTAAAGTTTTATCTAAAAAATCATCTACATTGTAGGACTTGCCATTCAGAAATTCCTTTAATTTCCTTTTAAATACTAGTTGGCTATCTGTCAGACTTTTGATGCTACGTGTTAAGTGACCAAAGACTTTTGTGGCAGCATAATTCACCCCTTTTTGAGCGAAAGTTAGATTTAACCTTGAATAGTGAATATCATCCTTTCTCCTAGTGTTGTAGCTATGCACACTGCTATTACTTTGGAATTGGGTCGGATTGTTAATAACAAATTTCATGAGTGAATATATAAATATTGTGAAGCTACAGTGAGTATCCCTAGATTCCTAAATAAATGTCTGCAGGATGCTCTTGGGTGGGCTCCGGCAATTATTCTGATTACACGCTTTTGTGCAGTGAATACTTTTTTACTCAATGTTGAATTGCCCCAGAATATGATCCCATATGAAAGCAGTGAATCAAAATAGGCGTAGTAAGCTAATTTACTGAGTTTATATCACCAAATTTTGCAATGACTCTGATAGCATAAGTAGCTGAACTCAGACGTTTCAGGAGATATTCAGTATGTTTCTTCGAATTGAGTCCCTCGTCAATGCAAACACCTAAAAATTTTGAATATTCTACCTTAGCTACCGTAGCTTACAAACTACTTAAACCTAGATAAACTAACCTAAGGACAAACACACACCCATGCCCCAGGGAGGACTCGAACCTCCGACGGCGAGCAACCGTGCGTTTTACTGAGAACTGGTTTCCCATCTGAGTTCTTGATATTCGTAGAGCTGTTTTTCTCGTCCCCAAATGTCTCTCTTATTTTCCTGTAGGCGATATCTACTTTTCCCCTTGTTATACATTCTTCTACAGATTTGCATTTGGCTTCTAGCCACTCCTGCTTAGCCATTTTGCACTTTTCCCTTTTCTTAATCTTCTAGGATAAGCCGTAAAGTGAGTATTGCCTCCTGAGTTCCTAGATTTCTCCTGAACCCAAACTGATCTTCCCCGAGGTCGGCTTCTACCAGTTTTTCCATCCTTCGGTATAGAATAAACTGATGGTTCTGTAGTTTTCACACCTGTCTGCACCTGCTTTCTTTGGAATGTGGATTATAACATTTTTCTTAAAGTCTGAGGGTACTTCGCCTGTCTCATACATCTTACACACCAGGTGAAACATGTTTGTCATGGCTGGTTCTCTCAGAGACTTCAGTAGCTCTGAGGGAATATCATCTACTCCAGGGGCCTTGTTTCGACTTAGGTCTTTCAGGGCTCTGTCAAATTCTTCTCTCAGTACAGTGTCTCCTATTTCATCTTCATGTACATCCTCTGCCCTTCCTACAATATTGTCCCGTAGTTCATTTCCTTTGTAGAGCCCCTCTATATACTCTTTCCACCTTTCAGCTTTCCCTTCTTTGCTGAGACCTGGTTTTCCATCAGTGTCCTTGATATTCATAGAGCTGTTTTTTTATCTCCAAATGTTTATTTTATTTTCCTGTAGGCGGTATCTACTTTTCCCCCTTGTTATACATTCTTCTACAGATCTGCATTTGGCTTCTAGCCACTCCTGCTTAGCAATTTTGCACTTCCTGTCAATCTCATTTTTTAGTCGTCTGTACTCCATTTTGCCTGTTTCATTTACTGCATTTTTATATTTTCTCCTTTCATCGATTAAATTTAGTATCTCCTGTGGTATCCAAGGATTTTTTGTAGGTCTTGCCTTCCTACCTATTTTGTCCTCTTCTGCCTTCACTATTTCATCTCTCAATGCTACCCATTCCTCCTCTACTGTTTTATTTCCCCCGGTTTCTATCAATTGTTGCCTAAATCTCCCTCTGAAATTCTCCAGAACTTCGCTTTCCTTCAATTTATCCAAGTCCCATCTCCTTATTTTCGTACCTTTCTGCAGTTTTTTCAGCTTCAGCCTACAGTTCATGACTAACAAGTTATAGTCAGAGTCTATATCTGACCCTGGGTATGTCCTACAGTTTATAACCCGGATCCGGAATCTATGTTTTACCATTATAAAATCTATCTGATACCTTCCGGTGTCTCCTGGTCTCTTCCACGCATACAACCTTCTTTTGCGATTCTTCAACCACGTGTTTGTTACGATTAAATCATGTTCTGTGCAAAATTCTACCAGGCGACTTCCTCTTTCGTTCCTTCTGCCCAGTCCATATTCCCTACTATTTTTCCTTCTCTTCCTTTTCAAATGTTCAAATATCTGTAAATCTATCGCACCAAACTGCGTGGTCATCAGTCCGTAGCTTACAAACTACTTAAACCTAGGTAAACTAACCTACGGACAAACACACACACCCATGCCCCAGGGAGGACTCGAACCTCCACGGCGAGCAACCGCGCGCTCCGCAGCGAGGCGCTTTAGAGCGCTCGGCTACTCCACCGCGACTGTCCAGATGCGGACCGCGGAAGGCCAAAGACTAGACCGCCAAATTTACACATTCAAAGTTAAACATTCAAATCACTTAATACTTTTTTCTGTACATAACAATTCGTATAAGACACACCCTTATGATTGTTATAGAATTTTACAATTACAGGCTGATTAATTAGAACCCTTAATGATTATTATAGGTAGGTTAAATAAATGGTTGTCAGGACGTGCACTGACCAGCGGTGGAAAAATCATTTTCTAGAAACAACTGGGTTTATGTATCAGAAACCCCAAAACAAGGATACGATACCAGACGCCTTGAAGTCAAGTACTTGTCCAATATTCACAACAGCTACCAGCAACTCAAATGGAGGTAACAGACTTGCAGGAAACTGGAAGTAATAAAGGAAAGAAATTTAAGTAATGGATACGAAGTGGGGGAGTATAGATGTACATGTAGTGAGCAGGCCGTGATCCACATAAAAGCCCTGCACACGCGAATGCAGCACGGGAACTTTATCCAGCAAACGAGGAAATTCCAGAAATATGCATACAGTCCCCGACACCTCTATTTAAGCGGTCAGGGAGTATTCATTTAAACACCATTTCTGTGCTCTTAAAACTCCTCTTTAGAGCTTTCTCTAGCAGAAAAATGGACGGATGTGGCTACCTAACGAAGCCTTTACTTCAAATGGAGATAATGGACTTGCAAGACGACATTTCTTTGCAAACAATTAAAAATGAACCCACTGGCGAATTGTGGAGTGAACATGTCCTGAAAAAATGTTAAAATTGCAGAATTTAGCCAGTTACCTGGTTACCATGTTTGACTGCACATGTGAGGAGCAACTAATCAAAACGTGTAATGTCCATTGATTCAAATTTTCCAATAGAAGCAAAAAAACTGCTAAACTACTCAATTAAAATTTTAAGCTGTTTTCGCAGTTAGATTCGTTTTGAGCTACTGAACTAGAATGTACCTTGCAATATATCAAATTTTTTTTAGTTACGTTCGAAAATCAATAATTTTTCGGAAAATATACGTTTTGATCCGTCATATAGAACATTACACGTTTTGATGCGCGTTTAGTATCATAACTTCATTACTTCGCATTAACTTTTATACTTGAAAATGTATTAGACATTGTATCATTTATAATAACATAAGATTAATGTCTACTTCAAGCAATGCTACAAAGCTTTACATTACTGTGAAAAACTGGATCAATACAGCAATAAGTTACAGGCAGAATATTGTAGGGTACAGCAAATTTACTACATTGTGCCAATTCCAGGTTCTTCATATAAGCAATCACAATCAATACGTGCACGTGTGAAGCTGCTGCAAGGAACTTCTAAGGCCGTCACGAAAAAATTAAGTTGTTTTCCTTCTTTCCAATGTGTGCCAGTTTCCATTTAGCGTTTTGATTTCTTCTTCGTTCCTTTCTCGTCCCACTATAAATACCATCTTTCCCAAAAACCACACATTCTTTTTCTAAATCCATTGGGATGAATACCCACAAAACACAACAGTATACTGCCGCTGTGCCAGAGATGCCAACTTAGCCATTTTATGGCTAGATCTGGCCATTTTGAAGTGGCGTCTAGCCACTGTTTTTTAAAAATAGCTACTGCTGGCATTCCTAGCCATTTTGGCGATATTATATAGCCATTTCTAGCCATCTATATTATTCGATAATTTTCATAACGAAAATGCAAAACTCTGAAGTTTTTATTATGAATAGAAATGTATTTATTCATTTATTATTTTTAACGTTCTTCCAAAGTACGACAAATGAAACACCACTGTATCGAAACAGTGATACCTGGCAGTTTCAAGACAATGAAACAGTTGCGCATATCGATTCATTGTTTTGACACATACAAACAATGGCCAACACTATGTTGTTGCACTTGCTTGGAAACGCTGTACAAGTTACAACGGTGTGGCGTGAAGTGTGTCTTTTTTAACGTGTGTTAACATTGAGTGTTGGAAGAATACCGTGTGCTGTACCAGTGTTTTGTGACTGTGATAGTTAATTATCTTTACGTGACGGATGTGTCAGTTTCACAAAAAAGCTGGTTCATGAGCTTCAGAATAGGCTTCCAGATCACTTTGAAGTACTCGAACAAATATCGCTACTAAGTGTGAAAGAAACATTGAAAACAGTGAAACAGCCTATTACTGGTTTGGTATTAGCAATGGGTTTTGAGCAAAATGCCGACAAAATTGAAAACCAGTGGCGAAACATTAATTACATAAAATGTAAAAGGTTAGTCCGTACAGTGATGCAGGAGGAGAATATCCTTTTGCGGAGTTAGTCTCACTCGCATTTTCAGTTTTAACTTTACCATACTCCAGTTCGAAAGTCTAGAGAATTTTTAGAAACAGACTTAAAACGAATACACTCTCTACTATTCTGAGTGTAAGGTATGGATTGAGATGCGAACACAAGTGTTGTTTTTCATATGAAATCTCAGAAGAAATACTGAAGCTTGTTGGTACGAGTGCTACATACACGAGGGAGACCAGTGAAATCTGCAACAGCAGTAGCAGCAAAGAAAGTGAGGATGAGGACGATGATATTTATTTTTGCGAGATGAGTGTTTTTCACATTTTAATTTTTATGCGTGAAACATATAAATTGTAATTTAGCCATTTCTGGCCATTTTTGTTCGACTGTTTTGCCATTTTCTCTGACTGTTAGTTGGCAACACTGCGCTGTGCACAGTTAACAATGATTTGGCTCGAGTAGTGTCAAACAATGGCAGAAGGTGACAATCCCATACAATGCTTTGAAGCACTGTAAGCGCTGACACGTGCTAAACGCGACACAATTGCCAAATGAGACGAAAGGGAAGGAAAATGGTGGCAGTAAATGGTGGACATTATACGTTCTGATCCATTCAGTGATGTGGACAATAAATGATTGGTTTTAACCATTCATTTTGAACAAACTATTTCAGTGTTAAAATATGCAAATAGATTAATTCTGAATGCAGGAGCGTGTAGAGCACATAAAATACCTTCGAAAACCATATCAAACCCAATTTTGTCCGGAAGTGGACAATACACGTTTAGAATAGTTGCTCCTCGTGTATTTGTCAAATTTCATATAAAAAATTAATTTCTTGAAGAATAACTATCGATCAAGATTAACAGCTGCTCCTCTTGTGAACCTAACCTTAAGAAACTGGCTAAAGACCGCAAATGTAATTTTTTGCATCGATTTTTTTTCAACACAAATACGAAAAGTTCATTGTATTTCATACTTTTTTTTTTTTTTTTTTTTTTTTTTTTTTTTTTTTTTTTTTTTTTACTAAAAAAAAGGTCCCAGGTTCGAGTCCCGGTTCAGGCACACAATTTTAATCTGTCAGGAAGTTTAAAAAATAGTATATTTAATGACCTACTACTGGTTTTCAATAGATTTTATTACGTAGCGGAGACCGCGGCACGTTTTCCACCATTTTACATTTTTATTTTTGTACTTCGTATTTTTATCGATTTTGCGGTAAACAACGGATCATTATATTTCCTACACCTTTATTTAAGTCTTGTACAGATATTATTGAAAATAGTAAATATCATTCTTGGTAGTAAATGGTTTTGTCTGACCATGTTGCGTTGGAAAATTTTCCAGCTTACTTAAAATGTACAGGGGCAAATTTTCCAATTATACTTCCAATGTTAAAACAGAGATAATTATCTTGATTTCACTGAATACGTATTTTTATCATGAATTTACAATACATTGCAAAAGAGGATAGTAAAAATAGCCACATTAAATGAAAACAAATGCTATTTTATGGTTTTACAAAATATGTGACTTAAATATTTTACAAATATATACATTTTTAACAATACTTATACTGATTACCTGAATCACAATGTAAGCAAACAAAACATGGAACATCCCCTTTCGTACAGTCTCCATGCGCCCATTTCGTGCACTGTACACACTTTTCATTTGCTTTAGACTTGGCGTAAGACTCAAAGCAATAAGGAACATGTGCCCCATATGCTCTCGGAAAACGTGCCCCGTCGCCATATTCGGAACTATAACACTACATCCATGAGTACCAGTGTAAGCTATTTACAAAAGAAATGCACAGTTACGTGAAGAAAGAAACCCACTTTTAGTGTGTGCAATGTCAAAATAATAAGTTTAACGCTAGAATGTTTATTTTAAGTTTCAATAAAAACGCGAAAGTTTACTCACATTTGCAAAAATGACGAAAACAGCCCTGCCGACGTCGTGACTGCTGGTACAACACTGAAACTTTCGTAAATGGAGCGTGCTTTGTTGCTACTTCCTACAGTATCGCCGGTGGTGACATCTAGCGGTTTGTTTCGAAAATAAACGGATTTGGAAAACTCGCCCCTATGGAAAATGTGCTCCGGTCTCCCCTACATTTTGTGAGTGAAAAACAAACAGCAAAAAATAATAATTTTCACTGGATTATTATATATTTTTATTTCATATCTTTTGTATTTCATATTAGTTTGAAACTAAAAATTAAAATTAAAAATTGATAGGGAATACGTGGTTTTACTTCTGGACCTCAATACAAATTCTGAAAAGTATCCAGACCCCACCCGAGACCACTTGGCGACGTCTGCTCTAAACGTTGACAGCCAGGGCGCCGACGATGTGGCCCGTGTTCCAGTACTGGTGTGTCTACAGGATAGCATGAAACACGTCGAGTATTACAATAATTTGATGGTAGACGCGGTACATATTACAGTTATTATACAATAATATAATCGTTTGCGACTAATTACAGCTGCATCAGAATTGCCGCGTGCACTAAGGCGCCTGACGGCAGGGGTTCGAGTCCTCCCTTGAGCGTGGGTGTTTAGCGTAAGTTACTTCAAGTTAAAGTAGCTTTTAAGTCTAGGGACTAATGACCGATGTAGTTCACTCCCTAAGATTTACAAACATTTGAACTAATTACACGTACATATCATACTCACAGTATATACAACATCAACTGCGATTCAGCAAAGCTGAAAATGTGTACCCAGCCGGGATTCGAACCCGGGTCTCCTGCTTTCTAGGCAGTTGCGCTGACCCCTACACCACTGGGGACACAGTGATCACCGCACCTGCAAGGACTACCTAAGCACGCCTCCCGTCAGATACAAATTCCCAGCTTCGCCCTGCCCACAGTACTCAAACTCGTAGTTACCAAACTAATTCCCGTAAGAGTAAGGGCTTCAAAGTTGCCCACCCCTCCCCACTAACGAAAGGATCATTGCCCGTCACCGGAATTTGTATCTGATGGGGGAGCACGCTTAGGCAGTCCTTGCAGGGCTGGTGATGACGGTGTCTCCAATGGTGTAGTGGTCAGCACGGCTGTCTAGAAATCTGGAGACCCGGGTTCGCGTCCCAGCTGGTACACATTTTCAGCTTTGCCCAATCGCAGTTGATGTCATGTATTCTGTGAGTATGAAAGAAAAACTACAGGATCAGAAGTGACGTCTGTTCTTTTGTAACAGAACCACATGTATAAACACACATACTTAATTAATATCAATTAATATGGGCCGCGGTGGAGTAGCCGAGCGGTCTAAAGCGTCTCGCTGCGGAGCGCGCGGTTGCTCGCCGTGGAGGTTCGAGTCCTCTCCGGGGCATGGGTGTGTGTGTTGTCCTTAGGTTAGTTTACCTAGGTTTAAGTAGTTTGTAAGCTACGGACTGATGACCACGCAGTTTGGTCCGATACATTTACAAAAATTTGAACATTTGAAATCCCCTATGCAATCGCAAATTTGGGGCGATATACCATAACCACGCAATTTGATTGAAAGCCGTTTGTGAGGTACGGTGTCGGAAGCCTTCTGGAAATCGAGAAATACGGAATCGGTTTTCGAACCCATCACTTCGTGTGAATAAAGAGCTAGTTGTGTTTCGCATGCACGACTTTTTCTAAATCCGTGCTAATTCCGGGTCGATAGACCATTCCTAGCGTTATAAGCCTCACAGTGCTAGCAGACATATTGTTGCCAAGGAATGTGTAAGCGGCCGGACGAGTGTGGTTCATACTGCACGGACACTTCACGGCCTGCTCCGTCTTCTCCTTTCCTATCGGTGAAAGTCGGTTTGATAGCAGATGCCAATCAGGTGTGGCTTCTGTTGTTTCGGACAACAAAGGGACGCAGCCACATCTATACGTGCGGGTAGACTCCCCTCCGCTGCTGTCACGAATTAGCCGCTAGCCAACCCCTGAATACTTAAACAGGGGCGGAATCAGCCGCTTTTGACGGGACAATGTTTAATTTGGCAGCACGTGTGTGTGTGTGTGTGTGTGTGGACAGGAGGGCGTTCTAGAATCCACGCGAAACAAGTTTCCCCGCGGGCGTGTCGGGAATAACATCGAACGGAAAGAGAGGATTTATTTTTTCGATGGAAAGTTAATTGGATTACGCGCGTCCGATAAAAGCTGCGATCAGGCGGCAGTCGAGCAAACGGCATAAATTAGCGACTCTGACAGGGCAGTGAGGTGGAGAGAGGGGAGATTGAGGGAGCAGTTGCCAGAGGTAGGGGAGAAAGGGCGGATGTAGAAAGTGAGGGGAGCTGATACTGTGGGAAAGGGAAAGCGAGAGGCAAGGAGAAAAAGGTGAGCGAATGGTGGAGAAAAGAGAGGCACGCGCAACACAGAGAGGAAAGGCATAACGCACTTAAGGCTGATTGACAGGTTGCAGCACCTCCCTCGGCCACACACGTCGTCCCCCTCCAGCCCTCGACACCGCCGCCAGACAGGCAGCACCTCCTGTAGACCCTCGACATGTCTGTACTCGCACTCTCTCCCACACACCTGGCCGATACCGACACCCCAGCCCGCTCGGCCGATTGCCGGAACGCTTCTCAAAAGAGGCCGCCGACAGATGCTACCCCCTCCTCCTCCCCCTCCTCCTCCACGCTCGCGACCGCTTCTCAAAGGACGCCGCCACCCGCCCTACCCGCGAGAACAAACGATACCGCGATACGCTAAAGGTATAGGAAGGTGATGGGTAGTGGGAGGATAGTGGAAGGGTAGCGGAAAGGTAGCAAAAGGTAATAGGTAGCGGGAAGGTGGCGGAAAGGTAGTGGGTAGTAGGGAGGTACTGGAAGGGAAGCGGAAAGCTAGTGGAGAGGTAGCTGGGTGATTGATATAGCATAGCATTGGTGATTGAATGGTAGTTTAAAGTATCGCATTGGGGGGGGGGGGGGGGGTTGTGTAAGAAACACTTCGTCTTAGTAGTAAAGTCATTATTTCAATATGTACAATAAGTACATCGTAATATTTGTGACAGTGTTCATTGAATACGGATGCTTAGAGGATAGGGATTTATGCATCAGAGGGCATTTTAACAGTCCAGAAGCATGCTTTGCGTTTCGAGGATGTGACCTGGAGGCTTCTCCGACCATCGCCCATATATTCCAACACGACACCAGGTGGGAGTTGTGTCTTCGCTATAGCCGGGAGGTCCTCCCAGCTGTTGCGCTTTGGGACTCGCCACCGTCGCGTTTCAGCCGAATGTTTCGTCATATGCAGGATTCGAATCCAAGCTCCTGTCTCTATACCACAAGTCCCGAAGAACGCATCTAGAATCTCGCCTATATGGAGGTCATTTAGTACTTCGCCTGGAAATATGTCAAAACCATAATTTGGAGAACGTCCTGGAGTCATTCTAGAGGATAATCCACTGGTTGTGGTGTGAATTTTGTGATCCGTGACCCGATTTACCCTAAAAAGAGAGATAGAGGTCGATTTGCCGCATCTGAGCACTTACTTCGTCGTTGGATCGACAGCAGGGGCATTGCAATATACGATTACCGGATGTCTAGTGTTTCTGATCTCGTGCAAGACTGTTTAAGCCATCCCGCATTAAAGAAATTGCATCGCCACGTGCAGTTAATGTCTTATGTGCGCGAAAAGAAAACTGGAAATGGCGGATATCGAGACCAAGAGAAGGAAGCTAGAATATATGGCTGAAGCAACTGCCATAAAGGACGAGTACAAACTAATGCTGGAGAAAGACGAGGCTATGGCATATGTGTAAGCCCGGCTTAAACAGAGGGCGTGGAGAAATCTGGTTACGACTGGGACTTATAAAATATTTGCTTTTTACAGTAAACAGTCTGGGAGATTGGTCACGCGTCGGTGTGCTGACCGAAAGTAGTGGAACACATGAAAAATGTGTAGCATTCTCGTTTGGGGAAGGGACTACATTGCATCCAAATGTAGAGGACTGGGGGCCGTCATTTGCAGAGTTAAAAACGGATGAAATAACAAGCAATAGTTTGCAATAATTGTAAACCTAGTGCTCCATACGGAAATTACCACAGGAGTTGGTAACGTACACACATAGCGACGCCTTAGTGCTATAAGCAGGAAATAATGGGAAAAGTTAAAATTCCCGATTGTTCTCGTCTAGAAGCATTGTCAGAAGGTGCAGAGCTATAAAGGAGTTGGAATGCAGGAGGAAACGAAGATAGGTAATGGAGTTCCCCGTAGCTTTCGAACTTCTGGCTGGAGCGGAAATAGGAGACGCCCATATAGATATAAAACTACGAGTTACAGCGGAGAAAATTAAAGTTACACATAACAAGAATAATAAAGAACGATTGTATTCTGTGTCTAGATGTAAATAACCTTATTTCCTGTATGTAGACATACGTGCTAAATGTAGTAAAAGTATTGTGCTGTACAATTTGTGTTCTTATTTACTATCTACGGAAGCATGAGATTAAAGGTACTAGCTCTGTTGTGCGACAGGATTAGTGTAGGATGTGCGAAGCTCCCAGTTTTTGTTTAGTGTGAGCCTCATTTGGGCATCCACCTAGTGCAAGAAGAAGTCTTTACAGTATTTGTCGGTAATACGCAAGTGTCCGGTTGTCTCTTTATGGCTTGTAAAGGCTGTCTTTATTGGGATGGTGGTGTATTAAGAGCAATGGTACAGCTGCAGCATTTCGTTCGTTTCTTATTTTTATGTCTGTTGTTACAATCAAAGTAATTCTATCTTCGTAAAAATAGCTCTCGTGTATTCGGAATCTGGTGTGGCCGGGAAAAATTAAACCGATAACTTCTCCAGGTCACGTGCGAGCGTGGACAGGTATGTTTACATGTATAGGACGTACACACGCTCACACGCTCCAAACGGGAGTCTACGATGAGTCAACAGGCCCGCACTCGCCTACAGCCAGAAATAACATGGAATGTGAGTATGCATGCTAGCTTGCGCGAAGTACCTATTTCGAACTGTTTAGTCGTGCGATACGATGCAACGCAGATGTGATCCACAATTTTGGAAATACATATAGATACTTAGTAGCATGGAAGTGGGGCATTTATATCTTCTTTTAGCTGTGTTTACGAATGGACGTCTCTCGGTAGCGTATCGGAGATGATTGCAGTGGTAAATTAATGTTCTTTGGTCGATAAGCATCGAGTTAGAGGATTAGTTACCTACATTGGAGGTGCATTTAATCGTATGTTTAGTCTCTAAAGGATTGCTCTTGGAGATCGTTAAAAAAAATCTGGTGTTGCATTAGTTCGAAATGGTGTAGACTATTTTGCGTTGCTGCTTGTAAGGATTATAAGAACTTGGCTTGGATCTAGATCTTTTCTTATTAGCTGTTCTGTGCGTGTGCACGTCGCTCATTTTTTTACACTGTGTTACAGATGTTTATCGAGAGTAATAATTTGTTAGAAGGAGTGGAATACGATGGTGATTTGTGCGCGAATGCTCGAGGTATATAGTCTATTGGCTGATAGAGAGCGTTCCAGAAATATTGTCTGCCGGGCTATGCATTGGAAACAAAGTTGTGGTTGGATGTTAGGGACGGGTCAAGCAATCAGCCTAGTTATTGGGTGGAGAGAGAGAGAGAGAGAGAGAGAGAGATCGAAACATTATTAAAACGCTGTGTGTCTGGGAGATCTTGTCTGTTGCTGATCGCGGTTATAACACCATCTGTGGTGACTTGTTTAGAGTTGTTGCTGGGCTAGTGACGGATGTAAGGATAGCTCTGTCTGGGTTGTTACGAACGTATACATAGCTTGCAGCATGCTAGTTGGGGCAAAAACGAGTTGGAATGGCTAGATTCGTTTGTTGTTGGAGGTTCGTGTTGACTGCAGGTGTACTTCTGTTACTGTGTTGGAAATGTTTGGCGCTTACAGAGAGTGTTGTAGGCTATATGGGACGGAATGTAAGTAAAAAGTGTCGATATACCCTAAATATACGTCACGGTAAAGCTCTAAAGAAAACCGACTTTGGTGGTGCATTGATCTTTCGTCGAAGCATCGCCTGTTTAATCGTATGCTAGTGTTGTGTGGTGTGCATTACGTTACGTAGCGGATGTGTCGGCTGCGGTAAATCATAATTCTTTCGTCGAAAATCATCGTGTTTTATAAAACTCCTATAGTTTCGTTACTTAAAGTGCGCTAGTTGTAGCCAATGGAGTGCGTGTGTGTGTAGTAAATTCCGCAAGTTCGATACTGCAAACGCTGGAGACAAGACGAAGTTACTATTTCTGGAATACATGGGGGGGAAATATATACGTCCTGTGGGTATATATTTATAAACTGCAGCTAATCGATGATTTTTTTATGGAGACGCTCCCATCTATACTACAGCAGCAGCTTCGTGTAGATGGCTTCTATCTCCTGGAGTTTTTGGACAACACTTTAACCGACTGGCGTTCATATCCGAGCATGACTTTCGGATGCAAGGAGCATCATCAATGTGGTTGCGGGCGACGATAAGACGAGTGCGCCGTTGTACTGTGCGTCGCTCCCGGTTAATATGCGCTTTTAGATTTGATTGCTTGGGTATTAAGAGTACCCGAAAATTGACCGCTCTCTCGGACATTATGTTTTTTAGTCTCAACTGTAAATTACTTGTAGAGTCGAGCAAGGAGCTATATTTTTTTAGCATACCAGGACTTGATTATCCACAGACGTAGATATCGTCTACGTTATTCCACAAGTCCTAAGAAGAAGGGTAAACGAAAACTGGGTTATATGGCGAAGACACATGCTTTAAAAAGGAGGCTATTGCATATGGGAAAGCCCGGTTTAAACAGATAGTGTGGGGAAAAATGTTTGCTTTTACAGTAAACAAGCGGGGGGATTGGTCTCGCATCGTTGTATTGACCGAAATTAGCGGAACACACGACAAACGTGTTGGTACTGTGTGTGACTCCCATCCATTTCTTAGAGAGCAGGTTATGATCGAAGTGTGCGGGAGTTGGTTGCGATGTAAGTGTTTGCGAACATTACGTTGCATGTACTCAGTTGTACTGTAATAAAAAAGTGTAAACACTCCATGTCCTATATAGAATCATGTGTTGCGGTGTGTAGGTTAGCGTCTTCGTTTGCGGTAGACATCTACTTGTAATTAAAATAATAAATCTTAGTTCGGATTAGTGGAATGCATAAGAAAGGAACTTGGAGTATGAATTTTGTGGGTAAAGGGCGGGTCGAGCTGGAAATCTGTGTTGCATTGGGCAGGTAACTTCGGTTCTGTGGTTGCTGTATTGTCGAATAAGGGTGTTGTTAGGCCAATAATTTCGAAAAGTTTTAGTGTAGAGGTCGGAAATCGGTAAATTATTTCACGTATTTTTCTTTTATTTCGACTCTCCGTTGCAAAGTAGGGATTAAATGTCTTCTGGGGCGCTGGAATATCGGTGTCAGATAAATGTAGTTTGCATCGTAACAGGACAGAGAGATTTCTTAGATGGGATGTGTACTGCTGTAGCAAGGAAATAAGAAGTAAAATTAAAATACCCGAACTCTCGGAATGCGCATCTATACCTCGATCTAAGAAGAAGGAAACGTAACAGGGCAAGATCGCTAAAAGAGAGAGAGTGTTAAATTTCGGAACTTTCGGCATGGCTCAGCTCCATTAAATAAATGCATTGCGAGCTATCCTTGTCAGAGTGGTGCGTCTGCATAGAAGGTTTTGATCATTTGGATATCTAACTTACGTGTTTTTGTTTAAACACGTAGCATATGTTTCTTTTATGTAACCTGCCGAGAGAGCGCTCTGCGTTCTGGACGATTGTTAACGGTGCTTGCAGATGTATGTTTAGAGACGTTGTGCTAGATGTCATTGCCGAATTTCGTTATTTGGAATTTTTGTATAAACAATATACCGTCTTCTGCTGCTGCTGCTGCTGTTACGTTGTCGAAAGAGTGGTTGGCGTACAAGTTACATTCCGTTCGACGGCTGTTGCTTGCATCGTCTAAACAAGAGATACATTTATAGATCTAAGGTTGCGGTCGAGTTCCGAAACGGACCATTTCTTTTCTTTTCGTTAATTGGCTCTGGTTAGAATTGTTTTTGTATATCGAAAGAGTATATATTAAGATGGATACGTAAGTTTGTGGCGTTTATTGTCTAACCTGGCTATTATTATTAAACACGCCTGTAGTCTAAGCGAAGAGTATGGAGAGAGATGGGAGTGGAAATTCTTACTTGCAAATTTTGCATACGAGTTTAATATTTTACTACTACATGCTGTAGTAGCATTACTGTTCTAAATTGTTTTTTAGCATTACACCGAAATACATACGAAGAGCACTATGGTAGCTTTATTTTTTCCGAGAATAATGATAATAAACGGCGGAAATTGTGCAAAATTTCCGTAACGCTTTCCCCCCTCTAACGTGATAAAACGAGCTGCCCTTCTCTGAACCTTCTCAATGTCTTCCGTCAGTCCCACCTGGTGAGGGTCCCACAAGGGGCAACAGTACTCCAGGAGAGGACGCACAAGTGTGATGTAGGCAGTCTCTTTGGTGGAGCTGGTGCATCTTCGAAGCGTTCTGCCAATGAAACGTAACCTTTGGTTCGCCTTCCCCACAATATTTTCTGTGTGTTCTCTCCAGTCAAAGTTGTTCGTAATTGTAACTCTTAGGTATTTGGTAGAATTTACGACGTTAAGATTTGACTGATTTAGCGCGTAATTGAAGTTCAGCGGATTTCTTTTAGTGGCCACTTTTCTTTATTTAGTGTCAAAACAAATTTTCGCACAATGTAGAAATTTTGTCTAAATCGCTTTGCAGTTGCTTTTGATCCTCTGTTGACTTCACTAACCGATAAACGACAGCATCATCCGCGAACAGTCTAACGGAGCTATTCAGATTGTCTCCTAAATCGTTTATAAACACGGGGAAGAGTAGGGGACCTATAACGCTTCCCTGTGGAACGCCAGATATCACTTCTGTTTTACTCGATGACTTACCGTCAATTACAACGAACAGTGTCCTTTCTGATAGGAAATGGTGAATCCAATCTCACAATTGGCGAGATGTTCTATAAGCACGTAATTTCATTAGAAGCCCCCTGAAGTATCCGACAGCGGATGTGATATTCCCCGTAACGTTCTCCATCATTACTGACAGATTTCTGAAGCGAAATGGTGCATCAGAGCTGCAGAGTTTGCGAAAATCGCTCCCCCCCCCCCCCAGAAGACAAGTTTGACACTTCAAACTTTGTTCCCGGCGCGTTAAAATCGCGAGTAGCGAGTAGAGGCCGCGGCATTTTGAGTTCTGTTTGGCTTCCAGTAGACAAATCTAGCCGGCGGCTGTTTCTTCCGCAAAGTTTCAGCTGTTAGCTACGGGAGAGCGCACCTGTAGTTCCAGCTACTAGCTATTAACGAAAGGAGAAAATTAGTGCTTGCGATTAAAAAAAATAATTTCTGTTATCTATATGAAGATCACCGTCCACAAAATGAAAGTAATGTCTATGGGAAAGAGATTTAAACAGATTGCCAAAGAGGAGGCACAAAGTTAGAACAGGTAGACAGTTTCAAGTGCCTGGGATGTATTTTCTCACAGGATGGCAACATAGCGAAAGAACTGGAATCGAGGTGCAGCAAAGCTAATGCAGTGAGTGCTCAGCTAAGATCTACTCTCTTCTGCAAGAAGGAAGTCAGTACCAAGACTAAGTTAGCAGTGCACCATTCTATCTTTCGACCAACTTTGTTGTATGGGAGTGAAAGTTGGGTGGATACAGGTTACCTTATTCACAAGGTAGAGGTTACAGATATGAAAGTAGCAAGAATGATTGCAGGTACTAATAGATGGGAACAATGGCAGGAGGGTGTCCATAATGAGGAAATCAAGGAAAAACTGGTAATGAACACCATAGATGAAGCAGTTAGAGCGAACAGACTGAGATGGTGGGGTCATGTTACACGCCTGGGAGAAGCAAGGTTACCTAAGAGACTCATGAGCTCGGCAGCGGAGGGTAAGAGGAGTCGAGGTAGACGAAGAAGAAAGTACTTAGATTCGGTGCAGAACGATTTTGAAGTAAAAGACATAACATCAGACGAGGCATCAATGTTAGCATTGAATAGGGGATGATGGAGGAATTTTATTACAGGTACTATGCCCCAGACTGGACGCTGAAAGGCATAATCAGTCTCTGATGATGATCTATATCGGTGGAGGTACAAAGAGAATGTCTCCCATTTATTCGCTCGACTTGTCCGCTTCTCTGAGAACTGTTTCTCTGCCACAGGATTCTCGACTGCAGTGTGGAGGAACTGGAAGCAGGAAGTGGGAGACCTGGAGTCCTCTTTCTTCAGCGCGACAATGAGGGACCAGGGACAGTCCGTGTCCTTCAGCGATCCTGACATCTCAGACTCTGGAAACGTCTTCCCGAGTGTCGGTCCTGCACTGCGGCAAGTGCCGTCGCAATTAAAGATCGACCTAACTGCCCGTCCGTCCCTAAAATGGAAGTTAGAGAATTTAAAAAACAGTCGTGGTAAGCAGAGCCAGTGTGGATGTGTATAGCTCACCACATCAGCAGCGTTATGTGGGATAGGTCCGCGGTCACAGAATGAATACCGATACGTCACTTTATCAAACGTAACTGCGTGGACAGCTGATAGTCATGTGGCGTGAGGTGCCGTATTATAGCAAACGCCGGTATGCGTCACTAATATTTGGGCGGTTACATTTCAATGGTGCCCCTCTGTTGCACAGTGGTAGCGTCCCAGACTACAAATCCAGAGGTCGCGGGTTCCATCCCCGCCAGGTCCTAGAATTTTTATCTATCACTTTCCACTTCTTTCACCCCTGGCAGTATTGCTCATGTGAAAAATACCGAGTAGCACCGTGGTTCGGAACCCACGTTAAACTGTAGGTCCCCCTATAACTGGCTGGGTAAGTCAGTTCCAAGGTCGGAGGAAGGCAACGGCATACCACCTCCAAACAGGACCGTGCCTAGCAAAGCACTGTGGTGTTCAAACCAGTCTTCCGATTGTTGACTGCTTTACCTTTTTTTTACATTTGAATGATAAAATCGATCAAAATGGTTGCAAATTATTTAAGTATGGAATTAATAACAATGTATGGTAGTAATGAAGTGTAAAAGTACTTGTAAATCAGGTAGGAATACAGTAATATTGGTAATGTATGTTAGTAAAACGACCTTAAAATTATATAGTCCTCTATATGGGAATTAATTATAAATGTAAGCAGTCATAGAACACTAAAAACGAATATGGCTAAAATGCAGAAAGATTAAATAGTGTGAGCCGGGTGGTGGTTAAGCTACAGAATGGAGCTCAAGCTGAGACGACAATCTGCAACAGAGACTACTTTTCAATTCACTTATGTCAACTGACTCTGACCGCACAAGTCTACGCAGTCGTCTTCATTTAAAACTTCCGGGCTGATAAGCCGTGGTCGATTTATAAAACTTTCCCCTAACGTTTCATCTTCGGCTGCGGAAGACATCTTCAGAGGTAGAGTGGCGAACTGCGATGAGAACTTGAGGGAGCGCCGTATATATAGGCAATGTAGAGGGCACCACAAGACATCACGTGATGTCGGCTACGACACTATCTCTGGTATTGCCAACATTCTTGGCAGAGAAGAATCGATTGTCACTCCGCTGGTGTAAAGCAGAAGTCCAAATTCTGTCTAATTTAACAGCTTCCTCTTTCCTGTTAAAATTATTGCGATGTTTATATATCTCGATTGCTTCCCTATATGTGCGCTCATGATAGTGTGAAGTTTTTGAGATGACACTAGTCTCATTAAATTTAATTCTTGGTATACATGTTCCGCTACGGCCGATTTCTCCGTGTGCCCAAGACGGCAATTCCTTTTACGTTCGACCAGACGAGTATTGACGCTTCTTTTTGTAGTTCCAATGTAGACTGAATCACAGCTGCAGGGAATTTTATATACACCTGGTGTATTCAGCGGATGTCGTACATCTTTAGCAGATCTTAAATATTCTTTTATCTTCCTTGTAGGTCTGAAAATGGTTTCTACCCCATACTTGTCCAGCACTTTTCCAATACGGTCTGTACCCTTACTTATGAACGGAAGAAAAACTTTCCCCTTGGGCGGTTGTTGTTCCTTGTTGATGTTAACTTTCTTCCTGGGACGAAGGGCTCTCTCTATTTCTTTGGTAGAATAACCGTTCTTCTGGAAGGTGGATCGTAAATGCTCCAACTCATCTTTTAAATAAGTAGGTTCACAAATTTTATGCGCCCTGTCAACCAATGTTTTAACCACACCTCTTTTTTGTCTGGGATGGTGGTTAGAGTCTTTATGCAGGTAACGGTCAGTATGAGTAGCCTTCTTGTAGACCTTGTGGCCCAACGTCCCGTCCACGTCTCATCGCAGTTCGCCACTCTACCTCTGAAGATGTCTTCCGCAGCCGAAGATGAAACGTTAGGGGAAAGTTTTATAAATCGACCACGGCTTATCAGCCCGGAAGTTTTAAATGAAGTTGACGCCGGCCGTGAAAGTTTGCATTGTATGATCTACGCAGTCGTATTAGTTTAAGTAGTTTGTAAGTCTAAGGACTGATGACCATTGCGGTTTCGTCCAAAAGTTTACATATGTGACCTTTTTATCAGTACATTTATTTGCTATTCGTTCTATTAACCGACCCCTAAAGATAAGAGAAATTACGACGGTAAGTCAATTATTATCCGCAATTTAGTTATATTTTTGTTTCTGTTGGTAGTACTGTAGTTTTACGTTGGTGACGCATGCTTTGTTTATTTGTTGTTATATTTTTGCAATTTTCAAGCTGCTACGTTAGTTTCGTTGTCGCTGCCGAGCTGTTAATCATGGCTGCTCCGCTGTCTATTTGCACCAAAGAAGAGCAACGTTCAGTGATACGTTTTCTGTGGGCGGAAGGTGTATCAGGGGCCGAAATTCACAGAAGACTTTCGGTACAGTACGGGAGCAGTGTTTTGCCACAGCGAAGTGTGTACGAGTGGACTGAAAAATTCCGAAATGGTCGCACGAGTGTTAAGCACGATGAAGGAGCCGGACGACCGTTTACCGCCACAAATGAAGAAACCATTGAGCGATCACGGGAAATGATTCTCTTAGACAGACGATTAACTATTGATGAAGTGGCTCTTCGTCTTCAAATTACTCACGGTTCTGCCTACTAAATTATTCACAACAGACTTGGGTTTCGTAAAGTTTGTGCAAGATGGGTCCCAAAACAACTCACACAGTTGCATAAGCAAACGCGCATCGACATCTGCAAAAACATTTGGATCGCTATGGTAACGAAGGGGACAACTTCTTAGACTGAATCATTACAGGTGACAAAACATAGATCCATCATTAGGAGCCGGAGAGTAAACGTCAGAGTATGGAATGGAAACAGCCAAATTCGCCGTGCAAGAAAATGTTCGAGACCCAACCGTCCGCAGGAAAACTGACGCTTTTTTTTTTTTTTTTTTTTTTTTTTTGGGAAAGGGGCACAACAATAAACAGTGTACGTTACAGTGAGATGCTTACTGACAGGCTAAAGCCTGCAATTCGAAGCAAGCGCCGAGGATTGCTGTCAGAAGGTGCTGTGTTGTTGCACGACAATGCCCGTCCGCATACTGCTGAAACGCTCCAGAAAGCCAAATTGGAAGTACTGGATCATCCTCCGTATAGTCCCGATCTTGCCCCTTCTGACTATCACTTGTCTGGTCCACTCAAACAGGCATTAAGGGGCCGGCGATTTGACTCGGACGAAGCAGTGGAGGAAGCGGTGCATTCCTGGCTCGCAGCTCAACCGAAAACCTTCTTTTATGAGGGCATAAGGCCGGTATTACACTATCAAATTATTTGTCAAAGAATTGGTCAAAGAAAAATTGGACGTAGTGTAATGGGAACATCGTCCAATATTTCATTCAATCTAAGGCCTCGGCCTAGATTTGATCAAAGAAATCGCTAGTCTTCTGTTTCCTGGAGTGAGAAATGTGACCGCTTGGAGCGCTAGTAGTATACAGCTTCCTTTATTTTATTTGCAGGTTAAATATCTGACATTACTTGGACATAACGTTCGTATTCGTAAACGTGGCTAGTAGTGGAATGTTTGTGTAGTGTTTTCTAGCAACAACAAAATTCCAAAAAAAATCAGATGGGGCGTTGTATAACAGGCGACAAGGCCGATTCACACGGTCCGTCACGTCAATTCGCGTAGCCCAATACCCTGCGGCGAAAGTGAGGTTGAGTTACAATCCGTGATGTAAAAAAGTAATTATATACTATCGGAACTGCAGAAGTAATACCCCTAAATCGTAATACGGCCGAAGCAGATTTTAGAATGTATGATTTTGGTAACGTGGTGTGCTAAGTGCATTACATCGCCATTTTGAAGCAAATTTGACAAAATATTGGATGATAGTGTAATACCACCTTTTGCGTTTCATCCAATTTCTTTGTCAAAAACATCAAAACATCGACATGTTTGCAAGCGAATCTATGTACATATAAATACGTCAGCCAATTTTTGTAAGGAAATAAATAGAGCCTATTTACTTCATCAGCAACGTTTTCCCCCTTACATTGTTAATAACGTCATACACAATTCAGATTATCCTCTTTGTCAGTGCTCAAATTTTCCATTTAAAACGTTATTTAATGAAACTTGCTTTATCAACTTGACAATCTCATTCGTATACACTGTTTGAGTCGGCCTTTTTGTTACTCTATTGCAAACTGTGAAGGATGAAGAGCGACAAAATAATTAGCAGTGAGCGGCCTGGCTGTTCTGCCGACGGAATAAAAAAGGAAAATCCTCCCGGTGGTCCCGTAACAAATTTTATTTATCTCGCTCTGACACCCACGGTTTCATCCAAGTGCGTTTCCTTTTCTTTTTTCCCTCCTTCTCTTCTAAATGCAGACACAACGCAACTGTAGTATAAACAATAGCTGAACATTACACCGCCATTTTGAAGCAAATTTGACAAAATATTGGATGATAGTGTAATACCACCTTTTGCGTTTCATCCAATTTCTTTGTCAAAAAATATGACCAATATTTCATCCAATTTTTTCGTCCAATTCTTTGTCCAATAATTTGATAGTGTAATACCGGCCTAAGGAAGGTTGTGCAGCGGTGGACGAAGTGCATTGAAAAGCAAGGAGACTACGTCGAAAAATGATGTTCTTGTAAGTTTGCTATTTTATTACAATAAAATTTTTGCGGATAATAATTGACTTTCCGTCGTACGTGTGACCGCCAGAGGAATTTTCAATCACTCCAGCACTGGCTATTATGGCGCCCAGTCCCTGGTAAGAAGCGTCTGTTGAGTGAGTGTTATGTGACGTGAGGCCAGAGCAGCCCAGACGAGCCCTGGACGGCGCTACGACGTCGCCAATCTGCCGCCCCCAGACGCCGCCCCCGCCGCCCCCGTTTAATCAGAGCCGGCGCCGGTGACGCGCACGTCGACGCGCCCTCGCGCCTCGTAAAGCGGGCCCGCCTCCCTCCACCCTCCTAGAGGGTAATACGCCGGGCTCTCCAATCTGGCGTTTCGGCCCCAAGGAGGATGGACTCTTCAGGGCGTAATCGCCTGCAGACACCCTCGCTGAGGCCGTGCAGCCACGCAGTTGACCCTCTCCACTCTGCCAAAGGAAATCTCGTGACGCTCCGCTGTTAGGTACACTCCGGAGGGGGAGCAACGTCTTGCAGGGCTGGAGGTGGCAGGTCGTATTCCCACGTCGCCCTCCGTCGGGCGCAGTCGGCCTCACAGGCCAGCAAAACACTTTTTTGATTCCCGTGCTTAACACTGGTGGCCCAGCGGCCCGCCTCTGCGTTTCCTCGCGTGACTTTGGGAACCTCACGCAGTGCCGATCCGCAGGCTGCCGTCGATTTGCACGCGGATCACGGGGAACTCCTTGGGCCTCACAGGCCGTCTGCGCCCGATTACCTTATAGTTTTTAAGGTGAGATTTTTCAAGATATTTTTATTTTATTACTTCGTTTCAATCAAAATAAGTCTGTCCTCTGTGATTTTCACCGTTACTTTCGGAAAAAAAGAAGACTTTGACGACCCTGACCCTTCAGACTGAGTGCGCCTGATCGAGTTCTAATTTCAGTTTTCCTGTATTTTCCTACGTTATCACTTCCATATTTTCTGTTGAAATGTCCAGAAAAGTATGTTATGCCTCTAAGCCAATGATCTTGTGGAAATAATGCGCCTCCTGGAGGGCTAAACTGCTGAAGACCCAGCCGCACTCGAAGATTTAGTCGATGAGAGAGACACCCACCCTCAGGATGAGGAAGGAGAAAGCAAGGAGGACTCAGAAACTGAACAGGAAGTTTAGGGAACAGCTGGGGAATATGAAGAAGAGAAGAAAATATGTGAGCAGTTTTTATCTTGGAAAGGATAAGACGACGAAGTAGTCTAAGTAGATACCTTCTACTATTCATAGTGTGAAGAGTCACATCATTATTACACAACATCCAGTGTAAAAGATATTGCTACAAATGACGCCACCAATTGCAAAACCTTGTGTCATCAACTTCTAACTGGACAATTTAGCCTGTGTATGCTATGAATATATGTGAAATGTCGATTCGGCTGCAAACTCGACTGAAAAAAATTTTACCCCACAAGGAACGGGAAAGTTCTCCCACATTACCTCCCAAATGGCTAAAACGTCGACCATGCGCGGCTGAAACAAGAGTTAGGAGGATGAAGAATCACGAATGTTCAGCTTGTCATCAACCAATCTGCTTGAGCGACGTATACGTTCTGTGCCATACCTGTGTTTCAGCTGTTGATTTGGGATCTATAGCATCGATTTTTGGCTGCAAATGTGGCGAGAAAAGATGATTCCATGTCAGAATAGACTGCCTAATGTCCTTTAAAAGTAACTTCAATACTTTTATGGATGTCTGTTCGACCAATTTTTAATGCTCTTTGTGGGAAATTGGTAATTTTGGTCACTTTAGTTTAAGGTGTATTGTGTTCAATAAATCCATTATTATGCTTTAAGTTTGCTGTAATTCCTTCCTTTAGATCCTCTTCAAGACTAGCGAACACGCATTTTGAATTTGATTTAACATGGCGGAGCTAGTCCACAAAATATGTGGGTGGCCTCTCAGGCCGGGTGCGCCTGATTTTGTTTCATCTGGAGGGTTAGTGCGTTCTGAAGGACTGAACAGCGTTCCACGCCGTGGCAACCGACAACGCGACAGCGTGTTGCTTTTATAAGTCACCAGCTCAAACCCGCGGTTCCGCTCGCGTGTTGGTTGATTATGATAGATAAGCCATCTTTCAGTAGTGTGCTCTGAGACTGGTTTTAGAGGATGAAATGAAATACAATACCTTCTTTAGAAACAGACATTTTTAATCAACATTATCAGGGAAGTAAGTAGTGTAGATCAAGTGACACGTAAAAATGCACACGTTCCGAAGAATCCAATCACGAAATTCAATAATAATGATTGTAATAATATCACAGATCGTCAGTTGACGTAACGCGCGAAACGTCAAATAGATTCCATCATCTTTCGGGAGTGCACCCGGGACAGCGACAATTCTTCTTCCGATATTTCGGCTGCAAACCTTACAGCCATCTTCAAGGCGAGTCCAAGACTGAGTTCTCAGCGTCTGTGCGTGCCTATTTATACGGTAAATCACGTGATCCAAGCTACTGAGGATTAGACTGCGCATGCTCGAAGATATCACATTCGTAACTGCTGCGCTAGTCATAGATAAATATATACTTCAAAGATAATCTGTGAGCAGTGAGTGCAAACATAAACAGAGCTGTTACGTGTCCACAGTGCTTACAAATCAATAATTAACCATTAAAAGTTGTAACATCAGTCGGAAGTGAAGACGCAGACATTCTTTGAGAACGAAGGCGTGATATAAGTGGCTTCCATGCATCGTCAAGATGAAATCCGTCGTCACGATTTAGCAGGTGGTCCGCCAGTTGTATGTGTACGTACAGCTTCCTTTACAACAGAGTCCCAGAAAGTGGAAGCTGTGCTTAAAATCTTTACTCCTTTGTAATGCATGGAATGGCCAGTAGAAATACAATGTTCGGCTACTGCAGACTTGTTGGACTGAAGAAGGCGTGTACACTCACTGCTCACAGATTATCTTTGAAGTATATATTTATCTATGACTAGCGCAGCAGTTACGAAAGTGATATCTTCGAGCATGCGCAGTCTAATCCTCAGTAGCTTGGATCACGTGATTTACCGTATAAATAGGCATTGAGAACTCAGTCTTGGACTCGCCTTGAAGATGCCTGTAAGGTTTGCAGCCGAAATATCGGAAGAAGAACTGTCGCTGTCCCGGGTGCACTCCCGAAAGATGATGGAATACTATGTCCGCCGGGAAAAATTCAAGAATAACATCGTCAAATAGATTTATTACATGCATTAAAAGAAATTTCTTTTTTACTGCTTTATTTATTTCTTCTTATATTTCCTTATTCGTATGCTTATCCTTACAGAGGAAGAGCTGAAGACATTGTAGCACGCATAGACCAAAGATATTTTCTGTGGCATCACGTTTCGCTGTATCTAACCTCCTTGCTATAGAGTCGCAAACGTCATCGCTAGCCTTCAGTCCGAATTTTTTAATATTTATTTATAATTTGTACTCCTCGATCCGCGGAAAGCCTCGTTGAACTTCCGGCATCGCTTTTTAACGTCCGAATACTTCTATCCGCTGAGAATAACGTGTTGCGTTCTGTTAGCTACGATAGACTATATCCATTCACGGTTTCGGAACGAGGCAAAATTACTTTTGTCGTAACCTGGGATAAGGTTTATGTATATAAACCACTTCTTGCAAGTGGTTGGCTGAAATATTGTTCACTTTTGGACATTTATACTCCTAAACAGTGTCCCAACATTGGCTTTGCAATGAGGCAGTATTACGAGAGTAATTGTGAAAAGCCGTTACTTACTCAAATATGGATTCCCGTTGAGCATCTATGATATGCAATACTTCACTCGAAATTTTTTTATGTCTCTGGTTCGTTCCTTTTCAACAAAATAATCTGTCGTCACTAATCATCCACTCTTCGTATAAATTCTACACTTTTATTGAAGTGAGCAAATATATCAATTAGATTTTCTTTGTTGTGACTACGTTTTTGCTCAATAGTAATTCTGCAATTTTTTTCATCAAGTCAAATTTCCTGATAAATTGTTTTTTATTCTTCAGACAATTAAAACTGCTACACCACGAAGATGACGTGCTACAGACGCGAAATTTAACCGACAGCAAGAAGATGCTCTGATATGCAAATGATTAGCTTTCCAGAGCATTCACACAAGGTTGGCGCCGGTGGCGTACCATCACGTTTCCGACTTTGATAAAAGTCGCATTGCAGCCTATCCCGATTGCGGTTTATCGTATCGCGACATTGCTGCTCGCGTTGGCCGCGATCCAATGACTGTCAGCAGAATATGGAATCGGTGGGTTCAGGAGGGCAATACGGAACGCCGTGCTGGATCCCAACGGCCTCGTATCACTAGCAGTCGAGATGACAGCCATCTTATCCGCACGGCTGTAACGGATCGTGCAGCCACGTCTCGATCCCTGAGTCAACAGATGGGGACGTTTGCAAGGCAACAACCATCTGCACGAACAGTTCGACGACGTTTGCAGCAGCATGGACTATCAGCTCGGAGACCGTGGCTGCGGTTACCCTTGACGCTGCATCACAGACAGGAGCGCCTGCGATGGTGTACGCAACGACGAACCTGGGTGCACGAATGCCAAAACGTCATTTGTTTTTCGGATGAATTCAGGTTCTGTTTACAGCATCATGGTGGTCGCATCCGTGTTTGGCGACATCGCGGTGAACGCACATTGGAAGCGTGTATTCGTCATCGCCATACTGGCGTATCACCCGGCGTGATGGTATGGGGTGCCATTGGTTACACGTCTCGGTGACCTCTTGTTCGCATCGACGGCACTTTGAACAGTGGCCGTTACATTTCAGATGTGTTGCGACCCGTGGCTCTACCCTTTATTCGATCCCTGCGAAACCCTACATTTCAGCAGGATAATGCGCGACCGCATGTTGCAGGTCCTGTACGGGCCTTTCTGGATACGGAAAATGTTCGACTGCTGCCCTGGCCAGCACATTCTCCAGATCTCTCACCAACTGAAAACGTCTGGTCAGTGGTGGCCGAGCAACTGGCTCGTCACAATACGCCAGCCACTACTCTTGATGAACTGTGGTATCGTGTTGAAGCTGCATGGGCATCTGTACCTGTACACGCCATCCAAGCTCTGTTTGACTCAATGCCCAGGCGTATCAAGGCCGTTATTACGGCCTGAGGTGGTTGTTCTGGGTACTGATTTCTCAGGGTCTATGCACCCAAATTGCGCGAAAATGTATTCGCATGTCAGTTCTAGTATAGTATATGTGTCCAATGAATACCCGTTTATCATCTGCATTTCTTCTGGGTGTAGCAATTTTAATGGCCAGTAGTGTATATTGTTAGGACGAACCTACATAGGGAGACATGATCGTCATAATAAATAAAATCAGATCAAAAGTTGAAAGATTTAGGTGTTCCTTTTTCCCGCGAGCTATTAGAGAGTGGAACTATAGAGGAATATGATAATAGTGCTTCGATGAATCCTCTGTTATGCACTTCAATGTGAATTGCAGAGTATCTATCTAGATGTAGATACAAAGGGAATTTTAGCTATACGTTGACTAAAAGAGGGTGATATGAAACCTGGATACACTGAGGGACAGTGAATTTGATATTAGAGAGAAGGGGGTGGTTTAGGGCAGCAGTTGAGAGAGGCGAGTGGTTTACGAGGAACAGCGGAAGAATGAGAACGACTGTCGATTATCGGTTGGATGGACCGTATATTCTATTCCTGTCGCTTGTTGGAAGCGGGTAATCTGGTACAAGTGGTGTTTGTTTACAACGCTGTAGGCAGTGAAAGCCGTTCTGGCAGTAAGCGAATCTGCCGTTTGGCGGTGATGGGCCAATTAGCGTCAATGAGGAGGAATCGGCGCTGAGGAGGTATCGGCCGTCTGCAGCCGAAACGGCTTCCATGGCCTGGGGAGAGCGCCGCCATCTTGCACATCGCGAGAGGGGGGGGGCAGTGTGCTACAAGGCGAGCATCTGGGGCGGAAGGGAAGCGTGCCCGGGTAGCCGAAGCGGGAAATACGGGTTCGAATCCTGTGACCGGCACACATTTTCATCTGCCATTGCATTTATTCCAGTGCCTTTTTAACCGTAACTACTGTGACGAATCTGTTTAAAAATACAAATACATTAAAAAAATAAAAATAAAAAAGAATAAAAAAGGCCGGGGTTTACAAGATCCCCTGTGAATGTGGCCTTCCGTACATAGGACAGACGACACGTACAGTGCAGGAAAGGTGCACGGAACACCAGAGATATACCCGTCTCTTACAACCTAATAAATCGGCAGTGGCAGAGCACTGTCTTGATACTGGACACTCCATGACGTACGAAAACGTCAAAATTTTAGCTTCCACTTCATCTTTCTGGGACTCAGTAGCGAAAGAAGCAATAGAAATTCGTTTGGGGACGAATTTGATTAACAGGGACAGTGGCTTCAGTTTAGATAAATCATGGAATCCGGCACTTTCTTTAATAAATTTACAAAGACGCCGCCACTGCACAGATAATAACACATCGATTTCTCCGCAATAATCGACCATGCAGCCACAGACATAATTTACACATATGTGTACGTCCTTGCCGCGGAGTAACGTCTTTGGCGCCTTGTTGTATCTGTGGCCGCATGCGCAGTAGCGCGTTTATAAGCACGAAGTGCGTGCTGGAGCAACAGCACCTAGAAGACAAGGCCTTACAACAGGCCGCGCCTACGTCACACTTAGAGGCCCCGGCCGCCACCTCACCGGCTGTTGGCTGGGGCACGCCAGTCAGATGGCGGCCGCGGCCTCTAAGTGTGACGTAGGCGCGGCCTGTTCTAAGGCCTTGTCTTCTAGGTGCTGTTGGCTGCAGCGTCAGTCTTCGACTCGTCTCTGAAGATGCCTGAACGTTTTTCAGCCGAAATATTAGAAGAAGAAAACTTTATGCGGCTGCACGCCCGAAACTTCTTTGAACAAAATGTAAAACTGTTTCCACTCCATACTGGTGGCTGGTACAGCGGCTGATTGTGAATATATCTCAAAATTCAGTCTTAGTTGCACTTTTTTCCTTTTACTGACATGTTTCTCCACTTTTAGGCATCATCAGATTATTTAAAGAGTAATTGAATGGGATGGACAGTGTCTCGAAAGGAAGATACAAGATGAACATTAACAAGAGTAAAACGAAGGTAATGGAATGCAATCTCAGAAAATCAGGCGATGCTAAAGGAATTAGATTTGGTAATGAGACAATAAAAGAAGTTGATGAATTTTGTTATTTGGGTAGCAAGATAACTTGTGATGGTCGAAGTAAAGAAGATATAAAATGCAGAATGGCTATGGGGATACAAGCGTTTCTGAAGAAGCGAAACTTGTTAACATCCAATATCAATTTAAATGTTGGGAAGTCCTTTCTGAAAGCATTTATCTGGAGTGTAGTATTGTATGGGAGTGAAACGTGGACGATAAGGAGTGCAGATAAAAAGATGAGAGAAGCTTCTGAAGTGTTGCTAAAGACGAATGATGAAAATTAGATGGGTAGGTCACGTAACTAATTAGGAGGTGCTTAATAGAATTGGGGAGAAAAGGAGTTTCTGGCATATCCTGAGTAAGAGAAGGGATAGATTGGTGGGACACATTCTGAGACATGAAGAAATCGTCAACTTAGCATTAGAAGGAAGTGTGTGGGGTAAAAATCGTAGAGGGAGATCGAGGGACGAATACAGTAAGCAGATTCAAAAGGATGTAGGCTGCCGAACGTATTCTCAGATGAAGAGGCTTGCACAGGACAGGGTAGCGTGGAGAGCTGCATCAAACCAGTCTGCGGACTGAAGACCACAACAACGACAACGAGGTGAGCTATTTGTCGTCACAAGAGTCATCTAGGAAGAAAACCTCTTGTCATGGTTGTGAAAAATAATTTAAACAATTTCAAAATATTTTTTTTTAATTTTTGGCCTGAAATGGGGGGATGTGGGCAGACGGAAAGTGCTCTACCAAGTTGCTAAATGCGAATGCGTGACATTACGATGAGAATAGAGTGACTCAGGTCAGGCGACACCGAACACGTGTCGCTCACAGGATAGATGGGTGCGGGCCGTCTACTTGAGAGAAGGGACGGGCTGGGCAGCATTCAGCGTTCGCCGAGCACCTCACACTGAGCGGCCACCGACTACCGACTCTGAAGAATTTACGTGTCCTCCACAACACCCCTAAGGGCAAAAAAATCCTCGACCCTTTTGAAGAAATTGAAATTGTCAAACACTCAAATGGGGAGAAAGGCATTTCCTTGAACGATCAGTTGGTTAGTAAAAACCAAACGTATTATGACACCGTGGTTCCCAATATATTTTCCCATCAGCTGGCCTGTGAGAGTGGAAGATGCCAGCTCGGCCGAGTGTGGGCCAACGCGACACTGAACTCCAGAACTACTCGAATCTCTCACCCGTGTGTCTGGATACTGTTGATCACATAGTGCACATATATACGAGGTGTGTGAGAAAAGTAATGAAACTGATCTCATACTAACCAAAGTTTTTATTATTTTCAAACAACAATGTTATCCCCTTCAAAGTAGTTTCCTCGGGCAGCCACACGTCGGCGGAGTCGTCGTTCCCACTCTCGGTAGCAGCGCTGCAAGTCTTCAGTCGGTGTGGCTTTCAACTGGGTCGCCACTGGCTTTTGAATGTTCTCCAGAGTTCCAAAATGACTTCCTTTTAGGACACGTTTCAATTTCGGGATGAGGAAAAAGTGACGAGGACTCAAATCAGGTGAATAGGGGGGGTTGATGAACAACAGTAATGCGTTTTGAGGTCAACAGTTCACGGATGCAAATGGCCGTGTGACACGGAGCATTATCGTGCTGAAGCATCCACTTGTCTGAAATTTCTGGTCTCGCACGTATCACTCTTTTCCTCGACTCTTCGAGGGTGCTTTTATAAAACACATTTGTTTGACAGTTTGTTCTGCTGAAATGGATTCTTTGTGCATAAAACCCTTCCTGTCAAAGAAACAAATCGGCACGGTCTCGAACTTCGACTCGCTCATTCGACATTTCTTCGGCCGAGGAGACGACGGAGTGTGCCGTTCTTTACTTTGCCGCTTTGTTTCACGATCGTACTCAAATATCCGGGATTCATCACCAGTGATCACACAATTGAAGAATTCTTGGTCATTAGCAAACCCCTCAAGAAGATCAATGCACACGTTTTTTTTCGAATGTCCTGTTGAGTTGTGAGATTTTTTGGCACAAACCTTTTGCACGTTCAAATCTGTCACAATTTGATGCACGGTGAAAGTGTTTAAATTTAGCTGTTCACTGATCATCCTTACTGTTAAACGACGGTCCGATCTCACAAGAGCCGTCACACGGTCAGTCAGTTTTTGAAGTCGAAGGTGTCCTCGAGCGAGGTTCGTGTTCGACGTGTTTTCGGCCTTCCGAAAATGATCTGTGCCAGCGGAAAACTTGTGCTCTCGATAAGAACTGTTCCCCGTAGGCCTGTTTCAACTTTTCATAAGTCACACTCGTGGATTCACCAAGTTTAACACAAAACTGTATTGCGCAACGTTGCTCTAAATTCCGACGCTTCACGTCTGTGACGCACAATGAAAACACAACTTTACTAATGGTGTCGTGAAAACCAATGTGTTAACTGTACGGAGTTGTAACTCGGACTGAGGAAGTGGGAGGGATCGACAATCAGATTTAGAATCGGCCGGTAGACACGACGTTGCCGGATCTCCCGCAGTGTTGCCAATCTCATTACTTTTCTAACTCACCTCCTACATATGCACATCGATTTTTATAGCTGTATATATATGTGTGTGTGTGTGTTTCCTGATGTGTTCTACATCCACGATTATTTCTTTACTGCATCTACGTCTCATTCGGTTGTGGGTTGTCGTACGGTCGGAAACATTACGGAAGTGGTGACTGCGGAACAGACCGTAGCCAGCTCCGTGCAGAAAGGCGCCGGGCGCGTCGAGAGTCCCGCCGCGTGGGTGGGCCGCACTGTGGCGGCAGAGACGGCGGCCGCGGTCGATATATCTGGTCGATATATCGGCGGCCGCAGAACGACGAGCGGCAGACACGGAGCGACACGACGCGACTGGTGGGACGCCCTGTGCCGCCGGAAGCCCGCACCCCCCACCACGGCCGGCAGGCGGGGTGGGGGAGGTGGCTGATACGTTCCACAACACTCGTGCCGGAGCTGAGACTGTCACCGCACAGCTACCCGGGCGCCGGTCAGAGCGGAGGCGGCAGCTGACGGCTGGGTCGTCGAGCTGATACGCCTGACACACACACACACACACACACACACACACACACACACACAAACACAGACACATGGCAAAACGAGGGTCCCGACGTGCTGTAGTCTGATTACAGTTACGTGACATTCTGCCACTGTACTGCTCTAACCGTGAGATACTGGTCCATTATACACTGTTCGAAACTGAAAAGAACACCAAGAATTCGTAGACCCAGCAGGGGGATATTTTATTGACACATTCTTGAGGTCGTATACAACACACGGTCACACTGACAGCGCCATATGCACGTTAATAACGTTCACCAGAGCGTCAGCAATGTTGACCCTCCTTTTGCACCAATAGAAGCTGTGATTCTGCTACGGGAGGTGCCGAATGTGGTCCTACGGAATGGCCTGCGATGAACTTTCCACCTGGTGCCTCATTTGGGCCAGACCACCCAACACGACGTTTTTTTTATTTTGTTATGTTCTTAGAGCTTATGGGACTTAACTACGGGGTCATCAGTCTTTAAACTTACAATCTACTTACGAACTAGCTAATACTAAGGGCGGCACAAATATCCATTCCCGAGGTGGGATTCGAACCCCCGACTGTAGTGGCCGTGCAGAACGCGACCGGCGCGCCGCAGACCGCTCGGCCACTGCGGCTGGCCGTGACGTTTCGTGCGGTCCCGGACGTGCTCGATGGGGGAGGGATTCGGAGATCGTGCCGGCCGGAGTAGTTGACAGACACCTCGAAGAGCACATTGGGTGGTACGGGATACGGGTGGATCTGGATTGTCCTGTTGGAAAGGCATATTTCTTTGTTGGAGCACGAGTGGCAGCAAGACGGATTTAATGATGTTTTCAGTGCACCATGTACTGTTCAGTGTTGTCTAGACAATCACTAAAGGGGAGTGGCGAGTGTAGAACATCTCTCCCCTCACAGTGATGCTCGATCGTGTGTGCCATTAGAGTGTCCTCGGGTCACGCCCCGATATCGTTCAGCCCACCTCCAACGATGTCATGGGAGGCGCTTATGGAGGGACGAATGGAGACGTGTCCTCTCCAGTGATAAAGTCACCACTGCCTCAGTGCCAGTGACGGTTATACGCGTCTGCGGGTCCGCACAGGGGAGCCCGAAAGTCTGGAGTGTACGCGACAGAGGCCGACGGAGCCACATCCTACACTGGCCGTTCTCTTCTGGTGTTCGTTGTGAGAAAATTGAACAGTAGCTACACAGTACACTGGAACCGTCTTTCGACCTGTCTTGCCATCGTTCTTGCACCAATAAGGTGATGTGCTTTTCCAGCAGGACAATGCACACATTACAAGCAACCCAATATGCTCTTCCAGGTGTGCGTCAACTACCCTGCCGATCATTACCTTCAGGTCTGTCCCCCAATGAGCGTATCTGAGACCGAATGAAACATCTTCACGGCCCGGTCTACACGACTGGCACGAGATCCGGTTCAACTGACGCACCAGATGGAAACTGCGTGCCAGGCCATACTGCAACAATTCATTCGGCACTTCTGCGATCGTCGTCATGGCGACTGTACTGACGTGCGTACGGTTCTGACTGCGTAGTCGTGTGTCGTATACATCCTGAAGATTATCAACATTTTCTCGCAATATAGAATTTCTCTTAGCGTCACTGTATAATATACGGATGTTCTACTAAATGGTGACATGTGAAAATCTGTGCGGGGCTGGGACTCGAACCCGGGTTTCCCGTTTTCGCGAGAGGTCGCTTTAACCACTAGGCTACCCGAACACGACTCCAAGACCATTTGGTTCAAATGTTCAAATGTTTGTAGAGCTTATGGGACTTAACTACGTAGGGAGTGATGACCTTGTAGTTAAGTCCCTTAAGCCCTACAAACATTTGAACTTAACTACGAGATCATCAGTCCCTAAACTTACAAACTACTTATGAACTAGCTTACACTAAGGACGGCACAAATATCCATGCCAGAGGGGGGATTCGAACCCCCGACCGTAGGACCATTTGTTGGAACATCCGTACCTTACACAGTGACGCTAAGAGAAATACGCTATTGCGAGAAAATATTGATAATATTATCATCACTGTAATTCGCCACCGTACAGTAATTCAACATCCTGAAGAATGTGTCAATAAAATTTCACTCTGCTGGGTCGACGAATTCATGGTGTTTTTTCATTTCCTAGGAGCATGTACGGCTATCAGACACTGTGAGTCCCTTCACGGGTGCTGTTTATGTGTAGTCTAAAATTTTTGTAAACCTATTGGATCAAACTCTTATGGTCTCAAACGTTAGGTTATTATATTTTATGTAGGCCCTACTTACTGTGTTTTTATTGTAGGTAAAAGTGTGTATTTTACACATTCCGATTTATTCTGTTCTCGAGTACTAAAGTTCAGTTTTGTTACCAGAACCATCATGACGGCATATACGTACACGTAGTGGAAGATAAATGTTCCTGTAAAGTGTCCACTGAAGATGAGCCTGCAGCGGCTCGAAAACTACTTCCGGATTAAATAAATAAATAAAAAAAAATCCATAAAGGCAGCTGGTTGCAATTCTCTTAACGAAAACAAACCGTCAGTTTACGCTACAGCTGCAGTTCGTGTCCAACATGGATTTCTTGAAATTACTTAAACTAAGTTAAAGTAACCTGAGGACAACACAGACACGCAAGGCCCAGGGAGGACTCGAACGTCTGATGGCGAAATTCAGGTCGCTTGGAAAGTATACGAACGGCAAAACAGAATGAATACTTTCACTACACGATAGCAATGGTGATGCTACTGGTGGCAATTATCCTAAAGCAGAATAGCTTCACACACCTTCCCAAAAGTCCTTCACCACAGAAGGCGAAGCAGACACTCCAGAACTGGTATGAAGAACAGCTACCAGCACGGTGAATTTAGAAGTGGACACGCCCGAAAGTTACTGGTCAATATCGCTACAGTCAGTTTGCAGCTGGATTTTAGAACATACAATATCCTGAAACTACGTGAAAGAGAACGACCTATTCAGAAAATATCGCTCTTTACTCACATGATGTGATGATCGATATCGACAAGGGATGTCAAATAGATACCGTATTTCTCGGTTTCCGGAAGGCTTTTGACACTGCACCTCAGAAGGGTCTTCTAATCAAACTGCGAGCCTATCGAATATTGCCACAGTTGTGCGACTGCATTTGTGATTTCCTGTGAGAGAGGACACACTACGTTGTAAGTCATCTGGTAGAACAGGAGCGATATCTGGCGTTCAAATTCAAATGTTTGTAAATCTATCGGACCAAACTGCGTGGTCATCAGTCCGTAGCTTACAAACTACTTAAACTAACGTAAACTAACCTAAGGACAACACACACACCCACGCTCCAGGGAGGACTCGAACTTCCGACGGCGAGTCCCGCGCGCTCCGCAGCGAGGCGCCTTAGAACGCTCGGCTACTCCACCGCAGCTCAACTGATTTATTTACGTAAAAACAGCCAAGATCTCTGATTCTGTTTTATGTAATTGGCCGGTTTAGGCATATTAAACTGCCGTCGTAGATCTCTTCCATTTCACGCTACGTGGCGTATCAGATGAAATATCCGATGACGATTGTTTATTCTGCCGAAACCTGCCAAAGACAATTTTTATCCACATGAAAAACGAGTGTAATGGAAACCTGAACGAATGCCATTTCTCCAGTATCTTCACTCTCTTACTTCTAAAGTAGCTTTCAAATTAAAGCTATCCAGTGGCCATGTAATTCTTTACGACGTATCATGTACTGTGGCATACTTGTGTCTACTAAGAGTGGTACACTGTACATTGAAGATTTACACCTCGTCAATTATATCGCACCAAGAACTGCAGAGGACGTTTGAAGTGCCTCTCGACGCTTAATATCGACTAATCGACACAAACCTTGTCCAGTGTGTCAGCCTTGTGGTGGGGCTAGCAGGCCGAGAAGCGCAAGCGAGCAAGACAGGGACGTGAGTAGAATGAAACTTCACTCTGCAGCGGAGTGTGCGCTGATATGAAACTTAATTGTGTGCCGGAACCGGGACTCGAACCTGGGACCTTTGCCTTTCGCGGGCAAGCGCACAAGCGTTTGGAAAGTAGGAGGCGAGGTACTGGCGGAAGTAAAGTTGTGAGGCGGCATCGTGAGTCGTGTCGGGATAGCACAGTCGGTAGTGCGCTTGCCCGCGAAAGGCAAAGGTCCCAGGTTCGAGTCCCGGTTCCGGCACACAATTTTAATCTGCCAGGAAGTTTCAGGGACGTGAGTGTCTGAAACACACTGTGTCTCAGTCTACAAAGAGACGTAACCTCACAAACGACATCTCTCTGTTTTCACACGCTGAGTGCTACAAACATCAAAATGCAGTCAATATAGATTAATGTACACCTCTAGTAATATACTAGAGGACCATGAGAATACTTGGCATCGTCAGTGGAACGACGCATAACTTTCTTCAGAAGGTAGAACGGCCGGACCAACTGACTTCAGTATGCAGCTAGGACATCCCGTTAAGAAAGATACAGAACGAAATCGCGTTTCAATATAGAAAAAGGAAGGCGAGATTTATGCAAGTTCTGATACTTGATGACAAATCTGTGGATGAATACTTTTCGTTTGAAACAAAAATGAAGGAACTCGGCAGAGTAGTTTAGTAGTTTAGTTTTCGTAGATTCTTTTAATATATAAGATTTTCTATGCCTATAGCCTGATGATGATGTACAGTAATCGAAACATGTCGCTATATTATTCAACAATTAATTCATAGTTGTCACTGCTGGTGGAAATTTCAAGCAACCTTTTAATTATTTAGATACAGTCACGGTCGACTTTAAGTCGTCATGCCTTTAAATTCATCATTGACCGAAAAGTATTCATTGCTCATATACAGGGTGTTTCACTAAGTGTGTTTGCCTCTGTAACTTATAAAATATATAGGTGACGGGAAATTTTAATGCGGTAGGTCAAGACAAGAAATGTTACAATTTCTGCGGAGCTATGAACATAGTTTATTGTATCATTTTCCAAAGAGTTACACCACAAAGATATAATTTTTTAAATGGAACAATAGTTTTTCAGTCGTGCATTGGATTCCTTGAAACCAGCTACGTCCAAATCAATTTAAACTACATTCCTATCACTGTTAGTTTGGGAGCTACAACCCTTCAAAGTTCCGGGGGCAGAGGCTGCGATAGCGTAGCTGACTGGCCGAGTGGCTATCCCCTGGGGCACGGCCCACTGTCTCATGACCACCAGCCAGTCAGCTACGCTGTCGTAGCCTCCGCCCCCTAAACTTTGAAGGGTTGTAGCTCCCAAACTTACAGTGATAGGAATGTAGTTTGAATTGATTTAGACGTAGCTGGTTTCAACGATTCCAATGCACGATAGAAAAAACAACTGTTCCATTTAAAAAATTATATCTTTGTGCTGTAACTCTTTGGAAAATTATACAATAAACTATGTGCATAGCTCCGCAGAGAGTGTAACATTTCTACTTTTGACAATAAACAATAATCCGTGTATGTTCACTAGTCCACATACAGAGCCCCATGTTTTAATTTAAAAATGCTAATCACTTAAATTATCATGTATTTGCAATGAAAATTACTTCGCAAAGTCCTGTGCAGAAGGAAAGGGTTGTTGTTGTTGTTGTGGTCTTCAGTCCGGAGACTGGTTTGATGCAGCTCTCCACAATACCCTATCCTGAGCAAGCCTCTTCATCTCCACATAAGAACAGCAACCTACATCTGTCTGAATCTGCTTACTGTATCCATCTCTTGGTCTTCCCTTGCGATTTTTCCCCATACACTTCCCTCCAACGCCAAATTCGCAATTCCTTGATGTCTAAGAATGTGTCCTACCAATCTATCCCTTCTTTTAGTCCAGGTATGCCAGAAATTCCTTTTCTCTCCAATTCTGTTCAGTACCTCCTCATTAGTTACGCGATCTACCCACCTAATCTTCAGCATTCTTCTGTAGCACCACATTTCAAAAGCCTCAATCCTCTTCCTGTCCGCACTGTTTATCGTCCATGTTTCACTCCCGTACAAGGCAACACTCCACACAAATGCCTTCAGAAAGGACTTCCTTAGGCTTAAATCAATATTCGAGGTTAACAAATTTCTCTTTTTCAAGAACGCTTTTCTACCCATTGCCATTCGGCACTTTATATCCTCTGTACTGCGACCATCATTCGTTATTTTACTGCCAAAGTAACAAAACTCATCTACCTCCTTTATTGCTTCGTTACCTAATCTAATTCCTTCAGCATCACCTGATTTCCTTAGACTGCACTCCATTACCCTAGTTTTGCTCTTGTTAATGTTCATCTTATATGCACCTTTCAGCACACTGTCCATTCCGTTCAACTGCTTTTCCAGGTCCTTTGCTGTATCTGACAGAATTACTATGTCGTCGGCTTGCTGTGTTTTTAATTCTTCACCCTGAACTTTAATTCCTTCTCCAAATTTCTCCTTGCTTTCCTTCACCGCCTGCTCGATGTACAAATTGAATAACATTGGAGAAAGGCTACAACCCTGTCTTACTCCCTTTCCAACCACTGCATCCCTTTCATGCCCTTCAACTCTGACAACCGCTGTCTGGTCTTTGTACAAGTTGTAAATAACCTTACGTTTCCTATACTTTACTCCTGCTTGCTTCAGAACTTGAAAGAGTTTATTCCAATCAACATTGTCAAAAGCCTTCTTCAAATCTACAAAAGCTAGAAATGTAGGTTTGCCCTTTCTTAATCTATCTTCTAGGATAAGCCGTAAAGTGAGTATTGCCTCCCGTGTTCCTACCTTTCTCCTGAACCCAAACTGATCTTCCCCGAGGTCGGCTTCTACCAGCTGTTCCATCCTTCTGTAAATAATTCGTGTTAATATTTTGCAACCATGACTTATTAAACTGATGGTTCTGTAGTTTTCACACGTGACTGCACCTGCTTTCTTTGGAATGGGGATTATAACATTTTCCTTAAAGTCTGAGGGTACTTCACCTGTCTCATACATCGTACACACCAGGTGAAACAATTTTGTCATGGCTGGTTCTCCCAGAGACTTCAGTAGCTCTGAGGGAATATCATCTACTCCAGGGGCCTTGTTTCGACTTAGGTCTTTCAGTGGTCTGTCAAATTCATCTCTCAGTGTAGTATCTCCTATTTCACGAATATAAACCTGCTATCTGTTGTTAATTAAAACTTCAGGGCTGAGTTGCCGTAGTCCGTCAATAAAACTTGTTACTCCCGACGTTTCGTTGCCTACTGCGGGCAACATCTTCGAGGGTGAGTCGAGCTGTATTGACGGACCACGGCTACTCAGCCGGGAAGTTTTAATTAATGTAGCCGCTGCCCGTGAAGTTGTACATTCTGCGATGCTTCCTCTGGTGGGTGAGGCGCTGTGCTGTTCTGTTCTGAACATTCCTGCCGTGCAGCTGGTCGCTGGTGTGTTCTGACGTTTCCCCGGCAGGTGTGGGGGCGTGGCCTCGCGGCGCCCCCATGGCCACGCCCCCATGGCCACGCCCCCATAATCGCCATGGGGGCGCCACGCCCTGCCCCACAAACAAATGACACGCGCACGCAATCGCCAGCTGCCCGCTTGTTTTTACGTTTCGTCATTTTTTGTTCGCACGGTTCGTCGGCTTTAGACTCCCCGTAGTGAGGAGCTCGAGAAACAGTGTTCTCGTCTGCGGTGCCAGTTGCTGGAATCACACTGTTCACCAAATCAAAAGAGTGGAGTTCCTGTATTACATCGCTTGCTCATATGTTCATTACGTTCTGTGATGCAGGCCGACACAAATAATAACAATGATGAAACTTGCGTGTTACGTTAGTAAGTACAGCGAATTATGAAAGTTTCGTGACGAATCCTGCGATATAACATTAGAAAAGGCCTTCACATGAGGCAAACGTTATTGCGGCAGTATTACTTTTTAGTAAAACTTAAAGGTCATTCTTCCACGGTCTACATCTACATGGGATACTCTGCAAATCGCATTTAAGTGCCTGGCAGAGGGTTCATCGAACCACAATTATACCATTTATCTCCCATTCCATTCTCGAATAGCGCACGGGAAGAAAGAACACCTGAATCTCTCTGTTCGAGCTCTGATTTCTCTTATTTTATTCTGATGATCATTTCTACCTATGTAACTGAGTGTCAACAATATGTTTTCGCATTCGGAGGAGAATGTTGGCGATTGGAGTTTCGCAAGTAGCCCACGCCGCAGCGATAAGCGCCGTTGTTGTAATGATTCCCATCCCAGATCCTGTATCATTTCCGTAACGCTGTCTCCCCTGTATCGTGACAATACGAAACGAGCTGCCCTTCTTTGGACTCTTTCGATGTCCTCCGTCAAACCCACCTGATAAGGATCCCACACTGGGCTGCAATACTGTTGCGTCTTTTAAGGGTTCTGCCAATAACGCAGTCTCTGGTTCGCCTTTCCCACGATATTATCTACGTGTTCTTTCCAGTTTAGGTCTGAAGTAATAGTAATTCCTAGGTATTTTGTGGAGTTTACGGCCTTCACATTTGATTGATTTATGTTGTAAACAAAGTTTAACGGATTTCTTTTCGTACTCATGTGGACGACTTCACACTTCTCATTATTTAGAGTCAATTGCCAATTTTTACACCATACCGATATCTTATTCAGATCGTTCTGCAGTTGGTTTTGATCTTCAGATGATTTTACTAGACGGTAAATGACGGTATCATCTGCAAACAACCTAAGAGAACTACTTAGATTTTCCCCTAAATCGTTTATGTAAATAAGGAATAGCAGAGGACCAATAACACTACCCTGTGGAACGCCCGATATCACCTCTGTTTTAGGCGATGCCTTACCATCGATTACTACGAACTGTGTCCTCTCTGACAAGAAATCCCCTATCCAATCGCAAATTTGGGGCGATATACCATAACCACGCAATTTGATTAAAAGCCGTTTGTGAGGTACGGTGTCAAAATTTTTCTGGAAATCAAGAAATACGGAATCGATTTGCGAACCTTTGTCGATAGCACCCATCACTTCGTGTGAACGTTACTGTTCACTAGACGAATGTTAAGAATGTGAAAAATGCAATACGTGAAACAATAAAGTGCGTATTTTACTACAAATAATGTTTAAACTGTCCTGCTGATGAAACCAATAACGTCAGTCGTCAGAAGAGGTGTACTTGTGTTTACGTAGCATCGAATATTATGCTGTATAGGAAAGTTTTGAGTCACTCAGAAAACCCGAATAAAAGAAAACATTTTTGCTTATGAGGTGCCTGGAACCAGCGCAGTAAGTCATACTTCCACGACTTTGCTGCCTGCACTACTGTCACTAACGCACGAGTACGTCATCTTCCAACGTATTAAACGTGTTGTATAAACTATTGGTAGTTGCTGACACGTAATTACAAGAAATGGTGTATAGATCTATTCGTGTTGATAGCTTTTCAGTCCGCCTTACCTTGAAACGGCAGATTACTGTTAAAAGAAAACTTTTCAAGCGCATATAAGACGCTTCCAGTCGCTAATTCCAACAAGTAGTACCTTAATAGCCGGTTCTAGAGAGATTCTTTACTTGCTTTGAAATGTCGTACATTGTTAAGACCAAAGTTGTATACATAAAACCCGTGAAATACGACAGCCAAAATGGCTGCCCCCCTCCCTGTATAGCCTTATTCGTCATCGTTGAGAATATCTGGCCTCAGCCTGCAGTAGTGTAAAAGCCTGGTCACCAGCGCTCTTGTTGAGAGCCGCCACACGACAACTTGACTCAAGTGCCTTCTGCTAAAATACATTGTAATGCTCATTGTGCAACCTAAAAAAGTGTAACTTACTGTTTTTACATCAGACTCTACAACTTTTTAAGTGGTTTGCGGAAAATGGAATATTCTTGTGTACCATTTTGCCATCAGAGCTCCCGAAATAAAGCTACTGGAGTTACTTGTCACGAATTTTCGAGCAATGACTCCACGAGACAATTATGGATAAAATCAATAAGTAGACATAGTGTGAGTATTTCCTAGAGATCGATGATTGTACATTTTATTGTTGCCTATATAATTTTTATCTCGTACGTAAGCGATATGAAGGATGAATTATGGCAGCCCAATGGGCATTATGTGGTATGCAGTAACCATTTTCTTACAACAGACTATAATTCCGGCC